>CAWWDK010000097.1:0-600000 GCA_963942575.1 Priocnemis perturbator
CGCGTTTTTAGCGTCTAAAACAGACGGGGACCACGTTTTCGACGCGAAACATGCGCGGATGTCCGAGATACGAAAGTTCTTGGACGAATTGAATGAATTCATCGTCCGCAAGTGTGACACGGCGTATCTCGGCCAATTCTCAACGGATTCGTGCGAATCAAGTGTCATACGCGTTTTTAGTGTCTAAAACAGACAGGGACCACGTTTTCGACGCGAAACACTCGCGGATGTCCGAGATACGAGAGTTCTGGAACGAATTGAACGAATTCATCGTCCGGAAGTGTAACACGGCGTATCTCGGCCATTTCTCAATGGATTCATGCGAATCAAGTGTCATACGCGTTTTTAGCGTCTAAAACAGACGGGGACCACGATTTCGACGCGAAACACTCGCGGATGTCAGAGACACGAGAGTTCTTGAACGATTTGGACGAATCGCGGTGCATCGTGCGTTTCGCTTGCAAAACGTGAGAACTAGCAAGATTTCATCGCCCGGAAGTGTAACACGGCGTATCTCGGCAATTTCTCAACGGATTCGTGCGAATCAAGTGTCATACGCGTTTTTAGCGTCTAAAACAGACGAGGACCACGTTTTCGACGCGAAACACTCGCGGATGTCCGAGATACGAGAGTTCTGGAACGAATTGAACGACTTCATCGTCCGGAAGTGTAACACGGCGTATCTCGGCTATTTATCAACGGATTCGTGCGAATCAAGTGTCATACGCGTTTTTAGCGTCTAAAACAGATGGGGACCACGTTTTGGCCGCAAAACACTCGCGGATGTCCGAGATACGAGAGTTCTTGAACGAAGTGAACGAATTCATCGTCCGGAAGTGTAACACGGCGTATCTCGGCCATTTCTCAACGGACTCGTGCGAATCAAGTGTGATACGCGTTTTTAGCGTCTAAATCAGATGTGGAGCACGTTTTCGACGCGAAACACTCGCGGATGTCCGAGATACGAAAGTTCTTGAACGAATTGAACGATTCATCGTCCGCAAGTGTGACACGGCGTATCTTGGCCATTTCTCAACGGATTCGTGCGAATCAAGTTTCATACGCGTTTTTAGCGTCTAAAACAGACGGGGACCATGTTTTCGACGCGAAACACTCGCGCATGTCAGAGATACGAGAGATCTTGAACGATTTGAACGAAACGTGGTGCATCGTGCGTTTCGCTTGCAAAACGTGAGAACTAGCAAGATTTCATCGTCCGGAAGTGTAACACGGCGTATCTCGGCCATTTCTCAACGGATTCGTGCGAATCAAGTGTCATACGCGTTTTTAGCGTCTAAAACAGACGGGGACCACGTTTTGGCCGCAAAACACTCGCGGATGTCCGAGATACGAGAGTTCTTGAACGAATTGAACGAAACGCGGTGCATCGTGCGTTTCGCTGGCAAAACGTGAGAACTAGCAAGATTTCATCGTCCGGAAGTGTAACACGGCGTATCTCGGCCATTTCTCAACGAATTCGTGCGAATCAAGTGTCATACCCGTTTGTAGCGTCTAAAACAGACAGGGACAACGTTTTCGACGCGAAACACTCGCGGATGTCCGAGATACGAGAGTTCTTGAACGAATTGAACGAATTCATCGTCCGGAAGTGTAACACGGCGTATCTCGGCCATGTCTCAACGGACTCGTGCGAATCAAGTGTCATACGCGTTTTTAGCGTCTAAAACAGACGGGGACCACGTTTTCGACGCGAAACACTCGCGGATGTCCGAGATACGAGAGTTCTTGAACGAATTGAACGAAACGCGGTGCATCGTGCATTTCGCTTGCAAAACGTGAGTACTAGCAAGATTTCATCGTCCGGACGTGTAACACGGCGTATCTCGGCCATTTCTCAACGGATTCGTGCGAATCAAGTGTCATACGCGTTTATAGCGTCTAAAACAGACGGGGACCATGGGTTCGACGCTAAACACTCGCGGATGTCAGAGACACGAGAGTTCTTGAACGAATTGAACGAAACGCGGAGCATCGTGCATTTCGCTTGCAAAACGTGAGTACTAGCAAGATTTCATCGTCCGGACGTGTAACACGGCGTATCTCGGCCATTTCTCAACGGATTCGTGCGAATCAAGTGTCATACGCGTTTTTAGCGTCTAAAACCGACGGGGACCACGTTTTCAACGCGAAACACTCGCGGATGTCCGAGATACGAGAGTTCTTGAACGAATTGAACGAAATCATCGTCCGCAAGTGTGACACGGCGTATCTTGGCCATTTCTCAACGGATTCGTGCGAATCAAGTGTCATACGCGTTTTTAGCGTCTAAAACAGACGGGGACCATGTTTTCGACGCGAAACACTCGCGGATGTCAGAGATACGAAAGATCTTGAACGATTTGAACGAAACGTGGTGCATCGTGCGTTTCGCTTGCAAAACGTGAGAACTAGCAAGATTTCATCGTCCGGAAGTGTAACACGGCGTATCTCGGCCATTTCTCAACGGATTCGTGCGAATCAAGTGTCATACGCGTTTTTAGCGTCTAAAACAGACGGGGACCACGTTTTGGCCGCAAAACACTCGCGGATGTCCGAGATACGAGAGTTCTTGAACGAATTGAACGAAACGCGGTGCATCGTGCGTTTCGCTGGCAAAACGTGAGAACTAGCAAGATTTCATCGTCCGGAAGTGTAACACGGCGTATCTCGGCCATTTCTCAACGAATTCGTGCGAATCAAGTGTCATACCCGTTTGTAGCGTCTAAAACAGACAGGGACAACGTTTTCGACGCGAAACACTCGCGGATGTCCGAGATACGAGAGTTCTTGAACGAATTGAACGAATTCATCGTCCGGAAGTGTAACACGGCGTATCTCGGCCATGTCTCAACGGACTCGTGCGAATCAAGTGTCATACGCGTTTTTAGCGTCTAAAACAGACGGGGACCACGTTTTCGACGCGAAACACTCGCGGATGTCCGAGATACGAGAGTTCTTGAACGAATTGAACGAAACGCGGTGCATCGTGCATTTCGCTTGCAAAACGTGAGTACTAGCAAGATTTCATCGTCCGGACGTGTAACACGGCGTATCTCGGCCATTTCTCAACGGATTCGTGCGAATCAAGTGTCATACGCGTTTATAGCGTCTAAAACAGACGGGGACCATGGGTTCGACGCTAAACACTCGCGGATGTCAGAGACACGAGAGTTCTTGAACGAATTGAACGAAACGCGGAGCATCGTGCATTTCGCTTGCAAAACGTGAGTACTAGCAAGATTTCATCGTCCGGACGTGTAACACGGCGTATCTCGGCCATTTCTCAACGGATTCGTGCGAATCAAGTGTCATACGCGTTTTTAGCGTCTAAAACCGACGGGGACCACGTTTTCAACGCGAAACACTCGCGGATGTCCGAGATACGAGAGTTCTTGAACGAATTGAACGAAATCATCGTCCGCAAGTGTGACACGGCGTATCTTGGCCATTTCTCAACGGATTCGTGCGAATCAAGTGTCATACGCGTTTTTAGCGTCTAAAACAGACGGGGACCATGTTTTCGACGCGAAACACTCGCGGATGTCAGAGATACGAAAGATCTTGAACGATTTGAACGAAACGTGGTGCATCGTGCGTTTCGCTTGCAAAACGTGAGAACTAGCAAGATTTCATCGTCCGGAAGTGTAACACGGCGTATCTCGGCCATTTCTCAACGGATTCGTGCGAATCAAGTGTCATACGCGTTTTTAGCGTCTAAAACAGACGGGGACCACGTTTTCGACGCGAAACACTCGCGGATGTCCGAGATACGAGAGTTCTTGAACGAATTGAACGAAATGCGGTGCATCGTGCGTTTCGCCGGCAAAACGTGAGAACTAGCAAGATTTCATCGTCCGGAAGTGTAACACGGCGTATCTCGGCCATTTCTCAACGGATTCGTGCGAATCAAGTGTCATACGCGTTTTTAGCGTCTAAAACAGACGGGGACAACGTTTTCGACGCGAAACACTCGCGGATGTCCGAGATACGAGAGTTCTTGGACGAATTGAACGAATTCATCGTCCGGAAGTGTAACACGGCGTATCTCGGCCATTTCTCAACGGACTCGTGCGAATCAAGTGTGATACGCGTTTTTAGCGTCTAAATCAGGCGTGGACCACGTTTTCGACGCGAAACACTTGCGGATGTCCGAGATACGAAAGTTCTTGAACGAATTGAACGAATTCATCGTCCGCAAGTGTGACACGGCGTATCTTGGCCATTTCTCAACGGATTCGTGCGAATCAAGTTTCATACGCGTTTTTAGCGTCTAAAACAGACGGGGACCACGTTTTCGACGCGAAACACTCGCGGATGTCCGAGATCCGAGAGTTCTTGAACGAATTGAACGAAACGCGGTGCATCGTGCATTTCGCTTGCAAAACGTGAGAACTAGCAAGATTTCATCGTCCGGACGTGTAACACGGCGTATCTCGGCCATTTCTCAACGGATTCGTGCGAATCAAGTGTCATACGCGTTTTTAGCGTCTAAAACAGACGGGGACCACGTTTTCGACGCGAAACACTCGCGGATGTCCGAGATCCGAGAGTTCTTGAACGAATTGAACGAAACGCGGTGCAGCGTGCGTTTCGCTTGCAAAACGTTAGAACTAGCAAGATTTCATCGTCCGGAAGTGTAACACGGCGTATCTCGGCCATTTCCCAACGGATTCGTGCGAATCATTTGTCATACGCGTTTTTAGCGTCTAAAACAGACGGGGACCATGTTTTCGACGCGAAACACTCGCGGATGTCCGAGGCACGAGAGTTCTTGAACGATTTGAACGAAACGCGGTGCATCGTGCGTTTCGCTTGCAAAACGTGAGAACTAGCAATATTTCATCGTCCGAAAGTGTAACACGGCGTATCTCGGCCATTTCTCAACGGAATCGTGCGAAACAAGTGTCATACGCGTTTTTAGCGTCTAAAACAGACGGGGAAACGTTTTCGACGCGAAACACTCGCGGATGTCCGAGATACGAGAGTTCTTCAACGAATTGAACGAAATGCGGTGCATCGTGCGTTTCGCTTGCAAAACGTGAGAACTAGCAAGATTTCATCGTCCGGGAGTGTAACACGGCGTATCTCGGCCATTTCTCAACGGATTCGTGCGAATAAAGTGTTATACGCGTTTTTAACGTCTAAAACAGACGGGGACCACGTTTTCGACGCGAAACACTCGCGGATGTAAGAGATTCGAGAGTTCTTGAACGAATTGAACGAATACATCGTCCGGATGTGTAACACGGCGTATCTCGGATGTCCGAGATACAAGAGTTCTTGAACGAATTGAACGAAACGCGGTGCATCGTGCGTTTCGCTTGCAAAACGTTAGAACTAGCAAGATTTCACCGTCCGGAAATGTAACACGGCGTATCTCTACCATTTCTCAACGGATTCTTGCGAATCAAGTGTCATACGCGTTTTTTGCGTCAAAAACAGACGGGGATCACGTTTTCGACGCGACTCACTCGCGGATGTCCGAGATACGAGAGTTCTTGAACGAATTGAACGAAACGCGGTGCATCGTGCGTTTCGCTTGCAAATCGTGAGAACTAGCAAGATTACATCGTCCGGAAGTGTAACACGGCGTATCTCGGCCATTTCTCAACGGAATCGTGCGAAACAAGTGTCATACGCGTTTTTAGCGTCTAAAACAGACGGGGGCCATGTTTTCGACGCCAAACACTCGCGGATGTCCGAGATACGAGAGTTCTCTAACGAATTGAACGAAACGCGGTGCATCGTGCGTTTCGCTTGCAAAACGTGAGAACTAGCAAGATTTCATCGTCCGGGAGTGTAACACGGCGTATCTCGGCCATTTCTCAACGGATTCGTGCGAATAAAGTGTCATACGCGTTTTTAACGTCTAAAACAGACGGGGACCACGTTTTCGACGCGAAACACTCGCGGATGTAAGAGATTCGAGAGTTCTTGAACGAATTGAACGAATACATCGTCCGGATGTGTAACACGGCGTATCTCGGATGTCCGAGATACAAGAGTTCTTGAACGAATTGAACGAAACGCGGTGCATCGTGCTTTTCGCTTGCAAAACGTGAGAACTAGCAAGATTTCACCGTCCGGAAATGTAACACGGCGTATCTCTACCATTTCTCAACGGATTCTTGCGAATCAAGTGTCATACGCGTTTTTTGCGTCAAAAACAGACGGGGATCACGTTTTCGACGCGACTCACTCGCGGATGTCCGACATACGAGAGTTCTTGAACGAATTGAACGAAACGCGGTGCATCGTGCGTTTCGCTTGCAAATCGTGAGAACTAGCAAGATTACATCGTCCGGAAGTGTAACACGGCGTATCTCGGCCATTTCTCAACGGATTCGTGCGAATCAAGTGTCATACGCGTTTTTAGCGTCTAAAACAGACGGGGGCCATGTTTTCGACGCCAAACACTCGCGGATGTCCGAGATACGAGAGTTCTCCAACGAATTGAACGAAACGCGGTGCATCGTGCGTTTCGCTTGCAAAACGTGAGAACTAGCAAGATTACATCGTCCGGAAGTGTAACACGGCGTATCTCGGCCATTTCTCAACGGATTCGTGCGAATCAAGTGTCATACGCGTTTTTAGCGTCTACAACAGACGGGGACCACGTTTTCGACGCGAAACACTCGCGGATGTCCGAGATACGAGAGTTCTTGAACGAATTGAACGAATTCATCGTCCGGAAGTGTAATACGGCGTATCTCGGCCATTTCTCAACGGATTCGTGCGAATCAAGTGTCATACTCGTTTTTAGCGTCTAAACCAGACGGGGACCATGTTTTCGACGCGAAACACTCGCGGATGTCCGAGATACGACAGTTCTTGAACGAATTAGAACGAAACGCGGTGCATCGTGCGTTTCGCTTGCTAAACGTGAGAACTAGCAAGATTTCATCGTCCGGAAGTGTAACACGGCGTATCTCTTCCATTTCTCAACGGATTCGTGCGAATCAAGTGTCATACCCGTTTTTAGCGTCTAAAACAGACGGGGACCATGTTTTGGACGCGAAACACTCGCGGATGTCCGAGATACGAGAGTTCTTGGACGAATTGAACGAATTCATCGTCCGCAAGTGTAACACGGCGTATCTCGGTCATTTCTCATCGGATTCGTGCGAATCAAGTGTCACACGCATTTTTGGCGTCTAAAACAGACGGGGCCAAGGTTTTCGAAGCGAAACACTCGCGGATGTCCGAGATACGAGAGTTCTTCAACGAATTGAACGAAATGCGGTGCATCGTGCGTTTCGCTTGCAAAACGTGAGAACTAGCAAGATTTCATCGTCCGGGAGTGTAACACGGCGTATCTCGGCCATTTCTCAACGGATTCGTGCGAATAAAGTGTCATACGCGTTTTTAACGTCTAAAACAGACGGGGACCACGTTTTCGACGCGAAACACTCGCGGATGTAAGAGATTCGAGAGTTCTTGAACGAATTGAACGAATACATCGTCCGGATGTGTAACACGGCGTATCTCGGATGTCCGAGATACAAGAGTTCTTGAACGAATTGAACGAAACGCGGTGCATCGTGCTTTTCGCTTGCAAAACGTGAGAACTAGCAAGATTTCACCGTCCGGAAATGTAACACGGCGTATCTCTACCATTTCTCAACGGATTCGTGCGAATCAAGTGTCATACGCGTTTTCTGCGTCAAAAACAGACGGGGATCACGTTTTCGACGCGACTCACTCGCGGATGTCCGAGATACGAGAGTTCTTGAACGAATTGAACGAAACGCGGTGCATCGTGCGTTTCGCTTGCAAATCGTGAGAACTAGCAAGATTACATCGTCCGGAAGTGTAACACGGCGTATCTCGGCCATTTCTCAACGGATTCGTGCGAATCAAGTGTCATACGCGTTTTTAGCGTCTAAAACAGACGGGGGCCATGTTTTCGACGCCAAACACTCGCGGATGTCCGAGATACGAGAGTTCTCTAACGAATTGAACGAAACGCGGTGCATCGTGCGTTTCGCTTGCAAAACGTGAGAACTAGCAAGATTACATCGTCCGGAAGTGTAACACGGCGTATCTCGGCCATTTCTCAACGGATTCGTGCGAATCAAGTGTCATACGCGTTTTTAGCGTCTACAACAGACGGGGACCACGTTTTCGACGCGAAACACTCGCGGATGTCCGAGATATGAGAGTCCTTGAACGAATTGAACGAATTCATCGTCCGGAAGTGTAATACGGCGTATCTCGGCCATTTCTCAACGGATTCGTGCGAATCAAGTGTCATACTCGTTTTTAGCGTCTAAAACAGACGGGGACCATGTTTTCGACGCGAAACACTCGCGGATGTCCGAGATACGACAGTTCTTGAACGAATTAGAACGAAACGCGGTGCATCGTGCGTTTCGCTTGCTAAACGTGAGAACTAGCAAGATTAGATCGTCCGAAAGTGTAACACGGCGTATCTCGGCCATTTCTCAACGGATTCGTGCGAATCAAGTGTCATACGCGTTTTTAGCGTCTACAACAGACGGGGACCACGTTTTCGACGCGAAACACTCGCGGATGTAAGAGATTCGAGAGTTCTTGAACGAATTGAACGAATACATCGTCCGGATGTGTAACACGGCGTATCTCGGATGTCCGAGATACAAGAGTTCTTGAACGAAGTGAACGAAACGCGGTGCATCGTGCTTTTCGCTTGCAAAACGTGAGAACTAGCAAGATTTCACCGTCCGGAAATGTAACACGGCGTATCTCTACCATTTCTCAACGGATTCGTGCGAATCAAGTGTCATACGCGTTTTCTGCGTCAAAAACAGACGGGGATCACGTTTTCGACGCGACTCACTCGCGGATGTCCGAGATACGAGAGTTCTTGAACGAATTGAACGAAACGCGGTGCATCGTGCGTTTCGCTTGCAAATCGTGAGAACTAGCAAGATTACATCGTCCGGAAGTGTAACACGGCGTATCTCGGCCATTTCTCAACGGATTCGTGCGAATCAAGTGTCATACGCGTTTTTAGCGTCTAAAACAGACGGGGGCCATGTTTTCGACGCCAAACACTCGCGGATGTCCGAGATACGAGAGTTCTCTAACGAATTGAACGAAACGCGGTGCATCGTGCGTTTCGCTTGCAAAACGTGAGAACTAGCAAGATTACATCGTCCGGAAGTGTAACACGGCGTATCTCGGCCATTTCTCAACGGATTCGTGCGAATCAAGTGTCATACGCGTTTTTAGCGTCTACAACAGACGGGGACCACGTTTTCGACGCGAAACACTCGCGGATGTCCGAGATACGAGAGTTCTTGAACGAATTGAACGAATTCATCGTCCGGAAGTGTAATACGGCGTATCTCGGCCATTTCTCAACGGATTCGTGCGAATCAAGTGTCATACTCGTTTTTAGCGTCTAAAACAGACGGGGACCATGTTTTCGACGCGAAACACTCGCGGATGTCCGAGATACGACAGTTCTTGAACGAATTAGAACGAAACGCGGTGCATCGTGCGTTTCGCTTGCTAAACGTGAGAACTAGCAAGATTTCATCGTCCGGAAGTGTAACACGGCGTATCTCTTCCATTTCTCAACGGATTCGTGCGAATCAAGTGTCATACCCGTTTTTAGCGTCTAAAACAGACGGGGACCATGTTTTGGACGCGAAACACTCGCGGATGTCCGAGATACGAGAGTTCTTGGACGAATTGAACGAATTCATCGTCCGCAAGTGTAACACGGCGTATCTCGGTCATTTCTCATCGGATTCGTGCGAATCAAGTGTCACACGCATTTTTGGCGTCTAAAACAGACGGGGCCAAGGTTTTCGAAGCGAAACACTCGCGGATGTCCAAGATACGAGAGTTCTTCAACGAATTGAACGAAATGCGGTGCATCGTGCGTTTCGCTTGCAAAACGTGAGAACTAGCAAGATTTCATCGTCCGGGAGTGTAACACGGCGTATCTCGGCCATTTCTCAACGGATTCGTGCGAATAAAGTGTCATACGCGTTTTTAACGTCTAAAACAGACGGGGACCACGTTTTCGACGCGAAACACTCGCGGATGTAAGAGATTCGAGAGTTCTTGAACGAATTGAACGAATACATCGTCCGGATGTGTAACACGGCGTATCTCGGATGTCCGAGATACAAGAGTTCTTGAACGAATTGAACGAAACGCGGTGCATCGTGCTTTTCGCTTGCAAAACGTGAGAACTAGCAAGATTTCACCGTCCGGAAATGTAACACGGCGTATCTCTACCATTTCTCAACGGATTCGTGCGAATCAAGTGTCATACGCGTTTTCTGCGTCAAAAACAGACGGGGATCACGTTTTCGACGCGACTCACTCGCGGATGTCCGAGATACGAGAGTTCTTGAACGAATTGAACGAAACGCGGTGCATCGTGCGTTTCGCTTGCAAATCGTGAGAACTAGCAAGATTACATCGTCCGGAAGTGTAACACGGCGTATCTCGGCCATTTCTCAACGGATTCGTGCGAATCAAGTGTCATACGCGTTTTTAGCGTCTAAAACAGACGGGGGCCATGTTTTCGACGCCAAACACTCGCGGATGTCCGAGATACGAGAGTTCTCTAACGAATTGAACGAAACGCGGTGCATCGTGCGTTTCGCTTGCAAAACGTGAGAACTAGCAAGATTACATCGTCCGGAAGTGTAACACGGCGTATCTCGGCCATTTCTCAACGGATTCGTGCGAATCAAGTGTCATACGCGTTTTTAGCGTCTACAACAGACGGGGACCACGTTTTCGACGCGAAACACTCGCGGATGTCCGAGATATGAGAGTCCTTGAACGAATTGAACGAATTCATCGTCCGGAAGTGTAATACGGCGTATCTCGGCCATTTCTCAACGGATTCGTGCGAATCAAGTGTCATACTCGTTTTTAGCGTCTAAAACAGACGGGGACCATGTTTTCGACGCGAAACACTCGCGGATGTCCGAGATACGACAGTTCTTGAACGAATTAGAACGAAACGCGGTGCATCGTGCGTTTCGCTTGCTAAACGTGAGAACTAGCAAGATTAGATCGTCCGAAAGTGTAACACGGCGTATCTCGGCCATTTCTCAACGGATTCGTGCGAATCAAGTGTCATACGCGTTTTTAGCGTCTACAACAGACGGGGACCACGTTTTCGACGCGAAACACTCGCGGATGTAAGAGATTCGAGAGTTCTTGAACGAATTGAACGAATACATCGTCCGGATGTGTAACACGGCGTATCTCGGATGTCCGAGATACAAGAGTTCTTGAACGAAGTGAACGAAACGCGGTGCATCGTGCTTTTCGCTTGCAAAACGTGAGAACTAGCAAGATTTCACCGTCCGGAAATGTAACACGGCGTATCTCTACCATTTCTCAACGGATTCGTGCGAATCAAGTGTCATACGCGTTTTCTGCGTCAAAAACAGACGGGGATCACGTTTTCGACGCGACTCACTCGCGGATGTCCGAGATACGAGAGTTCTTGAACGAATTGAACGAAACGCGGTGCATCGTGCGTTTCGCTTGCAAATCGTGATAACTAGCAAGATTTCATCGTCCGGAAGTGTAACACGGCGTATCTCGGCCATTTCTCAACGGAATCGTGCGAATCAAGTGTCATACGCGTTTTTAGCGTCTAAAACAGACGGGGAACACGTTTTCGACGCGAAACACTCGCGGATGTCCGAGATACGAGAGTTCTTCAACGAATTGAACGAAATGCGGTGCATCGTGCGTTTCGCTTGCAAAACGTGAGAACTAGCAAGATTTCATCGTCCGGGAGTGTAACACGGCGTATCTCGGCCATTTCTCAACGGATTCGTGCGAATAAAGTGTCATACGCGTTTTTAACGTCTAAAACAGACGGGGACCACGTTTTCGACGCGAAACACTCGCGGATGTAAGAGATTCGAGAGTTCTTGAACGAATTGAACGAATACATCGTCCGGATGTGTAACACGGCGTATCTCGGATGTCCGAGATACAAGAGTTCTTGAACGAATTGAACGAAACGCGGTGCATCGTGCTTTTCGCTTGCAAAACGTGAGAACTAGCAATATTTCACCGTCCGGAAATGTAACACGGCGTATCTCTTCCATTTCTCAACGGATTCGTGCGAATCAAGTGTCATACGCGTTTTTTGCGTCAAAAACAGACGGGGATCACGTTTTCGACGCCAAACACTCGCGGATGTCCGAGATACGAGAGTTCTCTAACGAATTGAACGAAACGCGGTGCATCGTGCGTTCGCTTGCAAACGTGAGAACTAGCAAGATTACATCGTCCGGAAGTGTAACACGGCGTATCTCGGCCATTTCTCAACGGATTCGTGCGAATCAAGTGTCATACGCGTTTTTAGCGTCTACACAGACGGGGACCACGTTTTCGACGCGAAACACTCGCGGATGTCCAGATACGAGAGTTCTTGAACGAATTGAACGAATTCATCGTCCGGAATTGTAATACGGCGTATCTCGGCCATTTCTCAACGGATTCGTGCGAATCAAGGGTCATACTCGTTTTTAGCGTCTAAAACAGACGGGGACCATGTTTTCGACGCGAAACACTCGCGGATGTCCGAGATACGACAGTTCTTGAACGAATTAGAACGAAACGCGGTGCATCGTGCGTTTCGCTTGCTAAACGTGAGAACTAGCAAGATTTCATCGTCCGGAAGTGTAACACGGCGTATCTCTTCCATTTCTCAACGGATTCGTGCGAATCAAGTGTCATACCCGTTTTTAGCGTCTAAAACAGACGGGGACCATGTTTTGGACGCGAAACACTCGCGGATGTCCGAGATACGAGAGTTCTTGGACGAATTTGAACGAATTCATCGTCCGCAAGTGTAACACGGCGTATCTCGGTCATTTCTCATCGGATTCGTGCGAATCAAGTGTCATACGCGTTTTAGCGTCTAAAACAGACGGGGACAAGGTTTTCGAAGCGAAACACTCGCGGATGTCCGAGATACGAGAGTTCTTGAATGAATTGAACGAAACGCGGTGCATCGTGCGTTTCGCTTGCAAAACGTGAGAACTAGCCAGATTTCACCGTCCGGAAGTGTAACATGGCGTATCTCTTCCATTTCTCATCGGATTCGTGCGAATCAAGTGTCATACGCGTTTTTAGCGTCTAAAACAGACGGGGACCATGCTTTCGACGCGAAACACTCGCGGATGTCCGAGATATGAGAGTTCTTGAACGATTGAACGAATTCATCGTCCGAGTGTAATACGGCGTATCTCGGCCATTTCTCAACGGATTCGTGCGAATAAAGTGTCATACTCGTTTTTAGCG
The DNA here is from genome assembly GCA_963942575.1 of Priocnemis perturbator. Lineage (NCBI taxonomy): Eukaryota > Metazoa > Arthropoda > Insecta > Hymenoptera > Pompilidae > Priocnemis > Priocnemis perturbator. The sequence goes on from CAWWDK010000097.1 coordinate 13,282, forward strand.
TCTAAAACAGACGGGGACCATGTTTTCGTCGCGAAACACTCGCGGATGTCCGAGATACGAGAGTTCTGAACGAATTGAACGAATTCATCGTCCGGAAGTGTAATACGGCTATCTCGGCCATTTCTCAACGGATTCGTGCGAATCAAGTGTCATACGCGTTTTTAGCGTCCTAAAACAGACGGGGACCACGTTTTCGACGCGAAACACTCGCGGATGTCCGAGATACGAGAGTTCTTGAACGAATTGAACGAATTCATCGTCCGGAAGTGTAACACGATGTATCTCGGCCATTTCTCATCGGATTCGTGCGAATCAAGTGTCATACGCGTTTTTAGCGTCTAAAACAGACGGGGACAAGGTTTTCGAAGCGAAACACTCGCGGATGTCCGAGATACGAGAGTTCTTGAATGAATTGAACGAAACGCGGTGCATCGTGCGTTGGCTTGCAAAACGTGAGAACTAGCAAGATTTCATCGTCCGGAAGTGTAACACGGCGTATCTCGGCCATTTCTCAACGGATTCGTGCGAATCAAGTGTCATACGCGTTTTTAGCGTCTAAACAGACGGGGCCATGTTTTCGACGCAAACACTCGCGGATGTCCGAGATACGAGAGTTCTCTAACGAATTGAACGAAACGCGGTGCATCGTGCGTTTCGCTTGCAAACGTGAGAACTAGCAAGATTACATCGTCCGGAAGTGTAACACGGCGAATCTCGGCCATTTCTCAACGGATTCGTGCGAATCAAGTGTCATACGCGTTTTTAGCGTCTACAACAGACGGGGACCACGTTTTCGACGCGAAACACTCGTGGATGTCCGAGATACGAGAGTTCTTGAACGAATTGAACGAATTCATCGTCCGGAAGTGTAATACGGCGTATCTCGGCCATTTCTCAACGGATTCGTGCGAATCAAGTGTCATACGCGTTTTTAGAGTCTAAAACAGACGGGGACCAGGTTTTCGACGCGAAACACTCGCGTTTGTCCGAGATACGAGAGTTCTTGAACGAATTGAACGAATACATCGTCCGGATGTGTAACACGGCGTATCTCGGACGTCCGAGATACAAGAGTTCTTGAACAAATTGAACGAAACGCGGTGCATCGTGCGTTTCGCTTGCAAACGTGAGAACTAGCAAGATTTAACCGTCCGGAAGTGTAACATGGCGTATCTCTTCCATTTCTCAACGGATTCGTGCGAATCAAGTGTCATACGCGTTTTTAGCGTCTAAAACAGACGGGGACCAAGTTTTCGACGCGCAACACTCACGGATGTCCGAGCTACGAGAGTTCTTGAACGAATTGAACGAACGCGGTGCATCGTGCGTTTCGCTTGCAAACGTGAGAACTAGCATGATTTCATCGTCCGGAAGTGTAACACGGCGTATCTCGGCCATTTCTCAACGGACTCGTGCGAATCAAGTGTCATACGCGTTTTTAGCGTCTAAAACAGACGGGGGCCATGTTTTCGACGCGAAACACTCGCGGATGTCCGAGATACGAGAGTTCTTGAACGAATTGAACGAATTCATCGTCGGGAAGTGTAATACGGCGTATCTCGGCCGTTTCTCAACGGATTCGTGCGAATCAAGTGTAATACGCGTTTTAGCGTCTAAAACAGACGGGAACCACGTTTTCGACGCGAAACACTCGCGGATGTCCGAGATACGAGAGTTCTTGAACGATTGAACGAACGCGGTGCATCGTGCGTTTCGCTCGCACAACGTGAAACTAACAAGATTTGATCGTCCGGAAGTGTAACACGGCGTATCTCTTCCATTTCTCAACGGATTCGTGCGAATCAAGTGTCATACGCGTTTTTAGCATCTAAAACAGACGGGGACCACGTTTTCGACGCGAAACACTCGCGGATGTCCGAGATACGAGAGTTCTTGAACGAATTGAACGAAACGCGGTGCATCGTGCGTTTCGCTTGCAAAACGTGAGAACTAGCAAGATTTCATCATGCGGAAGTGTAACACGGCGTATCTCGGCCATTTCTCAACGGATTCGTGCGAATCAAGTGTCATACGCGTTTTTAGCGTCTAAAACAGACGGGGACCATGTTTTCGACGCGAAACACTCGCGGATGTCCGAGATACGAGAGTTCCTGAACGAATTGAAGGAATTCATCGTTCGGAAGTGTAACACGATGTATCTCGGCCATTTCTCAACGGATTCGTGCGAATCAAGTGTCATATGCGTCGTTAGCGTCTAAACAGACGGGGACCCCGTTTTCGACGCGAAACACTCGCTGATGTCCGAGATACGAGAGTTCTTGAACGAATTGAACGAAACGCGGTGCATCGTGCGTTTCGCTTGCAAAACGTGAGAACTAGCAAGATTTCATCGTCTGGAAGTGTAACACGGCGTATCTCGGTCATTTCTCATCGGTTTCGTGCGAATCAAGTGTCATACGCGTTTTTAGAGTCTAAAACAGGCGGGGACCAGGTTTTCGACGCGAAACACTCGCGGATGTCCGAGATACGAGAGTTCTTGAACGAATTGAACGAATACATCGTCCGGATGTGTAACACGGCGTATCTCGGATGTCCGAGATACAAGAGTTCTTGAACGAATTGAACGAATTCATCGTCCGGAAGTGTAACACGGCGTATCTCGGTCATTTCTCATCGGATTCGTGGGAATCAAGTGTCATACGCGGTTTAGCGTCTAAAACAGACGGGGACCAAGTTTTCGACGCGAAACACTCACGGATGTCCGAGCTACGAGAGTTCTTGAACGAATTGAACGAAACGCGGTGCATCGTGCGTTTCGCTTGCAAAACGTGAGAACTAGCATGATTTCATCGTCCGGAAGTGTAACACGGCGTATCTCGGCCATTTCTCAACGGACTCGTGCGAATCAAGTGTCATACGCGTTTTTAGCGTCTAAAACAGACGGGGACCATGTTTTCGACGCGAAACACTCGCGGATGTCCGAGATACGAGAGTTCTTGAACGAATTGAACGAATTCATCGTCCGGAAGTGTAATACGGCGTATCTCGGCCGTTTCTCAACGGATTCGTGCGAATCAAGTGTCATACGCGTTTTAGCGTCTAAAACAGACGGGGAGCATGTTTTCAACGCGAAACACTCACTGATGTCCGAGATACGAGAGTTCTTGAACGAATTGAACGAAACGCGGTGCATCGTGCGTTCGCTTGCAAACGTGAGACTAGCAAGATTTCATCGTCCGGAAGTGTAACACGGCGTATCTCGGCCATTTCTCAACGGATTCGTGCGAATCAAGTGTCATACGCGTTTTTAGCGTCTAAAACAGACGGGGACCACGTTTTCGACGAGAAACACTCGCGGATGTCCGAGATACGAGAGTTCTTGAACGAATTGAACGAAACGCGGTGCATCGTGCGTTTCGCTTGCAAACGTGAGAACTAGCAAGATTTCATCGTGCGGAAGTGTAGCACGGCGTATCTCAGCCATATCTCAACGGATTCGTGCGAATCAAGTGTCATACGCGTTTTTAGCATCTAAAACAGACGGGGACCACGTTTCGACGCGAAACACTCGCGGATGTCCGGGATACGAGAGTTCTTGAACGAATTGAACGAATTCATCGTCCGGAAGTGTAACACGATGTATCTCGGCCATTTCTCAACGGATTCGTGCGAATCAAGTGTCATACGCGTTTTAGCGTCTAAAACAGACGGGGACCATGTTTTCGACGCGAAGCACTCGCGGATGTCCGAGATACGAGAGTTCTTGAACGATTTGAATGAACGCGGTGCATCGTGCGTTTCGCTTGCAAAACGTGAGAACTAGCAAGATTTCATCGTCCGGAAGTGTAACACGGCGTATCTCGGCCATTTCTCAACGGATTCGTGCGAATCAAGTGTCATACGCGTTTTAGCGTCTACATAGACGGGGACCACTGTTTCGACGCGAAACACTCGCGGATGTCCGAGATACGAGAGTTCTTGAACGAATTGAACGAAACGCGGTGCATCGTGCGTTTCGCTTGCAAAACGTGAGAACTAGCAAGATTTGATCGTCCGGAGTGTAACACGGCGTATCACATCATTTCTCAACGGATTCGTGCGATCAAGTGTCATACCCTTTTTAACGTCTAAAAACAGACGGGGACCATGTTTTCGACGCGGAACACTCGCGATGTCCGAGATACGAGAGTTCTTGAACGAATTGAACGAATCATTGTCCGAAGTGTAACACGATGTATCTCGGTCATTCTCAACGGATTCGTGCGATCAAGTGTCATACGCGTTTTTAGCGTCTAAAACAGACGGGGACCATGTTTTCGACGCGAAACACTCGCGGATGTCCGAGATACGAGAGTTCTTGAACGAATTGAACGAAACGCGGTGCATCGTGCGTTTCGCTTGCAACGTGAGAACTAGCAAGATTTCATCATGCGGAAGTGTAACACGGCGTATCTCGCCATTTCTCACGGATTCGTGCGAATCAAGTGTCATACGCGTTTTAGCGTCTAACAGACGGGGACCATGTTTTCGGCGCGAGCACTCGCGGATGTCCGAGATACGAGAGTTCCTGACGAATTGAAGGAATTCATCGTTCGGAAGTGTAACACGATGTTATCTCGGCCATTTCTCAACGGATTCGTGCGAATCAAGTGTCATATGCGTCGTTAGCGTCTAAAACAGACGGGGGACCCCGTTCTTCGACGCGAAACACTCGCTGATGTCGAGATACGAGAGTTCTTGAACGAATTGAACGAACGCGGTGCATCGTGCGCTTTCGCTTGCAAACGTGAGACTAGCAAGATTTCATCGTCTGGAGTGCTAACACGGCGTATCTCTGTCATTTCTCATCGGTTTCGTGCGAATCAAGTGTCATACGCGTTTTTAGAGTCTAAAACAGGCGGGGACCTGTTTTCGACGCGAAACACTCGCGGATGTCCGAGATACGAGAGTTCTTGAACGAATTGAACGAATACATCGTCCGGATGTGTAACACGGCGTATCTCGGATGTCCGAGATACAAGAGTTCTTGACGAATTGAACGAATTCATCGTCCGGAAGTGTAATACGGCGTATCTCGGCCGTTTCTCAACGGATTCGTGCGAATCAAGTGTCATACGCGTTTTAGCGTCTAAAACAGACGGAACCACGTTTTTGACGCGAAACACTCACTGATGTCCGAGATACGAGAGTTCTTGAACGAATTGAACGAAACGCGGTGCATCGTGCCGTTTCGCTTGCAACGTGTGCACTAGCAAGATTTCATCGTCTGGAAGTGTAACACGGCGTATCTCGGCTATTTCTCAACGATTCGTGCGAATCAAGTGTCATACGCGTTTTTAGCGTCTAAACAGACGGGGAGCACGTTTTCGACGCGAAACACTCGCGGATGTCCGTGATACGAGAGTTCTTAAACGAATTGAACGAAACGCGGTGCATCGTGCTGTTTCGCTTGCAAAACGTTAGAACTAGCAAGATTTCACCGTCCGAAGTGTAACACGGCGTATTTCGGTCATTTCTCATCGGTTTCGTGCGAATCAAGTGTCATACGCGGTTTTAGAGTCTAAAACAGACGGGACCAGGTTTCGACGCGAAACACTCGCGGATGTCCGAGATACGAGAGTTCTTGAACGAATTGAACGAATACATCGTCCGGATGTGTAACACGGCGTATCTCGGATGTCCGAGATACAAGAGTTCTTGAACGAATTGAACGAAACGCGGTGCATCGTGCGTTCGCTTGCAAACGTGAGAACTAGCAAGATTTCACGTCCGGAAGTGTAACACGGCGTATCTCGGCCATTTCTCACGGATTCGTGCGAATCAAGTGTCATACGCGTTTTTAGCGTCTACAAACAGACGGGACCATTTTTTCGACGCGCAACACTCGCGGATGTCCGAGATATGAGAGTTCTTGGACGAATTGAACGAATTCATCGTCCGGAAGTGTAACACGGCGTATCTCGGTCATTTCTCATCGATCGTGCGAATCAAGTGTCATACGCGTTTTAGCGTCAAAAAGAGACGGGGACCACGTTTTCGACGCGAAACACTCGCGGATGTCCGAGATACGAGAGTTCTTGAACGAATTCAACGAATTTATCGTCCGGAAGTGTAACACGGCGTATCTCGATCATTTCTCATCGGATTCGTGCGATCAGTGTCATACGCGTTTTTAGCGTCTAAAACAGACGGGGAACACGTTTTCGACGCGAAACACTCGCGGATGTCCGAGATACGAGAGTTCCTGAACGAATTGAACGAAACGCGGTGCATCGTGCGTTTCGCTCGCAAAACGTGAAAACTAGCAAGATTTCATCGTCCGGAAGTGTAACACGGCGTATCTCGACCATTTCTCAACGGATTCGTGCGAATCAAGTGTCATACGCGTTTTTAGCGTCTAAAACAGACGGGGTCCATGTTTTCGACGCGAAGCACTCTCGGATGTCCGAGATACGAGAGTTCTTGAACGATTTGAACGAAACGCGGTGCATCGTGCGTTTCGCTTGCAAAACGTGAGAACTAGCAAGATTTCACCGTCCGGAAATGTAACACGGCGTATCTCTTCCATTTCTCAACGGATTCGTGCGAATCATGTGTCATACGCGTTTTTAGCGTCTACAACAGACGGGGACCACGTTTTCGACGCGAAACATTCGCGGATGTCCGAGATACGAGAGTTCTTGAACGAATTGAACGAATTCATCGTCCCGAAGTGTAATACGGCGTATCTCGGCCATTTCTCAAAGGATTCGTGCGAATCAAGTGTCATACGCGTTTTTAGTGTCTAAAACAGACGGGGAGCATGTTTTCAACGCGAAACACTCGCGGATGTCCGAGATACGAGAGTTCTTGAACGAATTGAACGAAACGCGGTGCATCGTGCGTTTCGCTTGCAAAACGTGAGAACTAGCAAGATTTCATCGTCCGGAAGTGTAACACGGCGTATCTCGGTCATTTCTCATCGGATTCGTGCGAATCAAGTGTCATACGCGTTTTTAGCGTCTAAAACAGACGGGCACCAGTTTTTCGCCGCGAAACACTCGCGGATGTCCGAGATACGAGAGTTCTTGAACGAATTGAACGAATACATCGTCCGGATGTATAACACGGCGTATCTCGGATGTCCGAGATACAAGAGTTCTTGAACGAATTGAACGAAACGCGGTGCATCGTGCGTTTCGCTTGCAAAACGTGAGAACTAGCAAGATTTCACCGTCCGGAAATGTAACACGGCGTATCTCTTCCATTTCTCAACGGATTCTGCGAATCAAGTGTCATACGCGTTTTTAGCGTCTACAACAGACGGGGACCACGTTTTCGACGCGAAACATTCGCGAATGTCCGAGATACGAGAGTTCTTGAACGAATTGAACGAATTCATCGTCCCGAAGTGTAATACGGCGTATCTCGGCCATTTCTCAAAGGATTCGTGCGAATCAAGTGTCATACGCGTTTTTAGTGTCTAAAACAGACGGGGAGCATGTTTTCAACGCGAAACACTCGCGGATGTCCGAGATACGAGAGTTCTTGAACGAATTGAACGAAACGCGGTGCATCGTGCGTTTCGCTTGCAAAACGTGAGAACTAGCAAGATTTCATCGTCCGGAAGTGTAACACGGCGTATCTCGGCCATTTCTCAACGGATTCGTGCGAATCAAGTGTCATACGCGTTTTTAGCGTCTAAAACAGACGGGGACCACGTTTTCGACGAGAAACACTCGCGGATGTCCGAGATACGAGAGTTCTTGAACGAATTGAACGAAACGCGGTGCATCGTGCGTTTCGCTTGCAAAACGTGAGAACTAGCAAGATTTCATCGTGCGGAAGTGTAGCACGGCGTATCTCAGCCATATCTCAACGGATTCGTGCGAATCAAGTGTCATACGCGTTTTTAGCATCTAAAACAGACGGGGACCACGTTTTCGACGCGAAACACTCGCGGATGTCCGGGATACGAGAGTTCTTGAACGAATTGAACGAATTCATCGTCCGGAAGTGTAACACGATGTATCTCGGCCATTTCTCAACGGATTCGTGCGAATCAAGTGTCATACGCGTTTTTAGCGTCTAAAACAGACGGGGACCATGTTTTCGACGCGAAGCACTCGCGGATGTCCGAGATACGAGAGTTCTTGAACGATTTGAATGAAACGCGGTGCATCGTGCGTTTCGCTTGCAAAACGTGAGAACTAGCAAGATTTCATCGTCCGGAAGTGTAACACGGCGTATCTCGGCCATTTCTCAACGGATTCGTGCGAATCAAGTGTCATACGCGTTTTTAGCGTCTACAATAGACGGGGACCACGTTTTCGACGCGAAACACTCGCGGATGTCCGAGATACGAGAGTTCTTGAACGAATTGAACGAAACGCGGTGCATCGTGCGTTTCGCTTGCAAAACGTGAGAACTAGCAAGATTTGATCGTCCGGAAGTGTAACACGGCGTATCACTTCCATTTCTCAACGGATTCGTGCGAATCAAGTGTCATACCCCTTTTTAACGTCTAAAACAGACGGGGACCATGTTTTCGACGCGGAACACTCGCGGATGTCCGAGATACGAGAGTTCTTGAACGAATTGAACGAATTCATTGTCCGGAAGTGTAACACGATGTATCTCGGTCATTTCTCAACGGATTCGTGCGAATCAAGTGTCATATGCGTCGTTAGCGTCTAAAACAGACGGGGACCACGTTTTCGACGCGAAACACTCGCTGATGTCCGAGATACGAGAGTTCTTGAACGAATTGAACGAAACGCGGTGCATCGTGCGTTTCGCTTGCAAAACGTGAGAACTAGCAAGATTTCATCGTCCGGAAGTGTAACACGGCGTATCTCGGCCATTTCTCAACGGATTCGTGCGAATCAAGTGTCATACGCGTTTTTAGCGTCTAAAATAGACGGGGACCATGTTTTCGACGCGAAACACTCGCGGATGTCCGAGATACGAGAGTTCTTCTACGAATTGAACGAATACATCCTCCGGATGTGTAACACGGCGCATCTCGGATGTCCCAGATACAAGAGTTCTTGAACGAATTGAACGAAACGCGGTGCATCGTGCGTTTCGCTTGCAAAACGTGAGAACTACCAAGATTTCATCGTCCGGAAGTGTAACACGGCATATCTCGGCCATTTCTCAACGGATTCGTGCGAATCAAGTGTCATACGCGTTTTTAGCTTCTAAAACAGACGGGGACCATGTTTTCGACGCGAAACACTCGCGGATGTCCGAGATACGAGAGTTCTTGAACGAATTGAACGAATTCATCGTCCGGAAGTGTAACACGATGTATCTCGGTCATTTCTCAACGGATTCGTGCGAATCAAGTGTCATATGCGTCGTTAGCGTCTAAAACAGACGGGGACCACGTTTTCGACGCGAAACACTCGCTGATGTCCGAGATACGAGAGTTCTTGAACGAATTGAACGAAATGCGGTGCATCGTGCGTTTCGCTTGCAAAACGTGAGAACTAGCAAGATTTCATCGTTTGGAAGTGTAACACGGCGTATCTCGGCTATTTCTCAACGGATTCGTGCGAATCAAGTGTCATACGCGTTTTTAGAGTCTAAAACAGACGGGGAGCACGTTTTCGACGCGAAACACTCGCGGATGTCCGAGATACGAGAGTTCTTCTACGAATTGAACGAATACATCCTCCGGATGTGTAACACGGCGCATCTCGGATGTCCGAGATACAAGAGTTCTTGAACGAATTGAACGAAACGCGGTGCATCGTGCGTTTCGCTTGCAAAACGTGAGAACTAGCAAGATTTCACCGTCCGGAAGTGTAACACGGCGTATCTCTTCCATTGCTCAACGGATTCGTGCGAATCAAGTGCCATACGCGTTTTTAGCGTCTAAAACAGACGGGGACCATGTTTTCGACGCGAATCACTCGCGGATGTCCGAGGTACGAGAGTTCTTGAACGATTTGAACGAAACGCGGTGCATCGTGCGTTTCGCTTGCAAAACGTGAGAACTAGCAAGATTTCATCGTCCGGAAGTGTAACACGGCGTATCTCGGCCATTTCTCAACGGATTCGTGCGAATCAAGTGTCATACGCGTTTTTAGCGTCTAAAACAGACGGGGAACACGTTTTCGACGCGAAACACTCGCGGATGTCCGAGATACGAGAGTTCTTCAACGAATTGAACGAATTCATCGTCCGGAAGTGCAATACGGCGTGTCTCGGCCACTTCTCAACGGATTCGTGCGAAACAAGTGTCATACGCGTTTTTAGCTCTAAAACAGACGGGGACCAAGTTTTCGACGCGAAACACTCGCGGATGTCCGAGCTACGAGAGTTCTTGAACGAATTTAACGAATTTATCGTCCGGAAGTGTAACACGGCGTATCTCGATCATTTCTCATCGGATTCGTGCGAATCAAGTGTCATACGCGTTTTTAGCGTCTAAAACAGACGGGGACCAGTTTTTCGCCGCGAAACACCCGCGGATGTCCGAGATACGAGAGTTCTTGAACGAATTCAACGAATTTATCGTCCGGAAGTGTAACACGGCGTATCTCGATCATTTCTCATTGGATTCGTGCGAATCAAGTGTCATACGCGTTTTTAGCGTCTAAAACAGACGGGGACCAGTTTTTCGCCGCGAAACACTCGCGGACATCCGAGATACAAGAGTTCTTGAACGAATTGAACGAAACGCGGTGCATTGTGCGTTTCGCTTGCAAAACGTGAGAACTAGCAAGATTTCACCGTCCGGAAATGTAACACGGCGTATCTCTTCCATTTCTCAACGGATTCGTGCGAATCAAGTGTCATACGCGTTTTTAGCGTCTACAACAGACGGGGACCACGTTTTCGACGCGAAACATTCGCGGATGTCCGAGATACGAGAGTTCTTGAACGAATTGAACGAATTCATCGTCCCGAAGTGTAATACGGCGTATCTCGGCCATTTCTCAACGGATTCGTGCGAATCAAGTGTCATACGCGTTTTTAGTGTCTAAAACAGACGGGGAGCATGTTTTCAACGCGAAACACTCGCGGATGTCCGAGATACGAGAGTTCTTGAACGAATTGAACGAAACGCGGTGCATCGTGCGTTTCGCTTGCAAAACGTGAGAACTAGCAAGATTTCATCGTCCGGAAGTGTAACACGGCGTATCTCGGCCATTTCTCAACGGATTCGTGCGAATCAAGTGTCATACGCGTTTTTAGCGTCTAAAATAGACGGGGTCCATGTTTTCGACGCGAAGCACTCGCGGATGTCCGAGATACGAGAGTTCTTGAACGATTTGAACGAAACGCGGTGCATCGTGCGTTTCGCTTGCAAAACGTGAGAACTAGCAAGATTTCACCGTCCGGAAATGTAACACGGCGTATCTCTTCCATTTCTCAACGGATTCGTGCGAATCAAGTGTCATACGCGTTTTTAGCGTCTACAACAGACGGGGACCACGTTTTCGACGCGAAACATTCGCGGATGTCCGAGATACGAGAGTTCTTGAACGATTGAACGAATTCATCGTCCCGAAGTGTAATACGGCGTATCTCGGCCATTTCTCAAAGGATTCGTGCGAATCAAGTGTCATACGCGTTTTTAGTGTCTAAAACAGACGGGGAGCATGTTTTCAACGCGAAACACTCGCGGATGTCCGAGATACGAGAGTTCTTGAACGAATTGAACGAAACGCGGTGCATCGTGCGTTTCGCTTGCAAAACGTGAGAACTAGCAAGATTTCATCGTCCGGAAGTGTAACACGGCGTATCTCGGCCATTTCTCAACGGATTCGTGCGAATCAAGTGTCATACGCGTTTTTAGCGTCTAAAACAGACGGGGACCACGTTTTCGACGAGAAACACTCGCGGATGTCCGAGATACGAGAGTTCTTGAACGAATTGAACGAAACGCGGTGCATCGTGCGTTTCGCTTGCAAAACGTGAGAACTAGCAAGATTTCATCGTGCGGAAGTGTAGCACGGCGTATCTCAGCCATATCTCAACGGATTCGTGCGAATCAAGTGTCATACGCGTTTTTAGCATCTAAAACAGACGGGGACCACGTTTTCGACGCGAAACACTCGCGGATGTCCGGGATACGAGAGTTCTTGAACGAATTGAACGAATTCATCGTCCGGAAGTGTAACACGATGTATCTCGGCCATTTCTCAACGGATTCGTGCGAATCAAGTGTCATACGCGTTTTTAGCGTCTAAAACAGACGGGGACCATGTTTTCGACGCGAAGCACTCGCGGATGTCCGAGATACGAGAGTTCTTGAACGATTTGAATGAAACGCGGTGCATCGTGCGTTTCGCTTGCAAAACGTGAGAACTAGCAAGATTTCATCGTCCGGAAGTGTAACACGGCGTATCTCGGCCATTTCTCAACGGATTCGTGCGAATCAAGTGTCATACGCGTTTTTAGCGTCTACAATAGACGGGGACCACGTTTTCGACGCGAAACACTCGCGGATGTCCGAGATACGAGAGTTCTTGAACGAATTGAACGAAACGCGGTGCATCGTGCGTTTCGCTTGCAAAACGTGAGAACTAGCAAGATTTGATCGTCCGGAAGTGTAACACGGCGTATCACTTCCATTTCTCAACGGATTCGTGCGAATCAAGTGTCATACCCCTTTTTAACGTCTAAAACAGACGGGGACCATGTTTTCGACGCGGAACACTCGCGGATGTCCGAGATACGAGAGTTCTTGAACGAATTGAACGAATTCATTGTCCGGAAGTGTAACACGATGTATCTCGGTCATTTCTCAACGGATTCGTGCGAATCAAGTGTCATATGCGTCGTTAGCGTCTAAAACAGACGGGGACCACGTTTTCGACGCGAAACACTCGCTGATGTCCGAGATACGAGAGTTCTTGAACGAATTGAACGAAACGCGGTGCATCGTGCGTTTCGCTTGCAAAACGTGAGAACTAGCAAGATTTCATCGTCCGGAAGTGTAACACGGCGTATCTCGGCCATTTCTCAACGGATTCGTGCGAATCAAGTGTCATACGCGTTTTTAGCGTCTAAAACAGACGGGGACCACGTTTTCGACGAGAAACACTCGCGGATGTCCGAGATACGAGAGTTCTTGAACGAATTGAACGAAACGCGGTGCATCGTGCGTTTCGCTTGCAAAACGTGAGAACTAGCAAGATTTCATCGTGCGGAAGTGTAGCACGGCGTATCTCAGCCATATCTCAACGGATTCGTGCGAATCAAGTGTCATACGCGTTTTTAGCATCTAAAACAGACGGGGACCACGTTTTCGACGCGAAACACTCGCGGATGTCCGGGATACGAGAGTTCTTGAACGAATTGAACGAATTCATCGTCCGGAAGTGTAACACGATGTATCTCGGCCATTTCTCAACGGATTCGTGCGAATCAAGTGTCATACGCGTTTTTAGCGTCTAAAACAGACGGGGACCATGTTTTCGACGCGAAGCACTCGCGGATGTCCGAGATACGAGAGTTCTTGAACGATTTGAATGAAACGCGGTGCATCGTGCGTTTCGCTTGCAAAACGTGAGAACTAGCAAGATTTCATCGTCCGGAAGTGTAACACGGCGTATCTCGGCCATTTCTCAACGGATTCGTGCGAATCAAGTGTCATACGCGTTTTTAGCGTCTACAATAGACGGGGACCACGTTTTCGACGCGAAACACTCGCGGATGTCCGAGATACGAGAGTTCTTGAACGAATTGAACGAAACGCGGTGCATCGTGCGTTTCGCTTGCAAAACGTGAGAACTAGCAAGATTTGATCGTCCGGAAGTGTAACACGGCGTATCACTTCCATTTCTCAACGGATTCGTGCGAATCAAGTGTCATACCCCTTTTTAACGTCTAAAACAGACGGGGACCATGTTTTCGACGCGGAACACTCGCGGATGTCCGAGATACGAGAGTTCTTGGACGAATTGAACGAATTCATCGTCCGGAAGTGTAACACGGCGTATCTCGGTCATTTCTCATCGGATTCGTGCGAATCAAGTGTCATACGCGTTTTTTGCGTCAAAAACAGACGGGGACCACGTTTTCGACGCGAAACACTCGCGGATGTCCGAGCTACGAGAGTTCTTGAACGAATTGAACGAAACGCGGTGCATCGTGCGTTTCGCTTGCAAAACGTGAGAACTAGCAAGATTTCATCGTCCGGAAGTGTAACACGGCGTATCTCGGTCATTTCTCATCGGATTCGTGCGAATCAAGTGTCATACGCGTTTTTAGCGTCAAAAGCAGACGGGGACCACGTTTTCGACGCGAAACACTCGCGGATGTCCGAGCTACGAGAGTTCTTGAACGAATTGAACGAAACGCGGTGCATCGTGCGTTTCGCTTGCAAAACGTTAGAACTAGCAAGATTTCATCGTCCGGAAGTGAAACACGGCGTATCTCGGTCATTTCTCATCGGATTCGTGCGAATCAAGTGTCATACGCATTTTTAGAGTCTAAAACAGACAGGGACCACGTTTTCGACGCGAAACACTCGCGGATGTCCGAGCTACGAGAGTTCTTGAACGAATTCAACGAATTCATCGTCCGGAAGTGTAACACGGCGTATCTCGGCCATTTCTCAACGGATTCGTGCGAATCAAGTGTCATACGCGTTTTTAGCTTCTAAAACAGACGGGGACCATGTTTTCGACGCGAAACACTCGCGGATGTCCGAGATACGAGAGTTCTTGAACGAATTGAACGAATTCATCGTCCGGAAGTGTAACACGATGTATCTCGGTCATTTCTCAACGGATTCGTGCGAATCAAGTGTCATATGCGTCGTTAGCGTCTAAAACAGACGGGGACCACGTTTTCGACGCGAAACACTCGCTGATGTCCGAGATACGAGAGTTCTTGAACGAATTGAACGAAATGCGGTGCATCGTGCGTTTCGCTTGCAAAACGTGAGAACTAGCAAGATTTCATCGTTTGGAAGTGTAACACGGCGTATCTCGGCTATTTCTCAACGGTTTCGTGCGAATCAAGTGTCATACGCGTTTTTAGAGTCTAAAACAGACGGGGAGCACGTTTTCGACGCGAAACACTCGCGGATGTCCGAGATACGAGAGTTCTTCTACGAATTGAACGAATACATCCTCCGGATGTGTAACACGGCGCATCTCGGATGTCCGAGATACAAGAGTTCTTGAACGAATTGAACGAAACGCGGTGCATCGTGCGTTTCGCTTGCAAAACGTGAGAACTAGCAAGATTTCACCGTCCGGAAGTGTAACACGGCGTATCTCTTCCATTGCTCAACGGATTCGTGCGAATCAAGTGCCATACGCGTTTTTAGCGTCTAAAACAGACGGGGACCATGTTTTCGACGCGAATCACTCGCGGATGTCCGAGGTACGAGAGTTCTTGAACGATTTGAACGAAACGCGGTGCATCGTGCGTTTCGCTTGCAAAACGTGAGAACTAGCAAGATTTCATCGTCCGGAAGTGTAACACGGCGTATCTCGGCCATTTCTCAACGGATTCGTGCGAATCAAGTGTCATACGCGTTTTTAGCGTCTAAAACAGACGGGGAACACGTTTTCGACGCGAAACACTCGCGGATGTCCGAGATACGAGAGTTCTTCAACGAATTGAACGAATTCATCGTCCGGAAGTGCAATACGGCGTGTCTCGGCCACTTCTCAACGGATTCGTGCGAAACAAGTGTCATACGCGTTTTTAGCTCTAAAACAGACGGGGACCAAGTTTTCGACGCGAAACACTCGCGGATGTCCGAGCTACGAGAGTTCTTGAACGAATTCAACGAATTTATCGTCCGGAAGTGTAACACGGCGTATCTCGATCATTTCTCATCGGATTCGTGCGAATCAAGTGTCATACGCGTTTTTAGCGTCTAAATCAGACGGGGACCAGTTTTTCGCCGCGAAACACCCGCGGATGTCCGTGATACGAGAGTTCTTGAACGAATTCAACGAATTTATCGTCCGGAAGTGTAACACGGCGTATCTCGATCATTTCTCATTGGATTCGTGCGAATCAAGTGTCATACGCGTTTTTAGCGTCTAAAACAGACGGGGACCAGTTTTTCGCCGCGAAACACTCGCGGACATCCGAGATACAAGAGTTCTTGAACGAATTGAACGAAACGCGGTGCATTGTGCGTTTCGCTTGCAAAACGTGAGAACTAGCAAGATTTCACCGTCCGGAAATGTAACACGGCGTATCTCTTCCATTTCTCAACGGATTCGTGCGAATCAAGTGTCATACGCGTTTTTAGCGTCTACAACAGACGGGGACCACGTTTTCGACGCGAAACATTCGCGGATGTCCGAGATACGAGAGTTCTTGAACGAATTGAACGAATTCATCGTCCCGAAGTGTAATACGGCGTATCTCGGCCATTTCTCAACGGATTCGTGCGAATCAAGTGTCATACGCGTTTTTAGTGTCTAAAACAGACGGGGAGCATGTTTTCAACGCGAAACACTCGCGGTTGTCCGAGATACGAGAGTTCTTGAACGAATTGAACGAAACGCGGTGCATCGTGCGTTTCGCTTGCAAAACGTGAGAACTAGCAAGATTTCATCGTCCGGAAGTGTAACACGGCGTATCTCGGCCATTTCTCAACGGATTCGTGCGAATCAAGTGTCATACGCGTTTTTAGCGTCTAAAACAGACGGGGACCACGTTTTCGACGCGAAACTCTCGCGGATGTCCGAGATACGAGAGTTCTTGAACGAATTGAACGAAACGCGGTGCATCGTGCGTTTCGCTTGCAAAACGTGAGAACTAGCAAGATTTCATCGTGCGGAAGTGTAACACGGCGTATCTCGGCCATACCTCAACGAATTCGTGCGAATCAAGTGTCATACGCGTTTTTAGCGTCTAAAACAGACAGGGACCACGTTTTCGATGCGAAACACTCGCGGATGTCCGAGATACGAGAGTTCTTGAACGAAATGAACGAAACGCGGTGCATCGTGCGTTTCGCTCGCAAAACGTGAAAACTAGCAAGATTTGATCGTTCGGAAGTGTAACACGGCGTATCTCTTCCATTTCTCAACGGATTCGTGCGAATAAAGTGTCATACCCGTTTTTAGCGTCTAAAACAGACGGGGACCATGTTTTCGACGCGAAACACTCGCGGATGTCCGAGATACGAGAGTTCTGGAACGAATTCAACGAGACGCGGTGCATCGTGCGTTTCGCTTGCAAAACGTGAGAACTAGCAAGATTTCATCGTCCGGAAGTGTAACACGGCGTATCTCGGCCATTTCTCAACGGATTCGTGCGAATCAAGTGTCATACGCGTTTTTAGCGTCTAAAACAGACGGGGGCCACGTTTTCGATGCGAAACACTCGCGGATGTCCGAGATACGAGAGTTCTTCAACGAATTGAACGAAACGCGGTGCATCGTGCGTTTCGCTTGCAAAACGTGAGAACTAGCAAGATTTCATCGTCCGGGAGTGTAACACGGCGTATCTCGGCCATTTCTCAACGGATTCGTGCTAATCAAGTGTCATACGCGTTTTTAGCGTCTAAAACAGACGGGGACCATGTTTTCGACGCGAAGCACTCGCGGATGTCCGAGACACGAGAGGTCTTGAACGATTTGAACGAAACGCGGTGCATCGTGCGTTTCGCTTGCAAAACGTGAGAACTAGCAAGATTTCATCGTCCGGAAGTGTAACACGGCGTATCTCGGCCATTTCTCAACGGATTCGTGCGAATCAAGTGTCATACGCGTTTTAGCGTCTACAACAGACGGGGACCACGTTTTCGACGCGAAACACTCGCGGATGTCCGAGATACGGGAGTTCTTGAACGAATTGAACGAAACGCGGTGCATCGTGCGTTTCGCTTGCAAAACGTGAAAACTAGCAAGATTTGATCGTCCGGAAGTGTAACACGGCGTATCACTTCCATTTCTCAACGGATTCGTGCGAATCAAGTATCATACCCCTTTTTAGCGTCTAAAACAGACGGGGACCATGTTTTCGACGCGGAACACTCGCGGATGTCCGAGATACGAGAGTTCTTGAACGAATTGAACGAGACGCGGTGCATCGTGCGTTTCGCTTGCAAAACGTGAGAACTACCAAGATTTCATCGTCCGGAAGTGTAACACGGCGTATCTCGGCCATTTCTCAACGGATTCGTGCGAACCAAGTGTCATACGCATTTTTAGCGTCTACAAACAGACGGGGACCATTTTCTCGACGCGAAACACTCGCTGATGTCCGAGATACGAGAGTTCTTGAACGAATTGAACGAATTCATCGTCCGGAAGTGTAACACGGCGTATGTCGGTCATTTCTCATCGGATTCGTGGGAATCAAGTGTCATACGCGTTTTTAGCGTCTAAAACAGACGGGGACCATGTTTTCGACGCGAAACACTCGCGGATGTCCGTGATACGAGAGTTCTTAAACGAATTGAACGAAACGCGGTGCATCGTGCGTTTCGCTTGCAAAACGTTAGAACTAGCAAGATTTCATCGTCCGAAGTGTTACACGGCGTATATCGGTCATTTCTCATCGGTTTCGTGCGAATCAAGTGTCATACGCGTTTTTAGAGTCTAAAACAGACGGGGACCAGGTTTTCGACGCGAAACACTCGCGGATGTCCGAGATACGAGAGTTCTTGAACGAATTGAACGAATACATCGTCCGGATGTGTAACACGGCGTATCTCGGATGTCCGAGATACAAGAGTTCTTGAACGAATTGAACGAAACGCGGTGCATCGTGCGTTTCGCTTGCAAAACGTGAGAACTAGCAAGATTTCATCGTCCGGAAGTGTAACACGGTGTATCTCGGCCATTTCTCAACGGATTCGTGCGAATCAAGTGTCATACGCGTTTTTAGCGTCTAAAACAGACGGGGACCACGTTTTCGACGCGAAACACTCGCGGATGTCCGAGATACGAGAGTTCTTGAACGAATTGAACGAAACGCGGTGCATCGTGCGTTTCGCTTGCAAAACGTTAGAACTAGCAAGATTTCATCGTCCGGAAGTGTAACACGGCGTATCTCGGCCATTTCTCAACGGATTCGTGCGAATCAAGTGTCATACGCGTTTTTAGAGTCTAAAACAGACGGGGACCAGGTTTTCGACGCGAAACACTCGCGGATGTCCGAGATACGAGAGTTCTTGAACGAATTGAACGAATTCATCGTCCGGAAGTGTAACACGGCGCCTCTCGGCCATTTCTCAACGGACTCGTGCGAATCAAGTGTCATACGCGTTTTTAGCGTCTAAAACAGACGGGGACCACGTTTTCGACGCGAAACACTCGCGGATGTCCGAGGTATGAGAGTTCTTGGACGAATTGAACGAATTCATCGTCCGGAAGTGTAACACGGCGTGTCTCGGTCATTTCTCATCGGATTCGTGCGAATCAAGTGTCATACGCGTTTTTTGCGTCAAAAACAGACGGGGACCACGTTTTCGACGCGAAACACTCGCGGATGTCCGAGATACGAGAGTTCTTGAACGAATTGAACGAATTCATCGTCCGGAAGTGTAATACGGCGTATCTCGGCCATTTCTCAACGGATTCGTGCGAATCAAGTGTCATACGCGTTTTTAGCGTCTAAAACAGACGGGGACCATGTTTTCGACGCGAAACACTCGCGGATGTCCGAGATACGAGAGTTCTTCTACGAATTGAACGAATACATCCTCCGGATGTGTAACACGGCGCATCTCGGATGTCCCAGATACAAGAGTTCTTGAACGAATTGAACGAAACGCGGTGCATCGTGCGTTTCGCTTGCAAAACGTGAGAACTAGCAAGATTTCACCGTCCGGAAGTGTAACACGGCGTATCTCTTCCATTTCTCAACGGATTCGTGCGAATCAAGTGTCATACGCGTTTTTAGCGTCTAAAACAGACGGGGACCATGTTTTCGACGCGAAACAATCGCGGATGTCCGAGGTACGAGAGTTCTTGAACGATTTGAACGAAACGCGGTGCATCGTGCGTTTCGCTTGCAAAACGTGAGAACTAGCAAGATTTCATCGTCCGGAAGTGTAACACGGCGTATCTCGGCCATATCTCAACGGATTCGTGCGAATCAAGTGTCATACGCGTTTTTAGCGTCTAAAACAGACAGGGACCACGTTTTCGATGCGAAACACTCGCGGATGTCCGAGATACGAGAGTTCTTGAACGAATTGAACGAAACGCGGTGCATCGTGCGTTTCGCTCGCAAAACGTGAAAACTAGCAAGATTTGATCGTTCGGAAGTGTAACACGGCGTATCTCTTCCATTTCTCAACGGATTCGTGCGAATAAAGTGTCATACCCGTTTTTGGCGTCTAAAACAGACGGGGACCATGTTTTCGACGCGAAACACTCGCGGATGTCCGAGATACGAGAGTTCTTGAACGAATTCAACGAGACGCGGTGCATCGTGCGTTTCGCTTGCAAAACGTGAGAACTAGCAAGATTTCATCGTCCGGAAGTGTAACACGGCGTATCCCGGCCATTTCTCAACGGATTCGTGCGAATCAAGTGTCATACGCGTTTTTAGCGTCTAAAACAGACGGGGGCCACGTTTTCGATGCGAAACACTCGCGGATGTCCGAGATACGAGAGTTCTTCAACGAATTGAACAAAACGCGGTGCATCGTGCGTTTCGCTTGCAAAACGTGAGAACTAGCAAGATTTCATCGTCCGGGAGTGTAACACGGCGTATCTCGGCCATTTCTCAACGGTTTCGTGCTAATCAAGTGTCATACGCGTTTTTAGCGTCTAAAACAGACGGGGACCATGTTTTCGACGCGAAGCACTCGCGGATGTCCGAGACACGAGAGTTCTTGAACGATTTGAACGAAACGCGGTGCATCGTGCGTTTCGCTTGCAAAACGTGAGAACTAGCAAGATTTCATCGTCCGGAAGTGTAACACGGCGTATCTCGGCCATTTCTCAACGGATTCGTGCGAATCAAGTGTCATACGCGTTTTTAGCGTCTACAACAGACGGGGACCACGTTTTCGACGCGAAACACTCGCGGATGTCCGAGATACGGGAGTTCTTGAACGAATTGAACGAAACGCGGTGCATCGTGCGTTTCGCTTGCAAAACGTGAAAACTAGCAAGATTTGATCGTCCGGAAGTGTAACACGGCGTATCACTTCCATTTCTCAACGGATTCGTGCGAATCAAGTGTCATACCCCTTTTTAGCGTCTAAAACAGACGGGGACCATGTTTTCGACGCGGAACACTCGCGGATGTCCGAGATACGAGAGTTCTTGAACGAATTGAACGAGACGCGGTGCATCGTGCGTTTCGCTTGCAAAACGTGAGAACTACCAAGATTTCATCGTCCGGAAGTGTAACACGGCGTATCTCGGCCATTTCTCAACGGATTCGTGCGAATCAAGTGTCATACGCATTTTTAGCGTCTACAAACAGACGGGGACCATTTTCTCGACGCGAAACACTCGCTGATGTCCGAGATACGAGAGTTCTTGAACGAATTGAACGAATTCATCGTCCGGAAGTGTAACACGGCGTATGTCGGTCATTTCTCATCGGATTCGTGGGAATCAAGTGTCATACGCGTTTTTAGCGTCTAAAACAGACGGGGACCATGTTTTCGACGCGAAACACTCGCGGATGTCCGTGATACGAGAGTTCTTAAACGAATTGAACGAAACGCGGTGCATCGTGCGTTTCGCTTGCAAAACGTTAGAACTAGCAAGGTTTCATCGTCCGGAAGTGTAACACGGTGTATCTCGGCCATTTCTCAACGGATTCGTGCGAATCAAGTGTCATACGCGTTTTTAGCGTCTAAAACAGACGGGGACCACGTTTTCGACGCGAAACACTCGCGGATGTCCGAGATACGAGAGTTCTTGAACGAATTGAACGAAACGCGGTGCATCGTGCGTTTCGCTTGCAAAACGTTAGAACTAGCAAGATTTCATCGTCCGGAAGTGTAACACGGCGTATCTCGGCCATTTCTCAACGGATTCGTGCGAATCAAGTGTCATACGCGTTTTTAGAGTCTAAAACAGACGGGGACCAGGTTTTCGACGCGAAACACTCGCGGATGTCCGAGATACGGGAGTTCTTGAACGAATTGAACGAAACGCGGTGCATCGTGCGTTTCGCTTGCAAAACGTGAGAACTAGCAAGATTTCATCGTCCGGGAGTGTAACACGGCGTATCTCGGCCATTTCTCAACGGATTCGTGCTAATCAAGTGTCATACGCGTTTTTAGCGTCTAAAACAGACGGGGACCATGTTTTCGACGCGAAGCACTCGCGGATGTCCGAGACACGAGAGGTCTTGAACGATTTGAACGAAACGCGGTGCATCGTGCGTTTCGCTTGCAAAACGTGAGAACTAGCAAGATTTCATCGTCCGGAAGTGTAACACGGCGTATCTCGGCCATTTCTCAACGGATTCGTGCGAATCAAGTGTCATACGCGTTTTTAGCGTCTACAACAGACGGGGACCACGTTTTCGACGCGAAACACTCGCGGATGTCCGAGATACGGGAGTTCTTGAACGAATTGAACGAAACGCGGTGCATCGTGCGTTTCGCTTGCAAAACGTGAAAACTAGCAAGATTTGATCGTCCGGAAGTGTAACACGGCGTATCACTTCCATTTCTCAACGGATTCGTGCGAATCAAGTGTCATACCCCTTTTTAGCGTCTAAAACAGACGGGGACCATGTTTTCGACGCGGAACACTCGCGGATGTCCGAGATACGAGAGTTCTTGAACGAATTGAACGAGACGCGGTGCATCGTGCGTTTCGCTTGCAAAACGTGAGAACTACCAAGATTTCATCGTCCGGAAGTGTAACACGGCGTATCTCGGCCATTTCTCAACGGATTCGTGCGAACCAAGTGTCATACGCATTTTTAGCGTCTACAAACAGACGGGGACCATTTTCTCGACGCGAAACACTCGCTGATGTCCGAGATACGAGAGTTCTTGAACGAATTGAACGAATTCATCGTCCGGAAGTGTAACACGGCGTATGTCGGTCATTTCTCATCGGATTCGTGGGAATCAAGTGTCATACGCGTTTTTAGCGTCTAAAACAGACGGGGACCATGTTTTCGACGCGAAACACTCGCGGATGTCCGTGATACGAGAGTTCTTAAACGAATTGAACGAAACGCGGTGCATCGTGCGTTTCGCTTGCAAAACGTTAGAACTAGCAAGATTTCATCGTCCGAAGTGTTACACGGCGTATATCGGTCATTTCTCATCGGTTTCGTGCGAATCAAGTGTCATACGCGTTTTTAGAGTCTAAAACAGACGGGGACCAGGTTTTCGACGCGAAACACTCGCGGATGTCCGAGATACGAGAGTTCTTGAACGAATTGAACGAATACATCGTCCGGATGTGTAACACGGCGTATCTCGGATGTCCGAGATACAAGAGTTCTTGAACGAATTGAACGAAACGCGGTGCATCGTGCGTTTCGCTTGCAAAACGTGAGAACTAGCAAGATTTCATCGTCCGGAAGTGTAACACGGTGTATCTCGGCCATTTCTCAACGGATTCGTGCGAATCAAGTGTCATACGCGTTTTTAGCGTCTAAAACAGACGGGGACCACGTTTTCGACGCGAAACACTCGCGGATGTCCGAGATACGAGAGTTCTTGAACGAATTGAACGAAACGCGGTGCATCGTGCGTTTCGCTTGCAAAACGTTAGAACTAGCAAGATTTCATCGTCCGGAAGTGTAACACGGCGTATCTCGGCCATTTCTCAACGGATTTGTGCGAATCAAGTGTCATACGCGTTTTTAGAGTCTAAAACAGACGGGGACCAGGTTTTCGACGCGAAACACTCGCGGATGTCCGAGATACGAGAGTTCTTGAACGAATTGAACGAATTCATCGTCCGGAAGTGTAACACGGCGCCTCTCGGCCATTTCTCAACGGACTCGTGCGAATCAAGTGTCATACGCGTTTTTAGCGTCTAAAACAGACGGGGACCACGTTTTCGACGCGAAACACTCGCGGATGTCCGAGGTATGAGAGTTCTTGGACGAATTGAACGAATTCATCGTCCGGAAGTGTAACACGGCGTGTCTCGGTCATTTCTCATCGGATTCGTGCGAATCAAGTGTCATACGCGTTTTTTGCGTCAAAAACAGACGGGGACCACGTTTTCGACGCGAAACACTCGCGGATGTCCGAGATACGAGAGTTCTTGAACGAATTGAACGAATTCATCGTCCGGAAGTGTAATACGGCGTATCTCGGCCATTTCTCAACGGATTCGTGCGAATCAAGTGTCATACGCGTTTTTAGCGTCTAAAACAGACGGGGACCATGTTTTCGACGCGAAACACTCGCGGATGTCCGAGATACGAGAGTTCTTCTACGAATTGAACGAATACATCCTCCGGATGTGTAACACGGCGCATCTCGGATGTCCCAGATACAAGAGTTCTTGAACGAATTGAACGAAACGCGGTGCATCGTGCGTTTCGCTTGCAAAACGTGAGAACTAGCAAGATTTCACCGTCCGGAAGTGTAACACGGCGTATCTCTTCCATTTCTCAACGGATTCGTGCGAATCAAGTGTCATACGCGTTTTTAGCGTCTAAAACAGACGGGGACCATGTTTTCGACGCGAAACAATCGCGGATGTCCGAGGTACGAGAGTTCTTGAACGATTTGAACGAAACGCGGTGCATCGTGCGTTTCGCTTGCAAAACGTGAGAACTAGCAAGATTTCATCGTCCGGAAGTGTAACACGGCGTATCTCGGCCATATCTCAACGGATTCGTGCGAATCAAGTGTCATACGCGTTTTTAGCGTCTAAAACAGACAGGGACCACGTTTTCGATGCGAAACACTCGCGGATGTCCGAGATACGAGAGTTCTTGAA
Source organism: Priocnemis perturbator (assembly GCA_963942575.1). Lineage (NCBI taxonomy): Eukaryota > Metazoa > Arthropoda > Insecta > Hymenoptera > Pompilidae > Priocnemis > Priocnemis perturbator. The sequence goes on from CAWWDK010000097.1 coordinate 38,061, forward strand.
CGAATTGAACGAAACGCGGTGCATCGTGCGTTTCGCTCGCAAAACGTGAAAACTAGCAAGATTTGATCGTTCGGAAGTGTAACACGGCGTATCTCTTCCATTTCTCAACGGATTCGTGCGAATAAAGTGTCATACCCGTTTTTGGCGTCTAAAACAGACGGGGACCATGTTTTCGACGCGAAACACTCGCGGATGTCCGAGATACGAGAGTTCTTGAACGAATTCAACGAGACGCGGTGCATCGTGCGTTTCGCTTGCAAAACGTGAGAACTAGCAAGATTTCATCGTCCGGAAGTGTAACACGGCGTATCTCGGCCATTTCTCAACGGATTCGTGCGAATCAAGTGTCATACGCGTTTTTAGCGTCTAAAACAGACGGGGGCCACGTTTTCGATGCGAAACACTCGCGGATGTCCGAGATACGAGAGTTCTTCAACGAATTGAACAAAACGCGGTGCATCGTGCGTTTCGCTTGCAAAACGTGAGAACTAGCAAGATTTCATCGTCCGGGAGTGTAACACGGCGTATCTCGTCCATTTCTCAACGGTTTCGTGCTAATCAAGTGTCATACGCGTTTTTAGCGTCTAAAACAGACGGGGACCATGTTTTCGACGCGAAGCACTCGCGGATGTCCGAGACACGAGAGTTCTTGAACGATTTGAACGAAACGCGGTGCATCGTGCGTTTCGCTTGCAAAACGTGAGAACTAGCAAGATTTCATCGTCCGGAAGTGTAACACGGCGTATCTCGGCCATTTCTCAACGGATTCGTGCGAATCAAGTGTCATACGCGTTTTTAGCGTCTACAACAGACGGGGACCACGTTTTCGACGCGAAACACTCGCGGATGTCCGAGATACGGGAGTTCTTGAACGAATTGAACGAAACGCGGTGCATCGTGCGTTTCGCTTGCAAAACGTGAAAACTAGCAAGATTTGATCGTCCGGAAGTGTAACACGGCGTATCACTTCCATTTCTCAACGGATTCGTGCGAATCAAGTGTCATACCCCTTTTTAGCGTCTAAAACAGACGGGGACCATGTTTTCGACGCGGAACACTCGCGGATGTCCGAGATACGAGAGTTCTTGAACGAATTGAACGAGACGCGGTGCATCGTGCGTTTCGCTTGCAAAACGTGAGAACTACCAAGATTTCATCGTCCGGAAGTGTAACACGGCGTATCTCGGCCATTTCTCAACGGATTCGTGCGAATCAAGTGTCATACGCATTTTTAGCGTCTACAAACAGACGGGGACCATTTTCTCGACGCGAAACACTCGCTGATGTCCGAGATACGAGAGTTCTTGAACGAATTGAACGAATTCATCGTCCGGAAGTGTAACACGGCGTATGTCGGTCATTTCTCATCGGATTCGTGGGAATCAAGTGTCATACGCGTTTTTAGCGTCTAAAACAGACGGGGACCATGTTTTCGACGCGAAACACTCGCGGATGTCCGTGATACGAGAGTTCTTAAACGAATTGAACGAAACGCGGTGCATCGTGCGTTTCGCTTGCAAAACGTTAGAACTAGCAAGATTTCATCGTCCGGAAGTGTAACACGGTGTATCTCGGCCATTTCTCAACGGATTCGTGCGAATCAAGTGTCATACGCGTTTTTAGCGTCTAAAACAGACGGGGACCACGTTTTCGACGCGAAACACTCGCGGATGTCCGAGATACGAGAGTTCTTGAACGAATTGAACGAAAGGCGGTGCATCGTGCGTTTCGCTTGCAAAACGTTAGAACTAGCAAGATTTCATCGTCCGGAAGTGTAACACGGCGTATCTCGGCCATTTCTCAACGGATTCGTGCGAATCAAGTGTCATACGCGTTTTTAGAGTCTAAAACAGACGGGGACCAGGTTTTCGACGCGAAACACTCGCGGATGTCCGAGATACGAGAGTTCTTGAACGAATTGAACGAATTCATCGTCCGGAAGTGTAACACGGCGCCTCTCGGCCATTTCTCGACGGACTCGTGCGAATCAAGTGTCATACGCGTTTTTAGCGTCTAAAACAGACGGGGACCACGTTTTCGACGCGAAACACTCGCGGATGTCCGAGATATGAGAGTTCTTGGACGAATTGAACGAATTCATCGTCCGGAAGTGTAACACGGCGTGTCTCGGTCATTTCTCATCGGATTCGTGCGAATCAAGTGTCATACGCGTTTTTTGCGTCAAAAACAGACGGGGACCACGTTTTCGACGCGAAACACTCGCGGATGTCCGAGATGCGAGAGTTCTTGAACGAATTGAACGAATTCATTGTCCGGAAGTGTAATACGGCGTATCTCGGCCATTTCTCAACGGATTCGTGCGAATCAAGTGTCATACGCGTTTTTAGCGTCTAAAACAGACGGGGACCATGTTTTCGACGCGAAACACTCGCGGATGTCCGAGATACGAGAGTTCTTCTACGAATTGAACGAATACAACCTCCGGATGTGTAACACGGCGCATCTCGGATGTCCCAGATACAAGAGTTCTTGAACGAATTGAACGAAACGCGGTGCATCGTGCGTTTCGCTTGCAAAACGTGAGAACTAGCAAGATTTCACCGTCCGGAAGTGTAACACGGCGTATCTCTTCCATTTCTCAACGGATTCGTGCGAATCAAGTGTCATACGCGTTTTTAGCGTCTAAAACAGACGGGGACCATGTTTTCGACGCGAAACACTCGCGGATGTCCGAGGTACGAGAGTTCTTGAACGATTTGAACGAAACGCGGTGCATCGTGCGTTTCGCTTGCAAAACGTGAGAACTAGCAAGATTTCATCGTACGGAAGTGTAACACGGCGTATCTCGGCCATTTCTCAACGGATTCGTGCGGATCAAGTGTCATACGCGTTTTTAGCGTCTAAAACAGACGGGGAACACGTTTTCGACGCGAAACACTCGCGGATGTCCGAGATACGAGAGTTCTTCAACGAATTGAACGAAACGCGGTGCATCGTGCGTTTCGCTTACAAAACGTGAGAACTAGCAATATCTCATCGTCCGGAAGTGTAACACGGCGTATCTCGGCCATTTCTCAACGGATTCGTGCGAATCAAGTGTCATACGCGTTTTTAGCGTCTACAACAGACGGGGACCAAGTTTTGACGCGAAACACTCGCGGATGTCCGAGATACGAGAGTTCTTGAACGAATTGAACGAAACGCGGTGCATCGTGCGTTTCGCTTGCAAAACGTGAAAACTAGCAAGATTTGATCGTCCGGAAGTGTTACACGGCGTATCACTTCCATTTCTCAACGGATTCGTGCGAATCAAGTGTCATACCCCTTTTTAGCGTCTAAAACAGACGGGGACCATGTTTTCGACGCGGAAAACTCGCGGATGTCCGAGATACGAGAGTTCTTGAACGAATTGAACGAGACGCGGTGCATCGTGCGTTTCGCTTGCAAAACGTGAGAACTACCAAGATTTCATCGTCCGGAAGTGTAACACGGCATATCTCGGCCATTTCTCAACGGATTCGTGCGAATCAAGTGTCATACGCGTTTTTAGCGGCTAAAACAGACGGGGACAACGTTTTCGACGCGAAACACTCGCGGATGTCCGAGATACGAGAGTTCTTGAACGAATTGAACGAAACGCGGTGCATCGTGCGTTTCGCTTTCAAAACGTGAGAACTAGCAAGATTTCATCATGCGGAAGTATAACACGGCGTATCTCGGCCATTTCTCAACGGATTCGTGCGAATCAAGTGTCATACGCGTTTTTAGCTTCTAAAACAGACGGGGACCATGTTTTCGACGCGAAACACTCGCGGATGTCCGAGATACGAGAGTTCATGGACGAATTGAACGAATTCATCGTCCGGAAGTGTAACACGATGTATCTCGGTCATTTCTCAACGGATTCGTGCGAATCAAGTGTCATATGCGTCGTTAGCGTCTAAAACAGACGGGGACCACGTTTTCGACGCGAAACACTCGCTGATGTCCGAGATACGAGAGTTCTTGAACGAATTGAACGAAATGCGGTGCATCGTGCGTTTCGCTTGCAAAACGTGAGAACTAGCAAGATTTCATCGTTTGGAAGTGTAACACGGCGTATCTCGGCTATTTCTCAACGGATTCGTGCGAATCAAGTGTCATACGCGTTTTTAGCGTCTAAAACAGACGGGGAGCACGTTTTCGACGCGAAACACTCGCGGATGTCCGAGATACGAGAGTTCTTCTACGAATTGAACGAATACATCCTCCGGATGTGTAACACGGCGCATCTCGGATGTCCGAGATACAAGAGTTCTTGAACGAATTGAACGAGACGCGGTGCATCGTGCGTTTCACTTGCAAAACGTGAGAACTACCAAGATTTCATCGTCCGGAAGTGTAACACGGCATATCTCGGCCATTTCTCAACGGATTCGTGCGAATCAAGTGTCATACGCGTTTTTACCGTCTACAACAGACGGGGACCACGTTTTGACGCGAAACACTCGCGGATGTCCGAGATACGAGAGTTCTTGAACGAATTGAACGAAACGCGGTGCATCGTGCGTTTCGCTTGCAAAACGTGAAAACTAGCAAGATTTGATCGTCCGGAAGTGTTACACGGCGTATCACTTCCATTTCTCAACGGATTCGTGCGAATCAAGTGTCATACCCCTTTTTAGCGTCTAAAACAGACGGGGACCATGTTTTCGACGCGGAACACTCGCGGATGTCCGAGATACGAGAGTTCTTGAACGAATTGAACGAGACGCGGTGCATCGTGCGTTTCGCTTGCAAAACGTGAGAACTACCAAGATTTCATCGTCCGGAAGTGCAACACGGCATATCTCGGCCATTTCTCAACGGATTCGTGCGAATCAAGTGTCATACCCCTTTTTAGCGTCTAAAACAGACGGGGACCATGTTTTCGACGCGGAACACTCGCGGATGTCCGAGATACGAGAGTTCTTGAACGAATTGAACGAGACGCGGTGCATCGTGCGTTTCGCTTGCAAAACGTGAGAACTACCAAGATTTCATCGTCCGGAAGTGTAACACGGCGTATCTCGGCCATTTCTCAACGGATTCGTGCGAATCAAGTGTCATACGCGTTTTTAGCGTCTAAAACAGACGGGGACAACGTTTTCGACGCGAAACACTCGCGGATGTCCGAGATACGAGAGTTCTTGAACGAATTGAACGAAACGCGGTGCATCGTGCGTTTCGCTTGCAAAACGTGAGAATTAGCAAGATTTCATCGTTTGGAAGTGTAACACGGCGTATCTCGGCTATTTCTCAACGGATTCGTGCGAATCAAGTGTCATACGCGTTTTTAGCGTCTAAAACAGACGGGGAGCACGTTTTCGACGCGAAACACTCGCGGATGTCCGAGATACGAGAGTTCTTCTACGAATTGAACGAATACATCCTCCGGATGTGTAACACGGCGCATCTCGGATGTCCGAGATACAAGAGTTCTTGAACGAATTGAACGAAACGCGGTGCATCGTGCGTTTCGCTTGCAAAACGTGAGAACTAGCAAGATTTCACCGTCCGGAAGTGTAACACGGCGTATCTCTTCCATTGCTCAACGGATTCGTGCGAATCAAGTGCCATACGCGTTTTTAGCGTCTAAAACAGACGGGGACCATGTTTTCGACGCGAATCACTCGCGGATGTCCGAGGTACGAGAGTTCTTGAACGATTTGAACGAAACGCGGTGCATCGTGCGTTTCGCTTGCAAAACGTGAGAACTAGCAAGATTTCATCGTCCGGAAGTGTAACACGGCGTATCTCGGCCATTTCTCAACGGATTCGTGCGAATAAAGTGTCATACGCGTTTTTAGCGTCTAAAACAGACGGGGAGCACGTTTTCGACGCGAAACACTCGCGGATGTCCGAGATACGAGAGTTCTTCTACGAATTGAACGAATACATCCTCCGGATGTGTAACACGGCGCATCTCGGATGTCCGAGATACAAGAGTTCTTGAACGAATTGAACGAAACGCGGTGCATCGTGCGTTTCGCTTGCAAAACGTGAGAACTAGCAAGATTTCACCGTCCGGAAGTGTAACACGGCGTATCTCTTCCATTGCTCAACGGATTCGTGCGAATCAAGTGCCATACGCGTTTTTAGCGTCTAAAACAGACGGGGACCATGTTTTCGACGCGAATCACTCGCGGATGTCCGAGGTACGAGAGTTCTTGAACGATTTGAACGAAACGCGGTGCATCGTGCGTTTCGCTTGCAAAACGTGAGAACTAGCAAGATTTCATCGTCCGGAAGTGTAACACGGCGTATCTCGGCCATTTCTCAACGGATTCGTGCGAATAAAGTGTCATACGCGTTTTTAGCGTCTAAAACAGACGGGGAACACGTTTTCGACGCGAAACACTCGCGGATGTCCGAGATACGAGGGTTCTTCAACGAATTGAACGAAACGCGGTGCATCGTGCGTATCGCTTGCAAAACGTGAGAACTAGCAAGATTTCATCGTCCGGAAGTGTAACACGGCGTATTTCGGCCATTTCTCAACGGACTCGTGCGAATCAAGTGTCATACGCGTTTTTAGCGTCTAAAACAGACGGGGACCATGTTTTCGACGCGAAACACTCGCGGATGTCCGAGATACGAGAGTTCTTGAACGAATTGAACGAATTCATCGTCCGGAAGTGCAACACGATGTGTCTCGGCCATTTCTCAACGGATTCGTGCGAATCAAGTGTCATACGCGTTTTTAGCGTCTAAAACAGACGGGGATCACGTTTTCGACGCGAAACACTCGCGGATATCCGAGATACTAGAGTTCTTGAACGAATTGAACGAAACGCGGTGCATCGTGCGTTTCGCTTGCAAAACGTTAGAACTAGCAAGATTTCATCGTCCGGAAGTGTAACACGGCGTATCTCGGCCATTTCTCAACGGATTCGTCCGAATCAAGTGTCATACGCGTTTTTAGCGTCTAAAACAGACGGGGATCACGTTTTCGACGCGAAACACTCGCGGATGTCCGAGATACGAGAGTTCTTGAACGAATTGAACGAAACGCGGTGCATCGTGCGTTTCGCTTGCAAAACGTGAGAACTAGCAAGATTTCATCGTCCGGAAGTGTAACACGGCGTACTTCGGCCATTTCTCAACGGACTCGTACGAATCAAGTGTCATACGCGTTTTTAGCGTCTAAAACAGACGGGGACCATGTTTTCGACGCGAAACACTCGCGGATGTCCGAGATACGAGAGTTCTTGAACGAATTGAACGAATTCATCCTCCGGAAGTGCAACACGATGTATCTCGGCCATTTCTCAACGGATTCGTGCGAATCAAGTGTCGTACGCGTTTTTAGCGTCTAAAACAGACGGGGACCAGGTTTTCGACGCGAAACACTCGCGGATGTCCGAGATACGAGAGTTCTTGAACGAATTGAACGAAACGCGGTGCATCGTGCGTTTCGCTTGCAAAACGTGAGAACTACCAAGATTTCACCGTCCGGAAGTGTAACACGACGTATCTCTTCCATTTCTCGACGGATTCGTGCAAATCAAGTGTCATACGCGTTTTTTGCGTCTTAAACAGACGGGGATCATGTTTTCGACGCGAAACACTCGCGGATGTGCGAGATACGAGAGTTCTTGGACGAATTGAACGAATTCATCGTCCGGAAATGTAACATGGCGTATCTCGGTCATTTCTCATCGGTTTCGTGCGAATCAAGTGTCATACGCGTTTTTAGCGTCTAAAACAGACGGGGACCAGGTTTTCGACGCGAAACACTCAAGGATGTCCGAGATACGAGAGTTCTTGAACGAATTGAACGAAACGCGGTGAATCGTGCGTTTCGCTTGCAAAACGTTAGAACTAGCAAGATTTCATCGTCCGGAAGTGTAACACGGCGTATCTCGGCCATTTCTCAACGGATTCGTGCGAATCAAGTGTCATACGCGCTTTTAGCGTCTACAACAGACGGGGACCACGTTTTCGACGCGAAACACTCGCGGATGTCCGAGCTACGAGAGTTCTTGAACGAATTGAACGAAACGCGGTGCATCGTGCGTTTCGCTTGCAAAACGTGAGAACTAGCAAGATTTCATCGTCCGGAAGTGTAACACGGCGTATTTCGGCCATTTCTCAACGGACTCGTGCGAATCAAGTGTCATACGCGTTTTTAGCGTCTACAACAGACGGGGACCATGTTTTCGACGCGAAACACTCGCGGATGTCCGAGATACGAGAGTTCTTGAACGAATTGAACGAATTCATCGTCCGGAAGTGCAACACGATGTATCTCGGCCATTTCTCAACGGATTCGTGCGAATCAAGTGTCGTACGCGTTTTTAGTGTCTAAAACAGACGGGGACCAGGTTTTCGACGCGAAACACTCGCGGATGTCCGAGATACGAGAGTTCTTGAACGAATTGAACGAAACGCGGTGCATCGTGCGTTTCGCTTGCAAAACGTGAGAACTAGCAAGATTTCACCGTCCGGAAGTGTAACACGACGTATTTCTTCCATTTCTCAACGGATTCGTGCGAATCAAGTGTCATACGCGTTTTTAGCGTCTAAAACAGACGGGGATCATGTTTTCTACGCGAAACACTCGCGGATGTCCGTGATACGAGAGTTCTTGAACGAATTGAACGAAACGCGGTGCATCGTGCGTTTCGCTTGCAAAACGTGAGAACTAGCAAGATTTCATCGTTTGGAAGTGTAACACGGCGTATCTCGGCTATTTCTCAACGGATTCGTGCGAATCAAGTGTCATACGCGTTTTTAGCGTCTAAAACAGACGGGGAGCACGTTTTCGACGCGAAACACTCGCGGATGTCCGAGATACGAGAGTTCTTCTACGAATTGAACGAATACATCCTCCGGATGTGTAACACGGCGCATCTCGGATGTCCGAGATACAAGAGTTCTTGAACGAATTGAACGAAACGCGGTGCATCGTGCGTTTCGCTTGCAAAACGTGAGAACTAGCAAGATTTCACCGTCCGGAAGTGTAACACGACGTATTTCTTCCATTTCTCAACGGATTCGTGCGAATCAAGTGTCATACGCGTTTTTAGCGTCTAAAACAGACGGGGATCATGTTTTCTACGCGAAACACTCGCGGATGTCCGTGATACGAGAGTTCTTGAACGAATTGAACGAAACGCGGTGCATCGTGCGTTTCGCTTGCAAAACGTGAGAACTAGCAAGATTTCATCGTTTGGAAGTGTAACACGGCGTATTTCGGCCATTTCTCAACGGACTCGTGCGAATCAAGTGTCATACGCGTTTTTAGCGTCTAAAACAGACGGGGACCATGTTTTCGACGCGAAACACTCGCGGATGTCCGAGATACGAGAGTTCTTGAACGAATTGAACGAATTCATCGTCCGGAAGTGCAACACGATGTGTCTCGGCCATTTCTCAACGGATTCGTGCGAATCAAGTGTCATACGCGTTTTTAGCGTCTAAAACAGACGGGGATCACGTTTTCGACGCGAAACACTCGCGGATATCCGAGATACTAGAGTTCTTGAACGAATTGAACGAAACGCGGTGCATCGTGCGTTTCGCTTGCAAAACGTTAGAACTAGCAAGATTTCATCGTCCGGAAGTGTAACACGGCGTATCTCGGCCATTTCTCAACGGATTCGTCCGAATCAAGTGTCATACGCGTTTTTAGCGTCTAAAACAGACGGGGATCACGTTTTCGACGCGAAACACTCGCGGATGTCCGAGATACGAGAGTTCTTGAACGAATTGAACGAAACGCGGTGCATCGTGCGTTTCGCTTGCAAAACGTGAGAACTAGCAAGATTTCATCGTCCGGAAGTGTAACACGGCGTACTTCGGCCATTTCTCAACGGACTCGTACGAATCAAGTGTCATACGCGTTTTTAGCGTCTAAAACAGACGGGGACCATGTTTTCGACGCGAAACACTCGCGGATGTCCGAGATACGAGAGTTCTTGAACGAATTGAACGAATTCATCCTCCGGAAGTGCAACACGATGTATCTCGGCCATTTCTCAACGGATTCGTGCGAATCAAGTGTCGTACGCGTTTTTAGCGTCTAAAACAGACGGGGACCAGGTTTTCGACGCGAAACACTCGCGGATGTCCGAGATACGAGAGTTCTTGAACGAATTGAACGAAACGCGGTGCATCGTGCGTTTCGCTTGCAAAACGTGAGAACTACCAAGATTTCACCGTCCGGAAGTGTAACACGACGTATCTCTTCCATTTCTCGACGGATTCGTGCAAATCAAGTGTCATACGCGTTTTTTGCGTCTAAAACAGACGGGGATCATGTTTTCGACGCGAAACACTCGCGGATGTGCGAGATACGAGAGTTCTTGGACGAATTGAACGAAGTCATCGTCCGGAAATGTAACATGGCGTATCTCGGTCATTTCTCATCGGTTTCGTGCGAATCAAGTGTCATACGCGTTTTTAGCGTCTAAAACAGACGGGGACCAGGTTTTCGACGCGAAACACTCAAGGATGTCCGAGATACGAGAGTTCTTGAACGAATTGAACGAAACGCGGTGAATCGTGCGTTTCGCTTGCAAAACGTTAGAACTAGCAAGATTTCATCGTCCGGAAGTGTAACACGGCGTATCTCGGCCATTTCTCAACGGATTCGTGCGAATCAAGTGTCATACGCGCTTTTAGCGTCTACAACAGACGGGGACCACGTTTTCGACGCGAAACACTCGCGGATGTCCGAGCTACGAGAGTTCTTGAACGAATTGAACGAAACGCGGTGCATCGTGCGTTTCGCTTGCAAAACGTGAGAACTAGCAAGATTTCATCGTCCGGAAGTGTAACACGGCGTATTTCGGCCATTTCTCAACGGACTCGTGCGAATCAAGTGTCATACGCGTTTTTAGCGTCTACAACAGACGGGGACCATGTTTTCGACGCGAAACACTCGCGGATGTCCGAGATACGAGAGTTCTTGAACGAATTGAACGAATTCATCGTCCGGAAGTGCAACACGATGTATCTCGGCCATTTCTCAACGGATTCGTGCGAATCATGTGTCGTACGCGTTTTTAGTGTCTAAAACAGACGGGGACCAGGTTTTCGACGCGAAACACTCGCGGATGTCCGAGATACGAGAGTTCTTGAACGAATTGAACGAAACGCGGTGCATCGTGCGTTTCGCTTGCAAAACGTGAGAACTAGCAAGATTTCACCGTCCGGAAGTGTAACACGACGTATTTCTTCCATTTCTCAACGGATTCGTGCGAATCAAGTGTCATACGCGTTTTTAGCGTCTAAAACAGACGGGGATCATGTTTTCTACGCGAAACACTCGCGGATGTCCGTGATACGAGAGTTCTTGGACCAATTGAACGAATTCATCGTCCGGAAGTGCAACACGATGTATCTCGGCCATTTCTCAACGGATTCGTGCGAATCAAGTGTCATACGCGTTTTTAGCGTCTAAAACAGACGGGGACCATGTTTTCGAAGCGAAACACTCGCCGATGTCCGAGATACGAGAGTTCTTGAACGAATTGAACGAAACGCGGTGCATCGTGCGTTTCGCTTGCAAAACGTGAGAACTAGCAAGATTTCATCGTCCGGAAGTGTAACACGGCGTATCTCGGTCATTTCTCATCGGATTCGTGCGAATCAAGTGTCATACGCGTTTTTAGCGTCTAAAACAGACGGGGATCACGTTTTCGACGCGAAACACTCGCGGATGTCCGAGATACGAGAGTTCTTGAACGAATTGAACGAAACGCGGTGCATCGTGCGTTTCGCTTGCAAAACGTTAGAACTAGCAAGATTTCATCGTCCAGAAGTGTAACACGGCGTATCTCGGCCATTTCTCAACGGATTCGTGCGAATCAAGTGTCATACGCGTTTTTAGCGTCTACAACAGACGGGGACCACGTTTTCGACGCGAAACACTCGCGGATGTCCGAGCTACGAGAGTTCTTGAACGAATTGAACGAAACGCGGTGCATCGTGCGTTTCGCTTGCAAAACGTGAGAACTAGCAAGATTTCATCGTCCGGAAGTGTAACACGGCGTATTTCGGCCATTTCTCAACGGACTCGTGCGAATCAAGTGTCATACGCGTTTTTAGCGTCTAAAACAGACGGGGATCATGTTTTCGACGCGAAACACTCGCGGATGTCCGTGATACGAGAGTTCTTGGACGAATTGAACGAATTCATCGTCCGGAAGTGCAACACGATATATCTCGGCCATTTCTCAACGGATTCGTGCGAATCAAGTGTCGTACGCGTTTTTAGTGTCTAAAACAGACGGGAACCAGGTTTTCGACGCGAAACACTCGCGGATGTCCGAGATACGAGAGTTCTTGAACGAATTGAACGAAACGCGGTGCATCGTGGGTTTCGCTTGCAAAACGTGAGAACTAGCAAGATTTCATCGTCCGGAAGTGTAACACGACGTATCTCGGCCATTTCTCAACGAATTCGTGCGAATCAAGTGTCATACGCGTTTTTAGCGTCTAAAACAGACGGGGATCACGTTTTCGACGCGAAACACTCGCGGATGTCCGAGATACGAGAGTTCTTGAACGAATTGAACGAAACGCGGTGCATCGTGCGTTTCGCAAGCAAAACGTTAGAACTAGCAAGATTTCATCGTCCGGAAGTGTAACACGGCGTATCTCGGCCATTTCTCAACGGATTCGTGCGAATCAAGTGTCATACGCGTTTTTAGCGTCTAAAACAGACGGGGACCATGTTTTCGACGCGAAACACTCGCGGATGTCCGAGATACGAGAGTTCTTTGTACGAATTGAACGAATTCATCGTCCGGAAGTGCAACACGATGTATCTCGGCCATTTCTCAACGTATTCGTGCGAATCAAGTGTCGTACGCGTTTTTAGCGTCTAAAACAGACGGGGACCAGGTTTTCGACGCGAAACACTCGCGGATGTCCGAGATACGAGAGTTCTTGAACGAATTGAACGAAACGCGGTGCATCGTGCGTTTCGCTTGCAAAACGTGAGAACTAGCAAGATTTCACCGTCCGGAAGTGTAACACGACGTATCTCTTCCATTTCTCGACGGATTCGTGCGAATCAAGTGTCATACGCGTTTTTTTGCGTCTAAAACAGACGGGGATCATGTTTTCGACGCGAAACACTCGCGGATGTCCGAGATACGAGAGTTCTTAGACGAATTGAACGAATTCATCGTCCGGAAATGTAACATGGCGTATCTCGGTCATTTCTCATCGGTTTCGTGCGAATCAAGTGTCATACGCGTTTTTAGCGTCTAAAACAGACGGGGACCAGGTTTTCGACGCGAAACAATCAAGGATGTCCGAGATACGAGAGTTCTTGAACGAATTGAACGAATACATCGTCCGGATGTGTAACACGGCGTATCTCGGATGTCCGAGATACAAGAGTTTTTGAACGAAATGAGCAAAACGCGGTGCATCGTTCGGTTCGCTTGCAAAACGTGAGAAATAGCAAGATTTCACCGTCCGGAAGTGTAACACGGCGTATCTCTTCCATTTCTCATCGGATTCGTGCGAATCAAGTGTCATACGCGTTTTAGCGTCTAAAACAGAACGGGGACCAGGTTTTCGACGCGAAACAATCAAGGATGTCCGAGATACGAGAGTTCTTGAACGAATTGAACGAATTCATCGTCCGGAAGTGTAATACGGCGTATCTCGGCCATTTCTCATCGGATTCGTGCGAATCAAGTGTCCATACGTGTTTTTAGCGTCTGCAACAGACGGGGACCACGTTTTCGACGCGAAACACTCGCGGATGTCCGAGCTACGAGAGTTCTTGAACGAATTGAACGAAACGCGGTGCATCGTGCGTTTCGCCTGCAAAACGTGAGAACTAGCAAGATTTCATCGTCCGAAGTGTAACACGGCGTATTTTGGCCATTTCTCAACGGACTCGTGCGAATCAAGTGTCATACGCGTTTTTAGCGTCTACAACAGACGGGACCACTTTTTCGACGCGAAACACTCGCGGATGTCCGAGCTACGAGAGTTCTTGAACGAATTGAACGAAACGCGGTGCATCGTGCGTTTCGCTTGCAAAACGTGAGAACTAGCAAGATTTCACCGTCCGGAAGTGTAACACGGCGTATTTCGGCCATTTCTCAACGGACTCGTGCGAATCAAGTGTCAAACGCGTTTTTAGCGTCTAAAACAGACGGGGACCATGTTTTCGACGCGAAACACTCGCGGATGTCCGAGATACGAGAGTTCTTGAACGAATTGAACGAATTCATCGTCCGGAAGTGCAACCACGATGTATCTCGGCCATTTCTCAACGGATTCGTGCGAATCAAGTGTCGTACGCGTTTTTAGTGTCTAAAACAGACGGGGACCAGGTTTTCGACGCGAAACACTCGCGGATGTCCGAGATACGAGAGTTCTTGAACGAATTGAACGAAACGCGGTGCATCGTGCGTTTCGCTTGCAAAACGTGAGAACTAGCAAGATTTCACCGTTCGGAAGTGTAACACGACGTATCTCTTCCATTTCTCAACGGATTCGTGCGAATCAAGTGTCACGCGTTTTTAGCGTCTAAAACAGACGGGGACCACGTTTTCGACGCGAAACGGTCGCGGATGTCCGAGATACGAGGGTTCTTGAACGAATTGAACGAATTCATCGTCCGGAAGTGTAATACGGCGTATCTCGGCCATTTCTCATCGGATTCGTGCGAATCAAGTGTCATACGCGTTTTTAGCGTCTACAACAGACGGGGACCAGGTTTTCGACGCGAAACACTCGCGGATGTCCGAGATACGAGAGTTCTTGAACGAATTGAACGAAACGCGGTGCATCGTGCGTTTCGCTTGCAAAACGTGAGAACTAGCAAGATTTCATCGTCCGAAGTGTAACACGGCGTATTTCGGCCATTTCTCAACGGACTCGTACGAATCAAGTGTCATTCGAGTTTTTAGAGTCTAAAACAGACGGGTACCATGTTTTCGACGCGAAACACTCGCGGATGTCCGAGATACGAGAGTTCTTGAACGAATTGAACGAATTCATCGTCCGGATGTGCAACACGATGTATCTCGGCCATTTCTCAACGGATTCGAGCGAATCAAGTGTCGTACGCGTTTTTAACGTCTAAAACAGACGGGGACCAGGTTTTCGACGCGAAACACTCGCGGATGTCCGAGATACGAGAGTTCTTGAACGAATTGAACGAAACGCCGGTGCATCGTGGGTTCGCTTGCAAAACGTGAGAACTAGCAAGATTTCATCGTCCGGAAGTGTAACACGACGTATCTCGGCCATTTCTCAACGAATTCGTGCGAATCAAGTGTCATACGCGTTTTTAGCGTCTAAAACAGACGGGGATCACGTTTTCGACGCGAAACACTCGCGGATGTCCGAGATACGAGAGTTCTTGAACGAATTGAACGAAACGCGGTGCATCGTGCGTTTCGCAAGCAAAACGTTAGAACTAGCAAGATTTCATCGTCCGGAAGTGTAACACGGCGTATCTCTACCATTTCTCAACGGATTCGTGCGAATCAAGTGTCATACGCGTTTTCTGCGTCAAAAACAGACGGGGATCACGTTTTCGACGCGACTCACTCGCGGATGTCCGAGATACGAGAGTTCTTGAACGAATTGAACGAAACGCGGTGCATCGTGCGTTTCGCTTGCAAATCGTGATAACTAGCAAGATTACATCGTCCGGAAGTGTAACACGGCGTATCTCGGCCATTTCTCAACGGATTCGTGCGAATCAAGTGTCATACGCGTTTTTAGCGTCTAAAACAGACGGGGGCCATGTTTTCGACGCCAAACACTCGCAGATGTCCGAGATACGAGAGTTCTCTAACGAATTGAACGAAACGCGGTGCATCGTGCGTTTCGCTTGCAAAACGTGAGAACTAGCAAGATTACATCGTCCGGAAGTGTAACACGGCGTATCTCGGCCATTTCTCAACGGATTCGTGCGAATCAAGTGTCATACGCGTTTTTAGCGTCTACAACAGACGGGGACCACGTTTTCGACGCGAAACACTCGCGGATGTCCGAGATACGAGAGTTCTTTGTACGAATTGAACGAATTCATCGTCCGGAAGTGCAACACGATGTATCTCGGCCATTTCTCAACGTATTCGTGCGAATCAAGTGTCGTACGCGTTTTTAGCGTCTAAAACAGACGGGGACCAGGTTTTCGACGCGAAACACTCGCGGATGTCCGAGATACGAGAGTTCTTGAACGAATTGAACGAAACGCGGTGCATCGTGCGTTTCGCTTGCAAAACGTGAGAACTAGCAAGATTTCACCGTCCGGAAGTGTAACACGACGTATCTCTTCCATTTCTCGACGGATTCGTGCGAATCAAGTGTCATACGCGTTTTTTGCGTCTAAAACAGACGGGGATCATGTTTTCGACGCGAAACACTCGCGGATGTCCGAGATACGAGAGTTCTTAGACGAATTGAACGAATTCATCGTCCGGAAATGTAACATGGCGTATCTCGGTCATTTCTCATCGGTTTCGTGCGAATCAAGTGTCATACGCGTTTTTAGCGTCTAAAACAGACGGGGACCAGGTTTTCGACGCGAAACAATCAAGGATGTCCGAGATACGAGAGTTCTTGAACGAATTGAACGAATACATCGTCCGGATGTGTAACACGGCGTATCTCGGATGTCCGAGATACAAGAGTTTTTGAACGAAATGAGCAAAACGCGGTGCATCGTTCGGTTCGCTTGCAAAACGTGAGAAATAGCAAGATTTCACCGTCCGGAAGTGTAACACGGCGTATCTCTTCCATTTCTCATCGGATTCGTGCGAATCAAGTGTCATACGCGTTTTTAGCGTCTAAAACAGACGGGGACCAGGTTTTCGACGCGAAACAATCAAGGATGTCCGAGATACGAGAGTTCTTGAACGAATTGAACGAATTCATCGTCCGGAAGTGTAATACGGCGTATCTCGGCCATTTCTCATCGGATTCGTGCGAATCAAGTGTCATACGTGTTTTTAGCGTCTGCAACAGACGGGGACCACGTTTTCGACGCGAAACACTCGCGGATGTCCGAGCTACGAGAGTTCTTGAACGAATTGAACGAAACGCGGTGCATCGTGCGTTTCGCCTGCAAAACGTGAGAACTAGCAAGATTTCATCGTCCGGAAGTGTAACACGGCGTATTTTGGCCATTTCTCAACGGACTCGTGCGAATCAAGTGTCATACGCGTTTTTAGCGTCTACAACAGACGGGGACCACTTTTTCGACGCGAAACACTCGCGGATGTCCGAGCTACGAGAGTTCTTGAACGAATTGAACGAAACGCGGTGCATCGTGCGTTTCGCTTGCAAAACGTGAGAACTAGCAAGATTTCACCGTCCGGAAGTGTAACACGGCGTATTTCGGCCATTTCTCAACGGACTCGTGCGAATCAAGTGTCAAACGCGTTTTTAGCGTCTAAAACAGACGGGGACCATGTTTTCGACGCGAAACACTCGCGGATGTCCGAGATACGAGAGTTCTTGAACGAATTGAACGAATTCATCGTCCGGAAGTGCAACACGATGTATCTCGGCCATTTCTCAACGGATTCGTGCGAATCAAGTGTCGTACGCGTTTTTAGTGTCTAAAACAGACGGGGACCAGGTTTTCGACGCGAAACACTCGCGGATGTCCGAGATACGAGAGTTCTTGAACGAATTGAACGAAACGCGGTGCATCGTGCGTTTCGCTTGCAAAACGTGAGAACTAGCAAGATTTCACCGTTCGGAAGTGTAACACGACGTATCTCTTCCATTTCTCAACGGATTCGTGCGAATCAAGTGTCACGCGTTTTTAGCGTCTAAAACAGACGGGGACCACGTTTTCGACGCGAAACGGTCGCGGATGTCCGAGATACGAGGGTTCTTGAACGAATTGAACGAATTCATCGTCCGGAAGTGTAATACGGCGTATCTCGGCCATTTCTCATCGGATTCGTGCGAATCAAGTGTCATACGCGTTTTTAGCGTCTACAACAGACGGGGACCAGGTTTTCGACGCGAAACACTCGCGGATGTCCGAGATACGAGAGTTCTTGAACGAATTGAACGAAACGCGGTGCATCGTGCGTTTCGCTTGCAAAACGTGAGAACTAGCAAGATTTCATCGTCCGGAAGTGTAACACGGCGTATTTCGGCCATTTCTCAACGGACTCGTACGAATCAAGTGTCATTCGAGTTTTTAGAGTCTAAAACAGACGGGGACCATGTTTTCGACGCGAAACACTCGCGGATGTCCGAGATACGAGAGTTCTTGAACGAATTGAACGAATTCATCGTCCGGATGTGCAACACGATGTATCTCGGCCATTTCTCAACGGATTCGAGCGAATCAAGTGTCGTACGCGTTTTTAACGTCTAAAACAGACGGGGACCAGGTTTTCGACGCGAAACACTCGCGGATGTCCGAGATACGAGAGTTCTTGAACGAATTGAACGAAACGCGGTGCATCGTTCGTTTCGCTTGCAAAACGTGAGAACTGGCAAGATTTCACCGTCCGGAAGTGTAACACGGCGTATCTCTTCCATTTCTCATCGGATTCGTGCGAATCAAGTGTCATACGCGTTTTTAGCGTCTAAAACAGACGGGGACCATTTTTTCGACGCGAAACACTCGCGGATGTCCGAGATACGAGAGTTCTTGAACGAATTGAACGAAACGCGGTGCATCGTGCGTTTCGCTTGCAAAACGTGAGAACTAGCAAGATTTCACCGTCCGGAAGTGTAACACGACGTATCTCTTCCATTTCTCGACGGATTCGTGCGAATCAAGTGTCATACGCGTTTTTTGCGTCTAAAACAGACGGGGATCATGTTTTCGACGCGAAACACTCGTGGATGTCCGTGATACGAGAGTTCTTGGACGAATTGAACGAATTCATCGTCCGGAAGTGCAACACGATGTATCTCGGCCATTTCTCAACGGATTCGTGCGAATCAAGTGTCATACGCGTTTTTAGCGTCTAAAACAGACGGGGACCATGTTTTCGAAGCGAAACACTCGCCGATGTCCGAGATACGAGAGTTCTTGAACGAATTGAACGAAACGCGGTGCATCGTGCGTTTCGCTTGCAAAACGTGAAAACTAGCAAGATTTCATCGTCCGGAAGTGTAACACGGCGTATCTCGGTCATTTCTCATCGGATTCGTGCGAATCAAGTGTCATACGCGTTTTTAGCGTCTAAAACAGACGGGGATCACGTTTTCGACGCGAAACACTCGCGGATGTCCGAGATACGAGAGTTCTTGAACGAATTGAACGAAACGCGGTGCATCGTGCGTTTCGCTTGCAAAACGTTAGAACTAGCAAGATTTCATCGTCCAGAAGTGTAACACGGCGTATCTCGGCCATTTCTCAACGGATTCGTGCGAATCAAGTGTCATACGCGTTTTTAGCGTCTACAACAGACGGGGACCACGTTTTCGACGCGAAACACTCGCGGATGTCCGAGATACGAGAGTTCTTGAACGAATTGAACGAATTCATCGTCCGGAAGTGCAACACGATGTATCTCGGCCATTTCTCGACGGATTCGTGCGAATCAAGTGTCGTACGCGTTTTTAGTGTCTAAAACAGACGGGGACCAGGTTTTCGACGCGAAACACTCGCGGATGTCCGAGATACGAGAGTTCTTGAACGAATTGAACGAAACGCGGTGCATCGTGCGTTTCGCTTGCAAAACGTGAGAACTAGCAAGATTTCACCGTCCGGAAGTGTAACACGACGTATCTCTTCCATTTCTCAACGGATTCGTGCGAATCAAGTGTCATACGCGTTTTTAGCGTCTAAAACAGACGGGGATCATGTTTTCGACGCGAAACACTCGCGGATGTCCGTGATACGAGAGTTCTTGGACGAATTGAACGAATTCATCGTCCGGAAGTGCAACACGATATATCTCGGCCATTTCTCAACGGATTCGTGCGAATCAAGTGTCGTACGCGTTTTTAGTGTCTAAAACAGACGGGAACCAGGTTTTCGACGCGAAACACTCGCGGATGTCCGAGATACGAGAGTTCTTGAACGAATTGAACGAAACGCGGTGCATCGTGGGTTTCGCTTGCAAAACGTGAGAACTAGCAAGATTTCATCGTCCGGAAGTGTAACACGACGTATCTCGGCCATTTCTCAACGAATTCGTGCGAATCAAGTGTCATACGCGTTTTTAGCGTCTAAAACAGACGGGGATCACGTTTTCGACGCGAAACACTCGCGGATGTCCGAGATACGAGAGTTCTTGAACGAATTGAACGAAACGCGGTGCATCGTGCGTTTCGCAAGCAAAACGTTAGAACTAGCAAGATTTCATCGTCCGGAAGTGTAACACGGCGTATCTCGGCCATTTCTCAACGGATTCGTGCGAATCAAGTGTCATACGCGTTTTTAGCGTCTAAAACAGACGGGGACCATGTTTTCGACGCGAAACACTCGCGGATGTCCGAGATACGAGAGTTCTTTGTACGAATTGAACGAATTCATCGTCCGGAAGTGCAACACGATGTATCTCGGCCATTTCTCAACGTATTCGTGCGAATCAAGTGTCGTACGCGTTTTTAGCGTCTAAAACAGACGGGGACCAGGTTTTCGACGCGAAACACTCGCGGATGTCCGAGATACGAGAGTTCTTGAACGAATTGAACGAAACGCGGTGCATCGTGCGTTTCGCTTGCAAAACGTGAGAACTAGCAAGATTTCACCGTCCGGAAGTGTAACACGACGTATCTCTTCCATTTCTCGACGGATTCGTGCGAATCAAGTGTCATACGCGTTTTTTGCGTCTAAAACAGACGGGGATCATGTTTTCGACGCGAAACACTCGCGGATGTCCGAGAAACGAGAGTTCTTAGACGAATTGAACGAATTCATCGTCCGGAAATGTAACATGGCGTATCTCGGTCATTTCTCATCGGTTTCGTGCGAATCAAGTGTCATACGCGTTTTTAGCGTCTAAAACAGACGGGGACCAGGTTTTCGACGCGAAACAATCAAGGATGTCCGAGATACGAGAGTTCTTGAACGAATTGAACGAATACATCGTCCGGATGTGTAACACGGCGTATCTCGGATGTCCGAGATACAAGAGTTTTTGAACGAAATGAGCAAAACGCGGTGCATCGTTCGGTTCGCTTGCAAAACGTGAGAAATAGCAAGATTTCACCGTCCGGAAGTGTAACACGGCGTATCTCTTCCATTTCTCATCGGATTCGTGCGAATCAAGTGTCATACGCGTTTTTAGCGTCTAAAACAGACGGGGACCAGGTTTTCGACGCGAAACAATCAAGGATGTCCGAGATACGAGAGTTCTTGAACGAATTGAACGAATTCATCGTCCGGAAGGGTAATACGGCGTATCTCGGCCATTTCTCATCGGATTCGTGCGAATCAAGTGTCATACGTGTTTTTAGCGTCTGCAACAGACGGGGACCACGTTTTCGACGCGAAACACTCGCGGATGTCCGAGCTACGAGAGTTCTTGAACGAATTGAACGAAACGCGGTGCATCGTGCGTTTCGCCTGCAAAACGTGAGAACTAGCAAGATTTCATCGTCCGGAAGTGTAACACGGCGTATTTCGGCCATTTCTCAACGGACTCGTGCGAATCAAGTGTCATACGCGTTTTTAGCGTCTACAACAGACGGGGACCACTTTTTCGACGCGAAACACTCGCGGATGTCCGAGCTACGAGAGTTCTTGAACGAATTGAACGAAACGCGGTGCATCGTGCGTTTCGCTTGCAAAACGTGAGAACTAGAAAGATTTCACCGTCCGGAAGTGTAACACGGCGTATTTCGGCCATTTCTCAACGGACTCGTGCGAATCAAGTGTCAAACGCGTTTTTAGCGTCTAAAACAGACGGGGACCATGTTTTCGACGCGAAACACTCGCGGATGTCCGAGATACGAGGGTTCTTGAACGAATTGAACGAATTCATCGTCCGGAAGTGTAATACGGCGTATCTCGGCCATTTCTCATCGGATTCGTGCGAATCAAGTGTCATACGCGTTTTTAGCGTCTACAACAGACGGGGACCAGGTTTTCGACGCGAAACACTCGCGGATGTCCGAGATACGAGAGTTCTTGAACGAATTGAACGAAACGCGGTGCATCGTGCGTTTCGCTTGCAAAACGTGAGAACTAGCAAGATTTCATCGTCCGGAAGTGTAACACGGCGTATTTCGGCCATTTCTCAACGGACTCGTACGAATCAAGTGTCATTCGAGTTTTTAGAGTCTAAAACAGACGGGGACCATGTTTTCGACGCGAAACACTCGCGGATGTCCGAGATACGAGAGTTCTTGAACGAATTGAACGAATTCATCGTCCGGATGTGCAACACGATGTATCTCGGCCATTTCTCAACGGATTCGAGCGAATCAAGTGTCGTACGCGTTTTTAACGTCTAAAACAGACGGGGACCAGGTTTTCGACGCGAAACACTCGCGGATGTCCGAGATACGAGAGTTCTTGAACGAATTGAACGAAACGCGGTGCATCGTGCGTTTCGCTTGCAAAACGTGAGAACTAGCAAGATTTCACCGTCCGGAAGTGTAACACGACGTATCTCTTCCATTTCTCGACGGATTCGTGCGAATCAAGTGTCATACGCGTTTTTTGCGTCTAAAACAGACGGGGATCATGTTTTCGACGCGAAACACTCGCGGATGTCCGAGATACGAGAGTTCTTGGACGAATTGAACGAATTCATCGTCCGGAAATGTAACATGGCGTATCTCGGTCATTCCTCATCGGTTTCGTGCGAATCAAGTGTCATACGCGTTTTTAGCGTCTAAAACAGACGGGGACCAGGTTTTCGACGCGAAACACTCAAGGATGTCCGAGATACGAGAGTTCTTGAACGAATTGAACGAATACATCGTCCGGATGTGTAACACGGCGTATCTCGGATGTCCGAGATACAAGAGTTCTTGAACGAAATGAACGAAACGCGGTGCATCGTTCGTTTCGCTTGCAAAACGTGAGAACTGGCAAGATTTCACCGTCCGGAAGTGTAACACGGCGTATCTCTTCCATTTCTCATCGGATTCGTGCGAATCAAGTGTCATACGCGTTTTTAGCGTCTAAAACAGACGGGGACCATTTTTTCGACGCGAAACACTCGCGGATGTCCGAGATACGAGAGTTCTTGAACGAATTGAACGAAACGCGGTGCATCGTGCGTTTCGCTTGCAAAACGTGAGAACTAGCAAGATTTCACCGTCCGGAAGTGTAACACGGCGTATCTCTTCCATTTCTCAACGGATTCGTGCGAATCAAGTGTCATACGCGTTTTTAGCGTCTAAAACAGACTGGGACCACGTTTTCGATGCGAAACACTTGCGGATGTCCGAGATACGAGAGTTCTTGTACGAATTGAACGAGACGCGCTGCATCGTGCGTTTCGCTTGCAAAACGTGAGAACTAGCAAGATTTCATCGTCCGGAAGTGTAACACGGCGTATCCCGGCCATTTCTCAACGGATTCGTGCGAATCAAGTGTCATACGCGTTTTTAGCGTCTAAAACAGCCGGGGACCACGTTTTCGACGCGAACCACTCGCGGATGTCCGAGATAGGAGAGTTCTTGGAAGAATTGAACGAATTCATCGTCCCGAAGTGTAATATGGCGTATCTCAGCCATTTCTCAACGGATTC
The DNA here is from genome assembly GCA_963942575.1 of Priocnemis perturbator. Lineage (NCBI taxonomy): Eukaryota > Metazoa > Arthropoda > Insecta > Hymenoptera > Pompilidae > Priocnemis > Priocnemis perturbator. The sequence continues at coordinate 61,661 of CAWWDK010000097.1, forward strand.
GTGCGAATCAAGTGTCATACGCGTTTTTAGCGTCTAAAACAGACGGGGAGCATGTTTTCAACGCGAAACACTGGCGGATGTCCGAGATACGAAAGTTCTTGTACGAATTGAACAAAACGCGGTGCATCGTGCGTTTCGCTTGCAAAACGTGAGAACTAGCAAGATTTCATCGTCCGGAAGTGTAACACGGCGTATCGCGGCCATTTCTCAACGGATTCGTGCGAATCAAGTGTCATACGCGTTTTTAGCGTCTAAAACAGACGGGGACCATGTTTTCGACGCGAAACACTCGCGGATGTCCGAGATACGAGAGTTCTTGTACGAATTGAACGAGACGCGCTGCATCGTGCGTTTCGCTTACAAAACGTGAGAACTAGCAAGATTTCATCGTCCGGAAGTGTAACACGGCGTATCTCGGCCATTTCTCAACGGATTCGTGCGAATCAAGTGTCATACGCGTTTTTAGCGTCTACAACAGACGGGGACCACGTTTTCGACGCGAAACACTCGCGGATGTCCGAGATACGAGAGTTCTTGAACGAATTGAACGAATTCATCGTCCGGAAGTGTAATACGGCGTATCTCGGTCTTTTCCCAACGGATTCGTGCGAATCAAGTGTCATACGCGTTTTTAGCGTCTAAAACAGACGGGGACCATATTTTCGACGCGAAACACACGCGGATGTCTGAGATACGAGAGTTCTTGGACGAATTGAACGAATACATCGTCCGGAAGTGTAACACGGCGTATCTCGGCCATTTCTCAACGGATTCGTGCGAATCAAGTGTCATACGCGTTTTTAGCGTCTACAACAGACGGGGACCACGTTTTCGACGCGAAACGCTCGCGGATGTCCGAGATATGAGAGTTCTTGAACGAATCGAACGAATACATCGTCCGGAAGTGTAACACGGCGTATCTCGGCCATTTCTCAACGGATTCATGCGAATCAAGTGTCATACGCGTTTTTAGCGTCTACAACAGACGGGGAGCATGTTTTCAACGCGAAACACTCGCCGATGTCCGAGATACGAGAGGTCTTGGACGAATTGAACGAATACATCGTCCGGAAGTGTAACACGGCGTATCTCGGCCATTTCTCAACGGATTCGTGCGAATCAAGTGTCATACGCGTTTTTAGCGTCTAAAACAGACGGGGATCACGTTTTCGACGCGAAACTCTCGCGGATGTCCGAGATACGAGAGTTCTTGAACGAATTGAACGAAACGCGGTGCATCGTGCGTTTCGCTTGCAAAACGTTAGAACCAGCAAGATTTCATCGTCCGGAAGTGTAACACGGCGTATCTCGGCCATTTCTCAACGGATTCGTGCGAATCAAGTGTCATACGCGTTTTCAGCGTCAAAAACAGACGGGGACCATGTTTTCGACGCGAAACACTCGCACATGTCCGAGATACGAGAGTTCTTGAACGAATCGAACGAATACATCGTCCGGAAGTGTAACACGGCGTATCTCGGCCATTTCTCAACGGATTCATGCGAATCAAGTGTCATACGCGTTTTTAGCGTCTACAACAGACGGGGAGCATGTTTTCAACGCGAAACACTCGCCGATGTCCGAGATACGAGAGGTCTTGGACGAATTGAACGAAACGCGGTGCATCGTGCGTTTCGCTTACAAAACGTGAGAACTAGCAAGATTTCATCTTCCGGAAGTGTAACACGGCGTATCTCGGCCATTTCTCAACGGATTCGTGCGAATCAAGTGTCATACGCGTTTTTAGCGTCTAAAACAGACGGGGACCACGTTTTCGACGCGAAACACTCGCGGATGTCCGAGATACGAGAGTTCTTGAACGAATTGAACGAATACATCGTCCGGATGTGTAACACGGCGTATCTCGGATGTCCGAGATACAAGAGTTCTTAAACGAATTGAACGAAACGCGGTGCATCGTTCGTTTCGCTTGCAAAACGTGAGTACTAGCAAGATTTCACCGTCCGGAAGTGTAACACGGCGTATCTCTTCCATTTCTCAACGGATTCGTGCGAATCAAGTGTCATACGCGTTTTTAGCGTCTAAAACAGACGGGGAGCATGTTTTCAACGCGAAACACTCGCCGATGTCCGAGATACGAGAGTTCTTGAACGAATTGAACGAAACGCGGTGCATCGTGCGTTTCGCTTGCAAAACGTTTGAACTAGCAAGATTTCATCGTCCGGAAGTGTAACACGGCGTATCTCGGTCATTTCTCATCGGATTCGTGCGAATCAAGTGTCATACGCGTTTTTAGCGTCTAAAACAGACGGGGACCAGGTTTTCGACGCGAAACACTCGCGGATGTCCGAGATACGAGAGTTCTTGAACGAATTGAACGAAACGCGGTGCATCGTGCGTTTCGCTTGCAAAACGTGAGAACTAGCAAGATTTCACCGTCCGGAAGTGTAACACGACGTATCTCTTCCATTTCTCGACGGATTCGTGCGAATCAAGTGCCATACGCGTTTTTTGCGTCTAAAACAGACGGGGATCATGTTTTCGACGCGAAACACTCGCGGATGTCCGAGATACGAGAGTTCTTGGACGAATTGAACGAATTCATCGTCCGGAAATGTAACATGGCGTATCTCGGTCATTCCTCATCGGTTTCGTGCGAATCAAGTGTCATACGCGTTTTTAGCGTCTAAAACAGACGGGGACCAGGTTTTCGACGCGAAACACTCAAGGATGTCCGAGATACGAGAGTTCTTGAACGAATTGAACGAATACATCGTCCGGATGTGTAACACGGCGTATCTCGGATGTCCGAGATACAAGAGTTCTTGAACGAAATGAACGAAACGCGGTGCATCGTTCGTTTCGCTTGCAAAACGTGAGAACTGGCAAGATTTCACCGTCCGGAAGTGTAACACGGCGTATCTCTTCCATTTCTCATCGGATTCGTGCGAATCAAGTGTCATACGCGTTTTTAGCGTCTAAAACAGACGGGGACCATTTTTTCGACGCGAAACACTCGCGGATGTCCGAGATACGAGAGTTCTTGAACGAATTGAACGAAACGCGGTGCATCGTGCGTTTCGCTTGCAAAACGTGAGAACTAGCAAGATTTCACCGTCCGGAAGTGTAACACGGCGTATCTCTTCCATTTCTCAACGGATTCGTGCGAATCAAGTGTCATACGCGTTTTTAGCGTCTAAAACAGACTGGGACCACGTTTTCGATGCGAAACACTTGCGGATGTCCGAGATACGAGAGTTCTTGTACGAATTGAACGAGACGCGCTGCATCGTGCGTTTCGCTTGCAAAACGTGAGAACTAGCAAGATTTCATCGTCCGGAAGTGTAACACGGCGTATCCCGGCCATTTCTCAACGGATTCGTGCGAATCAAGTGTCATACGCGTTTTTAGCGTCTAAAACAGCCGGGGACCACGTTTTCGACGCGAACCACTCGCGGATGTCCGAGATAGGAGAGTTCTTGGAAGAATTGAACGAATTCATCGTCCCGAAGTGTAATATGGCGTATCTCAGCCATTTCTCAACGGATTCGTGCGAATCAAGTGTCATACGCGTTTTTAGCGTCTAAAACAGACGGGGAGCATGTTTTCAACGCGAAACACTGGCGGATGTCCTAGATACGAAAGTTCTTGTACGAATTGAACAAAACGCGGTGCATCGTGCGTTTCGCTTGCAAAACGTGAGAACTAGCAAGATTTCATCGTCCGGAAGTGTAACACGGCGTATCGCGGCCATTTCTCAACGGATTCGTGCGAATCAAGTGTCATACGCGTTTTTAGCGTCTAAAACAGACGGGGACCATGTTTTCGACGCGAAACACTCGCGGATGTCCGAGATACGAGAGTTCTTGTACGAATTGAACGAGACGCGCTGCATCGTGCGTTTCGCTTACAAAACGTGAGAACTAGCAAGATTTCATCGTCCGGAAGTGTAACACGGCGTATCTCGGCCATTTCTCAACGGATTCGTGCGAATCAAGTGTCATACGCGTTTTTAGCGTCTACAACAGACGGGGACCACGTTTTCGACGCGAAACACTCGCGGATGTCCGAGATACGAGAGTTCTTGAACGAATTGAACGAATTCATCGTCCGGAAGTGTAATACGGCGTATCTCGGCCTTTTCCCAACGGATTCGTGCGAATCAAGTGTCATACGCGTTTTTAGCGTCTAAAACAGACGGGGACCATATTTTCGACGCGAAACACACGCGGATGTCTGAGATACGAGAGTTCTTGGACGAATTGAACGAATACATCGTCCGGAAGTGTAACACGGCGTATCTCGGCCATTTCTCAACGGATTCGTGCGAATCAAGTGTCATACGCGTTTTTAGCGTCTACAACAGACGGGGACCACGTTTTCGACGCGAAACGCTCGCGGATGTCCGAGATATGAGAGTTCTTGAACGAATCGAACGAATACATCGTCCGGAAGTGTAACACGGCGTATCTCGGCCATTTCTCAACGGATTCATGCGAATCAAGTGTCATACGCGTTTTTAGCGTCTACAACAGACGGGGAGCATGTTTTCAACGCGAAACACTCGCCGATGTCCGAGATACGAGAGTTCTTGGACGAATTGAACGAAACGCGGTGCATCGTGCGTTTCGCTTACAAAACGTGAGAACTAGCAAGATTTCATCTTCCGGAAGTGTAACACGGCGTATCTCGGCCATTTCTCAACGGATTCGTGCGAATCAAGTGTCATACGCGTTTTTAGCGTCTAAAACAGACGGGGACCACGTTTTCGACGCGAAACACTCGCGGATGTCCGAGATACGAGAGTTCTTGAACGAATTGAACGAATACATCGTCCGGATGTGTAACACGGCGTATCTCGGATGTCCGAGATACAAGAGTTCTTAAACGAATTGAACGAAACGCGGTGCATCGTTCGTTTCGCTTGCAAAACGTGAGTACTAGCAAGATTTCACCGTCCGGAAGTGTAACACGGCGTATCTCTTCCATTTCTCAACGGATTCGTGCGAATCAAGTGTCATACGCGTTTTTAGCGTCTAAAACAGACGGGGAGCATGTTTTCAACGCGAAACACTCGCCGATGTCCGAGATACGAGAGTTCTTGAACGAATTGAACGAAACGCGGTGCATCGTGCGTTTCGCTTGCAAAACGTTTGAACTAGCAAGATTTCATCGTCCGGAAGTGTAACACGGCGTATCTCGGTCATTTCTCATCGGATTCGTGCGAATCAAGTGTCATACGCGTTTTTAGCGTCTAAAACAGACGGGGACCAGGTTTTCGACGCGAAACACTCGCGGATTTCCGAGATACGAGAGTTCTTGAACGAATTGAACGAAACGCGGTGCATCGTGCGTTTCGCTTGCAAAACGTGAGAACTAGCAAGATTTCACCGTCCGGAAGTGTAACACGACGTATATCTTCCATTTCTCAACGGATTCGTGCGAATCAAGTGTCATACGCGTTTTTAGCGTCTAAAACAGACGGGGATCGTGTTTTCGACGCGAAACTCTCGCGGATGTCCGAGATACGAGAGTTCTTGGACGAATTGAACGAATTCATCGTCCGGAAGTGTAACATGGCGTATCTCGGTCATTTCTCATCGGATTCGTGCGAATCAAGTGTCATACGCGGTTTTAGCGTCTAAAACAGACGGGGACCAGGTTTTCGACGCGAAACACTCAAGGATGTCCGAGATACGAGAGTTCTTGACCGAATTGAACGAATATATCGTCCGGAAGTGTAACACGGCGTATCTCGGCCGTTTCTCAACGAATTCGTGCGAATCAAGTGTCATACGCGTTTTTAGCGTCTAAAACAGACGGGGACCATGTTTTCGACGCGAAACACTCGCACATGTCCGAGATACGAGAGTTCTTGAACGAATTGAACGAATACATCGTCCGGAAGTGTAACACGGCGTATCTCGGCCATTTCTCAACGGATTCGTGCGAATCAAGTGTCATACGCGTTTTTAGCGTCTAAAACAGACGGGGATCACGTTTTCGACGCGAAACTCTCGCGGATGTCCGAGATACGAGAGTTCTTGAACGAATTGAACGAAACGCGGTGCATCGTGCGTTTCGCTTGCAAAACGTTAGAACCAGCAAGATTTCATCGTCCGGAAGTGTAACACGGCGTATCTCGGCCATTTCTCAACGGATTCGTGCGAATCAAGTGTCATACGCGTTTTCAGCGTCAAAAACAGACGGGGACCATGTTTTCGACGCGAAACACTCGCACATGTCCGAGATACGAGAGTTCTTGAACGAATTGAACGAATACATCGTCCGGAAGTGTAACACGGCGTATCTCGGCCATTTCTCAACGGATTCGTGCGAGTCAAGTGTCATACGCGTTTTTAGCGTCTAAAACAGACGGGGATCACGTTTTCGACGCGAAACTCTCGCGGATGTTCGAGATACGAGAGTTCTTGAACGAATTGAACGAAACGCGGTGCATCGTGCGTTTCGCTTGCAAAACGTTAGAACCAGCAAGATTTCATCGTCCGGAAGTGTAACACGGCGTATCTCGGCCATTTCTCAACGGATTCGTGCGAATCAAGTGTCATACGCGTTTTTAGCGTCTAAAACAGACGGGGATCACGTTTTCGACGCGAAACACTCGCGGATGTCCGAGATACGAGAGTTCTTGAACGAATTGAACGAAACGCGGTGCATCGTGCGTTTCGCTTGCAAAACGTTAGAACTAGCAAGATTTCATCGTCCGGAAGTGTAACACGGCGTATCTCGGCCATTTCTCAACGGATTCGTGCGAATCAAGTGTCATACGCGTTTTCAGCGTCAAAAACAGACGGGGACCATGTTTTCGACGCGAAACACTCGCGGATGTCCGAGATACGAGAGTTCTTGAACGAATTGAACGAAACGCGGTGCATCGTACGTTTCGCTTGCAAAACGTGAGAACTAGCAAGATTTCATCGTCCGGAAGTGTAACACGGCGTATCTCGGCCATTTCTCAACGGATTCGTGCGAATCAAGTGTCATACGCGTTTTTAGCGTCTACAACAGACGGGGACCACGTTTTCGACACGAAACGGTCGCGGATGTCCGAGATACGAGAGTTCTTGAACGAATTGAACGAATTCATCGTCCGGAAGTGTAATACGGCGTATCTCGGCCATTTCTCATCGGATTCGTGCGAATCAAGTGTCATACGTGTTTTTAGCGTCTGCAACAGACGGGGACCACGTTTTCGACGAGAAACACTCGCGGATGTCCGAGCTACGAGAGTTCTTGAACGAATTGAACGAAACGCGGTGCATCGTGCGTTTCGCCTGCGAAACGTGAGAACTAGCAAGATTTCATCGTCCGGAAGTGTAACACGGCGTATTTCGGCCATTTCTCAACGGACTCGTGCGAATCAAGTGTCATACGCGTTTTTAGCGTCTACAACAGACGGGGACCACTTTTTCGACGCGAAACACTCGCGGATGTCCGAGCTACGAGAGTTCTTGAACGAATTGAACGAAACGCGGTGCATCGTGCGTTTCGCTTGCAAAACGTGAGAACTAGCAAGATTTCATCGTCCGGAAGTGTAACACGGCGTATTTCGGCCATTTCTCAACGGACTCGTGCGAATCAAGTGTCAAACGCGTTTTTAGCGTCTAAAACAGACGGGGACCATGTTTTCGACGCGAAACACTCGCGGATGTCCGAGATACGAGAGTTCTTGAACGAATTGAACGAATTCATCGTCCGGAAGTGCAACACGATGTATCTCGGCCATTTCTCAACGGATTCGTGCGAATCAAGTGTCGTACGCGTTTTTAGTGTCTAAAACAGACGGGGACCAGGTTTTCGACGCGAAACACTCGCGGATGTCCGAGATACGAGAGTTCTTGAACGAATTGAACGAAACGCGGTGCATCGTGCGTTGCGCTTGCAAAACGTGAGAACTAGCAAGATTTCACCGTTCGGAAGTGTAACACGACGTATCTCTTCCATTTCCCAACGGATTCGTGCGAATCAAGTGTCACGCGTTTTTAGCGTCTAAAACAGACGGGGACCACGTTTTCGACGCGAAACGGTCGCGGATGTCCGAGATACGAGGGTTCTTGAACGAATTGAACGAATTCATCGTCCGGAAGTGTAATACGGCGTATCTCGGCCATTTCTCATCGGATTCGTGCGAATCAAGTGTCATACGCGTTTTTAGCGTCTACAACAGACGGGGACCAGGTTTTCGACGCGAAATACTCGCGGATGTCCGAGATACGAGAGTTCTTGAAAGAATTGAACGAAACGCGGTGCATCGTGCGTTTCGCTTGCAAAACGTGAGAACTAGCAAGATTTCATCGTCCGGAAGTGTAACACGGCCATTTCTCAACGGACTCGTACGAATCAAGTGTCATACGAGTTTTTAGCGTTTAAAACAGACGGGGACCATGTTTTCGACGCGAAACACTCGCGGATGTCCGAGATACGAGAGTTCTTGAACGAATTGAACGAATTCATCGTCCGGATGTGCAACACGATGTATCTCGGCCATTTCTCAACGGATTCGTGCGAATCAAGTGTCGTACGCGTTTTTAACGTCTAAAACAGACGGGGACCAGGTTTTCGACGCGAAACACTCGCGGATGTCCGAGATACGAGAGTTCTTGAACGAATTGAACGAAACGCGGTGCATCGTGCGTTTCGCTTGCAAAACGTGAGAACTAGCAAGATTTCACCGTCCGGAAGTGTAACACGACGTATCTCTTCCATTTCTCGACGGATTCGTGCGAATCAAGTGTCATACGCGTATTTTGCGTCTAAAACAGACGGGGATCATGTTTTCGACGCGAAACACTCGCGGATGTCCGAGATACGAGAGTTCTTGGACGAATTGAACGAATTCATCGTCCGGAAATGTAACATGGCGTATCTCGGTCATTTCTCATCGGTTTCGTGCGAATCAAGCGTCATACGCGTTTTTAGCGTCTAAAACAGACGGGGACCAGGTTTTCGACGCGAAACACTCAAGGATGTCCGAGATACGAGAGTTCTTGAACGAATTGAACGAATACATCGTCCGGATGTGTAACACGGCGTATCTCGGATGTCCGAGATACAAGAGTTCTTGAACGAAATGAACGAAACGCGGTGCATCGTTCGTTTCGCTTGCAAAACGTGAGAACTGGCAAGATTTCACCGTCCGGAAGTGTAACACGGCGTATCTCTTCCATTTCTCATCGGATTCGTGCGAATCAAGTGTCATACGCGTTTTTAGCGTCTAAAACAGACGGGGACCATTTTTTCGACGCGAAACACTCGCGGATGTCCGAGATACGAGAGTTCTTGAACGAATTGAACGAAACGCGGTGCATCGTGCGTTTCGCTTGCAAAACGTGAGAACTAGCAAGATTTCACCGTCCGGAAGTGTAACACGGCGTATCTCTTCCATTTCTCAACGGATTCGTGCGAATCAAGTGTCATACGCGTTTTTAGCGTCTAAAACAGACGGGGACCACGTTTTCGATGCGAAACACTCGCGGATGTCCGAGATACGAGAGTTCTTGTACGAATTGAACGAGACGCGCTGCATCGTGCGTTTCGCTTGCAAAACGTGAGAACTAGCAAGATTTCATCGTCCGGAAGTGTAACACGGCGTATCCCGGCCATTTCTCAACGGAATCGTGCGAATCAAGTGTCATACGCGTTTTTAGCGTCTAAAACAGCCGGGGACCACGTTTTCGACGCGAACCAATCGCGGATGTCCGAGATACGAGAGTTCTTGGAAGAATTGAACGAATTCATCGTCCCGAAGTGTAATATGGCGTATCTCAGCCATTTCTCAACGGATTCGTGCGAATCAAGTGTCATACGCGTTTTTAGCGTCTAAAACAGACGGGGAGCATGTTTTCAACGCGAAACACTCGCGGATATCCGAGATACGAAAGTTCTTGTACGAATTGAACAAAACGCGGTGCATCGTGCGTTTCGCTTGCAAAACGTGAGAACTAGCAAGATTTCATCGTCCGGAAGTGTAACACGGCGTATCGCGGCCACTTCTCAACGGATTCGTGCGAATCAAGTGTCATACGCGTTTTTAGCGTCTAAAACAGACAGGGACCATGTTTTCGACGCGAAACACTCGCGGATGTCCGAGATACGAGAGTTCTTGTACGAATTGAACGAGACGCGCTGCATCGTGCGTTTCGCTTGCAAAACGTGAGAACTAGCAAGATTTCATCGTCCGGAAGTGTAACACGGCGTATCTCGGCCATTTCTCAACGGATTCGTGCGAATCAAGTGTCATACGCGTTTTTAGCGTCTAAAACAGACGGGGACCACGTTTTCGACGCGAAACACTCGCGGATGTCCGAGATACGAGAGTTCTTGAACGAATTGAACGAATTCATCGTCCGGAAGTGTAACACGGCGTATCTCGGCCATTTCTCAACGGATTCGTGCGAATCAAGTGTCATACGCGTTTTTACCGTCTAAAACAGACGGGGACCAGGTTTTCGACGCGAAACACTCGCGGATGTCCGAGATACGAGAGTTCTTGTACGAATTGAACGAGACGCGGTTCTTCGTGCGTTTCGCTTGCAAAACGTGAGAACTAGCAAGATTTCATCGTCCGGAAGTGTAACACGGCGTATCTCGGCCATTTCTCAACGGATTCGTGCGAATCAAGTGTCATACGCGTTTTTAGCGTCTAAAACAGCCGGGGACCACGTTTTCGACGCGAAACACTCGCGGATGTCCGAGATACGAGAGTTCTTGGAAGAATTGAACGAATTCATCGTCCCGAAGTGTATTATGGCGTATCTCAGCCATTTCTCAACGGATTCGTGCGAATCAAGTGTCATACGCGTTTTTAGCGTCTAAAACAGACGGGGAGCATGTTTTCAACGCGAAACACTCGCGGATGTCCGAGATACGAAAGTTCTTGTACGAATTGAACAAAACGCGGTGCATCGTGCGTTTCGCTTGCAAAACGTGAGAACTAGCAAGATTTCATCGTCCGGAAGTGTAACACGGCGTATCGCGGCCATTTCTCAACGGATTCGTGCGAATCAAGTGTCATACGCGTTTTTAGCGTCTAAAACAGACGGGGACCATGTTTTCGACGCGAAACACTCGCGGATGTCCGAGATACGAGAGTTCTTGTACGAATTGAACGAGACGCGCTGCATCGTGCGTTTCGCTTGCAAAACGTGAGAACTAGCAAGATTTCATCGTCCGGAAGTGTAACACGGCGTATCTCGGCCATTTCTCAACGGATTCGTGCGAATCAAGTGTCATACGCGTTTTTACCGTCTAAAACAGCCGGGGACCACGTTTTCGACGCGAAACACTCGCGGATGTCCGAGATACGAGAGTTCTTGGAAGAATTGAACGAATTCATCGTCCCGAAGTGTAATATGGCGTATCTCAGCCATTTCTCAACGGATTCGTGCGAATCAAGTGTCATACGCGTTTTTAGCGTCTAAAACAGACGGGGAGCATGTTTTCAACGCGAAACACTCGCGGATGTCCGAGATACGAAAGTTCTTGGTCGAATTGAACAAAACGCGGTGCATCGTGCGTTTCGCTTGCAAAACGTGAGAACTAGCAAGATTTCATCGTCCGGAAGTGTAACACGGCGTATCGCGGCCATTTCTCAACGGATTCGTGCGAATCAAGTGTCATACGCGTTTTTAGCGTCTACAACAGACGGGGACCACGTTTTCGACGCGAAACACTCGCGGATGTCCGAGATACGAGAGTTCTTGAACGAATTGAACGAATTCATCGTCCGGAAGTGTAATACGGCGTATCCCGGCCTTTTCCCAACGGATTCGTGCGAATCAAGTGTCATACGCGTTTTTAGCGTCTAAAACAGACGGGGACCATATTTTCGACGCGAAACACACGCGGATGTCTGAGATACGAGAGTTCTTGGACGAATTGAACGAATACATCGTCCGGAAGTGTAACACGGCGTATCTCGGCCATTTCTCAACGGATTCGTGCGAATCAAGTGTCATTCGCGTTTTTAGCGTCTACAACAGACGGGGACCACGTTTTCGACGCGAAACGCTCGCGGATGTCCGAGATACGAGAGTTCTTGAACGAATTGAACGAATACATCGTCCGGAAGTGTAACACGACGTATATCTTCCATTTCTCAACGGATTCGTGCGAATCAAGTGTCATACGCGTTTTTAGCGTCTAAAACAGACGGGGATCATGTTTTCGACGCGAAACACTCGCGGATGTCCGAGATACGAGAGTTCTTGGACGAATTGAACGAATTCATCGTCCGGAAGTGTAACATGGCGTATCTCGGTCATTTCTCATCGGATTCGTGCGAATCAAGTGTCATACGCGGTTTTAGCGTCTAAAACAGACGGGGACCAGGTTTTCGACGCGAAACACTCAAGGATGTCCGAGATACGAGAGTTCTTGAACGAATTGAACGAATACATCGTCCGGAAGTGTAACACGGCGTATCTCGGACATTTCTCATCGGTTTCGTGCGAATCAAGTGTCATACGCGTTTTTAGCGTCTACAACAGACGGTGACCACGTTTTCGACGCGAAACACTCGCGGATGTCCGAGATACGAGAGGTTCTTGAACGAATTGAACGAATTCATCGTCCGGAAGTGTAACAGGATGTATCTCGGCCATTTCTCAACGGATTCGTGCGAATCAAGTGTCATACGCGTTTTTAGGGTCTAAAACAGACGGGGACCACGTTTTCGACGCGAAACACTCGCGGATATCCGAGATACGAGAGTTCTTGAACGAATTTAACGAAACGCGGTGCATCGTGCGTTTCGCTTGCAAAACGTGAGAACTAGCAAGATTTCATCGTCCGGAAGTGAAACACGGCGTATCTCGGCCATTTCTCAACGGATTCGTGCGAATCAAGTGTCATACGCGTTTTTAGCGTCTACAACAGACGGGGAGCAAGTTTTCAACGCGAAACACTCTGCGGATGTCCGAGATACGAAAGTTCTTGTACGAATTGAACAAAACGCGGTGCATCGTGCGTTTCGCTTGCAAAACGTGAGAACTAGCAAGATTTCATCGTCCGGAAGTGTAACACGGCGTATCTCGGCCATTTCTCAACGGATTCGTGCGAATCAAGTGTCATACGCGTTTTTAGCGTCTACAACAGACGGGGACCACGTTTTCGACGCGAAACACTCGCGGATGTCCGAGATACGAGAGTTCTTGAACGAATTGAACGAATTCATCGTCCGGAAGTGTAATACGGCGTATCTCGGCCTTTTCCCAACGGATTCGTGCGAATCAAGTGTCATACGCGTTTTTAGCGTCTAAAACAGACGGGGATCGTGTTTTCGACGCGAAACACTCGCGGATGTCCGAGATACGAGAGTTCTTGGACGAATTGAACGAATTCATCGTCCGGAAGTGTAACATGGCGTATCTCGGTCATTTCTCATCGGATTCGTGCGAATCAAGTGTCATACGCGGTTTTAGCGTCTAAAACAGACGGGGACCGCGTTTTCGACGCGAAACACTCGCGGATGTCGGAGATACGAGAGTTCTTGGAAGAATTGAACGAATTCATCGTCCGGAAGTGTAACACGGCGTATCTCGGTCATTTCTCATCGGTTTCGTGCGAATCAAGTATCATACGCGTTTTTAGCGTCTAAAACAGACGGGGACCACGTTTTCGACGCGAAACGCTCGCGGATGTCCGAGATACGAGAGTTCTTGAACGAATTGAACGAATTCATCGTCCCGAAGTGTAATATGGCGTATCTCAGCCATTTCTCAACGGATTCGTGCGAATCAAGTGTCATACGCGTTTTTAGCGTCTAAAACAGACGGGGAGCATGTTTTCAACGCGAAACACTCGCGGATGTCCGAGATACGAAAGTTCTTGTACGAATTGAACAAAACGCGGTGCATCGTGCGTTTCGCTTGCAAAACGTGAGAACTAGCAAGATTTCATCGTCCGGAAGTGTAATACGGCGTATCTCGGCCATTTCTCAACGGATTCGTGCGAATCAAGTGTCATACGCGTTTTTAGCGTCTAAAACAGACGGGGACCATGTTTTCGACGCGAAACACTCGCGGATGTCAGAGATACGAGAGTTCTTGAACGAATTGAACGAATACATAGTCCGGAAGTGTAACACGGCGTATCTCGGCCACTTCTCAACGGATTCGTGCGAATAAAGTGTCATACGCGTTTTTAGCGTCTACAACAGACGGGGACCACGTTTTCGACGCGAAACACTCGCGGATGTCCGAGATACGAGAGTTCTTGAACGAATTGAACGAATACATCTTCCGGAAGTGAAACACGGCGTATCTCGGCCACTACTCAACGGATTCGTGCGAATCAAGTGTCATACGCGTTTTTAGCGTCTACAACAGACGGGGACCACGTTTTCGACGCGAAACACTCGCGGATGTCCGAGATACGAGAGTTCTTGAACGAATTGACGAAACGCGGTGCATCGTGCGTTGCGCTTTCAAAACGTGAGAACTAGCAAGATTTTATCGTCCGGAAGTGTAACACGGCGTATCTCGGCCATTTCTCAACGGATTCGTGCGAATCAAGTGTCATACGCGTTTTTATCGTCTAAAACAGACGGGGACCACGTTTTCGACGCGAAACACTCGCGGATGTCCGAGATACGAGAGTTCTTGAACGAATTGAACGAATTCATCGTCCGGAAGTATAATACGGCGTATCTCGGCAATTTCGCAACGGATTCGTGCGAATCAAGTGTCATACGCGTTTTAAGCGTCTAAAACAGACGGGGACGATGTTTTCGACGCGAAACACTCGCGGATGTCCGAGATACGAGAGTTCTTGAACGAATTGAACGAATACATCGTCCGGAAGTGTAACACGGCGTATCTCGGCCACTTCTCAACGGATTCGTGCGAAACAAGTGTCATACGCGTTTTTAGCGTCTACAACAGGCGGGGACCACGTTTCCGACGGGAAACACTCGCGGATGTCCGAGATACGAGAGTTCTTGAACGAATTGAACGAATACATCGTCCGGAAGTGTAACACGGCGAATCTCGGCCACTTCTCAACGGATTCGTGCGAATCAAGTGTCATACGCGTTTTTAGCGTCTACAACAGACGGGGACCACGTTTTCGACGCGAAACACCTGCGGATGTCCGAGATACGAGAGTTCTTGAAGGATTTGAACGAATCGCGGTGCATCGTGCGTTTCGCTTGCAAAACGTGAGAACTAGCAAGATTTCATCGTCCGGAAGTTTAACACGGCGTATCTTGGCCATTTCTCAACGGATTCGTGCGAATCAAGTGTCATACGCGTTTTTAGCGTCTAAAACAGACGGGGAACATGTTTTCGACCCGAAACACTCGCGGATGTCCAAGATACGAGAGTTCTTGAACGAATTGAACAAATTCATCGTCCGGAAGTGCAATACGGCGTATCTCGGCCATTTCTCAACGGATTCGTGCGAATCAAGTGTCATACGCGTTTTTAGCGTCTAATACAGATGGGGACCAAGTTTCCGACGCGCAACACTCGCGGATGTCCGAGATACGAGAGCATGCTGTACAAGTTTCATAAACTTCGTACGGCTGGAAACGGAGTTTGAAAAAAATTGTCATCATCCGAATTTCCGCTCAGCGACCAAGTCCCGTCGTAGCTGCATGTAAGTTCATCGATAAATCTGAACCGACCGTACGATCATCTTCAAACTTGCAGGAGTGCTCTCGATTGGCGACACGAGCATTCTCTACAAGTTTCATAAACTTCGTACGGCTGGAAGGGGAGTTAGACAATAATTGTCATCTACAACGCAGTTTCCGCTCAGCGACCAAGTCCCGTCGTAGCTGTATGTAAGTTCATCGAGAAATGCGAACCGACCGTACGATCTTCTTCAAACTTGCAGGAGTGCTCTCGACTGGCGACACGAGCATTCTCTACAAGTTTCATAAACTTCGCACGGCTGGAACGGGAGTTAGACACAAATTGTCATCTATAACGCAGTTTCCGACAGCGACCAAGTCCCGTCGTAGCTGTATGTAAGTTCATCGAGAAATGCGAACCGACCGTACGATCTTCTTCAAACTTGCACGAGTGCTCTCGATTGGCGACACGAGCATTCTCTATAAGTTTCATAAACTTCGTACGGCTGGAAGGGGAGATAGACACAAATTGTCATCATCCGAATTTCCGCTCAGCGACCAAGTCCCTACGTAGCTGCATGTAAGTTCATCGAGAAATCTGAACCGACCTTACGATCACCTTCAAACTTGCAGGAGTGCTCTCGATTGGCGA
Source organism: Priocnemis perturbator (assembly GCA_963942575.1). NCBI lineage: Eukaryota > Metazoa > Arthropoda > Insecta > Hymenoptera > Pompilidae > Priocnemis > Priocnemis perturbator. The sequence continues at coordinate 77,869 of CAWWDK010000097.1, forward strand.
CACGAGCATTCTCTACAAGTTTCATAAACTTCGTACGGCTGGAAGGGGAGTTAGAGACAATCTGTCATCTACAACGCAGTTTCCGCTCAGCGACCAAATCCCGTCGTAGCTGTATGTAAGTTCATCGAGAAATGCGAACCGAAAGTACGATCTCCTTCAAATTTGCAGGAGTGCTCTCGATTGGCGACACGAGCATTCTCTACAAGTTTCATAAACTTCGTACGGCTGAAAGGGGAGTTAGACACAAATTGTCATCTACAACGCAGTACTGGATAGTTCCCGTTCAGCAGCTGAGTCCCGTCGTAGGTGCATGTAAGTTCATCGAGAAATGTTAACCGACCGTACGATCATCTTCAAGCTTGTAGCAGTGCTCTCGATTGGCGACACGAGCATTCCGTACAAGTTTCATAAACTTCGTACGGCTGGAAGGGGAGTTAGACACAAATTGTCATCTACAACGCAGTTTCCGCTCAGCGACCAAGTCCCGTCGTGGCTGTATGTAAGTTCATCGAGAAATGTTAACCGACCGTACGATCATCTTCAAACTTGCAGGAGTGCTCTCGATTGGCGACACAAGCATTCTCTACAAGTTTCATAAACTTCGTACGGCTGGAAAGGGAGTTAGACACAAATTGTCATCTACAACGCAGTTTCCGCTCAGCGACCAAGTCCCGTCGTAGCTGTATGTAAGTTCATCGAGAAATGTTAACCGACCGTACGATCATCTTCAAACTTGTAGGAGTGCTCTCGATAGGCGACACGAGCATTCTGTACAAGTTTCATAAACTTCGTACGGCTGGAAGGGGTGTTAGACACAAATTGTTATCTACAACGCGTTTTCCGCTCAGCGACCAAGTCCCGTCGTAGCTGTATGTAAGTTCATCGAGAAATGCGAACCGAAAGTACGATCTCCTTCAAACTTGCAGGAGTGCTCTCGATTGGCGACACGAGCATTCTCTACAAGTTTCATAAACTTCGTACGGCTGGAGGGGGAGTTAGACACAAATTGTCATCATCCGAATTTCCGCTCAGCGACCAAGTCCCTTCGTAGCTGCATGTAAGTTCATCGAGAAATCTGAACCGGCCGTACGGTCATCTTCAAACTTGCAGGAGTGCTCTCGATAGGCGACACGAGCATTCTGTACAAGTTTCATAAACTTCGTACGGCTGGAAGGGGAGTTAGACACAAATTGTCATCTACAACGCAGTTTCCGCTCAGCGACCAAGTCCCGTCGTGGCTGTAAGTAAGTTCATCGAGAAATGCAAACCGACCGTACGATCTTCATCCAACTTGCAGGAGTGCTCTCGATTGGCGACACGAGCATTCTCTACAAGTTTCATAAACTTCGTACGGCTGGAAGGGGAGTTAGACACAAATTGTCATCTACAACGCAGTTTCCGCTCAGCGACCAAGTCCCGTCGTAGCTGTATGTAAGTTCATCGAGAAATGCGAACCGACCGTACGATCTTCTTCAAACTTGCAGGAGTGCTCTCGATTGGCGACACGAGCATTCTCTACAAGTTTCATAAACTTCGTACGGCTGGAAGGGGAGTTAGACACAAATTGTCATCATCCGAATTTCCGCTCAGCGACCAAGTCCCTTCGTAGCTGCATATAAGTTCATCGAGAAATCTGAACCGGCCGTACGGTCATCTTCAAACTTGCAGGAGTGCTCTCGATAGGCGACACGAGCATTCTCTACAAGTTTCATAAACTTCGTACGGCTGGAAGGGGAGTTAGACACAAATTGTCATCTACAACGCAGTTTCCGCTCAGCGACCAAGTCCCGTCGTAGCTGTATGTAAGTTCATCGAGAAATGCGAACCGAAAGTACGATCTCCTTCAAACTTGCAGGAGTGCTCTCGATTGGCGACACGAGCATTCTCTACAAGTTTCATAAACTTCGTACGGCTGGAGGGGGAGTTAGACACAAATTGTCATCATCCGAATTTCCGCTCAGTGACCAAGTCCCTTCGTAGCTGCATGTAAGTTCATCGAGAAATCTGAACCGGCCGTACGGTCATCTTCAAACTTGCAGGAGTGCTCTCGATAGGCGACACGAGCATTCTGTACAAGTTTCATAAACTTCGTACGGCTGGAAGGGGAGTTAGACACAAATTGTCATCTACAACGCAGTTTCCGCTCAGCGACCAAGTCCCGTCGTAGCTGTATGTAAGTTCATCGAGAAATGTTAACCGACCGTACGATCTTCTTCAAACTTGCAGGAGTGCTCTCGATTGGCGACACGAGCATTCTCTATAAGTTTCATAAACTTCGTACGGCTGGAAGGGGAGTTAGACACAAATTGTCATCATCCGAATTTCCGCTCAGCGACCAAGTCCCTACGTAGCTGCATGTAAGTTCATCGAGAAATCTGAACCGACCTTACGATCACCTTCAAACTTGCAGAAGTGCTCTCGATAGGCGACACGAGCATTCTGTACAAGTCTCATAAACTTCGTACGGCTGGAAGGGGAGTTAGACACAAATTGTCATCTACAACGCAGTTTCCGCTCAGCGACCAAGTCCCGTCGTGGCTGTAAGTAAGTTCATCGAGAAATGCAAACCGACCGTACGATCTTCTTCCAACTTGCAGGAGTGCTCTCGATTGGCGACACGAGCATTCTCTACAAGTTTCATAAACTTCGTACGGCTGGAAGGGGAGTTAGACACAATCTGTCATCTACAACGCAGTTTCCGCTCAGCGACCAAGTCCCGTCGTAGCTGTATGTAAGTTCATCGAGAAATGTTAACCGACCGTACGATCATCTTCAAACTTGCAGGAGTGCTCTCGATTGGCGACACGAGCATTCTCTATAAGTTTCATAAACTTCGTACGGCTGGAAGGGGAGTTAGACACAAATTGTAATCATCCGAATTTCCGCTCAGCGACCAAGTCCCTACGTAGCTGCATGTAAGTTCATCGAGAAATCTGAACCGACCTTACGATCACCTTCAAACTTGCAGGAGTGCTCTCGATTGGCGACACGAGCATTCTCTACAAGTTTCATAAACTTCGTACGGCTGGAAGGGGAGTTAGACACAATCTGTCATCTACAACGCAGTTTCCGCTCAGCGACCAAGTCCCGTCGTAGCTGTATGTAAGTTCATCGAGAAATGCGAACCGAAAGTACGATCTCCTTCAAACTTGCAGGAGTGCTCTCGATTGGCGCCACGAGCATTCTCTACAAGTTTCATAAACTTCGTACGGCTGGAAGGGGAGTTAGACACAAATTGTCATCATCCGAATTTCCGCTCAGCGACCAAGTCCCTTCGTAGCTGCATGTAAGTTCATCGAGAAATCTGAACCGGCCGTACGGTCATCTGCAAAATTGCAGGAGTGCTCTCGATAGGCGACACGAGCATTCTGTACAAGTTTCATAAACTTCGTACGGCTGGAAGGGGAGTTAGACACAAATTGTCATCTACAACGCAGTTTCCGCTCAGCGACCAAGTCCCGTCGTGGCTGTAAGTAAGTTCATCGAGAAATGCAAACCGACCGTACGATCTTCTTCAAACTTGCAGGAGTGCTCTCGATCGGCGACACGAGCATTCTCTACAAGTTTCATAAACTTCGTACGGCTGGAAGGGGAGGTTGACACAAATTGTCATCATCCGAATTTCCGCTCAGCGACCAAGTCAATTCGTAACTGCATGTAAGTACATCGGGAAATCTGAACCGAACGTACGATCATCTTCAAACTTGCAGGAGTGCTCTCGATTGCTGACACGAGCATTCTGTACAAGTTTCATAAACTTCGTACGGCTGGAAGGGGAGTTAGACAAAAATTGTCATCTACAACGCAGTTTCCGCTCAGCGACCAAGTCCCGTCGTAGCTGTATGTAAGTTCATCGAGAAATCTGAACCGACCGTACGATCATCTTCAAACTTGCAGGAGTGCTCTCGATTGGCGACACGAGCATGCTGTACAAGTTTCATAAACTTCGTACGGCTGGAAGCGGATTTTGAAAAAAATTGTCATCATCCGAATTTCCGCTCAGAGACCAAGTCCCTTTGTAGCTGCATGTAAGTTCATCGAGAAATCTGAACCGACCGTACGATCATCTTCAAACTTGCAGGAGTGCTCTCGATTGGCGACACGAGCATTATCTACAAGTTTCATAAACTTCGTACGGCTGGAAGGAGACTTAGACACAAATCGTCATCTACAACGCAGTACTGGATTGTTCCCGTTCAGCGACTAAGTCCCGTCGTAGGTGCATGTAAGTTCATCGAGAAATGTTAACCGATCGTACGATCTTCTTCAAACTTGCAGGATTGCTCTCGATTGGCGACACGAGCATTCTCTACAAGTTTCATAAACTTCGTACGGCTGGAAGCGGAGTTTGAAAAAAAATTGTCATCCGAATTTCCGCTCAGCGACCAAGTCCCTTCGTAGCTGCATGTAAGTTCATCGAGAAATGCGAACCGACCGCACGATCATCTTCAAACTCGCAGGATTGCTCTCGATTGGCGACACGAGCATTCCCTACAAGTTTCATAAACTTCGTACGGTTGGAAGGAGAGTTAGACACAAATTGCCATCTACAACGCAGTACTGGATAGTTCCCGTTCAGCGACCAAGTCCCTTCGTAGCTGTATGTAAGTTCATCGAGAAATGCGAACCGACCGTACGATCATCTTCAAACTTGCAGGAGTGCTCTCGATTGGCGATCCGAGCATTCTCTACAAGTTTCATAAACTTCGTACGGCTGGAAGGGGTGTTAGACACAAATTGTCATCTACAACAAAGTTTCCGCTCAGCGACCAAGTCCCGTCGTAGCTGTATGTAAGTTCATCGAGAAATGCGAACCGGCCGTACGATCTTCTTCAAACTTGCAGGAGTGCTCTCGATTGGCGACACGAGCATTCTCTACAAGTTTCATAAACTCGGCGGCCGGTGCATTGACCTGCGTCTCAGTAAGAGTAAGCATTGTAAACAAATGCGAGAGTGAATCTCGCCGAAGATCGGAGCAGGCTTTGCCTGTTGGAAAGAGGACGGAGCTTGACCCCTCTGCACTTCCCCCAGAATCGCTAAAACCAACACATCTCGTCGAGCTATTTTGCGTGTTTCTAACACGCCTGTGCTTGCTGCCTATGCTTGCTGCCTGTGCTTGCTGTGCTGCCTGTGCTTGCTGCCTCGGCTTGCTGTGCTGCCTGTGCTTGCTGCACTTGCTGTGCTGCCTGTGCTTGCTGCCTGTGCTTGCTGTGCTGTCTGTGCTTGCTGCCTGTGCTTGCTGTGCTGCCTGTGCTTGCTGCCTGTGCTTGCTGCCTGTGCTTGCTGTGCTGCCTGTGTTTGCTGTGCTGCCTGTGCTTGCTGCCTGTGCTTGCTGTGTTGCCTGTGCTTGCTGCCTGTGCTTGCTGTGCTGCCTGTGTTTGCTGTGCTGCCTGTGCTTGCTGCCTGTGCTTGCTGCCCGTGCTTGCTGTGCTGCCTGTGCTTGCTGCCTGTGCTTGCTGTGCTGCCTGTGCTTGCTGCCTGTGCTTGCTCTGCTGCCTGTGCTTGCTGCCTGTGCTTGCTGTGCTGCCCGTGCTTGCTGCCTGTGCTTGCTGTGCTGCCTGTGCTTGCTGCCTTTGCTTGCTGTGCTGCCTGTGCTTGCTGCCTGTGCTTGCTGCCTGTGCTTGCTGTGCTGCCTGTGCTTGCTGCCTGTGCTTGCTGTGCTGCCTGTGTTTGCTGTGCTGCCTGTGCTTGCTGCCTGTGCTTGCTGTGCTGCCTGTGCTTGCTGCCTGTGCTTGCTGTGCTGCCTGTGCTTGCTGCCTGTGCTTGCTCTGCTGCCTGTGCTTGCTGCCTGTGCTTGCTGTGCTGCCCGTGCTTGCTGCCTGTGCTTGCTGTGCTGCCTGTGCTTGCTGCCTTTGCTTGCTGTGCTGCCTGTGCTTGCTGCCTGTGCTTGCTGTGCTGCCTGTGCTTGCTGCCTGTGCTTGCTGTGCTGCCTGTGCTTGCTGCCTGTGCTGGCTGCCTGTGCTTGCTGCCTGTGCTGCTGTGCTGCCTGTACTTGCTGTGCTGCCTGTGCTTGCTGCCTGTGTTTGCTGTGCTGCCTGTGCTTGCTCTGCTGCCTGTGCTTGCTGCCTGTGCTTGCTGCCTGTGCTTGCTGCATGTGCTTGCTCTGCTGCCTGTGCTTGCTGCCTGTGCTTGCTGTGCTGCCTGTGCTTGTTGCCCGTGCTTGCTGTGCTGCCGGTGCTTGCTGTGCTGCCTGTGCTTGCTGCCTGTGCTTGCTGTGCTGCCTGTGCTTGCTGCCTGTGCTTGCTGTGCTGCCGGTGCTTGCTGCCTGTGCTTGCTGTGCTGCCTGTGCTTGCTGCCTGTGCTTGCTGCCTGTGCTTGCTGTGCTGCCTGACCTTGCTGCCTGTGCTGCCTGTGCTTGCTGCCTGTGCTGCCTGTGCTTGCTGTGCTGCCTGTGCTTGCTGCCTGTGCTTGCTGCATGTGCTTGCTGCATGTGCTTGCTGTGCTGCCTGTGCTTGCTGCCTTTGCTTGCTGTGCTGCCTGTGCTGCCTGTGCTTGCTGTGCTGCCTGTGCTTGCCGCCTGTGCTTGCTGTGCTGCCTGTGTTTGCTGTGCTGCCTGTGCTTGCTGTGCTGCCTGTGCTTGCTGTGCTGCCTGTGCTTGCTGCCTATGCTTGCTGTGCTGCCTGTGCTGCCTGTGCTTGCTGCCTTTGCTTGCTGTGCTGCCTGTGGTTGCTGCCTGTGCTGCCTGTGCTTGCTGCCTGTGCTTGCTGTGCTGCCTGTGCTTGCTGCCTGTGTTTGCTGTGCTGCCTGTGCTTGCTGCCTGTGCTTGCTGCCTGTGCTTGCTGCCTGTGCTTGCTGTGCTTGCTATGCTGCCTGTGCAAGCTGCCTGTGCTTGCTGCCTGTGCTTGCTGTGCTGCCTGTGCTTGCTGCCTGTGCTTGCTGCCTGTGCTTGCTGTGCTGCCTGTGCTTGCTGTGCTGCCTGTGCTTGCTGCCTGTGCTTGCTATGCTGCCTGTGCAAGCTGCCTGTGCTTGCTGTGCTGCCTGTGCTGCCTGTGCTTGCTGCCTGTGCTTGCTGTGCTGCCTGTGCTTGCTGCCTGTGCTTGCTGTGCTGCCTGTGCTTGCTGCCTGTGCTTGCTGCCTGTGCTTGCTGTGCTGCCTGTACTTGCTGTCTGTGCTTGCTGTGCTGCCTGTGCTTGCTGTTTGTGTTTGCTGTGCTGCCTGTGCTTGCTGCCTGTGCTTGCTGTGTTGCCTGTGCTTGCTGCCTGTGCTTGCTGTGCTGCCTGTGTTTGCTGTGCTGCCTGTGCTTGCTGCCTGTGCTTGCTGCCTGTGCTTGCTGCCCGTGCTTGCTGTGCTGCCTGTGCTTGCTGCCTGTGCTTGCTGTGCTGCCTGTGCTTGCTGCCCGTGCTTGCTGTGCTGCCGGTGCTTGCTGTGCTGCCTGTTCTTGCTGTGCTGCCTGTGCTTGCTGCCTGTGCTTGCTGTGCTGCCTGTGCTTTCTGCCTGTGCTTGCTGTGCTGCCTGTGCTTGCTGCCTGTGCTGCCTGTGCTTGCTGTGCTGCCTGTGCTTGCTGCCTGTGCTTGCTGCCTGTGCTTGCTGCCTGTGCTTGCTGCCTGTGCTTGCTGCCTGTGCTGTGCTTGCTGCCTGTGCTTGCTGCCTGTGCTTTCTGTGCTGCCTGTGCCTGCTGCCTGTGCTTGCTGCCTGTGCTGCTGTGCGACCTGTACTTGCTGTGCTGCCTGTGCTTGCTGCCTGTGCTTGCTGCCTGTGCTTGCTATGCTGCCTGTGCAAGCTGCCTGTGCTTGCTGTGCTGCCTGTGCTGCCTGTGCTTGCTGCCTGTGCTTGCTGCCTGTGCTTGCTGCCTGTGCTTGCTGTGTTGCCTGTGCTTGCTGCCTGTGCTTGCTGTGCTGCCTGTGTTTGCTGTGCTGCCTGTGCTTGCTGCCTGTGCTTGCTGCCCGTGCTTGCTGTGCTGCCTGTGCTTGCTGCCTGTGCTTGCTGTGCTGCCTGTGCTTGCTGCCTGTGCTTGCTCTGCTGCCTGTGCTTGCAGCATGTGCTTGCTGTGCTGCCTGTGCTTGCTGCCTGTGCTTGCTGTGCTGCCTGTGCTTGCTGCCTGTGCTTGCTGTGCTGCCTGTGTTTGCTGTGCTGCCTGTGCTTGCTGCCTGTGCTTGCTGTGCTGCCTGTGTTTGCTGCCTGTGCTTGCTGTGCTGCCTGTCCCTGCTGCCTGTGCTTGCTGTGCTGCCTGTCCCTGCTGCCTGTGCTTGCTGTGCTGCCTGTGCTTGCTGCCTGTGTTTGCTGTGCTGCCTGTGCTTGCTGCCTGTGCTTGCTGTGCTGCCTGTGCTTGCTGCCTTTGCTTGCAGTGCTGCCTGTGCTTGCTGTGCTGCCTGTGCTTGCTGCCTGTGCTTGCTGCCTGTGCTTTCTGTGCTGCCTGTGCCTGCTGCCTGTGCTTGCTGCCTGTGCTGCTGTGCTGCCTGTGCTTGCTATGCTGCCTGTGCAAGCTGCCTGTGATTGCTGTGCTGCCTGTGCTGCCTGTGCTTGCTGCCTGTGCTTGCTGCCTGTGCTTGCTGTGCTGCCTGTGCTTGCTGCCTGTGCTTGCTGTGCTGCCTGTGCTTGCTGCCTGTGCTTGCTGCCTGTGCTGCCTGTGCTTGCTGCCTGTGCATGCTGTGCTGCCTGTGCTTGCTGCCTGTGTTTGCTGTGCTGCCTGTGCTTGCTGCCTGTGCTTGCTGCCTGTGCTTGCTGCCTGTGCTTGCTGTGCTGCCTGTACTTGCTGTCTGTGCTTGCTGTGCTGCCTGTGCTTGCTGTTTGTGTTTGCTGTGCTGCCTGTGCTTGCTGCCTGTGCTTGCTGTGTTGCCTGTGCTTGCTGCCTGTGCTTGCTGTGCTGCCTGTGTTTGCTGTGCTGCCTGTGCTTGCTGCCTGTGCTTGCTGCCTGTGCTTGCTGTGCTGCCTGTGCTTGCTGCCCGTGCTTGCTGTGCTGCCGGTGCTTGCTGTGCTGCCTGTTCTTGCTGTGCTGCCTGTGCTTGCTGCCTGTGCTTGCTGTGCTGCCTGTGCTTTCTGCCTGTGCTTGCTGTGCTGCCTGTGCTTGCTGCCTGTGCTGCCTGTGCTTGCTGTGCTGCCTGTGCTTGCTGCCTGTGCTTGCTGCCTGTGCTTGCTTCCTGTGCTTGCTGCCTGTGCTTGCTGTGTTGCCTGTGCTTGCTGCCTGTGCTTGCTGTGCTGCCTGTGTTTGCTGTGCTGCCTGTGCTTGCTGCCTGTGCTTGCTGCCCGTGCTTGCTGTGCTGCCTGTGCTTGCTGCCTGTGCTTGCTGTGCTGCCTGTGCTTGCTGCCTGTGCTTGCTCTGCTGCCTGTGCTTGCAGCATGTGCTTGCTGTGCTGCCTGTGCTTGCTGCCTGTGCTTGCTGTGCTGCCTGTGCTTGCTGCCTGTGCTTGCTGTGCTGCCTGTGCTTGCTGCCTGTGCTTGCTGTGCTGCCTGTGTTTGCTGTGCTGCCTGTGCTTGCTGCCTGTGCTTGCTGTGCTGCCTGTGTTTGCTGCCTGTGCTTGCTGTGCTGCCTGTCCCTGCTGCCTGTGCTTGCTGTGCTGCCTGTCCCTGCTGCCTGTGCTTGCTGTGCTGCCTGTGCTTGCTGCCTGTGTTTGCTGTGCTGCCTGTGCTTGCTGCCTGTGCTTGCTGTGCTGCCTGTGCTTGCTGCCTTTGCTTGCAGTGCTGCCTGAGCTTGCTGTGCTGCCTGTGCTTGCTGCCTGTGCTTTCTGTGCTGCCTGTGCCTGCTGCCTGTGCTTGCTGCCTGTGCTGCTGTGCTGCCTGTGCTTGCTATGCTGCCTGTGCAAGCTGCCTGTGATTGCTGTGCTGCCTGTGCTGCCTGTGCTTGCTGCCTGTGCTTGCTGCCTGTGCTTGCTGTGCTGCCTGTGCTTGCTGCCTGTGCTTGCTGTGCTGCCTGTGCTTGCTGCCTGTGCTTGCTGTGCTGCCTGTGCTTGCTGCCTGTGCTGCCTGTGCTTGCTGCCTGTGCATGCTGTGCTGCCTGTGCTTGCTGCCTGTGTTTGCTGTGCTGCCTGTGCTTGCTGCCTGTGCTTGCTGCCTGTGCTTGCTCTGCTGCCTGTGCTTGCTGTGCTTGCTATGCTGCCTGTGCAAGCTGCCTGTGCTTGCTGCCTGTGCTTGCTGTGCTGCCTGTGCTTGCTGCCTGTGCTTGCTGCCTGTGCTTGCTGTGCTGCCTGTGCTTGCTGTGCTGCCTGTGCTTGCTGCCTGTGCTTGCTATGCTGCCTGTGCAAGCTGCCTGTGCTTGCTGTGCTGCCTGTGCTGCCTGTGCTTGCTGCCTGTGCTTGCTGCCTGTGCTTGCTGCCTGTGCTTGCTGCCTGTGCTTGCTGTGCTGCCTGTGCTTGCTGCCTGTGCTTGCTGTGCTGCCTGTGCTTGCTGCCTGTGCTTGCTGCCTGTGCTTGCTGTGCTGCCTGTGCTTGCTGTCTGTGCTTGCTGTGCTGCCTGTGCTTGCTGTTTGTGCTTGCTGTGCTGCCTGTGCTTGCTGTCTGTGCTTGCTGTGCTGCCTGTGCTTGCTGCCTGTGCTTGCTGTGCTGCCTGTGTTTGCTGTGCTGCCTGTGCTTGCTGCCTGTGCTTGCTGCCTGTGCTTGCTGCCTGTGCTTGCTGCCCGTGCTTGCTGTGCTGCCTGTGCTTGCTGCCTGTGCTTGCTGTGCTGCCTGTGCTTGCTGCCCGTGCTTGCTGTGCTGCCGGTGCTTGCTGTGCTGCCCGTTCTTGCTGTGCTGCCTGTGCTTGCTGCCTGTGCTTGCTGTGCTGCCTGTGCTTTCTGCCTGTGCTTGCTGCCTGTGCTTGCTGTGCTGCCTGTGCTTGCTGCCTGTGCTGCTGTGCTGCCTGTACTTGCTGTGCTGCCTGTGCTTGCTGCCTGTGTTTGCTGTGCTGCCTGTGCTTGCTGCCTGTGCTTGCTGTGCTGCCTGTGCTTGCTCTGCTGCCTGTGCTTGCTGCCCGTGCTTGCTGTGCTGCCGGTGCTTGCTGCGCTGCCTCTTCTTGCTGTGCTGCCTGTGCTTGCTGTGCTGCCTGTGTTTGCTGCGCTGCCTGTGCTTGCTGCCTGTGCTTGCTGTGCTGCCTGTGCTTGCTGTGCTGCCTGTGTTTGCTGTGCTGCCTGTGCTTGCTGCCGGTGCTTGCTGCCTGTGCTTGCTGTGCTGCCTGTGCTTGCTGCCTGTGCTTGCTGTGCTGCCTGTGCTTGCTGCCTGTGCTTGCTGTGCTGCCTGTGCTTGCTGCCTGTGCTTGCTGCCTGTGCTTGCTGTGCTGCCTGTGCTTGCTGTCTGTGCTTGCTGTGCTGCCTGTGCTTGCTGTTTGTGCTTGCTGTGCTGCCTGTGCTTGCTGTCTGTGCTTGCTGTGCTGCCTGTGCTTGCTGCCTGTGCTTGCTGTGCTGCCTGTGTTTGCTGTGCTGCCTGTGCTTGCTGCCTGTGCTTGCTGCCCGTGCTTGCTGTGCTGCCTGTGCTTGCTGCCTGTGCTTGCTGTGCTGCCTGTGCTTGCTGCCTGTACTTGCTGTGCTGCCTGTGCTTGCTGCCTGTGTTTGCTGTGCTGCCTGTGCTTGCTGCCTGTGCTTGCTGTGCTGCCTGTGCTTGCTCTGCTGCCTGTGCTTGCTGCCCGTGCTTGCTGTGCTGCCGGTGCTTGCTGCGCTGCCTGTTCTTGCTGTGCTGCCTGTGCTTGCTGTGCTGCCTGTGCTTGCTGCGCTGCCTGTGCTTGCTGCCTGTGCTTGCTGTGCTGCCTGTGCTTGCTGCCTGTGCTTGCTGTGCTGCCTGTGTTTGCTGTGCTGCCTGTGCTTGCTGCCTGTGCTTGCTGTGCTGTCTGTGCTTGCTGCCTGTGCTGCCTGTGCTTGCTGCCTGTGCTTGCTGTGCTGCCTGACCTTGCTGCCTGTGCTTGCTGTGCTGCCTGTGCTTGCTGTCTGTGCTGCCTGTGCTTGCTGTGCTGCCTGTGCTTGCTGTCTGTGCTTGCTGTGCTGCCTGTGCTTGCTGTGCTGCCTGTGCTTGCTGCCTGTGCTTGCTGTGCTGCCTGTGCTTGCTGCCTGTGCTTGCTGTGCTGCCTGTGCTTGCTGCCTGTGCTTGCTGTGCTGCCTGTGCTTGCTGCCTGTGCTTGCTGTGCTGCCTGTGCTTGCTGCCTGTGCTTGCTGTGCTGCCTGTGCTTGCTGCCTGTGCTTGCTGTGCTGCCTGTGCTTGCTGCCTATGCTTGCTGCCTGTGCTTGCTGCCTGTGCTTTCTGTGCTGCCTGTGCCTGCTGCCTGTGCTTGCTGCCTGTGCTGCTGTGCGACCTGTACTTGCTGTGCTGCCTGTGCTTGCTGCCTGTGCTTGCTGCCTGTGCTTGCTGTGCTGCCTGTGCTGCCTGTGCTTGCTGCCTGTGCTTGCTGCCTATGCTTGCTGTGCTGCCTGTGCTTGCAGCATGTGCTTGCTGTGCTTGCTGCCTGTGCTTGCTGTGCTGCCTGTGCTTGCTCTGCTGCCTGTGCTTGCTGCCCGTGCTTGCTGTGCTGCCGGTGCTTGCTGCGCTGCCTGTTCTTGCTGTGCTGCCTGTGCTTGCTGTGCTGCCTGTGCTTGCTGCGCTGCCTGTGCTTGCTGCCTGTGCTTGCTGTGCTGCCTGTGCTTGCTGCCTGTGCTTGCTGTGCTGCCTGTGTTTGCTGTGGTGCCTGTGCTTGCTGCCTGTGCTTGCTGCCGGTGCTTGCTGCCTGTGCTTGCTGTGCTGCCTGTGCTTGCTGCCTGTTCTTGCTGTGCTGCCTGTGCTTGCTGCCTGTGCTTGCTGTGCTGCCTGAGCTGCCTGTGCTTGCTGCCTGTGCTTGCTGTGCTGTCTGTGCTTGCTGCCTGTGCTGCCTGTGCTTGCTGCCTGTGCTTGCTGTGCTGCCTGACCTTGCTGCCTGTGCTTGCTGTGCTGCCTGTGCTTGCTGCCTGTGCTGCCTGTGCTTGCTGTGCTGCCTGTGCTTGCTGTCTGTGCTTGCTGTGCTGCCTGTGCTTGCTGTGCTGCCTGTGCTTGCTGCCTGTGCTTGCTGTGCTGCCTGTGCTTGCTGCCTGTGCTTGCTGTGCTGCCTGTGCTTGCTGCCTGTGCTTGCTGCCTGTGCTTGCTGCCTGTGCTTTCTGTGCTGCCTGTGCCTGCTGCCTGTGCTTGCTGCCTGTGCTGCTGTGCGACCTGTACTTGCTGTGCTGCCTGTGCTTGCTGCCTGTGCTTGCTGCCTGTGCTTGCTGTGCTGCCTGTGCTGCCTGTGCTTGCTGCCTGTGCTTGCTGCCTATGCTTGCTGTGCTGCCTGTGCTTGCAGCATGTGGTTGCTGTGCTGTTTGTGCTTGCTGCCTGTGCTTGCTGTGCTGCCTGTCCCTGCTGCCTGTGCTTGCTGTGCTGCCTGTCCCTGCTGCCTGTGCTGCCTGTGCTGCCTGTGCTTGCTGTGCTGCCTGTGCTTGCTGCCTGTGTTTGCTGTGCTGCCTGTGCTTGCTGCCTGTGCTTGCTCTGCTGCCTGTGCTTGCTGCCTGTGTTTGCTGTGCTGCCTGTGCTTGCTGCCTGTGCTTGCTGTGCTGCCTGTGCTTGCTCTGCTGCCTGTGCTTGCTGCCCGTGCTTGCTGTGCTGCCGGTGCTTGCTGCGCTGCCTGTTCTTGCTGTGCTGCCTGTGCTTGCTGTGCTGCCTGTGCTTGCTGTGCTGCCTGTGCTTGCTGTGCTGCCTGTGCTTGCTGCCTATGCTTGCTGTGCTGCCTGTGCTGCCTGTGCTTGCTGCCTTTGCTTGCTGTGCTGCCTGTGGTTGCTGCCTGTGCTGCCTGTGCTTGCTGCCTGTGCTTGCTGTGCTGCCTGTGCTTGCTGCCTGTGTTTGCTGTGCTGCCTGTGCTTGCTGCCTGTGCTTGCTGCCTGTGCTTGCTGCCTGTGCTTGCTGCCTGTGCTTGCTGCCTGTGCTTGCTGTGCTTGCTATGCTGCCTGTGCAAGCTGCCTGTGCTTGCTGCCTGTGCTTGCTGTGCTGCCTTTGCTTTCTGCCTGTGCTTGCTGTGCTGCCTGTGCTTGCTGCCTGTGCTGCCTGTGCTTGCTGTGCTGCCTGTGCTTGCTGCCTGTGCTTGCTGCCTGTGCTTGCTGCCTGTGCTTTCTGTGCTGCCTGTGCCTGCTGCCTGTGCTTGCTGCCTGTGCTGCTGTGCGACCTGTACTTGCTGTGCTGCCTGTGCTTGCTGCCTGTGCTTGCTGCCTGTGCTTGCTATGCTGCCTGTGCAAGCTGCCTGTGCTTGCTGTGCTGCCTGTGCTGCCTGTGCTTGCTGCCTGTGCTTGCTGCCTGTGCTTGCTGCCTGTGCTTGCTGTGTTGCCTGTGCTTGCTGCCTGTGCTTGCTGTGCTGCCTGTGTTTGCTGTGCTGCCTGTGCTTGCTGCCTGTGCTTGCTGCCTGTGCTTGCTTCCTGTGCTTGCTGCCTGTGCTTGCTGTGTTGCCTGTGCTTGCTGCCTGTGCTTGCTGTGCTGCCTGTGTTTGCTGTGCTGCCTGTGCTTGCTGCCTGTGCTTGCTGCCCGTGCTTGCTGTGCTGCCTGTGCTTGCTGCCTGTGCTTGCTGTGCTGCCTGTGCTTGCTGCCTGTGCTTGCTCTGCTGCCTGTGCTTGCAGCATGTGCTTGCTGTGCTGCCTGTGCTTGCTGCCTGTGCTTGCTGTGCTGCCTGTGCTTGCTGCCTGTGCTTGCTGTGCTGCCTGTGCTTGCTGCCTGTGCTTGCTGTGCTGCCTGTGTTTGCTGTGCTGCCTGTGCTTGCTGCCTGTGCTTGCTGTGCTGCCTGTGTTTGCTGCCTGTGCTTGCTGTGCTGCCTGTCCCTGCTGCCTGTGCTTGCTGTGCTGCCTGTCCCTGCTGCCTGTGCTTGCTGTGCTGCCTGTGCTTGCTGCCTGTGTTTGCTGTGCTGCCTGTGCTTGCTGCCTGTGCTTGCTGTGCTGCCTGTGCTTGCTGCCTTTGCTTGCAGTGCTGCCTGTGCTTGCTGTGCTGCCTGTGCTTGCTGCCTGTGCTTTCTGTGCTGCCTGTGCCTGCTGCCTGTGCTTGCTGCCTGTGCTGCTGTGCTGCCTGTGCTTGCTATGCTGCCTGTGCAAGCTGCCTGTGATTGCTGTGCTGCCTGTGCTGCCGGTGCTTGCTGCCTGTGCTTGCTGCCTGTGCTTGCTGTGCTGCCTGTGCTTGCTGCCTGTGCTTGCTGTGCTGCCTGTGCTTGCTGCCTGTGCTTGCTGTGCTGCCTGTGCTTGCTGCCTGTGCTGCCTGTGCTTGCTGCCTGTGCATGCTGTGCTGCCTGTGCTTGCTGCCTGTGTTTGCTGTGCTGCCTGTGCTTGCTGCCTGTGCTTGCTGCCTGTGCTTGCTCTGCTGCCTGTGCTTGCTGTGCTTGCTATGCTGCCTGTGCAAGCTGCCTGTGCTTGCTGCCTGTGCTTGCTGTGCTGCCTGTGCTTGCTGCCTGTGCTTGCTGCCTGTGCTTGCTGTGCTGCCTGTGCTTGCTGTGCTGCCTGTGCTTGCTGCCTGTGCTTGCTATGCTGCCTGTGCAAGCTGCCTGTGCTTGCTGTGCTGCCTGTGCTGCCTGTGCTTGCTGCCTGTGCTTGCTGCCTGTGCTTGCTGCCTGTGCTTGCTGCCTGTGCTTGCTGTGCTGCCTGTGCTTGCTGCCTGTGCTTGCTGTGCTGCCTGTGCTTGCTGCCTGTGCTTGCTGCCTGTGCTTGCTGTGCTGCCTGTGCTTGCTGTCTGTGCTTGCTGTGCTGCCTGTGCTTGCTGTTTGTGCTTGCTGTGCTGCCTGTGCTTGCTGTCTGTGCTTGCTGTGCTGCCTGTGCTTGCTGCCTGTGCTTGCTGTGCTGCCTGTGTTTGCTGTGCTGCCTGTGCTTGCTGCCTGTGCTTGCTGCCTGTGCTTGCTGCCCGTGCTTGCTGTGCTGTCTGTGCTTGCTGCCTGTGCTGCCTGTGCTTGCTGCCTGTGCTTGCTGTGCTGCCTGACCTTGCTGCCTGTGCTTGCTGTGCTGCCTGTGCTTGCTGCCTGTGCTGCCTGTGCTTGCTGTGCTGCCTGTGCTTGCTGTCTGTGCTTGCTGTGCTGCCTGTGCTTGCTGTGCTGCCTGTGCTTGCTGCCTGTGCTTGCTGTGCTGCCTGTGCTTGCTGCCTGTGCTTGCTGTGCTGCCTGTGCTTGCTGCCTGTGCTTTCTGTGCTGCCTGTGCTTGCTGCCTGTGCTTGCTGTGCTGCCTGTGCTTGCTGCCTGTGCTTGCTGCCTGTGCTTGCTGCCTGTGCTTTCTGTGCTGCCTGTGCCTGCTGCCTGTGCTTGCTGCCTGTGCTGCTGTGCGACCTGTACTTGCTGTGCTGCCTGTGCTTGCTGCCTGTGCTTGCTGCCTGTGCTTGCTGCCTGTGCTTGCTGTGCTGCCTGTGCTGCCTGTGCTTGCTGCCTGTGCTTGCTGCCTATGCTTGCTGTGCTGCCTGTGCTTGCAGCATGTGGTTGCTGTGCTGTTTGTGCTTGCTGCCTGTGCTTGCTGTGCTGCCTGTCCCTGCTGCCTGTGCTTGCTGTGCTGCCTGTCCCTGCTGCCTGTGCTGCCTGTGCTGCCTGTGCTTGCTGTGCTGCCTGTGCTTGCTGCCTGTGTTTGCTGTGCTGCCTGTGCTTGCTGCCTGTGCTTGCTCTGCTGCCTGTGCTTGCTGCCTGTGTTTGCTGTGCTGCCTGTGCTTGCTGCCTGTGCTTGCTGTGCTGCCTGTGCTTGCTCTGCTGCCTGTGCTTGCTGCCCGTGCTTGCTGTGCTGCCGGTGCTTGCTGCGCTGCCTGTTCTTGCTGTGCTGCCTGTGCTTGCTGTGCTGCCTGTGCTTGCTGCGCTGCCTGTGCTTGCTGCCTGTGCTTGCTGTGCTGCCTGTGCTTGCTGCCTGTGCTTGCTGTGCTGCCTGTGTTTGCTGTGCTGCCTGTGCTTGCTGCCTGTGCTTGCTGTGCTGTCTGTGCTTGCTGCCTGTGCTGCCTGTGCTTGCTGCCTGTGCTTGCTGTGCTGCCTGACCTTGCTGCCTGTGCTTGCTGTGCTGCCTGTGCTTGCTGCCTGTGCTGCCTGTGCTTGCTGTGCTGCCTGTGCTTGCTGTCTGTGCTTGCTGTGCTGCCTGTGCTTGCTGTGCTGCCTGTGCTTGCTGCCTGTGCTTGCTGTGCTGCCTGTGCTTGCTGCCTGTGCTTGCTGTGCTGCCTGTGCTTGCTGCCTGTGCTTGCTGTGCTGCCTGTGCTTGCTGCCTGTGCTTGCTGTGCTGCCTGTGCTTGCTGCCTGTGCTTGCTGTGCTGCCTGTGCTTGCTGCCTGTGCTTGCTGTGCTGCCTGTGCTTGCTGCCTGTGCTTGCTGCCTGTGCTTGCTGCCTGTGCTTTCTGTGCTGCCTGTGCCTGCTGCCTGTGCTTGCTGCCTGTGCTGCTGTGCGACCTGTACTTGCTGTGCTGCCTGTGCTTGCTGCCTGTGCTTGCTGCCTGTGCTTGCTGTGCTGCCTGTGCTGCCTGTGCTTGCTGCCTGTGCTTGCTGCCTATGCTTGCTGTGCTGCCTGTGCTTGCAGCATGTGCTTGCTGTGCTTGCTGCCTGTGCTTGCTGTGCTGCCTGTGCTTGCTCTGCTGCCTGTGCTTGCTGCCCGTGCTTGCTGTGCTGCCTGTGCTGCCTGTGCTTGCTGCCTGTGCTTGCTGTGCTGCCTGTGCTTGCTGCCTGTGCTTGCTGTGCTGCCTGTGCTTGCTGCCTGTGCTTGCTGTGCTGCCTGTGCTTGCTGCCTGTGCTTGCTGTGCTGCCTGTGCTTGCTGCCTGTGCTTGCTGTGCTGCCTGTGCTTGCTGCCTGTGCTTGCTGTGCTGCCTGTGCTTGCTGCCTGTGCTTGCTGTGCTGCCTGTGCTTGCTGCCTGTGTTTGCTGTGCTGCCTGTGCTTGCTGCCTGTGCTTGCTCTGCTGCCTGTGCTTGCTGCCTGTGCTTGCTGTGCTGCCTGTGCTTGCTGTTTGTGCTTGCTGTGCTGCCAGTGCTTGCTGCCTGTGCTTGCTGTGCTGCCTGTGCTTGCTGCCTGTGCTTGCTGCCTGTGCTTGCTGTGCCGCCTGTGCTTGTTGTGCTGCCTGTGCTTGCTGTGCTTGCTATGCTGCCTGTGCAAGCTGCCTGTGCTTGCTGTGCTGCCTGTGCTTGCTGCATGTGCATTCGGAGCTGCCTGTGCTTGCTGCCTGTGCTTGCTGTGCTGCCTGTGCTTGCTGTGCTGCCTGTGCTTGCTGTTTGTGCTTGCTGTGCTGCCTGTGCTTGCTGCCTGTGGTTGCTGTGCTGCCTGTGCTTGCTGCCTGTGCTTGCTGTGCTGCCTGTGCTTGCTGCCTGTGCTTGCTGCCTGTGCTTGCTGTGCTGCCTGTGCTTGCTGTGCTGTCTGTGCTTGCTGTGCTGCCTGTGCTGCCTGTGCTTGCTGTGCTGCCTGTGCTTGCTGTCTGTGCTTGCTGTGCTGCCTGTGCTTGCTGCCTGTGCTTGCTGTGCTGCCTGTGCTTGCTGCCTTTGCTTGCAGTGCTGCCTGTGCTTGCTGTGCTGCCTGTGCTTGCTGCCTGTGCTTGCTGCCTGTGCTTTCTGTGCTGCCTGTGCCTGCTGCCTGTGCTTGCTGCCTGTGCTGCTGTGCTGCCTGTGCTTGCTATGCTGCCTGTGCAAGCTGCCTGTGATTGCTGTGCTGCCTGTGCTGCCTGTGCTTGCTGCCTGTGCTTGCTGCCTGTGCTTGCTGTGCTGCCTGTGCTTGCTGCCTGTGCTTGCTGTGCTGCCTGTGCTTGCTGCCTGTGCTTGCTGCCTGTGCTGCCTGTGCTTGCTGCCTGTGCTTGCTGTGCTGCCTGTGCTTGCTGCCTGTGCTTGCTGCCTGTGCTTGCTGTGCTGCCTGTACTTGCTGTCTGTGCTTGCTGTGCTGCCTGTGCTTGCTGTTTGTGTTTGCTGTGCTGCCTGTGCTTGCTGCCTGTGCTTGCTGTGTTGCCTGTGCTTGCTGCCTGTGCTTGCTGTGCTGCCTGTGTTTGCTGTGCTGCCTGTGCTTGCTGCCTGTGCTTGCTGCCTGTGCTTGCTGCCCGTGCTTGCTGTGCTGCCTGTGCTTGCTGCCTGTGCTTGCTGTGCTGCCTGTGCTTGCTGCCCGTGCTTGCTGTGCTGCCGGTGCTTGCTGTGCTGCCTGTGCTTGCTGCCTGTGCTTGCTGTGCTGCCTGTGCTTTCTGCCTGTGCTTGCTGTGCTGCCTGTGCTTGCTGCCTGTGCTGCCTGTGCTTGCTGTGCTGCCTGTGCTTGCTGCCTGTGCTTGCTGCCTGTGCTTGCTTCCTGTGCTTGCTGCCTGTGCTTGCTGTGTTGCCTGTGCTTGCTGCCTGTGCTTGCTGTGCTGCCTGTGTTTGCTGTGCTGCCTGTGCTTGCTGCCTGTGCTTGCTGCCCGTGCTTGCTGTGCTGCCTGTGCTTGCTGCCTGTGCTTGCTGTGCTGCCTGTGCTTGCTGCCTGTGCTTGCTCTGCTGCCTGTGCTTGCAGCATGTGCTTGCTGTGCTGCCTGTGCTTGCTGCCTGTGCTTGCTGTGCTGCCTGTGCTTGCTGCCTGTGCTTGCTGTGCTGCCTGTGCTTGCTGCCTGTGCTTGCTGTGCTGCCTGTGTTTGCTGTGCTGCCTGTGCTTGCTGTGCTACCTGTGTTTGCTGCCTGTGCTTGCTGTGCTGCCTGTCCCTGCTGCCTGTGCTTGCTGTGCTGCCTGTCCCTGCTGCCTGTGCTTGCTGTGCTGCCTGTGCTTGCTGCCTGTGTTTGCTGTGCTGCCTGTGCTTGCTGCCTGTGCTTGCTGTGCTGCCTGTGCTTGCTGCCTTTGCTTGCAGTGCTGCCTGTGCTTGCTGTGCTGCCTGTGCTTGCTGCCTGTGCTTTCTGTGCTGCCTGTGCCTGCTGCCTGTGCTTGCTGCCTGTGCTGCTGTGCTGCCTGTGCTTGCTATGCTGCCTGTGCAAGCTGCCTGTGATTGCTGTGCTGCCTGTGCTGCCTGTGCTTGCTGCCTGTGCTTGCTGCCTGTGCTTGCTGTGCTGCCTGTGCTTGCTGCCTGTGCTTGCTGTGCTGCCTGTGCTTGCTGCCTGTGCTTGCTGTGCTGCCTGTGCTTGCTGCCTGTGCTGCCTGTGCTTGCTGCCTGTGCATGCTGTGCTGCCTGTGCTTGCTGCCTGTGTTTGCTGTGCTGCCTGTGCTTGCTGCCTGTGCTTGCTGCCTGTGCTTGCTCTGCTGCCTGTGCTTGCTGTGCTTGCTATGCTGCCTGTGCAAGCTGCCTGTGCTTGCTGCCTGTGCTTGCTGTGCTGCCTGTGCTTGCTGCCTGTGCTTGCTGCCTGTGCTTGCTGTGCTGCCTGTGCTTGCTGTGCTGCCTGTGCTTGCTGCCTGTGCTTGCTATGCTGCCTGTGCAAGCTGCCTGTGCTTGCTGTGCTGCCTGTGCTGCCTGTGCTTGCTGCCTGTGCTTGCTGCCTGTGCTTGCTGCCTGTGCTTGCTGTGCTGCCTGTGCTTGCTGCCTGTGCTTGCTGTGCTGCCTGTGCTTGCTGCCTGTGCTTGCTGCCTGTGCTTGCTGTGCTGCCTGTGCTTGCTGTCTGTGCTTGCTGTGCTGCCTGTGCTTGCTGTTTGTGCTTGCTGTGCTGCCTGTGCTTGCTGTCTGTGCTTGCTGTGCTGCCTGTGCTTGCTGCCTGTGCTTGCTGTGCTGCCTGTGTTTGCTGTGCTGCCTGTGCTTGCTGCCTGTGCTTGCTGCCTGTGCTTGCTGCCCGTGCTTGCTGTGCTGCCTGTGCTTGCTGCCTGTGCTTGCTGTGCTGCCTGTGCTTGCTGCCCGTGCTTGCTGTGCTGCCCGTTCTTGCTGTGCTGCCTGTGCTTGCTGCCTGTGCTTGCTGTGCTGCCTGTGCTTTCTGCCTGTGCTTGCTGTGCTGCCTGTGCTTGCTGCCTGTGCTTGCTGTGCTGCCTGTGCTTGCTGCCTGTGCTGCTGTGCTGCCTGTACTTGCTGTGCTGCCTGTGCTTGCTGCCTGTGTTTGCTGTGCTGCCTGTGCTTGCTGCCTGTGCTTGCTGTGCTGCCTGTGCTTGCTCTGCTGCCTGTGCTTGCTGCCCGTGCTTGCTGTGCTGCCGGTGCTTGCTGCGCTGCCTCTTCTTGCTGTGCTGCCTGTGCTTGCTGTGCTGCCTGTGTTTGCTGCGCTGCCTGTGCTTGCTGCCTGTGCTTGCTGTGCTGCCTGTGCTTGCTGCCTGTGCTTGCTGTGCTGCCTGTGTTTGCTGTGCTGCCTGTGCTTGCTGCCTGTGCTTGCTGCCGGTGCTTGCTGCCTGTGCTTGCTGTGCTGCCTGTGCTTGCTGCCTGTGCTTGCTGTGCTGCCTGTGCTTGCTGCCTGTGCTTGCTGTGCTGCCTGTGCTTGCTGCCTGTGCTTGCTGCCTGTGCTTGCTGTGCTGCCTGTGCTTGCTGTCTGTGCTTGCTGTGCTGCCTGTGCTTGCTGTTTGTGCTTGCTGTGCTGCCTGTGCTTGCTGTCTGTGCTTGCTGTGCTGCCTGTGCTTGCTGCCTGTGCTTGCTGTGCTGCCTGTGTTTGCTGTGCTGCCTGTGCTTGCTGCCTGTGCTTGCTGCCCGTGCTTGCTGTGCTGCCTGTGCTTGCTGCCTGTGCTTGCTGTGCTGCCTGTGCTTGCTGCCTGTACTTGCTGTGCTGCCTGTGCTTGCTGCCTGTGTTTGCTGTGCTGCCTGTGCTTGCTGCCTGTGCTTGCTGTGCTGCCTGTGCTTGCTCTGCTGCCTGTGCTTGCTGCCCGTGCTTGCTGTGCTGCCGGTGCTTGCTGCGCTGCCTGTTCTTGCTGTGCTGCCTGTGCTTGCTGTCTGTGCTTGCTGTGCTGCCTGTGCTTGCTGTGCTGCCTGTGCTTGCTGCCTGTGCTTGCTGTGCTGCCTGTGCTTGCTGCCTGTGCTTGCTGTGCTGCCTGTGCTTGCTGCCTGTGCTTGCTGTGCTGCCTGTGCTTGCTGCCTGTGCTTGCTGTGCTGCCTGTGCTTGCTGCCTGTGCTTGCTGTGCTGCCTGTGCTTGCTGCCTGTGCTTGCTGTGCTGCCTGTGCTTGCTGCCTGTGCTTGCTGCCTGTGCTTGCTGCCTGTGCTTTCTGTGCTGCCTGTGCCTGCTGCCTGTGCTTGCTGCCTGTGCTGCTGTGCGACCTGTACTTGCTGTGCTGCCTGTGCTTGCTGCCTGTGCTTGCTGCCTGTGCTTGCTGTGCTGCCTGTGCTGCCTGTGCTTGCTGCCTGTGCTTGCTGCCTATGCTTGCTGTGCTGCCTGTGCTTGCAGCATGTGCTTGCTGTGCTTGCTGCCTGTGCTTGCTGTGCTGCCTGTGCTTGCTCTGCTGCCTGTGCTTGCTGCCCGTGCTTGCTGTGCTGCCGGTGCTTGCTGCGCTGCCTGTTCTTGCTGTGCTGCCTGTGCTTGCTGTGCTGCCTGTGCTTGCTGCGCTGCCTGTGCTTGCTGCCTGTGCTTGCTGTGCTGCCTGTGCTTGCTGCCTGTGCTTGCTGTGCTGCCTGTGTTTGCTGTGGTGCCTGTGCTTGCTGCCTGTGCTTGCTGCCGGTGCTTGCTGCCTGTGCTTGCTGTGCTGCCTGTGCTTGCTGCCTGTTCTTGCTGTGCTGCCTGTGCTTGCTGCCTGTGCTTGCTGTGCTGCCTGAGCTGCCTGTGCTTGCTGCCTGTGCTTGCTGTGCTGTCTGTGCTTGCTGCCTGTGCTGCCTGTGCTTGCTGCCTGTGCTTGCTGTGCTGCCTGACCTTGCTGCCTGTGCTTGCTGTGCTGCCTGTGCTTGCTGCCTGTGCTGCCTGTGCTTGCTGTGCTGCCTGTGCTTGCTGTCTGTGCTTGCTGTGCTGCCTGTGCTTGCTGTGCTGCCTGTGCTTGCTGCCTGTGCTTGCTGTGCTGCCTGTGCTTGCTGCCTGTGCTTGCTGTGCTGCCTGTGCTTGCTGCCTGTGCTTGCTGTGCTGCCTGTGCTTGCTGCCTGTGCTTGCTGTGCTGCCTGTGCTTGCTGCCTGTGCTTGCTGCCTGTGCTTGCTGCCTGTGCTTTCTGTGCTGCCTGTGCCTGCTGCCTGTGCTTGCTGCCTGTGCTGCTGTGCGACCTGTACTTGCTGTGCTGCCTGTGCTTGCTGCCTGTGCTTGCTGCCTGTGCTTGCTGCCTGTGCTTGCTGTGCTTGCTGCCTGTTCTTGCTGTGCTGCCTGTGCTTGCTGCCTGTGCTTGCTGTGCTGCCTGAGCTGCCTGTGCTTGCTGCCTGTGCTTGCTGTGCTGTCTGTGCTTGCTGCCTGTGCTGCCTGTGCTTGCTGCCTGTGCTTGCTGTGCTGCCTGTGCTTGCTGCGCTGCCTGTGCTTGCTGCCTGTGCTTGCTGTGCTGCCTGTGCTTGCTGCCTGTGCTTGCTGTGCTGCCTGTGTTTGCTGTGCTGCCTGTGCTTGCTGCCTGTGCTTGCTGTGCTGTCTGTGCTTGCTGCCTGTGCTGCCTGTGCTTGCTGCCTGTGCTTGCTGTGCTGCCTGACCTTGCTGCCTGTGCTTGCTGTGCTGCCTGTGCTTGCTGCCTGTGCTGCCTGTGCTTGCTGTGCTGCCTGTGCTTGCTGTCTGTGCTTGCTGTGCTGCCTGTGCTTGCTGTGCTGCCTGTGCTTGCTGCCTGTGCTTGCTGTGCTGCCTGTGCTTGCTGCCTGTGCTTGCTGTGCTGCCTGTGCTTGCTGCCTGTGCTTGCTGTGCTGCCTGTGCTTGCTGCCTGTGCTTGCTGCCTGTGCTTGCTGCCTGTGCTTTCTGTGCTGCCTGTGCCTGCTGCCTGTGCTTGCTGCCTGTGCTGCTGTGCGACCTGTACTTGCTGTGCTGCCTGTGCTTGCTGCCTGTGCTTGCTGCCTGTGCTTGCTGTGCTGCCTGTGCTGCCTGTGCTTGCTGCCTGTGCTTGCTGCCTATGCTTGCTGTGCTGCCTGTGCTTGCAGCATGTGCTTGCTGTGCTTGCTGCCTGTGCTTGCTGTGCTGCCTGTGCTTGCTCTGCTGCCTGTGCTTGCTGCCCGTGCTTGCTGTGCTGCCGGTGCTTGCTGCGCTGCCTGTTCTTGCTGTGCTGCCTGTGCTTGCTGTGCTGCCTGTGCTTGCTGCGCTGCCTGTGCTTGCTGCCTGTGCTTGCTGTGCTGCCTGTGCTTGCTGCCTGTGCTTGCTGTGCTGCCTGTGTTTGCTGTGGTGCCTGTGCTTGCTGCCTGTGCTTGCTGCCGGTGCTTGCTGCCTGTGCTTGCTGTGCTGCCTGTGCTTGCTGCCTGTTCTTGCTGTGCTGCCTGTGCTTGCTGCCTGTGCTTGCTGTGCTGCCTGAGCTGCCTGTGCTTGCTGCCTGTGCTTGCTGTGCTGTCTGTGCTTGCTGCCTGTGCTGCCTGTGCTTGCTGCCTGTGCTTGCTGTGCTGCCTGACCTTGCTGCCTGTGCTTGCTGTGCTGCCTGTGCTTGCTGCCTGTGCTGCCTGTGCTTGCTGTGCTGCCTGTGCTTGCTGTCTGTGCTTGCTGTGCTGCCTGTGCTTGCTGTGCTGCCTGTGCTTGCTGCCTGTGCTTGCTGTGCTGCCTGTGCTTGCTGCCTGTGCTTGCTGTGCTGCCTGTGCTTGCTGCCTGTGCTTGCTGTGCTGCCTGTGCTTGCTGCCTGTGCTTGCTGTGCTGCCTGTGCTTGCTGCCTGTGCTTGCTGCCTGTGCTTGCTGCCTGTGCTTTCTGTGCTGCCTGTGCCTGCTGCCTGTGCTTGCTGCCTGTGCTGCTGTGCGACCTGTACTTGCTGTGCTGCCTGTGCTTGCTGCCTGTGCTTGCTGCCTGTGCTTGCTGCCTGTGCTTGCTGCCTGTGCTTGCTGTGCTGCCTGTGCTGCCTGTGCTTGCTGCCTGTGCTTGCTGCCTATGCTTGCTGTGCTGCCTGTGCTTGCAGCATGTGGTTGCTGTGCTGTTTGTGCTTGCTGCCTGTGCTTGCTGTGCTGCCTGTCCCTGCTGCCTGTGCTTGCTGTGCTGCCTGTCCCTGCTGCCTGTGCTGCCTGTGCTGCCTGTGCTGCCTGTGCTTGCTGTGCTGCCTGTGCTTGCTGCCTGTGTTTGCTGTGCTGCCTGTGCTTGCTGCCTGTGCTTGCTCTGCTGCCTGTGCTTGCTGCCTGTGTTTGCTGTGCTGCCTGTGCTTGCTGCCTGTGCTTGCTGTGCTGCCTGTGCTTGCTCTGCTGCCTGTGCTTGCTGCCCGTGCTTGCTGTGCTGCCGGTGCTTGCTGCGCTGCCTGTTCTTGCTGTGCTGCCTGTGCTTGCTGTGCTGCCTGTGCTTGCTGTCTGTGCTTGCTGTGCTGCCTGTGCTTGCTGTGCTGCCTGTGCTTGCTGCCTGTGCTTGCTGTGCTGCCTGTGCTTGCTGCCTGTGCTTGCTGTGCTGCCTGTGCTTGCTGCCTGTGCTTGCTGTGCTGCCTGTGCTTGCTGCCTGTGCTTGCTGTGCTGCCTGTGCTTGCTGTCTGTGCTTGCTGTGCTGCCTGTGCTTGCTGTGCTGCCTGTGCTTGCTGCCTGTGCTTGCTGTGCTGCCTGTGCTTGCTGCCTGTGCTGCCTGTGCTTGCTGTGCTGCCTGTGCTTGCTGTCTGTGCTTGCTGTGCTGCCTGTGCTTGCTGTGCTGCCTGTGCTTGCTGCCTGTGCTTGCTGTGCTGCCTGTGCTTGCTGCCTGTGCTTGCTGTGCTGCCTGTGCTTGCTGCCTGTGCTTGCTGTGCTGCCTGTGCTTGCTGCCTGTGCTTGCTGTGCTGCCTGTGCTTGCTGTCTGTGCTTGCTGTGCTGCCTGTGCTTGCTGTGCTGCCTGTGCTTGCTGCCTGTGCTTGCTGTGCTGCCTGTGCTTGCTGCCTGTGCTTGCTGTGCTGCCTGTGCTTGCTGCCTGTGCTTGCTGTGCTGCCTGTGCTTGCTGCCTGTGCTTGCTGTGCTGCCTGTGCTTGCTGCCTGTGCTTGCTGTGCTGCCTGTGCTTGCTGCCTGTGCTTGCTGCCTGTGCTTGCTGCCTGTGCTTTCTGTGCTGCCTGTGCCTGCTGCCTGTGCTTGCTGCCTGTGCTGCTGTGCGACCTGTACTTGCTGTGCTGCCTGTGCTTGCTGCCTGTGCTTGCTGCCTGTGCTTGCTGTGCTGCCTGTGCTGCCTGTGCTTGCTGCCTGTGCTTGCTGCCTATGCTTGCTGTGCTGCCTGTGCTTGCAGCATGTGCTTGCTGTGCTTGCTGCCTGTGCTTGCTGTGCTGCCTGTGCTTGCTCTGCTGCCTGTGCTTGCTGCCCGTGCTTGCTGTGCTGCCGGTGCTTGCTGCGCTGCCTGTTCTTGCTGTGCTGCCTGTGCTTGCTGTGCTGCCTGTGCTTGCTGCGCTGCCTGTGCTTGCTGCCTGTGCTTGCTGTGCTGCCTGTGCTTGCTGCCTGTGCTTGCTGTGCTGCCTGTGTTTGCTGTGGTGCCTGTGCTTGCTGCCTGTGCTTGCTGCCGGTGCTTGCTGCCTGTGCTTGCTGTGCTGCCTGTGCTTGCTGCCTGTTCTTGCTGTGCTGCCTGTGCTTGCTGCCTGTGCTTGCTGTGCTGCCTGAGCTGCCTGTGCTTGCTGCCTGTGCTTGCTGTGCTGCCTGTGCTTGCTGCCTGTGCTTGCTGTGCTGCCTGACCTTGCTGCCTGTGCTTGCTGTGCTGCCTGTGCTTGCTGCCTGTGCTGCCTGTGCTTGCTGTGCTGCCTGTGCTTGCTGTCTGTGCTTGCTGTGCTGCCTGTGCTTGCTGTGCTGCCTGTGCTTGCTGCCTGTGCTTGCTGTGCTGCCTGTGCTTGCTGCCTGTGCTTGCTGTGCTGCCTGTGCTTGCTGCCTGTGCTTGCTGTGCTGCCTGTGCTTGCTGCCTGTGCTTGCTGTGCTGCCTGTGCTTGCTGCCTGTGCTTGCTGTGCTGCCTGTGCTTGCTGCCTGTGCTTGCTGCCTGTGCTTGCTGCCTGTGCTTTCTGTGCTGCCTGTGCCTGCTGCCTGTGCTTGCTGTGCTGCCTGTGCTTGCTGCCTGTGCTGCCTGTGCTTGCTCTGCTGCCTGTGCTTGCTGCCTGTGCTTGCTGTGCTGCCTGTGCTGTGCTGCCTGTGCTTGCTGAGCTGAGTGTGTTTGCTGCCTGTGCTGCTTGTGCTTGCTGTGCTGCCTGTCCTTGCTGCCTGTGCTTGCTGTGCTGCCTGTGCGTGCGGCCTGTGCTGCCTGTGCTTGCTGTGCTGCCTGTGCTTGCTGCCTGTGCTTGCTGTGCTGTCTGAGCTGCCTGTGCTTGCTGCCTGTGCTTGCTGTGCTGCCTGTGCTTGCTGTCTGTGCTTGCTGTGCTGCCTGTGGTGTCTGTGCTGCCTGTGCTTGCTGCCTGTGCTTGCTGTCTGTGCTTGCTGTGCTGCCTGTGCTTGCTGTGCTGCCTGTGCTTGCTGCGCTGCCTGTGCTTGCTGCCTGTGCTTGCTGTGCTGCCTGTGCTTGCTGCCTGTGCTTGCTGAGCTGAGTGTGCTTGCTGCCTGTGTTTGCTGTGCTGCCTGTGCTTGCTGCCTGTGCTTGCCATGCTGCCTGTGCTTGCTCTGCTGCCTGTGCTTGCTGCCCGTGCTTGCTGTGCTGCCGGTGCTTGCTGCGCTGCCTCTTCTTGCTGTGCTGCCTGTGCTTGCTGTGCTGCCTGTGTTTGCTGCGCTGCCTGTGCTTGCTGCCTGTGCTTGCTGTGCTGCCTGTGCTTGCTGCCTGTGCTTGCTGTGCTGCCTGTGTTTGCTGTGCTGCCTGTGCTTGCTGCCTGTGCTTGCTGCCGGTGCTTGCTGCCTGTGCTTGCTGTGCTGCCTGTGTTTGCTGCCTGTTCTTGCTGTGCTGCCTGTGCTTGCTGCCTGTGCTTGCTGTGCTGCCTGTGCTTTCTGCCTGTGCTTGCTGTGCTGCCTGTGCTTGCTGCCTGTGCTTGCTGTGCTGCCTGTGCTTGCTGCCTGTGCTGCTGTGCTGCCTGTACTTGCTGTGCTGCCTGTGCTTGCTGCCTGTGTTTGCTGTGCTGCCTGTGCTTGCTGCCTGTGCTTGCTGTGCTGCCTGTGCTTGCTCTGCTGCCTGTGCTTGCTGCCCGTGCTTGCTGTGCTGCCGGTGCTTGCTGCGCTGCCTGTTCTTGCTGTGCTGCCTGTGCTTGCTGTGCTGCCTGTGCTTGCTGCGCTGCCTGTGCTTGCTGCCTGTGCTTGCTGTGCTGCCTGTGCTTGCTGCCTGTGCTTGCTGTGCTGCCTGTGTTTGCTGTGCTGCCTGTGCTTGCTGCCTGTGCTTGCTGCCGGTGCTTGCTGCCTGTGCTTGCTGTGCTGCCTGTGCTTGCTGCCTGTTCTTGCTGTGCTGCCTGTGCTTGCTGCCTGTGCTTGCTGTGCTGCCTGAGCTGCCTGTGCTTGCTGCCTGTGCTTGCTGTGCTGTCTGTGCTTGCTGCCTGTGCTGCCTGTGCTTGCTGCCTGTGCTTGCTGTGCTGCCTGACCTTGCTGCCTGTGCTTGCTGTGCTGCCTGTGCTTGCTGCCTGTGCTGCCTGTGCTTGCTGTGCTGCCTGTGCTTGCTGCCTGTGCTGCTGTGCTGCCTGTACTTGCTGTGCTGCCTGTGCTTGCTGCCTGTGTTTGCTGTGCTGCCTGTGCTTGCTGCCTGTGCTTGCTGTGCTGCCTGTGCT
This sequence comes from Priocnemis perturbator, assembly GCA_963942575.1. Taxonomy (NCBI): domain Eukaryota; kingdom Metazoa; phylum Arthropoda; class Insecta; order Hymenoptera; family Pompilidae; genus Priocnemis; species Priocnemis perturbator. Next base: position 106,204 of record CAWWDK010000097.1, read on the forward strand.
TGCTCTGCTGCCTGTGCTTGCTGCCCGTGCTTGCTGTGCTGCCGGTGCTTGCTGCGCTGCCTGTTCTTGCTGTGCTGCCTGTGCTTGCTGTGCTGCCTGTGCTTGCTGCGCTGCCTGTGCTTGCTGCCTGTGCTTGCTGTGCTGCCTGTGCTTGCTGCCTGTGCTTGCTGTGCTGCCTGTGTTTGCTGTGCTGCCTGTGCTTGCTGCCTGTGCTTGCTGCCGGTGCTTGCTGCCTGTGCTTGCTGTGCTGCCTGTGCTTGCTGCCTGTTCTTGCTGTGCTGCCTGTGCTTGCTGCCTGTGCTTGCTGTGCTGCCTGAGCTGCCTGTGCTTGCTGCCTGTGCTTGCTGTGCTGTCTGTGCTTGCTGCCTGTGCTGCCTGTGCTTGCTGCCTGTGCTTGCTGTGCTGCCTGACCTTGCTGCCTGTGCTTGCTGTGCTGCCTGTGCTTGCTGCCTGTGCTGCCTGTGCTTGCTGTGCTGCCTGTGCTTGCTGTCTGTGCTTGCTGTGCTGCCTGTGCTTGCTGTGCTGCCTGTGCTTGCTGCCTGTGCTTGCTGTGCTGCCTGTGCTTGCTGCCTGTGCTTGCTGTGCTGCCTGTGCTTGCTGCCTGTGCTTGCTGTGCTGCCTGTGCTTGCTGCCTGTGCTTGCTGTGCTGCCTGTGCTTGCTGCCTGTGCTTGCTGTGCTGCCTGTGCTTGCTGCCTGTGCTTGCTGTGCTGCCTGTGCTTGCTGCCTGTGCTTGCTGCCTGTGCTTGCTGCCTGTGCTTGCTGCCTGTGCTGCCTGTGCCTGCTGCCTGTGCTTGCTGCCTGTGCTGCTGTGCGACCTGTACTTGCTGTGCTGCCTGTGCTTGCTGCCTGTGCTTGCTGCCTGTGCTTGCTGTGCTGCCTGTGCTGCCTGTGCTTGCTGCCTGTGCTTGCTGCCTATGCTTGCTGTGCTGCCTGTGCTTGCAGCATGTGCTTGCTGTGCTTGCTGCCTGTGCTTGCTGTGCTGCCTGTGCTTGCTCTGCTGCCTGTGCTTGCTGCCCGTGCTTGCTGTGCTGCCGGTGCTTGCTGCGCTGCCTGTTCTTGCTGTGCTGCCTGTGCTTGCTGCGCTGCCTGTGCTTGCTGCCTGTGCTTGCTGTGCTGCCTGTGCTTGCTGCCTGTGCTTGCTGTGCTGCCTGTGTTTGCTGTGGTGCCTGTGCTTGCTGCCTGTGCTTGCTGCCGGTGCTTGCTGCCTGTGCTTGCTGTGCTGCCTGTGCTTGCTGCCTGTTCTTGCTGTGCTGCCTGTGCTTGCTGCCTGTGCTTGCTGTGCTGCCTGAGCTGCCTGTGCTTGCTGCCTGTGCTTGCTGTGCTGTCTGTGCTTGCTGCCTGTGCTGCCTGTGCTTGCTGCCCGTGCTTGCTGTGCTGCCTGACCTTGCTGCCTGTGCTTGCTGTGCTGCCTGTGCTTGCTGCCTGTGCTGCCTGTGCTTGCTGTGCTGCCTGTGCTTGCTGTCTGTGCTTGCTGTGCTGCCTGTGCTTGCTGTGCTGCCTGTGCTTGCTGCCTGTGCTTGCTGTGCTGCCTGTGCTTGCTGCCTGTGCTTGCTGTGCTGCCTGTGCTTGCTGCCTGTGTTTGCTGTGCTGCCTGTGCTTGCTGCCTGTGCTTGCTCTGCTGCCTGTGCTTGCTGCCTGTGCTTGCTGTGCTGCCTGTGGTGTCTGTGCTGCCTGTGCTTGCTGCCTGTGCTTGCTGTCTGTGCTTGCTGTGCTGCCTGTGCTTGCTGTGCTGCCTGTGCTTGCTGCGCTGCCTGTGCTTGCTGCCTGTGCTTGCTGTGCTGCCTGTGCTTGCTGCCTGTGCTTGCTGAGCTGAGTGTGTTTGCTGCCTGTGCTGTCTGTGCTTGCTGTGCTGCTTGTGCTTGCTGCCTGTGCTTGCTGTGCTGTCTGTGCTTGCTGTGCTGCCTGTGCTTGCTGCGCTGCGTGTGCTTGCTGCCTGTGCTTGCTGTGCTGCCTGTGTTTGCTGTGCTGCCTGTGCTTGCTGCCTGTGCTTGCTGCCGGTGCTTGCTGCCTGTGCTTGCTGTGCTGCCTGTGCTTGCTGCCTGTTCTTGCTGTGCTGCCTGTGCTTGCTGCCTGTGCTTGCTGTGCTGCCTGAGCTGCCTGTGCTTGCTGCCTGTGCTTGCTGTGCTGTCTGTGCTTGCTGCCTGTGCTGCCTGTGCTTGCTGCCTGTGCTTGCTGTGCTGCCTGACCTTGCTGCCTGTGCTTGCTGTGCTGCCTGTGCTTGCTGCCTGTGCTGCCTGTGCTTGCTGTGCTGCCTGTGCTTGCTGTCTGTGCTTGCTGTGCTGCCTATGTTTGCTGTGCTGCCTGTGCTTGCTGCCTGTGCTTGCTGTGCTGCCTGTGTTTGCTGCCTGTGCTTGCTGTGCTGCCTGTCCCTGCTGCCTGTGCTTGCTGTGCTGCCTGTCCCTGCTGCCTGTGCTGCCTGTGCTGCCTGTGCTTGCTGTGCTGCCTGTGCTTGCTGCCTGTGTTTGCTGTGCTGCCTGTGCTTGCTGCCTGTGCTTGCTCTGCTGCCTGTGCTTGCTGCCTGTGCTTGCTGTGCTGCCTGTGCTGTGCTGCCTGTGCTTGCTGAGCTGAGTGTGTTTGCTGCCTGTGCTGCTTGTGCTTGCTGTGCTGCCTGTCCTTGCTGCCTGTGCTTGCTGTGCTGCCTGTGCGTGCGGCCTGTGCTGCCTGTGCTTGCTGTGCTGCCTGTGCTTGCTGCCTGTGCTTGCTGTGCTGTCTGAGCTGCCTGTGCTTGCTGCCTGTGCTTGCTGTGCTGCCTGTGCTTGCTGTCTGTGCTTGCTGTGCTGCCTGTGCTTGCTGTGCTGCCTGTGCTTGCTGCGCTGCCTGTGCTTGCTGCCTGTGCTTGCTGTGCTGCCTGTGCTTGCTGCCTGTGCTTGCTGAGCTGAGTGTGTTTGCTGCCTGTGCTGTCTGTGCTTGCTGTGCTGCTTGTGCTTGCTGCCTGTGCTTGCTGTGCTGTCTGTGCTTGCTGTGCTGCCTGTGCTTGCTGCGCTGCGTGTGCTTGCTGTGCTGCCTGTGCTTGCTGCCTGTGCTTGCTGTGCTGCCTGTGCTTGCTGCCTGTGCTTGCTGTGCCGCCTGTGCTTGTTGTGCTGCCTGTGCTTGCTGTGCTTGCTATGCTGCCTGTACTTGCTGTGCTGCCTGTGCTTGCTGCCTGTGTTTGCTGTGCTGCCTGTGCTTGCTGCCTGTGCTTGCTGCCTATGCTTGCTGTGCTGCCTGTGCTTGCAGCATGTGCTTGCTGTGCTGCCTGTGCTTGCTGCCTGTGCTTGCTGTGCTGCCTGTGCTTGCTGCCTGTGCTTGCTGTGCTGCCTGTGCTTGCTGCCTGTGCTTGCTGTGCTGCCTGTGTTTGCTGTGCTGCCTGTGCTTGCTGCCTGTGCTTGCTGTGCTGCCTGTGTTTGCTGCCTGTGCTTGCTGTGCTGCCTGTCCCTGCTGCCTGTGCTTGCTGTGCTGCCTGTGCTTGCTGCCTGTGTTTGCTGTGCTGCCTGTGCTTGCTGCCTGTGCTTGCTGTGCTGCCTGTGCTTGCTGCCTTTGCTTGCAGTGCTGCCTGTGCTTGCTGTGCTGCCTGTGCTTGCTGCCTGTGCTTGCTGCCTGTGCTTGCTGCCTGTGCTTTCTGTGCTGCCTGTGCCTGCTGCCTGTGCTTGCTGCCTGTGCTGCTGTGCTGCCTGTGCTTGCTATGCTGCCTGTGCAAGCTGCCTGTGCTTGCTGTGCTGCCTGTGCTGCCTGTGCTTGCTGCCTGTGCTTGCTGCCTGTGCTTGCTGCCTGTGCTTGCTGTGCTGAGTATGTTTGCTGCCTGTGCTTGCTGCCTGTGCTTGCTGTGCTGCCTGTCCCTGCTGCCTGTGCTTGCTGTGCTGCCTGTGCTTGCTGCCTGTGTTTGCTGTGCTGCCTGTGCTTGCTGCCTGTGCTTGCTGCCTGTGCTTGCTGTGCTGCCTGTGCTTGCTGCCTGTGCTTGCTGAGCTGAGTGTGTTTGCTGCCTGTGCTGTCTGTGCTTGCTGTGCTGCTTGTGCTTGCTGCCTGTGCTTGCTGTGCTGCCTGTGTTTGCTGCCTGTGCTTGCTGTGCTGCCTGTCCCTGCTGCCTGTGCTTGCTGTGCTGCCTGTGCTTGCTGCCTGTGTTTGCTGTGCTGCCTGTGCTTGCTGCCTGTGTTTGCTGTGCTGCCTGTGCTTGCTGCCTGTGCTTGCTGTGCTGCCTGTGCTTGCTGCCTGTGCTTGCTGTGCTGCCTGTGCTGTGCTGCCTGTGCTTGCTGAGCTGAGTGTGTTTGCTGCCTGTGCTGCTTGCGCTTGCTGTGCTGCCTGTGCTTGCTGCCTGTGCTTGCTGTGCTGTCTGAGCTGCCTGTGCTTACTGCCTGTGCTTGCTGTGCTGCCTGTGCTTGCTGTCTGTGCTTGCTGTGCTGCCTGTGCTGTCTGTGCTGCCTGTGCTTGCTGTCTGTGCTTGCTGCCTGTGCTTGCTGTGCTGCCTGTGCTTGCTGCCTGTGCTTGCTGTGCTGCCTGTGCTTGCTTTGCTGCCTGTGCTTGCTGCCTGTGCTTGCTGTGCTGCCTGTGCTTGCTGCGCTGCCTGTGCTTGCTGCCTGTGCTTGCTGTGCTGCCTGTGCTTGCTGCCTGTGCTTGCTGAGCTGAGTGTGTTTGCTGCCTGTGCTGTCTGTGCTTGCTGTGCTGCTTGTGCTTGCTGCCTGTGCTTGCTGTGCTGTCTGTGCTTGCTGTGCTGCCTGTGCTTGCTGCGCTGCGTGTGCTTGCTGTGCTGCCTGTGTTTGCTGCCTGTGCTTGCTGTGCTGCCTGTGCTTGCTGCCTGTGCTTGCTGTGCCGCCTGTGCTTGTTGTGCTGCCTGTGCTTGCTGTGCTTGCTATGCTGCCTGTACTTGCTGTGCTGCCTGTGCTTGCTGCCTGTGTTTGCTGTGCTGCCTGTGCTTGCTGCCTGTGCTTGCTGCCTATGCTTGCTGTGCTGCCTGTGCTTGCAGCATGTGCTTGCTGTGCTGCCTGTGCTTGCTGCCTGTGCTTGCTGTGCTGCCTGTGCTTGCTGCCTGTGCTTGCTGTGCTGCCTGTGCTTGCTGCCTGTGCTTGCTGTGCTGCCTGTGTTTGCTGTGCTGCCTGTGCTTGCAGCCTGTGCTTGCTGTGCTGCCTGTGTTTGCTGCCTGTGCTTGCTGTGCTGCCTGTCCCTGCTGCCTGTGCTTGCTGTGCTGCCTGTGCTTGCTGCCTGTGTTTGCTGTGCTGCCTGTGCTTGCTGCCTGTGCTTGCTGTGCTGCCTGTGCTTGCTGCCTTTGCTTGCAGTGCTGCCTGTGCTTGCTGTGCTGCCTGTGCTTGCTGCCTGTGCTTGCTGCCTGTGCTTTCTGTGCTGCCTGTGCCTGCTGCCTGTGCTTGCTGCCTGTGCTGCTGTGCTGCCTGTGCTTGCTATGCTGCCTGTGCAAGCTGCCTGTGCTTGCTGTGCTGCCTGTGCTGCCTGTGCTTGCTGCCTGTGCTTGCTGCCTGTGCTTGCTGCCTGTGCTTGCTGTGCTGCCTGTGCTTGCTGCCTGTGCTTGCTGCCTGTGCTTGCTGTGCTGAGTATGTTTGCTGCCTGTGCTTGCTGCCTGTGCTTGCTGCCTGTGCTTGCTGTGCTGCCTGTCCCTGCTGCCTGTGCTTGCTGTGCTGCCTGTCCCTGCTGCCTGTGCTTGCTGCCTGTGCTTGCTGTGCTGAGTATGTTTGCTGCCTGTGCTTGCTGCCTGTGCTTGCTGTGCTGCCTGTCCCTGCTGCCTGTGCTTGCTGTGCTGCCTGTCCCTGCTGCCTGTGCTTGCTGTGCTGCCTGTGCTTGCTGCCTGTGTTTGCTGTGCTGCCTGTGCTTGCTGCCTGTGCTTGCTGCCTGTGCTTGCTGTGCTGCCTGTGCTTGCTGCCTGTGCTTGCTGTGCTGCCTGTGCTTGCTGCCTGTGCTTTCTGTGCTGCCTGTGCTTGCTGTGCTGCCTGTGCTTTCTGTGCTGCCTGTGCTTGCTGTGCTGCCTGTGCTTGCTGCATGTGCATTCTGTGCTGCCTGTGCTTGCTGCCTGTGCTTGCTGTGCTGCCTGTGCTTGCTGCCTGTGCTTGCTGTGCTGCCTGTGCTTGCTGTTTGTGCTTGCTGTGCTGCCAGTGCTTGCTGCCTGTGCTTGCTGTGCTGCCTGTGCTTGCTGCCTGTGCTTGCTATGCTGCCTGTGCAAGCTGCCTGTGCTTGCTGTGCTGCCTGTGCTGCCTGTGCTTGCTGCCTGTGCTTGCTGTGCTGCCTGTGCTTGCTGCCTGTGCTTGCTGTGCTGCCTGTGCTTGCTGCCTGTGCTTGCTGTGCTGCCTGTGCTTGCTGCCTGTGCTTGCTCTGCTGCCTGTGCTTGCTGCCTGTGCTTGCTGTGCTGCCTGTGCTGTGCTGCCTGTGCTTGCTGAGCTGAGTGTGTTTGCTGCCTGTGCTGCTTGTGCTTGCTGTGCTGCCTGTCCTTGCTGCCTGTGCTTGCTGTGCTGCCTGTGCGTGCGGCCTGTGCTGCCTGTGCTTGCTGTGCTGCCTGTGCTTGCTGCCTGTGCTTGCTGTGCTGTCTGAGCTGCCTGTGCTTGCTGCCTGTGCTTGCAGTGCTGCCTGTGCTTGCTGTCTGTGCTTGCTGTGCTGCCTGTGGTGTCTGTGCTGCCTGTGCTTGCTGCCTGTGCTTGCTGTCTGTGCTTGCTGTGCTGCCTGTGCTTGCTGTGCTGCCTGTGCTTGCTGCGCTGCCTGTGCTTGCTGCCTGTGCTTGCTGTGCTGCCTGTGCTTGCTGCCTGTGCTTGCTGAGCTGAGTGTGCTTGCTGCCTGTGTTTGCTGTGCTGCCTGTGCTTGCTGCCTGTGCTTGCCATGCTGCCTGTGCTTGCTCTGCTGCCTGTGCTTGCTGCCCGTGCTTGCTGTGCTGCCGGTGCTTGCTGCGCTGCCTCTTCTTGCTGTGCTGCCTGTGCTTGCTGTGCTGCCTGTGTTTGCTGCGCTGCCTGTGCTTGCTGCCTGTGCTTGCTGTGCTGCCTGTGCTTGCTGCCTGTGCTTGCTGTGCTGCCTGTGTTTGCTGTGCTGCCTGTGCTTGCTGCCTGTGCTTGCTGCCGGTGCTTGCTGCCTGTGCTTGCTGTGCTGCCTGTGTTTGCTGCCTGTTCTTGCTGTGCTGCCTGTGCTTGCTGCCTGTGCTTGCTGTGCTGCCTGTGCTTTCTGCCTGTGCTTGCTGTGCTGCCTGTGCTTGCTGCCTGTGCTTGCTGTGCTGCCTGTGCTTGCTGCCTGTGCTGCTGTGCTGCCTGTACTTGCTGTGCTGCCTGTGCTTGCTGCCTGTGTTTGCTGTGCTGCCTGTGCTTGCTGCCTGTGCTTGCTGTGCTGCCTGTGCTTGCTCTGCTGCCTGTGCTTGCTGCCCGTGCTTGCTGTGCTGCCGGTGCTTGCTGCGCTGCCTGTTCTTGCTGTGCTGCCTGTGCTTGCTGTGCTGCCTGTGCTTGCTGCGCTGCCTGTGCTTGCTGCCTGTGCTTGCTGTGCTGCCTGTGCTTGCTGCCTGTGCTTGCTGTGCTGCCTGTGTTTGCTGTGCTGCCTGTGCTTGCTGCCTGTGCTTGCTGCCGGTGCTTGCTGCCTGTGCTTGCTGTGCTGCCTGTGCTTGCTGCCTGTTCTTGCTGTGCTGCCTGTGCTTGCTGCCTGTGCTTGCTGTGCTGCCTGAGCTGCCTGTGCTTGCTGCCTGTGCTTGCTGTGCTGTCTGTGCTTGCTGCCTGTGCTGCCTGTGCTTGCTGCCTGTGCTTGCTGTGCTGCCTGACCTTGCTGCCTGTGCTTGCTGTGCTGCCTGTGCTTGCTGCCTGTGCTGCCTGTGCTTGCTGTGCTGCCTGTGCTTGCTGTCTGTGCTTGCTGTGCTGCCTGTGCTTGCTGCCTGTGCTTGCTGTGCTGCCTGTGCTTGCTGCCTGTGCTTGCTGTGCTGCCTGTGCTTGCTGCCTGTGCTTGCTGTGCTGCCTGTGCTTGCTGCCTGTGCTTGCTGTGCTGCCTGTGCTTGCTGCCTGTGCTTGCTGTGCTGCCTGTGCTTGCTGCCTGTGCTTGCTGTGCTGCCTGTGCTTGCTGCCTGTGCTTGCTGCCTGTGCTTGCTGCCTGTGCTTGCTGCCTGTGCTGCCTGTGCCTGCTGCCTGTGCTTGCTGCCTGTGCTGCTGTGCGACCTGTACTTGCTGTGCTGCCTGTGCTTGCTGCCTGTGCTTGCTGCCTGTGCTTGCTGTGCTGCCTGTGCTGCCTGTGCTTGCTGCCTGTGCTTGCTGCCTATGCTTGCTGTGCTGCCTGTGCTTGCAGCATGTGCTTGCTGTGCTTGCTGCCTGTGCTTGCTGTGCTGCCTGTGCTTGCTCTGCTGCCTGTGCTTGCTGCCCGTGCTTGCTGTGCTGCCGGTGCTTGCTGCGCTGCCTGTTCTTGCTGTGCTGCCTGTGCTTGCTGCGCTGCCTGTGCTTGCTGCCTGTGCTTGCTGTGCTGCCTGTGCTTGCTGCCTGTGCTTGCTGTGCTGCCTGTGTTTGCTGTGGTGCCTGTGCTTGCTGCCTGTGCTTGCTGCCGGTGCTTGCTGCCTGTGCTTGCTGTGCTGCCTGTGCTTGCTGCCTGTTCTTGCTGTGCTGCCTGTGCTTGCTGCCTGTGCTTGCTGTGCTGCCTGAGCTGCCTGTGCTTGCTGCCTGTGCTTGCTGTGCTGTCTGTGCTTGCTGCCTGTGCTGCCTGTGCTTGCTGCCCGTGCTTGCTGTGCTGCCTGACCTTGCTGCCTGTGCTTGCTGTGCTGCCTGTGCTTGCTGCCTGTGCTGCCTGTGCTTGCTGTGCTGCCTGTGCTTGCTGTCTGTGCTTGCTGTGCTGCCTGTGCTTGCTGTGCTGCCTGTGCTTGCTGCCTGTGCTTGCTGTGCTGCCTGTGCTTGCTGCCTGTGCTTGCTGTGCTGCCTGTGCTTGCTGCCTGTGTTTGCTGTGCTGCCTGTGCTTGCTGCCTGTGCTTGCTCTGCTGCCTGTGCTTGCTGCCTGTGCTTGCTGTGCTGCCTGTGGTGTCTGTGCTGCCTGTGCTTGCTGCCTGTGCTTGCTGTCTGTGCTTGCTGTGCTGCCTGTGCTTGCTGTGCTGCCTGTGCTTGCTGCGCTGCCTGTGCTTGCTGCCTGTGCTTGCTGTGCTGCCTGTGCTTGCTGCCTGTTCTTGCTGTGCTGCCTGTGCTTGCTGCCTGTGCTTGCTGTGCTGCCTGAGCTGCCTGTGCTTGCTGCCTGTGCTTGCTGTGCTGTCTGTGCTTGCTGCCTGTGCTGCCTGTGCTTGCTGCCCGTGCTTGCTGTGCTGCCTGACCTTGCTGCCTGTGCTTGCTGTGCTGCCTGTGCTTGCTGCCTGTGCTGCCTGTGCTTGCTGTGCTGCCTGTGCTTGCTGTCTGTGCTTGCTGTGCTGCCTGTGCTTGCTGTGCTGCCTGTGCTTGCTGCCTGTGCTTGCTGTGCTGCCTGTGCTTGCTGCCTGTGCTTGCTGTGCTGCCTGTGCTTGCTGCCTGTGTTTGCTGTGCTGCCTGTGCTTGCTGCCTGTGCTTGCTCTGCTGCCTGTGCTTGCTGCCTGTGCTTGCTGTGCTGCCTGTGGTGTCTGTGCTGCCTGTGCTTGCTGCCTGTGCTTGCTGTCTGTGCTTGCTGTGCTGCCTGTGCTTGCTGTGCTGCCTGTGCTTGCTGCGCTGCCTGTGCTTGCTGCCTGTGCTTGCTGTGCTGCCTGTGCTTGCTGCCTGTGCTTGCTGAGCTGAGTGTGTTTGCTGCCTGTGCTGTCTGTGCTTGCTGTGCTGCTTGTGCTTGCTGCCTGTGCTTGCTGTGCTGTCTGTGCTTGCTGTGCTGCCTGTGCTTGCTGCGCTGCGTGTGCTTGCTGCCTGTGCTTGCTGTGCTGCCTGTGTTTGCTGTGCTGCCTGTGCTTGCTGCCTGTGCTTGCTGCCGGTGCTTGCTGCCTGTGCTTGCTGTGCTGCCTGTGCTTGCTGCCTGTTCTTGCTGTGCTGCCTGTGCTTGCTGCCTGTGCTTGCTATGCTGCCTGAGCTGCCTGTGCTTGCTGCCTGTGCTTGCTGTGCTGTCTGTGCTTGCTGCCTGTGCTGCCTGTGCTTGCTGCCTGTGCTTGCTGTGCTGCCTGACCTTGCTGCCTGTGCTTGCTGTGCTGCCTGTGCTTGCTGCCTGTGCTGCCTGTGCTTGCTGTGCTGCCTGTGCTTGCTGTCTGTGCTTGCTGTGCTGCCTATGTTTGCTGTGCTGCCTGTGCTTGCTGCCTGTGCTTGCTGTGCTGCCTGTGTTTGCTGCCTGTGCTTGCTGTGCTGCCTGTCCCTGCTGCCTGTGCTTGCTGTGCTGCCTGTCCCTGCTGCCTGTGCTGCCTGTGCTGCCTGTGCTTGCTGTGCTGCCTGTGCTTGCTGCCTGTGTTTGCTGTGCTGCCTGTGCTTGCTGCCTGTGCTTGCTCTGCTGCCTGTGCTTGCTGCCTGTGCTTGCTGTGCTGCCTGTGCTGTGCTGCCTGTGCTTGCTGAGCTGAGTGTGTTTGCTGCCTGTGCTGCTTGTGCTTGCTGTGCTGCCTGTCCTTGCTGCCTGTGCTTGCTGTGCTGCCTGTGCGTGCGGCCTGTGCTGCCTGTGCTTGCTGTGCTGCCTGTGCTTGCTGCCTGTGCTTGCTGTGCTGTCTGAGCTGCCTGTGCTTGCTGCCTGTGCTTGCTGTGCTGCCTATGCTTGCTGTCTGTGCTTGCTGTGCTGCCTGTGCTTGCTGTGCTGCCTGTGCTTGCTGCGCTGCCTGTGCTTGCTGCCTGTGCTTGCTGTGCTGCCTGTGCTTGCTGCCTGTGCTTGCTGAGCTGAGTGTGTTTGCTGCCTGTGCTGTCTGTGCTTGCTGTGCTGCTTGTGCTTGCTGCCTGTGCTTGCTGTGCTGTCTGTGCTTGCTGTGCTGCCTGTGCTTGCTGCGCTGCGTGTGCTTGCTGTGCTGCCTGTGCTTGCTGCCTGTGCTTGCTGTGCTGCCTGTGCTTGCTGCCTGTGCTTGCTGTGCCGCCTGTGCTTGTTGTGCTGCCTGTGCTTGCTGTGCTTGCTATGCTGCCTGTACTTGCTGTGCTGCCTGTGCTTGCTGCCTGTGTTTGCTGTGCTGCCTGTGCTTGCTGCCTGTGCTTGCTGCCTATGCTTGCTGTGCTGCCTGTGCTTGCAGCATGTGCTTGCTGTGCTGCCTGTGCTTGCTGCCTGTGCTTGCTGTGCTGCCTGTGCTTGCTGCCTGTGCTTGCTGTGCTGCCTGTGCTTGCTGCCTGTGCTTGCTGTGCTGCCTGTGTTTGCTGTGCTGCCTGTGCTTGCTGCCTGTGCTTGCTGTGCTGCCTGTGTTTGCTGCCTGTGCTTGCTGTGCTGCCTGTCCCTGCTGCCTGTGCTTGCTGTGCTGCCTGTGCTTGCTGCCTGTGTTTGCTGTGCTGCCTGTGCTTGCTGCCTGTGCTTGCTGTGCTGCCTGTGCTTGCTGCCTTTGCTTGCAGTGCTGCCTGTGCTTGCTGTGCTGCCTGTGCTTGCTGCCTGTGCTTGCTGCCTGTGCTTGCTGCCTGTGCTTTCTGTGCTGCCTGTGCCTGCTGCCTGTGCTTGCTGCCTGTGCTGCTGTGCTGCCTGTGCTTGCTATGCTGCCTGTGCAAGCTGCCTGTGCTTGCTGTGCTGCCTGTGCTGCCTGTGCTTGCTGCCTGTGCTTGCTGCCTGTGCTTGCTGCCTGTGCTTGCTGTGCTGCCTGTGCTTGCTGCCTGTGCTTGCTGCCTGTGCTTGCTGTGCTGAGTATGTTTGCTGCCTGTGCTTGCTGCCTGTGCTTGCTGTGCTGCCTGTCCCTGCTGCCTGTGCTTGCTGTGCTGCCTGTGCTTGCTGCCTGTGTTTGCTGTGCTGCCTGTGCTTGCTGCCTGTGCTTGCTGCCTGTGCTTGCTGTGCTGCCTGTGCTTGCTGCCTGTGCTTGCTGAGCTGAGTGTGTTTGCTGCCTGTGCTGTCTGTGCTTGCTGTGCTGCTTGTGCTTGCTGCCTGTGCTTGCTGTGCTGCCTGTGTTTGCTGCCTGTGCTTGCTGTGCTGCCTGTCCCTGCTGCCTGTGCTTGCTGTGCTGTCTGTGCTTGCTGTGCTGCTTGTGCTTGCTGCCTGTGCTTGCTGTGCTGTCTGTGCTTGCTGTGCTGCCTGTGCTTGCTGCGCTGCGTGTGCTTGCTGTGCTGCCTGTGTTTGCTGCCTGTGCTTGCTGTGCTGCCTGTGCTTGCTGCCTGTGCTTGCTGTGCCGCCTGTGCTTGTTGTGCTGCCTGTGCTTGCTGTGCTTGCTATGCTGCCTGTACTTGCTGTGCTGCCTGTGCTTGCTGCCTGTGTTTGCTGTGCTGCCTGTGCTTGCTGCCTGTGCTTGCTGCCTATGCTTGCTGTGCTGCCTGTGCTTGCAGCATGTGCTTGCTGTGCTGCCTGTGCTTGCTGCCTGTGCTTGCTGTGCTGCCTGTGCTTGCTGCCTGTGCTTGCTGTGCTGCCTGTGCTTGCTGCCTGTGCTTGCTGTGCTGCCTGTGTTTGCTGTGCTGCCTGTGCTTGCAGCCTGTGCTTGCTGTGCTGCCTGTGTTTGCTGCCTGTGCTTGCTGTGCTGCCTGTCCCTGCTGCCTGTGCTTGCTGTGCTGCCTGTGCTTGCTGCCTGTGTTTGCTGTGCTGCCTGTGCTTGCTGCCTGTGCTTGCTGTGCTGCCTGTGCTTGCTGCCTTTGCTTGCAGTGCTGCCTGTGCTTGCTGTGCTGCCTGTGCTTGCTGCCTGTGCTTGCTGCCTGTGCTTGCTGCCTGTGCTTTCTGTGCTGCCTGTGCCTGCTGCCTGTGCTTGCTGCCTGTGCTGCTGTGCTGCCTGTGCTTGCTATGCTGCCTGTGCAAGCTGCCTGTGCTTGCTGTGCTGCCTGTGCTGCCTGTGCTTGCTGCCTGTGCTTGCTGCCTGTGCTTGCTGCCTGTGCTTGCTGTGCTGCCTGTGCTTGCTGCCTGTGCTTGCTGCCTGTGCTTGCTGTGCTGAGTATGTTTGCTGCCTGTGTTTGCTGTGCTGCCTGTGCTTGCTGCCTGTGCTTGCCATGCTGCCTGTGCTTGCTCTGCTGCCTGTGCTTGCTGCCCGTGCTTGCTGTGCTGCCGGTGCTTGCTGCGCTGCCTCTTCTTGCTGTGCTGCCTGTGCTTGCTGTGCTGCCTGTGTTTGCTGCGCTGCCTGTGCTTGCTGCCTGTGCTTGCTGTGCTGCCTGTGCTTGCTGCCTGTGCTTGCTGTGCTGCCTGTGTTTGCTGTGCTGCCTGTGCTTGCTGCCTGTGCTTGCTGCCGGTGCTTGCTGCCTGTGCTTGCTGTGCTGCCTGTGTTTGCTGCCTGTTCTTGCTGTGCTGCCTGTGCTTGCTGCCTGTGCTTGCTGTGCTGCCTGTGCTTTCTGCCTGTGCTTGCTGTGCTGCCTGTGCTTGCTGCCTGTGCTTGCTGTGCTGCCTGTGCTTGCTGCCTGTGCTGCTGTGCTGCCTGTACTTGCTGTGCTGCCTGTGCTTGCTGCCTGTGTTTGCTGTGCTGCCTGTGCTTGCTGCCTGTGCTTGCTGTGCTGCCTGTGCTTGCTCTGCTGCCTGTGCTTGCTGCCCGTGCTTGCTGTGCTGCCGGTGCTTGCTGCGCTGCCTGTTCTTGCTGTGCTGCCTGTGCTTGCTGTGCTGCCTGTGCTTGCTGCGCTGCCTGTGCTTGCTGCCTGTGCTTGCTGTGCTGCCTGTGCTTGCTGCCTGTGCTTGCTGTGCTGCCTGTGTTTGCTGTGCTGCCTGTGCTTGCTGCCTGTGCTTGCTGCCGGTGCTTGCTGCCTGTGCTTGCTGTGCTGCCTGTGCTTGCTGCCTGTTCTTGCTGTGCTGCCTGTGCTTGCTGCCTGTGCTTGCTGTGCTGCCTGAGCTGCCTGTGCTTGCTGCCTGTGCTTGCTGTGCTGTCTGTGCTTGCTGCCTGTGCTGCCTGTGCTTGCTGCCTGTGCTTGCTGTGCTGCCTGACCTTGCTGCCTGTGCTTGCTGTGCTGCCTGTGCTTGCTGCCTGTGCTGCCTGTGCTTGCTGTGCTGCCTGTGCTTGCTGTCTGTGCTTGCTGTGCTGCCTGTGCTTGCTGTGCTGCCTGTGCTTGCTGCCTGTGCTTGCTGTGCTGCCTGTGCTTGCTGCCTGTGCTTGCTGTGCTGCCTGTGCTTGCTGCCTGTGCTTGCTGTGCTGCCTGTGCTTGCTGCCTGTGCTTGCTGTGCTGCCTGTGCTTGCTGCCTGTGCTTGCTGTGCTGCCTGTGCTTGCTGCCTGTGCTTGCTGTGCTGCCTGTGCTTGCTGCCTGTGCTTGCTGCCTGTGCTTGCTGCCTGTGCTTGCTGCCTGTGCTGCCTGTGCCTGCTGCCTGTGCTTGCTGCCTGTGCTGCTGTGCGACCTGTACTTGCTGTGCTGCCTGTGCTTGCTGCCTGTGCTTGCTGCCTGTGCTTGCTGTGCTGCCTGTGCTGCCTGTGCTTGCTGCCTGTGCTTGCTGCCTATGCTTGCTGTGCTGCCTGTGCTTGCAGCATGTGCTTGCTGTGCTTGCTGCCTGTGCTTGCTGTGCTGCCTGTGCTTGCTCTGCTGCCTGTGCTTGCTGCCCGTGCTTGCTGTGCTGCCGGTGCTTGCTGCGCTGCCTGTTCTTGCTGTGCTGCCTGTGCTTGCTGCGCTGCCTGTGCTTGCTGCCTGTGCTTGCTGTGCTGCCTGTGCTTGCTGCCTGTGCTTGCTGTGCTGCCTGTGTTTGCTGTGGTGCCTGTGCTTGCTGCCTGTGCTTGCTGCCGGTGCTTGCTGCCTGTGCTTGCTGTGCTGCCTGTGCTTGCTGCCTGTTCTTGCTGTGCTGCCTGTGCTTGCTGCCTGTGCTTGCTGTGCTGCCTGAGCTGCCTGTGCTTGCTGCCTGTGCTTGCTGTGCTGTCTGTGCTTGCTGCCTGTGCTGCCTGTGCTTGCTGCCCGTGCTTGCTGTGCTGCCTGACCTTGCTGCCTGTGCTTGCTGTGCTGCCTGTGCTTGCTGCCTGTGCTGCCTGTGCTTGCTGTGCTGCCTGTGCTTGCTGTCTGTGCTTGCTGTGCTGCCTGTGCTTGCTGTGCTGCCTGTGCTTGCTGCCTGTGCTTGCTGTGCTGCCTGTGCTTGCTGCCTGTGCTTGCTGTGCTGCCTGTGCTTGCTGCCTGTGTTTGCTGTGCTGCCTGTGCTTGCTGCCTGTGCTTGCTCTGCTGCCTGTGCTTGCTGCCTGTGCTTGCTGTGCTGCCTGTGGTGTCTGTGCTGCCTGTGCTTGCTGCCTGTGCTTGCTGTCTGTGCTTGCTGTGCTGCCTGTGCTTGCTGTGCTGCCTGTGCTTGCTGCGCTGCCTGTGCTTGCTGCCTGTGCTTGCTGTGCTGCCTGTGCTTGCTGCCTGTGCTTGCTGAGCTGAGTGTGTTTGCTGCCTGTGCTGTCTGTGCTTGCTGTGCTGCTTGTGCTTGCTGCCTGTGCTTGCTGTGCTGTCTGTGCTTGCTGTGCTGCCTGTGCTTGCTGCGCTGCGTGTGCTTGCTGCCTGTGCTTGCTGTGCTGCCTGTGTTTGCTGTGCTGCCTGTGCTTGTTGCCTGTGCTTGCTGCCGGTGCTTGCTGCCTGTGCTTGCTGTGCTGCCTGTGCTTGCTGCCTGTTCTTGCTGTGCTGCCTGTGCTTGCTGCCTGTGCTTGCTGTGCTGCCTGAGCTGCCTGTGCTTGCTGCCTGTGCTTGCTGTGCTGTCTGTGCTTGCTGCCTGTGCTGCCTGTGCTTGCTGCCTGTGCTTGCTGTGCTGCCTGACCTTGCTGCCTGTGCTTGCTGTGCTGCCTGTGCTTGCTGCCTGTGCTGCCTGTGCTTGCTGTGCTGCCTGTGCTTGCTGTCTGTGCTTGCTGTGCTGCCTATGTTTGCTGTGCTGCCTGTGCTTGCTGCCTGTGCTTGCTGTGCTGCCTGTGTTTGCTGCCTGTGCTTGCTGTGCTGCCTGTCCCTGCTGCCTGTGCTTGCTGTGCTGCCTGTCCCTGCTGCCTGTGCTGCCTGTGCTGCCTGTGCTTGCTGTGCTGCCTGTGCTTGCTGCCTGTGTTTGCTGTGCTGCCTGTGCTTGCTGCCTGTGCTTGCTCTGCTGCCTGTGCTTGCTGCCTGTGCTTGCTGTGCTGCCTGTGCTGTGCTGCCTGTGCTTGCTGAGCTGAGTGTGTTTGCTGCCTGTGCTGCTTGTGCTTGCTGTGCTGCCTGTCCTTGCTGCCTGTGCTTGCTGTGCTGCCTGTGCGTGCGGCCTGTGCTGCCTGTGCTTGCTGTGCTGCCTGTGCTTGCTGCCTGTGCTTGCTGTGCTGTCTGAGCTGCCTGTGCTTGCTGCCTGTGCTTGCTGTGCTGCCTGTGCTTGCTGTCTGTGCTTGCTGTGCTGCCTGTGCTTGCTGTGCTGCCTGTGCTTGCTGCGCTGCCTGTGCTTGCTGCCTGTGCTTGCTGTGCTGCCTGTGCTTGCTGCCTGTGCTTGCTGAGCTGAGTGTGTTTGCTGCCTGTGCTGTCTGTGCTTGCTGTGCTGCTTGTGCTTGCTGCCTGTGCTTGCTGTGCTGTCTGTGCTTGCTGTGCTGCCTGTGCTTGCTGCGCTGCGTGTGCTTGCTGTGCTGCCTGTGCTTGCTGCCTGTGCTTGCTGTGCTGCCTGTGTTTGCTGCCTGTGCTTGCTGTGCTGCCTGTCCCTGCTGCCTGTGCTTGCTGTGCTGCCTGTGCTTGCTGCCTGTGTTTGCTGTGCTGCCTGTGCTTGCTGCCTGTGCTTGCTGTGCTGCCTGTGCTTGCTGCCTTTGCTTGCAGTGCTGCCTGTGCTTGCTGTGCTGCCTGTGCTTGCTGCCTGTGCTTGCTGCCTGTGCTTGCTGCCTGTGCTTTCTGTGCTGCCTGTGCCTGCTGCCTGTGCTTGCTGCCTGTGCTGCTGTGCTGCCTGTGCTTGCTATGCTGCCTGTGCAAGCTGCCTGTGCTTGCTGTGCTGCCTGTGCTGCCTGTGCTTGCTGCCTGTGCTTGCTGCCTGTGCTTGCTGCCTGTGCTTGCTGTGCTGCCTGTGCTTGCTGCCTGTGCTTGCTGCCTGTGCTTGCTGTGCTGAGTATGTTTGCTGCCTGTGCTTGCTGCCTGTGCTTGCTGCCTGTGCTTGCTGTGCTGCCTGTGCTTGCTGTGCTGCCTGTGCTTGCTGCCTTTGCTTGCAGTGCTGCCTGTGCTTGCTGTGCTGCCTGTGCTTGCTGCCTGTGCTTGCTGCCTGTGCTTGCTGCCTGTGCTTTCTGTGCTGCCTGTGCCTGCTGCCTGTGCTTGCTGCCTGTGCTGCTGTGCTGCCTGTGCTTGCTATGCTGCCTGTGCAAGCTGCCTGTGCTTGCTGTGCTGCCTGTGCTGCCTGTGCTTGCTGCCTGTGCTTGCTGCCTGTGCTTGCTGCCTGTGCTTGCTGTGCTGCCTGTGCTTGCTGCCTGTGCTTGCTGCCTGTGCTTGCTGTGCTGAGTATGTTTGCTGCCTGTGCTTGCTGCCTGTGCTTGCTGCCTGTGCTTGCTGTGCTGCCTGTCCCTGCTGCCTGTGCTTGCTGTGCTGCCTGTCCCTGCTGCCTGTGCTTGCTGTGCTGCCTGTGCTTGCTGCCTGTGCTTGCTGTGCTGAGTATGTTTGCTGCCTGTGCTTGCTGCCTGTGCTTGCTGTGCTGCCTGTCCCTGCTGCCTGTGCTTGCTGTGCTGCCTGTCCCTGCTGCCTGTGCTTGCTGTGCTGCCTGTGCTTGCTGCCTGTGTTTGCTGTGCTGCCTGTGCTTGCTGCCTGTGCTTGCTGCCTGTGCTTGCTGTGCTGCCTGTGCTTGCTGCCTGTGCTTGCTGTGGTGCCTGTGCTTGCTGCCTGTGCTTTCTGTGCTGCCTGTGCTTGCTGTGCTGCCTGTGCTTGCTGTGCTGCCTGTGCTTTCTGTGCTGCCTGTGCTTGCTGTGCTGCCTGTGCTTGCTGCATGTGCATTCTGTGCTGCCTGTGCTTGCTGCCTGTGCTTGCTGTGCTGCCTGTGCTTGCTGCCTGTGCTTGCTGTGCTGCCTGTGCTTGCTGTCTGTGCTTGCTGTGCTGCCTGTGCTGTCTGTGCTGCCTGTGCTTGCTGCCTGTGCTTGCTGCCTGTGCTTGCTGTGCTGCCTGTGCTTGCTGCCTGTGCTTGCTGCCTGTGCTTGCTGCCTGTGGTGCCTGTGCTGCCTGTGCCTGCTGCCTGTGCTTGCTGCCTGTGCTTGCTGCCTGTGGTGCCTGTGCTGCCTGTGCTTGCTGCCTGTGCTTGCTGTGCTGCCTGAGCTGCCTGTGCTTGCTGCCTGTGCTTGCTGTGCTGCCTGTGCTTGCTGCCTGTGCTTGCTGTGCTGCCTGTGCTTGCTGCCTGTGCTTGCTGTGCTGCCTGTGCTTGCTGCCTGTGCTTGCTGTGCTGCCTGTGCTTGCTGCCTGTGTTTGCTGTGCTGCCTGTGCTTGCTGCCTGTGCTTGCTCTGCTGCCTGTGCTTGCTGCCTGTGCTTGCTGTGCTGCCTGTGCTTGCTGTTTGTGCTTGCTGTGCTGCCAGTGCTTGCTGCCTGTGCTTGCTGTGCTGCCTGTGCTTGCTGCCTGTGCTTGCTGCCTGTGCTTGCTGTGCCGCCTGTGCTTGTTGTGCTGCCTGTGCTTGCTGTGCTTGCTATGCTGCCTGTGCAAGCTGCCTGTGCTTGCTGTGCTGCCTGTGCTTGCTGCATGTGCATTCGGAGCTGCCTGTGCTTGCTGCCTGTGCTTGCTGTGCTG
Source organism: Priocnemis perturbator (assembly GCA_963942575.1). Classification (NCBI taxonomy): domain Eukaryota; kingdom Metazoa; phylum Arthropoda; class Insecta; order Hymenoptera; family Pompilidae; genus Priocnemis; species Priocnemis perturbator. The sequence goes on from CAWWDK010000097.1 coordinate 124,747, forward strand.
CCTGTGCTTGCTGTGCTGCCTGTGCTTGCTGTTTGTGCTTGCTGTGCTGCCTGTGCTTGCTGCCTGTGGTTGCTGTGCTGCCTGTGCTTGCTGCCTGTGCTTGCTGTGCTGCCTGTGCTTGCTGCCTGTGCTTGCTGCCTGTGCTTGCTGTGCTGCCTGTGCTTGCTGTGCTGTCTGAGCTGCCTGTGCTTGCTGCCTGTGCTTGCTGTGCTGCCTGTGCTTGCTGTCTGTGCTTGCTGTGCTGCCTGTGCTGTCTGTGCTGCCTGTGCTTGCTGCCTGTGCTTGCTGCCTGTGCTTGCTGTGCTGCCTGTGCTGTCTGTGCTGCCTGTGCTTGCTGCCTGTGCCTGCTGTGCTGCCTGTGCTTGTTGTGCTGCTTGTTCTTGCTGTGCTTGCTGCCTGTGCTTGCTGTGCTGCCTGTGCTTGCTGCCTGTGCTTGCTGTGCTGCCTATGCTTGCTGCCTGTGCTTGCTGTGCTGCCTGTGCTGCCTGTGCTGCCTGTGCTGCCTGTGCTTGCTGTGCTGCCTGAGCTGCCTGTGCTTGCTGCCTGTGCTTGCTGTGCTGCCTGTGCTTGCTGCCTGTGCTTGCTGTGCTGCCTGTGCTTGCTGTCTGTGCTTGCTGTGCTGCCTGTGCTTGCTTTGCTGCCTGTGCTTGCTGCCTGTGCTTGCTGTGCTGCCTGTCCCTGCTGCCTGTGCTTGCTGTGCTGCCTGTCCCTGCTGCCTGTGCTTGCTGTGCTGCCTGTGCTTGCTGCCTGTGTTTGCTGTGCTGCCTGTGCTTGCTGCCTGTGCTTGCTGTGCTGCCTGTGCTTGCAGCATGTGCTTGCTGTGCTGCCTGTGCTTGCTGCCTGTGCTTGCTGTGCTGCCTGTGCTTGCTGCCTGTGCTTGCTGTGCTGCCTGTGCTTGCTGCCTGTGCTTGCTGTGCCGCCTGTGCTTGTTGTGCTGCCTGTGCTTGCTGTGCTTGCTATGCTGCCTGTACTTGCTGTGCTGCCTGTGCTTGCTGCCTGTGTTTGCTGTGCTGCCTGTGCTTGCTGCCTGTGCTTGCTCTGCTGCCTGTGCTTGCTGCCCGTGCTTGCTGTGCTGCCGGTGCTTGCTGCCCGTGCTTGCTGTGCTGCCTGTGCTTGCTGCCTGTGCTTGCTGTGCTGCCTGTGCTTGCTGCCTGTGCTGCCTGTGCTGTCTGTGCTGCCTGTGCTTGCTGCCTGTGCTTGCTGCCTGTGCTTGCTGTGCTGCCTGTGCTTGCTGCCTGTGCTTGCTGCCTGTGCTTGCTGCCTGTGGTGCCTGTGCTGCCTGTGCCTGCTGCCTGTGCTTGCTGCCTGTGCTTGCTGCCTGTGGTGCCTGTGCTGCCTGTGCTTGCTGCCTGTGCTTGCTGTGCTGCCTGAGCTGCCTGTGCTTGCTGCCTGTGCTTGCTGTGCTGCCTGTGCTTGCTGCCTGTGCTTGCTGTGCTGCCTGTGCTTGCTGTGCTGCCTGTGCTTGCTGCCTGTGCTTGCTGTGCTGCCTGTGCTTGCTGCCTGTGCTTGCTGTGCTGCCTGTGCTTGCTGCCTGTGCTTGCTGCCTGTGCTTGCTGTGCTGCCTGTGCTTGCTGCCTGTGCTTGCTGTCTGTGCTTGCTGCCTGTGCTTTCTGTGCTGCCTGTGCTTGCTGTGCTGCCTGTGCTTGCTGCATGTGCATTCTGTGCTGCCTGTGCTTGCTGCCTGTGCTTGCTGTGCTGCCTGTGCTTGCTGTGCTGCCTGTGCTTGCTGCCTGTGCTTGCTGTGCTGCCTGTGCTTGCTGTTTGTGCTTGGTGTGCTGCCAGTGCTTGCTGCCTGTGCTTGCTGCATGTGCATTCTGTGCTGCCTGTGCTTGCTGTGCTGCCTGTGCTTGCTGTGCTGCCTGTGCTTGCTGCCTGTGCTTGCTGTGCTGCCTGTGCTTGCTGTTTGTGCTTGCTGTGCTGCCAGTGCTTGCTGCCTGTGCTTGCTGTGCTGCCTGTGCTTGCTGCCTGTGCTTGCTATGCTGCCTGTGCAAGCTGCCTGTGCTTGCTGTGCTGCCTGTGCTGCCTGTGCTTGCTGCCTGTGCTTGCTGCCTGTGCTTGCTGTGCTGCCTGTGCTTGCTGCCTGTGCTTGCTGCCTGTGCTTGCTGTGCTGCCTGTGCTTGCTGCCTGTGCTGCTGTGCTGCCTGTACTTGCTGTGCTGCCTGTGCTTGCTGTGCTTGCTGCCTGTGCTTGCTATGCTGCCTGTGCAAGCTGCCTGTGCTTGCTGTGCTGCCTGTGCTGCCTGTGCTTGCTGCCTGTGCTTGCTGTGCTGCCTGTGCTTGCTGCCAGTGCTTGCTGTGCTGCTTGTGCTTGCTGCCTGTGCTTGTTGTCCTGCCTGTGCTTGCTGCCTGTGCTTGCTGAGCTGAGTGTGTTTGCTGCCTGTGCTGCCTGTGCTTGCTGCCTTTGCTTGCTGTGCTGCCTGTCCTTGCTGCCTGTGCTTGCTGTGCTGCCTGTGCCTGCTGCCTGTGCTTGCTGCCTGTGCTTGCTGTGCTGCCTGTGCTTGCTGCCTGTGCTTGCTGTGCTGCCTGTGCTTGCTGCCTGTGCTTGCTGTGCTGCCTGTGCTTGCTGCCTGTGCTTGCTGCCTGTTCTTGCTGTGCTGCCTGTGCTTGCTGCGCTGCCTGTGCTTGCTGCCTGTGTTTGCTGTGCTGCCTGTGCTTGCTGCCTTTGCTTGCTGTGCTGCCTGTGCTTGCTGCCTGTGCTTGCTGTGCTGCCTATGCTTGCTGCCTGTGCTTGCTGTGCTGCCTGTGCTGCCTGTGCTGCCTGTGCTACCTGTGCTTGCTGTGCTGCCTGAGCTGCCTGTGCTTGCTGCCTGTGCTTGCTGTGCTGCCTGTGCTTGCTGCCTGTGCTTGCTGCCTGTGCTGCCAGTGCTTGCTGCCTGTGCTGCCAGTGCTTGCTGTCTGTGCTTGCTGTGCTGCCTGAGCTACCTGTGCTTGCTGTGCTGCCTGAGCTGCCTGTGCTTGCTGCCTGTGCTTGCTGTGCTGCCTGTGCTCGCTGTTCTGCTTGTGCTTGCTGCCTGTGCTGCCTGTGCTCGCTGTGCTGCTTGTGCTTGCTGCCTGTGCTTGCTGTGCTGTCTGTGCTTGCTGCGCTGCGTGTGCTTGCTGTGCTGCCTGTGCTTGCTGCCTGTGCTTGCTGTGCCGCCTGTGCTTGTTGTGCTGCCTGTGCTTGCTGTGCTGCCTGTGCTTGCTGCATGTGCATTCTGTGCTGCCTGTGCTTGCTGCCTGTGCTTGCTGCCTGTGCTTGCTGTTTGTGCTTGCTGTGCTGCCAGTGCTTGCTGCCTGTGCTTGCTGTGCTGCCTGTGCTTGCTGCCTGTGCTTGCTGTGCTGCCTGTGCTTGCTGCCTGTGCTTGCTGCCTGTGCTTGCTGCCTGTGCTGTCTGTGCTGCCTGTGCCTGCTGCCTGTGCTTGCTGCCTGTGCTTGCTGCCTGTGGTGCCTGTGCTGCCTGTGCTTGCTGCCTGTGCTTGCTGTGCTGCCTGAGCTGCCTGTGCTTGCTGCCTGTGCTTGCTGTGCTGCCTGTGCTTGCTGCCTGTGCTTGCTGTGCTGCCTGTGCTTGCTGCCTGTGTTTGCTGTGCTGCCTGTGCTTGCTGCCTGTGCTTGCTCTGCTGCATGTGCTTGCTGCCTGTGCTTGCTGTGCTGCCTGTGCTTGCTGTTTGTGCTTGCTGTGCTGCCAGTGCTTGCTGCCTGTGCTTGCTGTGCTGCCTGTGCTTGCTGCCTGTGCTTGCTATGCTGCCTGTGCAAGCTGCCTGTGCTTGCTGTGCTGCCTGTGCTGCCTGTGCTTGCTGCCTTTGCTTGCTGTGCTGCCTGTCCTTGCTGCCTGTGCTTGCTGTGCTGCCTGTGCTTGCTGCCTGTGCTTGCTGTGCTGCCTGAGCTGTCTGTGCTTGCTGCCTGTGCTTGCTGTGCTGCCTGTGCTTGCTGCCTGTGCTTGCTGTGCTGCCTGTGCTTGCTGCCTGTGCTTGCTGTGCTGCCTGTGCTTGCTGCCTGTGCTTGCTGCCTGTTCTTGCTGTGCTGCCTGTGCTTGCTGCGCTGCCTGTGCTTGCTGCCTGTGTTTGCTGTGCTGCCTGTGCTTGCTGCCTTTGCTTGCTGTGCTGCCTGTGCTTGCTGCCTGTGCTTGCTGTGCTGCCTATGCTTGCTGCCTGTGCTTGCTGTGCTGCCTGTGCTGCCTGTGCTGCCTGTGCTGCCTGTGCTTGCTGTGCTGCCTGTGCTTGCTGCCTGTGCTTGCTGTGCTGCCTGTGCTTGCTGCCTGTGCTTGCTGCCTGTGTTTGCTGTGCTGCCTGTGCTTGCTGCCTGTGCTTGCTCTGCTGCCTGTGCTTGCTGCCCGTGCTTGCTGTGCTGCCGGTGCTTGCTGTGCTGCCTGTTCTTGCTGTGCTGCCTGTGCTTGCTGCGCTGCCTGTGCTTACTGCCTGTGTTTGCTGTGCTGCCTGTGCTTGCTGCCTGTGCTTGCTGTGCTGCCTGTGCTTGCTGCCTGTGCTTGCTGCCTGTGCTTGCTGTGCTGCCTGTGCTTGCTGCCTGTGCTGCTGTGCTGCCTGTACTTGCTGTGCTGCCTGTGCTTGCTGTGCTTGCTGCCTGTGCTTGCTATGCTGCCTGTGCAAGCTGCCTGTGCTTGCTGTGCTGCCTGTGCTGCCTGTGCTTGCTGCCTGTGCTTGCTGTGCTGCCTGTGCTTGCTGCCAGTGCTTGCTGTGCTGCTTGTGCTTGCTGCCTGTGCTTGTTGTCCTGCCTGTGCTTGCTGCCTGTGCTTGCTGAGCTGAGTGTGTTTGCTGCCTGTGCTGCCTGTGCTTGCTGCCTTTGCTTGCTGTGCTGCCTGTCCTTGCTGCCTGTGCTTGCTGTGCTGCCTGTGCCTGCTGCCTGTGCTTGCTGCCTGTGCTTGCTGTGCTGCCTGTGCTTGCTGCCTGTGCTTGCTGTGCTGCCTGTGCTTGCTGCCTGTGCTTGCTGTGCTGCCTGTGCTTGCTGCCTGTGCTTGCTGCCTGTTCTTGCTGTGCTGCCTGTGCTTGCTGCGCTGCCTGTGCTTGCTGCCTGTGTTTGCTGTGCTGCCTGTGCTTGCTGCCTTTGCTTGCTGTGCTGCCTGTGCTTGCTGCCTGTGCTTGCTGTGCTGCCTATGCTTGCTGCCTGTGCTTGCTGTGCTGCCTGTGCTGCCTGTGCTGCCTGTGCTACCTGTGCTTGCTGTGCTGCCTGAGCTGCCTGTGCTTGCTGCCTGTGCTTGCTGTGCTGCCTGTGCTTGCTGCCTGTGCTTGCTGCCTGTGCTGCCAGTGCTTGCTGCCTGTGCTGCCAGTGCTTGCTGTCTGTGCTTGCTGTGCTGCCTGAGCTACCTGTGCTTGCTGTGCTGCCTGAGCTGCCTGTGCTTGCTGCCTGTGCTTGCTGTGCTGCCTGTGCTCGCTGTTCTGCTTGTGCTTGCTGCCTGTGCTGCCTGTGCTCGCTGTGCTGCTTGTGCTTGCTGCCTGTGCTTGCTGTGCTGTCTGTGCTTGCTGCGCTGCGTGTGCTTGCTGTGCTGCCTGTGCTTGCTGCCTGTGCTTGCTGTGCCGCCTGTGCTTGTTGTGCTGCCTGTGCTTGCTGTGCTGCCTGTGCTTGCTGCATGTGCATTCTGTGCTGCCTGTGCTTGCTGCCTGTGCTTGCTGCCTGTGCTTGCTGTTTGTGCTTGCTGTGCTGCCAGTGCTTGCTGCCTGTGCTTGCTGTGCTGCCTGTGCTTGCTGCCTGTGCTTGCTGTGCTGCCTGTGCTTGCTGCCTGTGCTTGCTGCCTGTGCTTGCTGCCTGTGCTGTCTGTGCTGCCTGTGCCTGCTGCCTGTGCTTGCTGCCTGTGCTTGCTGCCTGTGGTGCCTGTGCTGCCTGTGCTTGCTGCCTGTGCTTGCTGTGCTGCCTGAGCTGCCTGTGCTTGCTGCCTGTGCTTGCTGTGCTGCCTGTGCTTGCTGCCTGTGCTTGCTGTGCTGCCTGTGCTTGCTGCCTGTGTTTGCTGTGCTGCCTGTGCTTGCTGCCTGTGCTTGCTCTGCTGCATGTGCTTGCTGCCTGTGCTTGCTGTGCTGCCTGTGCTTGCTGTTTGTGCTTGCTGTGCTGCCAGTGCTTGCTGCCTGTGCTTGCTGTGCTGCCTGTGCTTGCTGCCTGTGCTTGCTATGCTGCCTGTGCAAGCTGCCTGTGCTTGCTGTGCTGCCTGTGCTGCCTGTGCTTGCTGCCTTTGCTTGCTGTGCTGCCTGTCCTTGCTGCCTGTGCTTGCTGTGCTGCCTGTGCTTGCTGCCTGTGCTTGCTGTGCTGCCTGAGCTGTCTGTGCTTGCTGCCTGTGCTTGCTGTGCTGCCTGTGCTTGCTGCCTGTGCTTGCTGTGCTGCCTGTGCTTGCTGCCTGTGCTTGCTGTGCTGCCTGTGCTTGCTGCCTGTGCTTGCTGCCTGTTCTTGCTGTGCTGCCTGTGCTTGCTGCGCTGCCTGTGCTTGCTGCCTGTGTTTGCTGTGCTGCCTGTGCTTGCTGCCTTTGCTTGCTGTGCTGCCTGTGCTTGCTGCCTGTGCTTGCTGTGCTGCCTATGCTTGCTGCCTGTGCTTGCTGTGCTGCCTGTGCTGCCTGTGCTGCCTGTGCTGCCTGTGCTTGCTGTGCTGCCTGTGCTTGCTGCCTGTGCTTGCTGTGCTGCCTGTGCTTGCTGCCTGTGCTTGCTGCCTGTGTTTGCTGTGCTGCCTGTGCTTGCTGCCTGTGCTTGCTCTGCTGCCTGTGCTTGCTGCCCGTGCTTGCTGTGCTGCCGGTGCTTGCTGTGCTGCCTGTTCTTGCTGTGCTGCCTGTGCTTGCTGCGCTGCCTGTGCTTACTGCCTGTGTTTGCTGTGCTGCCTGTGCTTGCTGCCTGTGCTTGCTGTGCTGCCGGTGCTTGCTGCCCGTGCTTGCTGTGCTGCCTGTGCTTGCTGCCTGTGCTTGCTGTGCTGCCTGTGCTTGCTGCCTGTGCTGCCTGTGCTGTCTGTGCTGCCTGTGCTTGCTGCCTGTGCTTGCTGCCTGTGCTTGCTGTGCTGCCTGTGCTTGCTGCCTGTGCTTGCTGCCTGTGCTTGCTGCCTGTGGTGCCTGTGCTGCCTGTGCCTGCTGCCTGTGCTTGCTGCCTGTGCTTGCTGCCTGTGGTGCCTGTGCTGCCTGTGCTTGCTGCCTGTGCTTGCTGTGCTGCCTGAGCTGCCTGTGCTTGCTGCCTGTGCTTGCTGTGCTGCCTGTGCTTGCTGCCTGTGCTTGCTGTGCTGCCTGTGCTTGCTGTGCTGCCTGTGCTTGCTGCCTGTGCTTGCTGTGCTGCCTGTGCTTGCTGCCTGTGCTTGCTGTGCTGCCTGTGCTTGCTGCCTGTGCTTGCTGCCTGTGCTTGCTGTGCTGCCTGTGCTTGCTGCCTGTGCTTGCTGCCTGTGCTTGCTGCCTGTGCTTTCTGTGCTGCCTGTGCTTGCTGTGCTGCCTGTGCTTGCTGCATGTGCATTCTGTGCTGCCTGTGCTTGCTGCCTGTGCTTGCTGTGCTGCCTGTGCTTGCTGTGCTGCCTGTGCTTGCTGCCTGTGCTTGCTGTGCTGCCTGTGCTTGCTGTTTGTGCTTGGTGTGCTGCCAGTGCTTGCTGCCTGTGCTTGCTGTGCTGCCTGTGCTTGCTGCATGTGCATTCTGTGCTGCCTGTGCTTGCTGTGCTGCCTGTGCTTGCTGTGCTGCCTGTGCTTGCTGCCTGTGCTTGCTGTGCTGCCTGTGCTTGCTGTTTGTGCTTGCTGTGCTGCCAGTGCTTGCTGCCTGTGCTTGCTGTGCTGCCTGTGCTTGCTGTTTGTGCTTGCTGTGCTGCCAGTGCTTGCTGCCTGTGCTTGCTGTGCTGCCTGTGCTTGCTGCCTGTGCTTGCTATGCTGCCTGTGCAAGCTGCCTGTGCTTGCTGTGCTGCCTGTGCTGCCTGTGCTTGCTGCCTGTGCTTGCTGCCTGTGCTTGCTGTGCTGCCTGTGCTTGCTGCCTGTGCTTGCTGCCTGTGCTTGCTGTGCTGCCTGTGCTTGCTGCCTGTGCTGCTGTGCTGCCTGTACTTGCTGTGCTGCCTGTGCTTGCTGTGCTTGCTGCCTGTGCTTGCTATGCTGCCTGTGCAAGCTGCCTGTGCTTGCTGTGCTGCCTGTGCTGCCTGTGCTTGCTGCCTGTGCTTGCTGTGCTGCCTGTGCTTGCTGCCAGTGCTTGCTGTGCTGCTTGTGCTTGCTGCCTGTGCTTGTTGTCCTGCCTGTGCTTGCTGCCTGTGCTTGCTGAGCTGAGTGTGTTTGCTGCCTGTGCTGCCTGTGCTTGCTGCCTTTGCTTGCTGTGCTGCCTGTCCTTGCTGCCTGTGCTTGCTGTGCTGCCTGTGCCTGCTGCCTGTGCTTGCTGCCTGTGCTTGCTGTGCTGCCTGTGCTTGCTGCCTGTGCTTGCTGTGCTGCCTGTGCTTGCTGCCTGTGCTTGCTGTGCTGCCTGTGCTTGCTGCCTGTGCTTGCTGCCTGTTCTTGCTGTGCTGCCTGTGCTTGCTGCGCTGCCTGTGCTTGCTGCCTGTGTTTGCTGTGCTGCCTGTGCTTGCTGCCTTTGCTTGCTGTGCTGCCTGTGCTTGCTGCCTGTGCTTGCTGTGCTGCCTATGCTTGCTGCCTGTGCTTGCTGTGCTGCCTGTGCTGCCTGTGCTGCCTGTGCTACCTGTGCTTGCTGTGCTGCCTGAGCTGCCTGTGCTTGCTGCCTGTGCTTGCTGTGCTGCCTGTGCTTGCTGCCTGTGCTTGCTGCCTGTGCTGCCAGTGCTTGCTGCCTGTGCTGCCAGTGCTTGCTGTCTGTGCTTGCTGTGCTGCCTGAGCTACCTGTGCTTGCTGTGCTGCCTGAGCTGCCTGTGCTTGCTGCCTGTGCTTGCTGTGCTGCCTGTGCTCGCTGTTCTGCTTGTGCTTGCTGCCTGTGCTGCCTGTGCTCGCTGTGCTGCTTGTGCTTGCTGCCTGTGCTTGCTGTGCTGTCTGTGCTTGCTGCGCTGCGTGTGCTTGCTGTGCTGCCTGTGCTTGCTGCCTGTGCTTGCTGTGCCGCCTGTGCTTGTTGTGCTGCCTGTGCTTGCTGTGCTGCCTGTGCTTGCTGCATGTGCATTCTGTGCTGCCTGTGCTTGCTGCCTGTGCTTGCTGCCTGTGCTTGCTGTGCTGCCTGTGCTTGCTGTTTGTGCTTGCTGTGCTGCCAGTGCTTGCTGCCTGTGCTTGCTGTGCTGCCTGTGCTTGCTGCCTGTGCTTGCTGTGCTGCCTGTGCTTGCTGCCTGTGCTTGCTGTGCTGCCTGTACTTGCTGCCTGTGCTTGCTGTGCTGCCTGTGCTTGCTGCCTGTGTTTGCTGTGCTGCCTGTGCTTTCTGCCTGTGCTTGCTCTGCTGCCTGTGCTTGCTGCCTGTGCTTGCTGTGCTGCCTGTGCTTGCTGCCTGTGCTTGCTGTGCTGCCTGTGCTTGCTGCCTGTGTTTGCTGTGCTGCCTGTGCTTGCTGCCTGTGCTTGCTCTGCTGCCTGTGCTTGCTGCCTGTGCTTGCTGTGCTGCCTGTGCTTGCTGTTTGTGCTTGCTGTGCTGCCAGTGCTTGCTGCCTGTGCTTGCTGTGCTGCCTGTGCTTGCTGCCTGTGCTTGCTATGCTGCCTGTGCAAGCTGCCTGTGCTTGCTGTGCTGCCTGTGCTGCCTGTGCTTGCTGCCTTTGCTTGCTGTGCTGCCTGTCCTTGCTGCCTGTGCTTGCTGTGCTGCCTGTGCTTGCTGCCTGTGCTTGCTGTGCTGCCTGAGCTGTCTGTGCTTGCTGCCTGTGCTTGCTGTGCTGCCTGTGCTTGCTGCCTGTGCTTGCTGTGCTGCCTGTGCTTGCTGCCTGTGCTTGCTGTGCTGCCTGTGCTTGCTGCCTGTGCTTGCTGCCTGTTCTTGCTGTGCTGCCTGTGCTTGCTGCGCTGCCTGTGCTTGCTGCCTGTGTTTGCTGTGCTGCCTGTGCTTGCTGCCTTTGCTTGCTGTGCTGCCTGTGCTTGCTGCCTGTGCTTGCTGTGCTGCCTATGCTTGCTGCCTGTGCTTGCTGTGCTGCCTGTGCTGCCTGTGCTGCCTGTGCTGCCTGTGCTTGCTGTGCTGCCTGAGCTGCCTGTGCTTGCTGCCTGTGCTTGCTGTGCTGCCTGTGCTTGCTGCCTGTGCTTGCTGCCTGTGCTGCCAGTGCTTGCTGCCTGTGCTGCCAGTGCTTGCTGTCTGTGCTTGCTGTGCTGCCTGAGCTGCCTGTGCTTGCTGTGCTGCCTGAGCTGCCTGTGCTTGCTGCCTGTGCTTGCTGTGCTGCCTGTGCTCGCTGTTCTGCTTGTGCTTGCTGCCTGTGCTGCCTGTGCTCGCTGTGCTGCTTGTGCTTGCTGCCTGTGCATGCTGTGCTGTCTGTGCTTGCTGCGCTGCGTGTGCTTGCTGTGCTGCCTGTGCTTGCTGCCTGTGCTTGCTCTGCCGCCTGTGCTTGTTGTGCTGCCTGTGCTTGCTGTGCTGCCTGTGCTTGCTGCATGTGCATTCTGTGCTGCCTGTGCTTGCTGCCTGTGCTTGCTGTGCTGCCTGTGCTTGCTGTGCTGCCTGTGCTTGCTGCCTGTGCTTGCTGTGCTGCCTGTGCTTGCTGTTTGTGCTTGCTGTGCTGCCAGTGCTTGCTGCCTGTGCTTGCTGTGCTGCCTGTGCTTGCTGCCTGTGCTTGCTATGCTGCCTGTGCAAGCTGCCTGTGCTTGCTGTGCTGCCTGTGCTGCCTGTGCTTGCTGCCTGTGCTTGCTGCCTGTGCTTGCTGTGCTGCCTGTGCTTGCTGCCTGTGCTTGCTGCCTGTGCTTGCTGTGCTGCCTGTGCTTGCTGCCTGTGCTGCTGTGCTGCCTGTACTTGCTGTGCTGCCTGTGCTTGCTGTGCTGTCTGTGCTTGCTGTGCTGCCTGTGCTTGCTGCCTGTGCTTGCTGTGCTGCCTGTGCTTGCTGCCTGTGCTTGCTGCCTGTGCTTGCTGTGCTGAGAATGTTTGCTGCCTGTGCTTGCTGCCTGTGCTTGCTGTGCTGCCTGTCCCTGCTGCCTGTGCTTGCTGTGCTGCCTGTCCCTGCTGCCTGTGCTTGCTGTGCTGAGTATGTTTGCTGCCTGTGCTTGCTGCCTGTGCTTGCAGTGCTGCCTGTCCCTGCTGCCTGTGCTTGCTGTGCTGCCTGTCCCTGCTGCCTGTGCTTGCTGTGCTGCCTGTGCTTGCTGCCTGTGTTTGCTGTGCTGCCTGTGCTTGCTGCCTGTGCTTGCTGCCTGTGCTTGCTGTGCTGCCTGTGCTTGCTGCCTGTGCTTGCTGTGCTGCCTGTGCTTGCTGCCTGTGCTTGCTGCCTGTGCTTTCTGTGCTGCCTGTGCCTGCTGCCTGTGCTTGCTGCCTGTGCTGCTGTGCGACCTGTACTTGCTGTGCTGCCTCTGCTTGCTGCATGTGTTTGCTGCCTGTGCTTGCTGCCTGTGCTTGCTGTGCTGCCTGTGCTTGCTGCCTGTGCTTGCTGTGCCGCCTGTGCTTGTTGTGCTGCCTGTGCTTGCTGTGCTGCCTGTGCTTGCTGCATGTGCATTCTGTGCTGCCTGTGCTTGCTGCTTGTGCTTGCTGTGCTGCCTGTGCTTGCTGTTTGTGCTTGCTGTGCTGCCAGTGCTTGCTGCCTGTGCTTGCTGTGCTGCCTGTGCTTGCTGTGCTGCCTGTGCTGCCTGTGCTTGCTGCCTGTGCTTGCTGTGCTGCCTGTGCTTGCTGCCTGTGCTTGCTGTGCTGCCTGTGCTTGCTGCCTGTGCTTGCTGTGCTGCCTGTGCTTGCTGCCTGTGCTTGCTGTGCTGCCTGTGCTTGCTGCCTGTGTTTGCTGTGCTGCCTGTGCTTTCTGCCTGTGCTTGCTCTGCTGCCTGTGCTTGCTGCCTGTGCTTGCTGTGCTGCCTGTGCTGTGCTGCCTGTGCTTGCTGAGCTGAGTGTGTTTGCTGCCTGTGCTGCTTGTGCTTGCTGTGCTGCCTGTGCTTGCTGCCTGTGCTTGCTGTGCTGTCTGAGCTGCCTGTGCTTGCTGCCTGTGCTTGCTGTGCTGCCTGTGCTTGCTGTCTGTGCTTGCTGTGCTGCCTGTGCTGTCTGTGCTGCCTGTGCTTGCTGCCTGTGCTTGCTGCCTGTGCTTGCTGTGCTGCCTGTGCTTGCTGCCTGTGCTTGGTGCCTGTGCTTGCTGCCTGTGCTTGCTGCCTGTGCTTGCTGCCTGTGCTGTCTGTGCTGCCTGTGCCTGCTGCCTGTGCTTGCTGCCTGTGCTTGCTGCCTGTGGTGCCTGTGCTGCCTGTGCTTGCTGCCTGTGCTTGCTGTGCTGCCTGAGCTGCCTGTGCTTGCTGCCTGTGCTTGCTGTGCTGCCTGTGCTTGCTGCCTGTGCTTGCTGTGCTGCCTGTGCTTGCTGCCTGTGCTGCCTGTGCTTGCTGCCTGTGCTTGCTGTGCTGCCTGTGCTTGCTGCCTGTGTTTGCTGTGCTGCCTGTGCTTGCTCTGCTGCCTGTGCTTGCTGCCTGTGCTTGCTGTGCTGCCTGTGCTTGCTGTGCTGCCAGTGCTTGCTGCCTGTGCTTGCTGTGCTGCCTGTGCTTGCTGCCTGTGCTTGCTATGCTGCCTGTGCAAGCTGCCTGTGCTTGCTGCCTGTGCTTGCTGTGCTGCCTGTGCTTGCTGCCAGTGCTTGCTGTGCTGCCTGTGCTTGCTGCCTGTGCTTGTTGTCCTGCCTGTGCTTGCTGCCTGTGCTTGCTGAGCTGAGTGTGTTTGCTGCCTGTGCTGCCTGTGCTTGCTGCCTGTGCTTGCTGTCTGTGCTTGCTGTGCTGCCTGTGCTTGCTGCGCTGCCTGTGCTTGCTGCCTGTGCTTGCTGTGCTGCCTGTGCTTGCTGCCTGTGCTTGCTGAGCTGAGTGTGTTTGCTGCCTGTGCTGTCTGTGCTTGCTGTGCTGCTTGTGCTTGCTGCCTGTGCTTGCTGTGCTGTCTGTGCTTGCTGTCCTGCCTGTGCTTGCTGCGCTGCGTCTGCTGGCTGTGCTGCCTGTGCTTGCTGCCTGTGCTTGCTGTGCTGCCTGTGCTTGCTGCCTGTGCTTGCTGTGCCGCCTGTGCTTGTTGTGCTGCCTGTGCTTGCTGTGCTTGCTATGCTGCCTGTACTTGCTGTGCTGCCTGTGCTTGCTGCCTGTGTTTGCTGTGCTGCCTGTGCTTGCTGCCTGTGCTTGCTCTGCTGCCTGTGCTTGCTGCGCTGCCTGTGCTTGCTGCCTGTACTTGCTGTGCTGCTTGTGCTTGCTGCCTGTGCTTGCTGCCTGTGCTTGCTGTGCTGCCTGTGCTTGCAGCATGTGCTTGCTGTGCTGCCTGTGCTTGCTGCCTGTGCTTGCTGTGCTGCCTGTGCTTGCTGCCTGTGCTTGCTGCCTGTGCTTGCTGTGCTGCCTGTGCTTGCTGCCTGTGCTTGCTGTGCTGCCTGTGTTTGCTGTGCTGCCTGTGCTTGCTGCCTGTGCTTGCTGCCTGTGCTTGCTGCCTGTGCTTGCTGCCTGTGCTTGCTGTGCTGCCTGTGTTTGCTGTGCTGCCCGTGCTTGCTGCATGTGCATTCTGTGCTGCCTGTCCTTGCTGCCTGTGCTGTCTGTGGTTGCTGTGCTGCCTGTGCTTGCTGTGCTGCCTATGCTTGCTGCCTGTGCTTGCTGTGCTGCCTGTGCTTGCTGCCTGTGCTGCCTGTGCTGCCTGTGCCTGCCTGTGCTTGCTGTGCTGCCTGAGCTGCCTGTGCTTGCTGCCTGTGCTTGCTGTGCTGCCTGTGCTTGCTCCCTGTGCTTGCTGTGTTGCCTGTGCTTGCTGCCTGTGCTGCCAGTGCTTGCTGTCTGTGCTTGCTGTGCTGCCTGAGCTGCCTGTGCTTGCTGTGCTGCCTGAGCTGCCTGTGCTTGCTGCCTGTGCTTGCTGTGCTGCTTGTGCTTGCTGCCTGTGCTTGCTGTGCTGTCTGTGCTTGCTGCGCTGCGTGTGCTTGCTGTGCTGCCTGTGCTTGCTGCCTGTGCTTGCTGTGCTGCCTGTGCTTGCTGCCTGTGCTTGCTGTGCCGCCTGTGCTTGTTGTGCTGCCTGTGCTTGCTATGCTGCCTGTGCAAGCTGCCTGTGCTTGCTGTGCTGCCTGTGCTTGCTGCATGTGCATTCTGTGCTGCCTGTGCTTGCTGCCTGTGCTTGCTGTGCTGCCTGTGCTTGCTGTGCTGCCTGTGCTTGCTGCCTGTGCTTGCTGTGCTGCCTGTGCTTGCTGTTTGTGCTTGCTGTGCTGCCTGTGCTGTCTGTGCTGCCTGTGCTTGCTGCCTGTGCTTGCTGTCTGTGCTTGCTGTGCTGCCTGTGCTTGCTGTGCTGCCTGTGCTTGCTGCGCTGCCTGTGCTTGCTGCCTGTGCTTGCTGTGCTGCCTGTGCTTGCTGCCTGTGCTTGCTGAGCTGAGTGTGTTTGCTGCCTGTGCTGTCTGTGCTTGCTGTGCTGCTTGTGCTTGCTGCCTGTGCTTGCTGTGCTGTCTGTGCTTGCTGTCCTGCCTGTGCTTGCTGCGCTGCGTCTGCTTGCTGTGCTGCCTGTGCTTGCTGCCTGTGCTTGCTGTGCTGCCTGTGCTTGCTGCCTGTGCTTGCTGTGCCGCCTGTGCTTGTTGTGCTGCCTGTGCTTGCTGTGCTTGCTATGCTGCCTGTACTTGCTGTGCTGCCTGTGCTTGCTGCCTGTGTTTGCTGTGCTGCCTGTGCTTGCTGCCTGTGCTTGCTCTGCTGCCTGTGCTTGCTGCCCGTGCTTGCTGTGCTGCCGGTGCTTGCTGTGCTGCCTGTTCTTGCTGTGCTGCCTGTGCTTGCTGCGCTGCCTGTGCTTGCTGCCTGTGTTTGCTGTGCTGCCTGTGCTTGCTGCCTGTGCTTGCTGTGCTGCCGGTGCTTGCTGCCCGTGCTTGCTGTGCTGCCTGTGCTTGCTGCCTGTGCTTGCTGTGCTGCCTGTGCTTGCTGCCTGTGCTTGCTGTGCTGCCTGTGCTTGCTGTTTGTGCTTGCTGTGCTCCCAGTGCTTGCTGCCTGTGCTTGCTGTGCTGCCTGTGCTTGCTGCCTGTGCTTGCTATGCTGCCTGTGCAAGCTGCCTGTGCTTGCTGTGCTGCCTGTGCTGCCTGTGCTTGCTGCCTGTGCTTGCTGTGCTGCCTGTGCTTGCTGCCTGTGCTTTCTATGCTGCCTGTGCAAGCTGCCTGTGCTTGCTGTGCTGCCTGTGCTGCCTGTGCTTGCTGCCTGTGCTTGCTGTGCTGCCTGTGCTTGCTGCCTGTGCTTGCTGTGCTGCCTGTGCTTGCTGCCTGTGCTTGCTGTGCTGCCTGTGCTTGCTGCGCTGCCTGTGCTTGCTGCCTGTGTTTGCTGTGCTGCCTGTGCTTGCTGCCTGTGCTTGCTGTGCTGCCGGTGCTTGCTGCCCGTGCTTGCTGTGCTGCCTGTGCTTGCTGCCTGTGCTTGCTGTGCTGCCTGTGCTCGCTGCCTGTGCTTGCTGTGCTGCCTGTGCTTGCTGCCTGTGCTGTGCTGCCTGTACTTGCTGTGCTGCTTGTGCTTGCTGCCTGTGCTTGCTGCCTGTGCTTGCTGTGCTGCCTATGCTTGCAGCATGTGCTTGCTGTGCTGCCTGTGCTTGCTGCCTGTGCTTGCTGCCTGTGCTTCCTGTGCTGCCTGTGCTTGCTGCCTGTGCTTGCTGTGCTGCCTGTGTTTGCTGTGCTGCCTGTGCTTGCTGCCTGTGCTTGCTGCCTGTGCTTGCTGCCTGTGCTTGCTGTGCTGCCTGTGTTTGCTGTGCTGCCTGTGCTTGCTGCCTGTGCTTGCTGTGCTGCCTGCGCTTGCTGCCTGTGCTTGCTGTGCTGCCTGTGTTTGCTGTGCTGCCTGTGCTTGCTGCCTGTGCTTGCTGTGCTGCCTGCGCTTGCTGCCTGTGCTTGCTATGCTGCCTGTGCAAGCTGCCTGTGCTTGCTGTGCTGCCTGTGCTTGCTGCCTGTGCTGCTGTGCTGCCTGTACTTGCTGTGCTGCTTGTGCTTGCTGCCTGTGCTTGCTGCCTGTGCTTGCTGTGCTGCCTGTGCTTGCAGCATGTGCTTGCTGTGCTGCCTGTGCTTGCTGCCTGTGCTTGCTGCCTGTGCTTGCTGTGCTGCCTGTGCTTGCTGTGCTGCCTGTGTTTGCTGTGCTGCCTGTGCTTGCTGCCTGTGCTTGCTGTGCTGCCTGTGTTTGCTGTGCTGCCTGTGCTTGCTGCCTGTGCTTGCTGTGCTGCCTGTGCTTGCTGCCTGTGCTTGCTGTGCTGCCTGTGCTTGCTGTGCTGCTTGTGCTTGCTGCCTGTGCTTGCTGTGCTGTCTGTGCTTGCTGCGCTGCGTGTGCTTGCTGTGCTGCCTGTGCTTGCTGCCTGTGCTTGCTGTGCTGCCTGTGCTTGCTGCCTGTGCTTGCTGTGCCGCCTGTGCTTGTTGTGGTGCCTGTGCTTGCTATGCTGCCTGTGCTTGCTGTGCTGCCTGTCCCTGCTGCCTGTGCTTGCTGTGCTGCCTGTCCCTGCTGCCTGTGCTTGCTGTGCTGCCTGTGCTTGCTGCCTGTGTTTGCTGTGCTGCCTGTGCTTGCTGCCTGTGCTTGCTGCCTGTGCTTGCTGTGCTGCCTGTGCTTGCTGTTTGTGCTTGCTGTGCTGCCAGTGCTTGCTGCCTGTGCTTGCTGTGCTGCCTGTGCTTGCTGCCTGTGCTTGCTATGCTGCCTGTGCAAGCTGCCTGTGCTTGCTGTGCTGCCTGTGCTGCCTGTGCTTGCTGCCTGTGCTTGCTGTGCTGCCTGTGCTTGCTGCCTGTGCTTGCTGTGCTGCCTGTGCTTGCTGCCTGTGCTTGCTGTGCTGCCTGTGCTTGCTGCCTGTGCTTGCTGTGCTGCCTGTGCTTGCTGCCTGTGTTTGCTGTGCTGCCTGTGCTTTCTGCCTGTGCTTGCTCTGCTGCCTGTGCTTGCTGCCTGTGCTTGCTGTGCTGCCTGTGCTGTGCTGCCTGTGCTTGCTGAGCTGAGTGTGTTTGCTGCCTGTGCTGCTTGTGCTTGCTGTGCTGCCTGTGCTTGCTGCCTGTGCTTGCTGTGCTGCCTGTGCTTGCTGCCTGTGCTTGCTATGCTGCCTGTGCAAGCTGCCTGTGCTTGCTGTGCTGCCTGTGCTGCCTGTGCTTGCTGCCTGTGCTTGCTGTGCTGCCTGTGCTTGCTGCCTGTGCTTGCTGTGCTGCCTGTGCTTGCTGCCTGTGCTTGCTGTGCTGCCTGTGCTTGCTGCCTGTGCTTGCTGTGCTGCCTGTGCTTGCTGCCTGTGTTTGCTGTGCTGCCTGTGCTTTCTGCCTGTGCTTGCTCTGCTGCCTGTGCTTGCTGCCTGTGCTTGCTGTGCTGCCTGTGCTGTGCTGCCTGTGCTTGCTGAGCTGAGTGTGTTTGCTGCCTGTGCTGCTTGTGCTTGCTGTGCTGCCTGTGCTTGCTGCCTGTGCTTGCTGTGCCGCCTGTGCTTGCTGTGCTGCCTGTGCTTGCTGCCTGTGCTTGCTGTGCTGCCTGTGCTTGCTGCCTGTGCTTGCTGTGCTGCCTGTGCTTGCTGCCTGTGTTTGCTGTGCTGCCTGTGCTTTCTGCCTGTGCTTGCTCTGCTGCCTGTGCTTGCTGCCTGTGCTTGCTGTGCTGCCTGTGCTGTGCTGCCTGTGCTTGCTGAGCTGAGTGTGTTTGCTGCCTGTGCTGCTTGTGCTTGCTGTGCTGCCTGTGCTTGCTGCCTGTGCTTGCTGTGCTGTCTGAGCTGCCTGTGCTTGCTGCCTGTGCTTGCTGTGCTGCCTGTGCTTACTGTGTTGCCTGTGCTTGCTGCCTGTGCTTGCTGCCTGTGCTTGCTGTGCTGCCTGTGCTTGCTGCCTGTGCTTGGTGCCTGTGCTTGCTGCCTGTGCTTGCTGCCTGTGCTTGCTGCCTGTGCTGTCTGTGCTGCCTGTGCCTGCTGCCTGTGCTTGCTGCCTGTGCTTGCTGCCTGTGGTGCCTGTGCTGCCTGTGCTTGCTGCCTGTGCTTGCTGTGCTGCCTGAGCTGCCTGTGCTTGCTGCCTGTGCTTGCTGTGCTGCCTGTGCTTGCTGCCTGTGCTTGCTGTGCTGCCTGTGCTTGCTGCCTGTGCTTGCTGTGCTGCCTGTGCTTGCTGCCTGTGCTTGCTGTGCTGCCTGTGCTTGCTGCCTGTGTTTGCTGTGCTGCCTGTGCTTGCTGCCTGTGCTTGCTCTGCTGCCTGTGCTTGCTGCCTGTGCTTGCTGTGCTGCCTGTGCTTGCTGTTTGTGCTTGCTGTGCTGCCAGTGCTTGCTGCCTGTGCTTGCTGTGCTGCCTGTGCTTGCTGCCTGTGCTTGCTATGCTGCCTGTGCAAGCTGCCTGTGCTTGCTGTGCTGCCTGTGCTGCCTGTGCTTGCTGCCTTTGCTTGCTGTGCTGCCTGTCCTTGCTGCCTGTGCTTGCTGTGCTGCCTGTGCTTGCTGCCTGTGCTTGCTGTGCTGCCTGAGCTGTCTGTGCTTGCTGCCTGTGCTTGCTGTGCTGCCTGTGCTTGCTGCCTGTGCTTGCTGTGCTGCCTGTGCTTGCTGCCTGTGCTTGCTGTGCTGCCTGTGCTTGCTGCCTGTGCTTGCTGCCTGTTCTTGCTGTGCTGCCTGTGCTTGCTGCGCTGCCTGTGCTTGCTGCCTGTGTTTGCTGTGCTGCCTGTGCTTGCTGCCTTTGCTTGCTGTGCTGCCTGTGCTTGCTGCCTGTGCTTGCTGTGCTGCCTATGCTTGCTGCCTGTGCTTGCCGTGCTGCCTGTGCTGCCTGTGCTGCCTGTGCTGCCTGTGCTTGCTGTGCTGCCTGAGCTGCCTGTGCTTGCTGCCTGTGCTTGCTGTGCTGCCTGTGCTTGCTGCCTGTGCTTGCTGCCTGTGCTGCCAGTGCTTGCTGCCTGTGCTGCCAGTGCTTGCTGTCTGTGCTTGCTGTGCTGCCTGAGCTGCCTGTGCTTGCTGTGCTGCCTGAGCTGCCTGTGCTTGCTGCCTGTGCTTGCTGTGCTGCCTGTGCTGCCTGTGCTTGCTGCCTGTGCTTGCTGTGCTGCCTGTGCTTGCTGTTTGTGCTTGCTGTGCTGCCAGTGCTTGCTGCCTGTGCTTGCTGTGCTGCCTGTGCTTGCTGCCTGTGCTTGCTATGCTGCCTGTGCAAGCTGCCTGTGCTTGCTGTGCTGCCTGTGCTGCCTGTGCTTGCTGCCTGTGCTTGCTGCCTGTGCTTGCTGTGCTGCCTGTGCTTGCTGCCTGTGCTTGCTGCCTGTGCTTGCTGTGCTGCCTGTGCTTGCTGCCTGTGCTGCTGTGCTGCCTGTACTTGCTGTGCTGCCTGTGCTTGCTGTGCTGTCTGTGCTTGCTGTGCTGCCTGTGCTTGCTGCCTGTGCTTGCTGCCTGTGCTTGCTGTGCTGCCTGTGCTTGCTGCCTGTGCTTGCTGCCTGTGCTTGCTGTGCTGAGTATGTTTGCTGCCTGTGCTTGCTGCCTGTGCTTGCTGTGCTGCCTGTCCCTGCTGCCTGTGCTTGCTGTGCTGCCTGTCCCTGCTGCCTGTGCTTGCTGTGCTGAGTATGTTTGCTGCCTGTGCTTGCTGCCTGTGCTTGCAGTGCTGCCTGTCCCTGCTGCCTGTGATTGCTGTGCTGCCTGTCCCTGCTGCCTGTGCTTGCTGTGCTGCCTGTGCTTGCTGCCTGTGTTTGCTGTGCTGCCTGTGCTTGCTGCCTGTGCTTGCTGCCTGTGCTTGCTGTGCTGCCTGTGCTTGCTGCCTGTGCTTGCTGTGCTGCCTGTGCTTGCTGCCTGTGCTTGCTGCCTGTGCTTTCTGTGCTGCCTGTGCCTGCTGCCTGTGCTTGCTGCCTGTGCTGCTGTGCGACCTGTACTTGCTGTGCTGCCTGTGCTTGCTGCATGTGTTTGCTGCCTGTGCTTGCTGCCTGTGCTTGCTGTGCTGCCTGTGCTTGCTGCCTGTGCTTGCTGTGCCGCCTGTGCTTGTTGTGCTGCCTGTGCTTGCTGTGCTGCCTGTGCTTGCTGCATGTGCATTCTGTGCTGCCTGTGCTTGCTGCCTGTGCTTGCTGTTTGTGCTTGCTGTGCTGCCAGTGCTTGCTGCCTGTGCTTGCTGTGCTGCCTGTGCTTGCTGTGCTGCCTGTGCTGCCTGTGCTTGCTGCCTGTGCTTGCTGTGCTGCCTGTGCTTGCTGCCTGTGCTTGCTGTGCTGCCTGTGCTTGCTGCCTGTGCTTGCTGTGCTGCCTGTGCTTGCTGCCTGTGCTTGCTGTGCTGCCTGTGCTTGCTGCCTGTGTTTGCTGTGCTGCCTGTGCTTTCTGCCTGTGCTTGCTCTGCTGCCTGTGCTTGCTGCCTGTGCTTGCTGTGCTGCCTGTGCTGTGCTGCCTGTGCTTGCTGAGCTGAGTGTGTTTGCTGCCTGTGCTGCTTGTGCTTGCTGTGCTGCCTGTGCTTGCTGCCTGTGCTTGCTGTGCTGTCTGAGCTGCCTGTGCTTGCTGCCTGTGCTTGCTGTGCTGCCTGTGCTTCCTGTCTGTGCTTGCTGTGCTGCCTGTGCTGTCTGTGCTGCCTGTGCTTGCTGCCTGTGCTTGCTGCCTGTGCTTGCTGTGCTGCCTGTGCTTGCTGCCTGTGCTTGGTGCCTGTGCTTGCTGCCTGTGCTTGCTGCCTGTGCTTGCTGCCTGTGCTGTCTGTGCTGCCTGTGCCTGCTGCCTGTGCTTGCTGCCTGTGCTTGCTGCCTGTGGTGCCTGTGCTGCCTGTGCTTGCTGCCTGTGCTTGCTGTGCTGCCTGAGCTGCCTGTGCTTGCTGCCTGTGCTTGCTGCCTGTGGTGCCTGTGCTGCCTGTGCTTGCTGCCTGTGCTTGCTGTGCTGCCTGTGCTTGCTGCCTGTGCTTGCTGTGCTGCCTGTGCTTGCTGCCTGTGCTTGCTGTGCTGCCTGTGCTTGCTGCCTGTGCTTGCTGTGCTGCCTGTGCTTGCTGTGCTGCCAGTGCTTGCTGCCTGTGCTTGCTGTGCTGCCTGTGCTTGCTGCCTGTGCTTGCTGTTCTGCCTGTGCTTGCTGCCAGTGCTTGCTGTGCTGCCTGTGCTTGCTGCCTGTGCTTGTTGTCCTGCCTGTGCTTGCTGCCTGTGCTTGCTGAGCTGAGTGTGTTTGCTGCCTGTGCTGCCTGTGCTTGCTGCCTTTGCTTGCTGTGCTGCCTGTCCTTGCTGCCTGTGCTTGCTGTGCTGCCTGTGCTTGCTGCCTGTGCTTGCTGTGCTGCCTGAGCTGTCTGTGCTTGCTGCCTGTGCTTGCTGTGCTGCCTGTGCTTGCTGCCTGTGCTTGCTGTGCTGCCTGTGCTTGCTGCCTGTGCTTGCTGTGCTGCCTGTGCTTGCTGCCTGTGCTTGCTGCCTGTTCTTGCTGTGCTGCCTGTGCTTGCTGCGCTGCCTGTGCTTGCTGCCTGTGTTTGCTGTGCTGCCTGTGCTTGCTGCCTTTGCTTGCTGTGCTGCCTGTGCTTGCTGCCTGTGCTTGCTGTGCTGCCTATGCTTGCTGCCTGTGCTTGCTGTGCTGCCTGTGCTGCCTGTGCTGCCTGTGCTGCCTGTGCTTGCTGTGCTGCCTGAGCTGCCTGTGCTTGCTGCCTGTGCTTGCTGTGCTGCCAGTGCTTGCTGTCTGTGCTTGCTGTGCTGCCTGAGCTGCCTGTGCTTGCTGTGCTGCCTGAGCTGCCTGTGCTTGCTGCCTGTGCTTGCTGTGCTGCCTGTGCTCGCTGTTCTGCTTGTGCTTGCTGCCTGTGCTGCCTGTGCTCGCTGTGCTGCTTGTGCTTGCTGCCTGTGCTTGCTGTGCTGTCTGTGCTTGCTGCGCTGCGTGTGCTTGCTGTGCTGCCTGTGCTTGCTGTGCCGCCTGTGCTTGTTGTGCTGCTTGTGCTTGCTGTGCTGCCTGTGCTTGCTGCCTGTGCTTGCTGTGCTGTCTGAGCTGCCTGTGCTTGCTGCCTGTGCTTGCTGTGCTGCCTGTGCTTGCTGTCTGTGCTTGCTGTGCTGCCTGTGCTTGCTGCCTGTGCTTGCTGTGCTGCCTGTGCTTGCTGCCTGTGCTTGCTGTGCTGCCTGTGCTTGCTGCCTGTGTTTGCTGTGCTGCCTGTGCTTTCTGCCTGTGCTTGCTCTGCTGCCTGTGCTTGCTGCCTGTGCTTGCTGTGCTGCCTGTGCTGTGCTGCCTGTGCTTGCTGAGCTGAGTGTGTTTGCTGCCTGTGCTGCTTGTGCTTGCTGTGCTGCCTGTGCTTGCTGCCTGTGCTTGCTGTGCTGTCTGAGCTGCCTGTGCTTGCTGCCTGTGCTTGCTGTGCTGCCTGTGCTTGCTGTCTGTGCTTGCTGTGCTGCCTGTGCTGTCTGTGCTGCCTGTGCTTGCTGCCTGTGCTTGCTGCCTGTGCTTGCTGTGCTGCCTGTGCTTGCTGCCTGTGCTTGCTGCCTGTGCTTGCTGCCTGTGCTGTCTGTGCTGCCTGTGCCTGCTGCCTGTGCTTGCTGCCTGTGCTTGCTGCCTGTGGTGCCTGTGCTGCCTGTGCTTGCTGCCTGTGCTTGCTGTGCTGCCTGAGCTGCCTGTGCTTGCTGCCTGTGCTTGCTGTGCTGCCTGTGCTTGCTGCATGTGCTTGCTGTGCTGCCTGTGCTTGCTGCCTGTGCTTGCTGTGCTGCCTGTGCTTGCTGCCTGTGCTTGCTGTGCTGCCTGTGCTTGCTGCCTGTGCTTGCTGCGCTGCCTATGCTTGCTGCCTGTGCTTGCTGTGCTGTCTGTGCTTGCTGCCTGTGCTGCCTGTGCTGCCTGTGCTGCCTGTGCTTGCTGTGCTGCCTGAGCTGCCTGTGCTTGCTGCCTGTGCTTGCTGCCTGTGCTTGCTGTGCTGCCTGTGCTTGCTGCCTGTGCTTGCTTTGCTGCCTGTGCTTGCTGCCTGTGTTTGCTGTGCTGCCTGTGCTTGCTGCCTGTGCTTGCTGTGCTGTCTGAGCTGCCTGTGCTTGCTGCCTGTGCTTGCTGTGCTGCCTGTGCTTGCTGTCTGTGCTTGCTGTGCTGCCTGTGCTGTCTGTGCTGCCTGTGCTTGCTGCCTGTGCTTGCTGCCTGTGCTTGCTGTGCTGCCTGTGCTTGCTGCCTGTGCTTGCTGCCTGTGCTTGCTGCCTGTGCTGTCTGTGCTGCCTGTGCCTGCTGCCTGTGCTTGCTGCCTGTGCTTGCTGCCTGTGCTTGCTGCCTGTGCTTGCTGCCTGTGCTGTCTGTGCTGCCTGTGCCTGCTGCCTGTGCTTGCTGCCTGTGCTTGCTGCCTGTGGTGCCTGTGCTGCCTGTGCTTGCTGCCTGTGCTTGCTGCCTGTGGTGCCTGTGCTGCCTGTGCTTGCTGCCTGTGCTTGCTGTGCTGCCTGTGCTTGCTGCATGTGCTTGCTGTGCTGCCTGTGCTTGCTGTCTGTGCTTGCTGTGCTGCCTGTGCTGTCTGTGCTGCCTGTGCTTGCTGCCTGTGCTTGCTGCCTGTGCTTGCTGTGCTGCCTGTGCTTGCTGCCTGTGCTTGCTGCCTGTGCTTGCTGCCTGTGCTGTCTGTGCTGCCTGTGCCTGCTGCCTGTGCTTGCTGCCTGTGCTTGCTGCCTGTGGTGCCTGTGCTGCCTGTGCTTGCTGCATGTGCTTGCTGTGCTGCCTGTGCTTGCTGCCTGTGCTTGCTGTGCTGCCTGTGCTTGCTGCCTGTGCTTGCTGTGCTGCCTGTGCTTGCTGCCTGTGCTTGCTGCGCTGCCTATGCTTGCTGCCTGTGCTTGCTGTGCTGTCTGTGCTTGCTGCCTGTGCTGCCTGTGCTGCCTGTGCTGCCTGTGCTTGCTGTGCTGCCTGAGCTGCCTGTGCTTGCTGCCTGTGCTTGCTGTGCTGCCTGTGCTTGCTGCCTGTGCTTGCTGTGTTGCCTGTGCTTGCTGCCTGTGCTGCCAGTGCTTGCTGTCTGTGCTTGCTGTGCTGCCTGAGCTGCCTGTGCTTGCTGCCTGTGCTTGCTGTGCTGCCTGTGCTTGCTGCCTGTGCTTGCTGTGCTGCCTGTGCTTGCTGCCTGTGCTTGCTGCCTGTGCTTGCTGCCTGTGCTTTCTGTGCTGCCTGTGCCTGCTGCCTGTGCTTGCTGCCTGTGCTGCTGTGCGACCTGTACTTGCTGTGCTGCCTGTGCTTGCTGCCTGTGCTTGCTGTGCTGCCTGTGCTGCCTGTGCTTGCTGTCTGTGCTTGCTGCCTGTGCTTGCTGTGCTGCCTGTGCTTGCTGCCTGTGCTTGCTGTGCTGCCTGTGCTTGCTGCCTGTGCTTGCTGTGCTGCCTGTGCTTGCTGCCTGTGCTTGCTGCCTGTTCTTGCTGTGCTGCCTGTGCTTGCTGCGCTGCCTGTGCTTGCTGCCTGTGTTTGCTGTGCTGCCTGTGCTTGCTGCCTTTGCTTGCTGTGCTGCCTGTGCTTGCTGCCTGTGCTTGCTGTGCTGCCTATGCTTGCTGCCTGTGCTTGCTGTGCTGCCTGTGCTGCCTGTGCTGCCTGTGCTGCCTGTGCTTGCTGTGCTGCCTGAGCTGCCTGTGCTTGCTGCCTGTGCTTGCTGTGCTGCCAGTGCTTGCTGTCTGTGCTTGCTGTGCTGCCTGAGCTGCCTGTGCTTGCTGTGCTGCCTGAGCTGCCTGTGCTTGCTGCCTGTGCTTGCTGTGCTGCCTGTGCTCGCTGTTCTGCTTGTGCTTGCTGCCTGTGCTGCCTGTGCTCGCTGTGCTGCTTGTGCTTGCTGCCTGTGCTTGCTGTGCTGTCTGTGCTTGCTGCGCTGCGTGTGCTTGCTGTGCTGCCTGTGCTTGCTGTGCCGCCTGTGCTTGTTGTGCTGCCTGTGCTTGCTGTGCTGCCTGTGCTTGCTGCATGTGCATTCTGTGCTGCCTGTGCTTGCTGCCTGTGCTTGCTGTGCTGCCTGTGCTTGCTGTGCTGCCTGTGCTTGCTGCCTGTGCTTGCTGTTTGTGCTTGCTGTGCTGCCAGTGCTTGCTGCCTGTGCTTGCTGTGCTGCCTGTGCTTGCTGCCTGAGCTTGCTATGCTGCCTGTGCAAGCTGCCTGTGCTTGCTGTGCTGCCTGTGCTGCCTGTGCTTGCTGCCTGTGCTTGCTGTGCTGCCTGTGCTTGCTGTGCTGCCTGTGCTTGCTGCCTGTGCTTGCTGTGCTGCCTGTGCTTGCTGCCTGTGCTTGCTGTGCTGCCTGTGCTTGCTGCCTGTGCTTGCTGTGCTGCCTGTGTTTGCTGTGCTGCCTGTGCTTGCTGCCTGTGCTTGCTCTGCTGCCTGTGCTTGCTGCCTGTGCTTGCTGTGCTGCCTGTGCTGTGCTGCCTGTGCTTGCTGAGCTGAGTGTGTTTGCTGCCTGTGCTGCTTGTGCTTGCTGTGCTGCCTGTGCTTGCTGCCTGTGCTTGCTGTGCTGTCTGAGCTGCCTGTGCTTGCTGCATGTGCTTGCTGTGCTGCCTGTGCTTGCTGTCTGTGCTTGCTGTGCTGCCTGTGCTTGCTGCCTGTGCTTGCTGTGCTGCCTGTGCTTGCTGCCTGTGCTTGCTGTGCTGCCTGTGCTTGCTGCCTGTGTTTGCTGTGCTGCCTGTGCTTTCTGCCTGTGCTTGCTCTGCTGCCTGTGCTTGCTGCCTGTGCTTGCTGTGCTGCCTGTGCTGTGCTGCCTGTGCTTGCTGAGCTGAGTGTGTTTGCTGCCTGTGCTGCTTGTGCTTGCTGTGCTGCCTGTGCTTGCTGCCTGTGCTTGCTGTGCTGTCTGAGCTGCCTGTGCTTGCTGCCTGTGCTTGCTGTGCTGCCTGTGCTTGCTGTCTGTGCTTGCTGTGCTGCCTGTGCTGTCTGTGCTGCCTGTGCTTGCTGCCTGTGCTTGCTGCCTGTGCTTGCTGTGCTGCCTGTGCTTGCTGCCTGTGCTTGCTGCCTGTGCTTGCTGCCTGTGCTGTCTGTGCTGCCTGTGCCTGCTGCCTGTGCTTGCTGCCTGTGCTTGCTGCCTGTGGTGCCTGTGCTGCCTGTGCTTGCTGCCTGTGCTTGCTGTGCTGCCTGAGCTGCCTGTGCTTGCTGCCTGTGCTTGCTGTGCTGCCTGTGCTTGCTGCATGTGCTTGCTGTGCTGCCTGTGCTTGCTGCCTGTGCTTGCTGTGCTGCCTGTGCTTGCTGCCTGTGCTTGCTGTGCTGCCTGTGCTTGCTGCCTGTGCTTGCTGCGCTGCCTATGCTTGCTGCCTGTGCTTGCTGTGCTGTCTGTGCTTGCTGCCTGTGCTGCCTGTGCTGCCTGTGCTGCCTGTGCTTGCTGTGCTGCCTGAGCTGCCTGTGCTTGCTGCCTGTGCTTGCTGCCTGTGCTTGCTGTGCTGCCTGTGCTTGCTGCCTGTGCTTGCTTTGCTGCCTGTGCTTGCTGCCTGTGTTTGCTGTGCTGCCTGTGCTTGCTGCCTGTGCTTGCTGTGCTGTCTGAGCTGCCTGTGCTTGCTGCCTGTGCTTGCTGTGCTGCCTGTGCTTGCTGTCTGTGCTTGCTGTGCTGCCTGTGCTGTCTGTGCTGCCTGTGCTTGCTGCCTGTGCTTGCTGCCTGTGCTTGCTGTGCTGCCTGTGCTTGCTGCCTGTGCTTGCTGCCTGTGCTTGCTGCCTGTGCTGTCTGTGCTGCCTGTGCCTGCTGCCTGTGCTTGCTGCCTGTGCTTGCTGCCTGTGCTTGCTGCCTGTGCTTGCTGCCTGTGCTGTCTGTGCTGCCTGTGCCTGCTGCCTGTGCTTGCTGCCTGTGCTTGCTGCCTGTGGTGCCTGTGCTGCCTGTGCTTGCTGCCTGTGCTTGCTGCCTGTGGTGCCTGTGCTGCCTGTGCTTGCTGCCTGTGCTTGCTGTGCTGCCTGTGCTTGCTGCATGTGCTTGCTGTGCTGCCTGTGCTTGCTGTCTGTGCTTGCTGTGCTGCCTGTGCTGTCTGTGCTGCCTGTGCTTGCTGCCTGTGCTTGCTGCCTGTGCTTGCTGTGCTGCCTGTGCTTGCTGCCTGTGCTTGCTGCCTGTGCTTGCTGCCTGTGCTGTCTGTGCTGCCTGTGCCTGCTGCCTGTGCTTGCTGCCTGTGCTTGCTGCCTGTGGTGCCTGTGCTGCCTGTGCTTGCTGCATGTGCTTGCTGTGCTGCCTGTGCTTGCTGCCTGTGCTTGCTGTGCTGCCTGTGCTTGCTGCCTGTGCTTGCTGTGCTGCCTGTGCTTGCTGCCTGTGCTTGCTGCGCTGCCTATGCTTGCTGCCTGTGCTTGCTGTGCTGTCTGTGCTTGCTGCCTGTGCTGCCTGTGCTGCCTGTGCTGCCTGTGCTTGCTGTGCTGCCTGAGCTGCCTGTGCTTGCTGCCTGTGCTTGCTGTGCTGCCTGTGCTTGCTGCCTGTGCTTGCTGTGTTGCCTGTGCTTGCTGCCTGTGCTGCCAGTGCTTGCTGTCTGTGCTTGCTGTGCTGCCTGAGCTGCCTGTGCTTGCTGCCTGTGCTTGCTGTGCTGCCTGTGCTTGCTGCCTGTGCTTGCTGTGCTGCCTGTGCTTGCTGCCTGTGCTTGCTGCCTGTGCTTGCTGCCTGTGCTTTCTGTGCTGCCTGTGCCTGCTGCCTGTGCTTGCTGCCTGTGCTGCTGTGCGACCTGTACTTGCTGTGCTGCCTGTGCTTGCTGCCTGTGCTTGCTGTGCTGCCTGTGCTGCCTGTGCTTGCTGCCTGTGCTTGCTGCCTATGCTTGCTGTGCTGCCTGTGCTTGCAGCATGTGCTTGCTGTGCTGCCTGTGCTTGCTGCCTGTGCTTGCTGCCTGTGCTTGCTGTGCTGCCTGTGCTTGCTGCCTGTGCTTGCTGTGCTGCCTGTGTTTGCTGTGCTGCCTGTGCTTGCTGCCTGTGCTTGCTGTGCTGCCTGTGTTTGCTGCCTGTGCTTGCTGTGCTGCCTGTGCTTGCTGTGCTGCCTGTCCCTGCTGCCTGTGCTTGCTGTGCTGCCTGTCCCTGCTGCCTGTTCTTGCTGTGCTGCCTGTGCTTGCTGCCTGTGTTTGCTGTGCTGCCTGTGCTTGCTGCCTGTGCTTGCTGTGCTGCCTGTGCTTGCTGCCTTTGCTTGCAGTGCTGCCTGTGCTTGCTGTGCTGCCTGTGCTTGCTGCCTGTGCTTGCTGCCTGTGCTTTCTGTGCTGCCTGTGCCTGCTGCCTGTGCTTGCTGCCTGTGCTGCTGTGCTGCCTGTGCTTGCTATGCTGCCTGTGCAAGCTGCCTGTGCTTGCTGTGCTGCCTGTGCTGCCTGTGCTTGCTGCCTGTGCTTGCTGTGCTGCCTGTGCTTGCTGCCTGTGCTTGCTGTGCTGCCTGTGCAAGCTGCCTGTGCTTGCTGTGCTGCCTGTGCTGCCTGTGCTTGCTGCCTGTGCTTGCTGTGCTGCCTGTGCTTGCTGCCTGTGCTTGCTGTGCTGCCTGTGCTTGCTGCCTGTGCTTGCTGCCTGTGCTTGCTGTGCTGCCTGTGCTTGCTGCCTGTGCTGCTGTGCTGCCTGTACTTGCTGTGCTGCCTGTGCTTGCTGTGCTGTCTGTGCTTGCTGTGCTGCCTGTGCTTGCTGCCTGTGCTTGCTGCCTGTGCTTGCTGTGCCGCCTGTGCTTGCTGCCTGTGCTTCCTGTGCTGCCTGTGCTTGCTGCCTGTGCTTGCTGTGCTTGCTATGCTGCCTGTACTTGCTGTGCTGCCTGTGCTTGCTGCCTGTGTTTGCTGTGCTGCCTGTGCTTGCTGCCTGTGCTTGCTCTGCTGCCTGTGCTTGCTGCCTGTGCTGTCTGTGCTGCCTGTGCCTGCTGCCTGTGCTTGCTGTTTGTGCTTGCTGTGCTGCCAGTGCTTGCTGCCTGTGCTTGCTGTGCTGCCTGTGCTTGCTGCCTGTGCTTGCTGTGCTGCCTGTGCTTGCTGCCTGTGCTTGCTGTGCTGCCTGTGCTTGCTGCCTGTGCTTGCTGTGCTGCCTGTGCTTGCTGCCTGTGTTTGCTGTGCTGCCTGTGCTTTCTGCCTGTGCTTGCTCTGCTGCCTGTGCTTGCTGCCTGTGCTTGCTGTGCTGCCTGTGCTGTGCTGCCTGTGCTTGCTGAGCTGAGTGTGTTTGCTGCATGTGCTGCTTGTGCTTGCTGTGCTGCCTGTGCTTGCTGCCTGTGCTTGCTGTGCTGTCTGAGCTGCCTGTGCTTGCTGCCTGTGCTTGCTGTGCTGCCTGTGCTTGCTGTGCTGCCTGTGCTGTCTGTGCTGCCTGTGCTTGCTGTGCTGCCTGTGCTTGCTGCCTGTGCTTGGTGCCTGTGCTTGCTGCCTGTGCTTGCTGCCTGTGCTTGCTGCCTGTGCTGTCTGTGCTGCCTGTGCCTGCTGCCTGTGCTTGCTGCCTGTGCTTGCTGCCTGTGCTTGCTGCCTGTGGTGCCTGTGCTGCCTGTGCTTGCTGCCTGTGCTTGCTGTGCTGCCTGAGCTGCCTGTGCTTGCTGCCTGTGCTTGCTGTGCTGCCTGTGCTTGCTGCCTGTGCTTGCTGTGCTGCCTGTGCTTGCTGCCTGTGCTTGCTGTGCTGCCTGTGCTTGCTGCCTGTGCTTGCTGTGCTGCCTGTGCTTGCTGCCTGTGTTTGCTGTGCTGCCTGTGCTTGCTGCCTGTGCTTGCTCTGCTGCCTGTGCTTGCTGCCTGTGCTTGCTGCCTGTGCTTGCTGTGCTGCCTGTGCTTGCTGCCTGTGCTTGCTGTGCTGCCTGTGCTTGCTGCCTGTGCTTGCTGTGCTGCCTGTGCTGCCTGTGCTTGCTGCCTGTGCTTGCTGCCTGTGCTTGCTGTGCTGCCTGTGCTTGCTGCCTGTGCTTGCTGTGCTGCCTGTGCTTGCTGCCTGTGCTTGCTACCTGTGCTTGCTCTGCTGCCTGTGCTTGCTGCCTGTGCTTGCTGCCCGTGCTTGCTATGCTGCCTGTGCAAGCTGCCTGT
This sequence comes from Priocnemis perturbator, assembly GCA_963942575.1. Lineage (NCBI taxonomy): Eukaryota > Metazoa > Arthropoda > Insecta > Hymenoptera > Pompilidae > Priocnemis > Priocnemis perturbator. The sequence goes on from CAWWDK010000097.1 coordinate 154,301, forward strand.
GCTTGCTGTGCTGCCTGTGCTGCCTGTGCTTGCTGCCTGTGCTTGCTGCCTGTGCTTGCTGTGCTGCCTGTGCTTGCTGCCTGTGCTTGCTGTGCTGCCTGTGCTTGCTGCCTGTGCTGCTGTGCTGCCTGTACTTGCTGTGCTGCCTGTGCTTGCTGTGCTGTCTGTGCTTGCTGTGCTGCCTGTGCTTGCTGCCTGTGCTTGCTGCCTGTGCTTGCTGTGCTGCCTGTGCTTGCTGCCTGTGCTTGCTGCCTGTGCTTGCTGTGCTGCCTGTGCTTGCTGCCTGTGCTTGCAGCATGTGCTTGCTGTGCTGCCTGTGCTTGCTGCCTGTGCTTGCTGTGCCGCCTGTGCTTGCTGCCTGTGCTTGCTGCCTGTGCTTCCTGTGCTGCCTGTGCTTGCTGCCTGTGCTTGCTGTGCTTGCTATGCTGCCTGTACTTGCTGTGCTGCCTGTGCTTGCTGCCTGTGTTTGCTGTGCTGCCTGTGCTTGCTGCCTGTGCTTGCTGCCTGTGCTTGCTCTGCTGCCTGTGCTTGCTCTGCTGCCTGTGCTTGCTGCCTGTATTTGCTGTGCTGCCTGTGCTTGCTGCCTGTGCTTGCTGTGCTGCCGGTGCTTGCTGCCCGTGCTTGCTGTGCTGCCTGTGCTTGCTGCCTGTGCTTGCTGCCTGTGCTTGCTGTGCTGCCTGTGCTTGCTGCCTGTGCTTGCTGTGCTGCCTGTGCTTGCTGCCTGTGCTGCTGTGCTGCCTGTACTTGCTGTGCTGCTTGTGCTTGCTGCCTGTGCTTGCTGCCTGTGCTTGCTGTGCTGCCTGTGCTTGCAGCATGTGCTTGCTGTGCTGCCTGTGCTTGCTGCCTGTGCTTGCTGTGCTGCCTGTGCTTGCTGCCTGTGCTTGCTGCCTGTGCTTGCTGTGCTGCCTGTGCTTCCTGTGCTGCCTGTGCTTGCTGCCTGTGCTTGCTGTGCTTGCTATGCTGCCTGTACTTGCTGTGCTGCCTGTGCTTGCTGCCTGTGTTTGCTGTGCTGCCTGTGCTTGCTGCCTGTGCTTGCTCTGCTGCCTGTGCTTGCTCTGCTGCCTGTGCTTGCTGCCCGTGCTTGCTGTGCTGCCGGTGCTTGCTGTGCTGCCTGTTCTTGCTGTGCTGCCTGTGCTTGCTGCGCTGCCTGTGCTTGCTGCCTGTATTTGCTGTGCTGCCTGTGCTTGCTGCCTGTGCTTGCTGTGCTGCCGGTGCTTGCTGCCCGTGCTTGCTGTGCTGCCTGTGCTTGCTGCCTGTGCTTGCTGCCTGTGCTTGCTGTGCTGCCTGTGCTTGCTGCCTGTGCTTGCTGTGCTGCCTGTGCTTGCTGCCTGTGCTTGCTGTGCTGCCTGTGCTGCCTGTGCTTGCTGCCTGTGCTTGCTGCCTGTGCTTGCTGTGCTGCCTGTGCTTGCTGCCTGTGCTTGCTGTGCTGCCTGTGCTTGCTGCCTGTGCTTGCTACCTGTGCTTGCTCTGCTGCCTGTGCTTGCTGCCTGTGCTTGCTGCCCGTGCTTGCTATGCTGCCTGTGCAAGCTGCCTGTGCTTGCTGTGCTGCCTGTGCTGCCTGTGCTTGCTGCCTGTGCTTGCTGCCTGTGCTTGCTGTGCTGCCTGTGCTTGCTGCCTGTGCTTGCTGTGCTGCCTGTGCTTGCTGCCTGTGCTGCTGTGCTGCCTGTACTTGCTGTGCTGCCTGTGCTTGCTGTGCTGTCTGTGCTTGCTGTGCTGCCTGTGCTTGCTGCCTGTGCTTGCTGCCTGTGCTTGCTGTGCTGCCTGTGCTTGCTGCCTGTGCTTGCTGCCTGTGCTTGCTGTGCTGCCTGTGCTTGCTGCCTGTGCTTGCAGCATGTGCTTGCTGTGCTGCCTGTGCTTGCTGCCTGTGCTTGCTGTGCCGCCTGTGCTTGCTGCCTGTGCTTGCTGCCTGTGCTTCCTGTGCTGCCTGTGCTTGCTGCCTGTGCTTGCTGTGCTTGCTATGCTGCCTGTACTTGCTGTGCTGCCTGTGCTTGCTGCCTGTGTTTGCTGTGCTGCCTGTGCTTGCTGCCTGTGCTTGCTCTGCTGCCTGTGCTTGCTCTGCTGCCTGTGCTTGCTGCCTGTATTTGCTGTGCTGCCTGTGCTTGCTGCCTGTGCTTGCTGTGCTGCCGGTGCTTGCTGCCCGTGCTTGCTGTGCTGCCTGTGCTTGCTGCCTGTGCTTGCTGTGCTGCCTGTGCTTGCTGCCTGTGCTTGCTGTGCTGCCTGTGCTTGCTGCCTGTGCTTGCTGTGCTGCCTGTGCTTGCTGCCTGTGCTGCTGTGCTTGCTGTGCTGCCTGAGCTGCCTGTGCTTGCTGCCTGTGCTTGCTGTGCTGCCTGTGCTTGCTGCCTGTGCTTGCTGTGTTGCCTGTGCTTGCTGCCTGTGCTGCCAGTGCTTGCTGTCTGTGCTTGCTGTGCTGCCTGAGCTGCCTGTGCTTGCTGTGCTGCCTGAGCTGCCCGTGCTTGCTGCCTGTGCTTGCTGTGCTGCCTGTGCTTGCTGTGCTGCTTGTGCTTGCTGCCTGTGCTTGCTGTGCTGTCTGTGCTTGCTGCGCTGCGTGTGCTTGCTGTGCTGCCTGTGCTTGCTGCCTGAGCTTGCTATGCTGCCTGTGCAAGCTGCCTGTGCTTGCTGTGCTGCCTGTGCTGCCTGTGCTTGCTGCCTGTGCTTGCTGTGCTGCCTGTGCTTGCTGCCTGTGCTTGCTGTGCTGCCTGTGCTTGCTGCCTGTGCTTGCTGTGCTGCCTGTGCTTGCTGCCTGTGCTTGCTGTGCTGCCTGTGCTTGCTGCCTGTGTTTGCTGTGCTGCCTGTGCTTGCTGCCTGTGCTTGCTCTGCTGCCTGTGCTTGCTGCCTGTGCTTGCTGTGCTGCCTGTGCTGTGCTGCCTGTGCTTGCTGAGCTGAGTGTGTTTGCTGCCTGTGCTGCTTGTGCTTGCTGTGCTGCCTGTGCTTGCTGCCTGTGCTTGCTGTGCTGTCTGAGCTGCCTGTGCTTGCTGCCTGTGCTTGCTGTGCTGCCTGTGCTTGCTGTCTGTGCTTGCTGTGCTGCCTGTGCTTGCTGCCTGTGCTTGCTGTGCTGCCTGTGCTTGCTGCCTGTGCTTGCTGTGCTGCCTGTGCTTGCTGCCTGTGTTTGCTGTGCTGCCTGTGCTTTCTGCCTGTGCTTGCTCTGCTGCCTGTGCTTGCTGCCTGTGCTTGCTGTGCTGCCTGTGCTGTGCTGCCTGTGCTTGCTGAGCTGAGTGTGTTTGCTGCCTGTGCTGCTTGTGCTTGCTGTGCTGCCTGTGCTTGCTGCCTGTGCTTGCTGTGCTGTCTGAGCTGCCTGTGCTTGCTGCCTGTGCTTGCTGTGCTGCCTGTGCTTGCTGTCTGTGCTTGCTGTGCTGCCTGTGCTGTCTGTGCTGCCTGTGCTTGCTGCCTGTGCTTGCTGCCTGTGCTTGCTGTGCTGCCTGTGCTTGCTGCCTGTGCTTGCTGCCTGTGCTTGCTGCCTGTGCTTGCTGCCTGTGTTTGCTGTGCTGCCTGTGCTTGCTGCCTTTGCTTGCTGTGCTGCCTGTGCTTGCTGCCTGTGCTTGCTGTGCTGCCTATGCTTGCTGCCTGTGCTTGCTGTGCTGCCTGTGCTGCCTGTGCTGCCTGTGCTGCCTGTGCTTGCTGTGCTGCCTGAGCTGCCTGTGCTTGCTGCCTGTGCTTGCTGTGCTGCCAGTGCTTGCTGTCTGTGCTTGCTGTGCTGCCTGAGCTGCCTGTGCTTGCTGTGCTGCCTGAGCTGCCTGTGCTTGCTGCCTGTGCTTGCTGTGCTGCCTGTGCTCGCTGTTCTGCTTGTGCTTGCTGCCTGTGCTGCCTGTGCTCGCTGTGCTGCTTGTGCTTGCTGCCTGTGCTTGCTGTGCTGTCTGTGCTTGCTGCGCTGCGTGTGCTTGCTGTGCTGCCTGTGCTTGCTGCCTGTGCTTGCTGTGCCGCCTGTGCTTGTTGTGCTGCCTGTGCTTGCTGTGCTGCCTGTGCTTGCTGCATGTGCATTCTGTGCTGCCTGTGCTTGCTGCCTGTGCTTGCTGTGCTGCCTGTGCTTGCTGCCTGTGCTTGCTGTGCTGCCTGTGCTTGCTGTTTGTGCTTGCTGTGCTGCCAGTGCTTGCTGCCTGTGCTTGCTGTGCTGCCTGTGCTTGCTGCCTGAGCTTGCTATGCTGCCTGTGCAAGCTGCCTGTGCTTGCTGTGCTGCCTGTGCTGCCTGTGCTTGCTGCCTGTGCTTGCTGTGCTGCCTGTGCTTGCTGCCTGTGCTTGCTGTGCTGCCTGTGCTTGCTGCCTGTGCTTGCTGTGCTGCCTGTGCTTGCTGCCTGTGCTTGCTGTGCTGCCTGTGCTTGCTGCCTGTGTTTGCTGTGCTGCCTGTGCTTGCTGCCTGTGCTTGCTCTGCTGCCTGTGCTTGCTGCCTGTGCTTGCTGTGCTGCCTGTGCTGTGCTGCCTGTGCTTGCTGAGCTGAGTGTGTTTGCTGCCTGTGCTGCTTGTGCTTGCTGTGCTGCCTGTGCTTGCTGCCTGTGCTTGCTGTGCTGTCTGAGCTGCCTGTGCTTGCTGCCTGTGCTTGCTGTGCTGCCTGTGCTTGCTGTCTGTGCTTGCTGTGCTGCCTGTGCTTGCTGCCTGTGCTTGCTGTGCTGCCTGTGCTTGCTGCCTGTGCTTGCTGTGCTGCCTGTGCTTGCTGCCTGTGTTTGCTGTGCTGCCTGTGCTTTCTGCCTGTGCTTGCTCTGCTGCCTGTGCTTGCTGCCTGTGCTTGCTGTGCTGCCTGTGCTGTGCTGCCTGTGCTTGCTGAGCTGAGTGTGTTTGCTGCCTGTGCTGCTTGTGCTTGCTGTGCTGCCTGTGCTTGCTGCCTGTGCTTGCTGTGCTGTCTGAGCTGCCTGTGCTTGCTGCCTGTGCTTGCTGTGCTGCCTGTGCTTGCTGTCTGTGCTTGCTGTGCTGCCTGTGCTGTCTGTGCTGCCTGTGCTTGCTGCCTGTGCTTGCTGCCTGTGCTTGCTGTGCTGCCTGTGCTTGCTGCCTGTGCTTGCTGCCTGTGCTTGCTGCCTGTGCTTGCTGCCTGTGCTGTCTGTGCTGCCTGTGCCTGCTGCCTGTGCTTGCTGCCTGTGCTTGCTGCCTGTGGTGCCTGTGCTGCCTGTGCTTGCTGCCTGTGCTTGCTGTGCTGCCTGAGCTGCCTGTGCTTGCTGCCTGTGCTTGCTGTGCTGCCTGTGCTTGCTGCATGTGCTTGCTGTGCTGCCTGTGCTTGCTGCCTGTGCTTGCTGTGCTGCCTGTGCTTGCTGCCTGTGCTTGCTGTGCTGCCTGTGCTTGCTGCCTGTGCTTGCTGCGCTGCCTATGCTTGCTGCCTGTGCTTGCTGTGCTGTCTGTGCTTGCTGCCTGTGCTGCCTGTGCTGCCTGTGCTGCCTGTGCTTGCTGTGCTGCCTGAGCTGCCTGTGCTTGCTGCCTGTGCTTGCTGCCTGTGCTTGCTGTGCTGCCTGTGCTTGCTGCCTGTGCTTGCTGTGCTGCCTGTGCTTGCTGCCTGTGTTTGCTGTGCTGCCTGTGCTTGCTGCCTGTGCTTGCTGTGCTGTCTGAGCTGCCTGTGCTTGCTGCCTGTGCTTGCTGTCTGTGCTTGCTGTGCTGCCTGTGCTGTCTGTGCTGCCTGTGCTTGCTGCCTGTGCTTGCTGCCTGTGCTTGCTGTGCTGCCTGTGCTTGCTGCCTGTGCTTGCTGCCTGTGCTTGCTGCCTGTGCTGTCTGTGCTGCCTGTGCCTGCTGCCTGTGCTTGCTGCCTGTGCTTGCTGCCTGTGCTTGCTGCCTGTGCTTGCTGCCTGTGCTGTCTGTGCTGCCTGTGCCTGCTGCCTGTGCTTGCTGCCTGTGCTTGCTGCCTGTGGTGCCTGTGCTGCCTGTGCTTGCTGCCTGTGCTTGCTGCCTGTGGTGCCTGTGCTGCCTGTGCTTGCTGCCTGTGCTTGCTGTGCTGCCTGTGCTTGCTGCATGTGCTTGCTGTGCTGCCTGTGCTTGCTGTCTGTGCTTGCTGTGCTGCCTGTGCTGTCTGTGCTGCCTGTGCTTGCTGCCTGTGCTTGCTGCCTGTGCTTGCTGTGCTGCCTGTGCTTGCTGCCTGTGCTTGCTGCCTGTGCTTGCTGCCTGTGCTGTCTGTGCTGCCTGTGCCTGCTGCCTGTGCTTGCTGCCTGTGCTTGCTGCCTGTGGTGCCTGTGCTGCCTGTGCTTGCTGCATGTGCTTGCTGTGCTGCCTGTGCTTGCTGCCTGTGCTTGCTGTGCTGCCTGTGCTTGCTGCCTGTGCTTGCTGTGCTGCCTGTGCTTGCTGCCTGTGCTTGCTGCGCTGCCTATGCTTGCTGCCTGTGCTTGCTGTGCTGTCTGTGCTTGCTGCCTGTGCTGCCTGTGCTGCCTGTGCTGCCTGTGCTTGCTGTGCTGCCTGAGCTGCCTGTGCTTGCTGCCTGTGCTTGCTGTGCTGCCTGTGCTTGCTGCCTGTGCTTGCTGTGTTGCCTGTGCTTGCTGCCTGTGCTGCCAGTGCTTGCTGTCTGTGCTTGCTGTGCTGCCTGAGCTGCCTGTGCTTGCTGCCTGTGCTTGCTGTGCTGCCTGTGCTTGCTGCCTGTGCTTGCTGTGCTGCCTGTGCTTGCTGCCTGTGCTTGCTGCCTGTGCTTGCTGCCTGTGCTTTCTGTGCTGCCTGTGCCTGCTGCCTGTGCTTGCTGCCTGTGCTGCTGTGCGACCTGTACTTGCTGTGCTGCCTGTGCTTGCTGCCTGTGCTTGCTGTGCTGCCTGTGCTGCCTGTGCTTGCTGCCTGTGCTTGCTGCCTATGCTTGCTGTGCTGCCTGTGCTTGCAGCATGTGCTTGCTGTGCTGCCTGTGCTTGCTGCCTGTGCTTGCTGCCTGTGCTTGCTGTGCTGCCTGTGCTTGCTGCCTGTGCTTGCTGTGCTGCCTGTGTTTGCTGTGCTGCCTGTGCTTGCTGCCTGTGCTTGCTGTGCTGCCTGTGTTTGCTGCCTGTGCTTGCTGTGCTGCCTGTGCTTGCTGTGCTGCCTGTCCCTGCTGCCTGTGCTTGCTGTGCTGCCTGTCCCTGCTGCCTGTGCTTGCTGTGCTGCCTGTGCTTGCTGCCTGTGTTTGCTGTGCTGCCTGTGCTTGCTGCCTGTGCTTGCTGTGCTGCCTGTGCTTGCTGCCTTTGCTTGCAGTGCTGCCTGTGCTTGCTGTGCTGCCTGTGCTTGCTGCCTGTGCTTGCTGCCTGTGCTTTCTGTGCTGCCTGTGCCTGCTGCCTGTGCTTGCTGCCTGTGCTGCTGTGCTGCCTGTGCTTGCTATGCTGCCTGTGCAAGCTGCCTGTGCTTGCTGTGCTGCCTGTGCTGCCTGTGCTTGCTGCCTGTGCTTGCTGTGCTGCCTGTGCTTGCTGCCTGTGCTTGCTGTGCTGCCTGTGCTTGCTGCCTGTGCTTGCTGCCTGTGCTTGCTGTGCTGCCTGTGCTTGCTGCCTGTGCTGCTGTGCTGCCTGTACTTGCTGTGCTGCCTGTGCTTGCTGTGCTGTCTGTGCTTGCTGTGCTGCCTGTGCTTGCTGCCTGTGCTTGCTGCCTGTGCTTGCTGTGCTGCCTGTGCTTGCTGCCTGTGCTTGCTGCCTGTGCTTGCTGTGCTGCCTGTGCTTGCTGCCTGTGCTTGCAGCATGTGCTTGCTGTGCTGCCTGTGCTTGCTGCCTGTGCTTGCTGTGCCGCCTGTGCTTGCTGCCTGTGCTTCCTGTGCTGCCTGTGCTTGCTGCCTGTGCTTGCTGTGCTTGCTATGCTGCCTGTACTTGCTGTGCTGCCTGTGCTTGCTGCCTGTGTTTGCTGTGCTGCCTGTGCTTGCTGCCTGTGCTTGCTCTGCTGCCTGTGCTTGCTGCCTGTGCTGTCTGTGCTGCCTGTGCCTGCTGCCTGTGCTTGCTGTTTGTGCTTGCTGTGCTGCCAGTGCTTGCTGCCTGTGCTTGCTGTGCTGCCTGTGCTTGCTGCCTGTGCTTGCTGTGCTGCCTGTGCTTGCTGCCTGTGCTTGCTGTGCTGCCTGTGCTTGCTGCCTGTGCTTGCTGTGCTGCCTGTGCTTGCTGCCTGTGTTTGCTGTGCTGCCTGTGCTTTCTGCCTGTGCTTGCTCTGCTGCCTGTGCTTGCTGCCTGTGCTTGCTGTGCTGCCTGTGCTGTGCTGCCTGTGCTTGCTGAGCTGAGTGTGTTTGCTGCATGTGCTGCTTGTGCTTGCTGTGCTGCCTGTGCTTGCTGCCTGTGCTTGCTGTGCTGTCTGAGCTGCCTGTGCTTGCTGCCTGTGCTTGCTGTGCTGCCTGTGCTTGCTGTGCTGCCTGTGCTGTCTGTGCTGCCTGTGCTTGCTGTGCTGCCTGTGCTTGCTGCCTGTGCTTGGTGCCTGTGCTTGCTGCCTGTGCTTGCTGCCTGTGCTTGCTGCCTGTGCTGTCTGTGCTGCCTGTGCCTGCTGCCTGTGCTTGCTGCCTGTGCTTGCTGCCTGTGCTTGCTGCCTGTGGTGCCTGTGCTGCCTGTGCTTGCTGCCTGTGCTTGCTGTGCTGCCTGAGCTGCCTGTGCTTGCTGCCTGTGCTTGCTGTGCTGCCTGTGCTTGCTGCCTGTGCTTGCTGTGCTGCCTGTGCTTGCTGCCTGTGCTTGCTGTGCTGCCTGTGCTTGCTGCCTGTGCTTGCTGTGCTGCCTGTGCTTGCTGCCTGTGTTTGCTGTGCTGCCTGTGCTTGCTGCCTGTGCTTGCTCTGCTGCCTGTGCTTGCTGCCTGTGCTTGCTGCCTGTGCTTGCTGTGCTGCCTGTGCTTGCTGCCTGTGCTTGCTGTGCTGCCTGTGCTTGCTGCCTGTGCTTGCTGTGCTGCCTGTGCTGCCTGTGCTTGCTGCCTGTGCTTGCTGCCTGTGCTTGCTGTGCTGCCTGTGCTTGCTGCCTGTGCTTGCTGTGCTGCCTGTGCTTGCTGCCTGTGCTTGCTACCTGTGCTTGCTCTGCTGCCTGTGCTTGCTGCCTGTGCTTGCTGCCCGTGCTTGCTATGCTGCCTGTGCAAGCTGCCTGTGCTTGCTGTGCTGCCTGTGCTGCCTGTGCTTGCTGCCTGTGCTTGCTGCCTGTGCTTGCTGTGCTGCCTGTGCTTGCTGCCTGTGCTTGCTGTGCTGCCTGTGCTTGCTGCCTGTGCTGCTGTGCTGCCTGTACTTGCTGTGCTGCCTGTGCTTGCTGTGCTGTCTGTGCTTGCTGTGCTGCCTGTGCTTGCTGCCTGTGCTTGCTGCCTGTGCTTGCTGTGCTGCCTGTGCTTGCTGCCTGTGCTTGCTGCCTGTGCTTGCTGTGCTGCCTGTGCTTGCTGCCTGTGCTTGCAGCATGTGCTTGCTGTGCTGCCTGTGCTTGCTGCCTGTGCTTGCTGTGCCGCCTGTGCTTGCTGCCTGTGCTTGCTGCCTGTGCTTCCTGTGCTGCCTGTGCTTGCTGCCTGTGCTTGCTGTGCTTGCTATGCTGCCTGTACTTGCTGTGCTGCCTGTGCTTGCTGCCTGTGTTTGCTGTGCTGCCTGTGCTTGCTGCCTGTGCTTGCTGCCTGTGCTTGCTCTGCTGCCTGTGCTTGCTCTGCTGCCTGTGCTTGCTGCCTGTATTTGCTGTGCTGCCTGTGCTTGCTGCCTGTGCTTGCTGTGCTGCCGGTGCTTGCTGCCCGTGCTTGCTGTGCTGCCTGTGCTTGCTGCCTGTGCTTGCTGCCTGTGCTTGCTGTGCTGCCTGTGCTTGCTGCCTGTGCTTGCTGTGCTGCCTGTGCTTGCTGCCTGTGCTGCTGTGCTGCCTGTACTTGCTGTGCTGCTTGTGCTTGCTGCCTGTGCTTGCTGCCTGTGCTTGCTGTGCTGCCTGTGCTTGCAGCATGTGCTTGCTGTGCTGCCTGTGCTTGCTGCCTGTGCTTGCTGTGCTGCCTGTGCTTGCTGCCTGTGCTTGCTGCCTGTGCTTGCTGTGCTGCCTGTGCTTCCTGTGCTGCCTGTGCTTCCTGTGCTGCCTGTGCTTGCTGCCTGTGCTTGCTGTGCTTGCTATGCTGCCTGTACTTGCTGTGCTGCCTGTGCTTGCTGCCTGTGTTTGCTGTGCTGCCTGTGCTTGCTGCCTGTGCTTGCTCTGCTGCCTGTGCTTGCTCTGCTGCCTGTGCTTGCTGCCCGTGCTTGCTGTGCTGCCGGTGCTTGCTGTGCTGCCTGTTCTTGCTGTGCTGCCTGTGCTTGCTGCGCTGCCTGTGCTTGCTGCCTGTATTTGCTGTGCTGCCTGTGCTTGCTGCCTGTGCTTGCTGTGCTGCCGGTGCTTGCTGCCCGTGCTTGCTGTGCTGCCTGTGCTTGCTGCCTGTGCTTGCTGCCTGTGCTTGCTGTGCTGCCTGTGCTTGCTGCCTGTGCTTGCTGTGCTGCCTGTGCTTGCTGCCTGTGCTTGCTGTGCTGCCTGTGCTGCCTGTGCTTGCTGCCTGTGCTTGCTGCCTGTGCTTGCTGTGCTGCCTGTGCTTGCTGCCTGTGCTTGCTGTGCTGCCTGTGCTTGCTGCCTGTGCTTGCTACCTGTGCTTGCTCTGCTGCCTGTGCTTGCTGCCTGTGCTTGCTGCCCGTGCTTGCTATGCTGCCTGTGCAAGCTGCCTGTGCTTGCTGTGCTGCCTGTGCTGCCTGTGCTTGCTGCCTGTGCTTGCTGCCTGTGCTTGCTGTGCTGCCTGTGCTTGCTGCCTGTGCTTGCTGTGCTGCCTGTGCTTGCTGCCTGTGCTGCTGTGCTGCCTGTACTTGCTGTGCTGCCTGTGCTTGCTGTGCTGTCTGTGCTTGCTGTGCTGCCTGTGCTTGCTGCCTGTGCTTGCTGCCTGTGCTTGCTGTGCTGCCTGTGCTTGCTGCCTGTGCTTGCTGCCTGTGCTTGCTGTGCTGCCTGTGCTTGCTGCCTGTGCTTGCAGCATGTGCTTGCTGTGCTGCCTGTGCTTGCTGCCTGTGCTTGCTGTGCCGCCTGTGCTTGCTGCCTGTGCTTGCTGCCTGTGCTTCCTGTGCTGCCTGTGCTTGCTGCCTGTGCTTGCTGTGCTTGCTATGCTGCCTGTACTTGCTGTGCTGCCTGTGCTTGCTGCCTGTGTTTGCTGTGCTGCCTGTGCTTGCTGCCTGTGCTTGCTCTGCTGCCTGTGCTTGCTCTGCTGCCTGTGCTTGCTGCCTGTATTTGCTGTGCTGCCTGTGCTTGCTGCCTGTGCTTGCTGTGCTGCCGGTGCTTGCTGCCCGTGCTTGCTGTGCTGCCTGTGCTTGCTGCCTGTGCTTGCTGTGCTGCCTGTGCTTGCTGCCTGTGCTTGCTGTGCTGCCTGTGCTTGCTGCCTGTGCTTGCTGTGCTGCCTGTGCTTGCTGCCTGTGCTTGCTGTGCTGCCTGTGCTTGCTGCCTGTGCTTGCTGTGCTGCCTGTGCTTGCTGCCTGTGCTGCTGTGCTTGCTGTGCTGCCTGAGCTGCCTGTGCTTGCTGCCTGTGCTTGCTGTGCTGCCTGTGCTTGCTGCCTGTGCTTGCTGTGTTGCCTGTGCTTGCTGCCTGTGCTGCCAGTGCTTGCTGTCTGTGCTTGCTGTGCTGCCTGAGCTGCCCGTGCTTGCTGCCTGTGCTTGCTGTGCTGCCTGTGCTTGCTGTGCTGCTTGTGCTTGCTGCCTGTGCTTGCTGTGCTGTCTGTGCTTGCTGCGCTGCGTGTGCTTGCTGTGCTGCCTGTGCTTGCTGCCTGTGCTTGCTGTGCTGCCTGTGCTTGCTGCCTGTGCTTGCTGTGCCGCCTGTGCTTGTTGTGCTGCCTGTGCTTGCTATGCTGCCTGTGCAAGCTGCCTGTGCTTGCTGTGCTGCCTGTGCTTGCTGCATGTGCATTCTGTGCTGCCTGTGCTTGCTGCCTGTGCTTGCTGTGCTGCCTGTGCTTGCTGTGCTGCCTGTGCTTGCTGCCTGTGCTTGCTGTGCTGCCTGTGCTTGCTGTTTGTGCTTGCTGTGCTGCCTGTGCTGTCTGTGCTGCCTGTGCTTGCTGCCTGTGCTTGCTGTCTGTGCTTGCTCTGCTGCCTGTGCTTGCTGTGCTGCCTGTGCTTGCTGTGCTGCCTGTGCTTGCTGAATGTGTTTGCTGTGCTGCCTGTGCTTGCTGCCTGTGCTTGCTCTGCTGCCTGTGCTTGCTGCCTATGCTTGCTGTGCTGCCTGTGCTGTGCTGCCTGTGCTTGCTGAGCTGAGTGTGTTTGCTGCCTGTGCTGCTTGTGCTTGCTGTGCTGCCTGTCCTTGCTGCCTGTGCTTGCTGTGCTGCCTGTGCGTGCGGCCTGTGCTGCCTGTGCTTGCTGTGCTGCCTGTGCTTGCTGCCTGTGCTTGCTGTGCTGCCTATGCTTGCTGCCTGTGCTTGCTGTGCTGTCTGTGCTTGCTGCCTGTGCTGCCTGTGCTTGCTGTGCTGCCTGAGCTGCCTGTGCTTGCTGCCTGTGCTTGCTGTGCTGCCTGTGCTTGCTGCCAGTGCTTGTTGCCTGTGCTGCCAGTGCTTGCTGTCTGTGCTTGCTGTGCTGCCTGAGCTGCCTGTGCTTGCTGCCTGTGCTTGCTGTGCTGCCTGTGCTTGCTGCCTGTGCTTGCTGTGCTGCCTGTGCTTGCTGCCTGTGCTTGCTGCCTGTGCTTGCTGCCTGTGCTTTCTGTGCTGCCTGTGCCTGCTGCCTGTGCTTGCTGCCTGTGCTGCTGTGCGACCTGTACTTGCTGTGCTGCCTGTGCTTGCTGCCTGTGCTTGCTGTGCTGCCTGTGCTGCCTGTGCTTGCTGCCTGTGCTTGCTGCCTATGCTTGCTGTGCTGCCTGTGCTTGCAGCATGTGCTTGCTGTGCTGCCTGTGCTTGCTGCCTGTGCTTGCTGTGCTGCCTGTGCTTGCTGCCTGTGCTTGCTGTGCTGCCTGTGTTTGCTGTGCTGCCTGTGCTTGCTGCCTGTGCTTGCTGTGCTGCCTGTGTTTGCTGCCTGTGCTTGCTGTGCTGCCTGTGCTTGCTGTGCTGCCTGTCCCTGCTGCCTGTGCTTGCTGTGCTGCCTGTCCCTGCTGCCTGTGCTTGCTGTGCTGCCTGTGCTTGCTGCCTGTGTTTGCTGTGCTGCCTGTGCTTGCTGCCTGTGCTTGCTGTGCTGCCTGTGCTTGCTGCCTTTGCTTGCAGTGCTGCCTGTGCTTGCTGTGCTGCCTGTGCTTGCTGCCTGTGCTTGCTGCCTGTGCTTTCTGTGCTGCCTGTGCCTGCTGCCTGTGCTTGCTGCCTGTGCTGCTGTGCTGCCTGTGCTTGCTATGCTGCCTGTGCAAGCTGCCTGTGCTTGCTGTGCTGCCTGTGCTTGCTGCCTGTGCTTGCTGTGCTGCCTGTGCTTGCTGCCTGTGCTTGCTGTGCTGCCTGTGCTTGCTGCCTGTGCTTGCTGCCTGTGCTTGCTGTGCTGCCTGTGCTTGCTGCCTGTGCTGCTGTGCTGCCTGTACTTGCTGTGCTGCCTGTGCTTGCTGTGCTGTCTGTGCTTGCTGTGCTGCCTGTGCTTGCTGCCTGTGCTTGCTGCCTGTGCTTGCTGTGCTGCCTGTGCTTGCTGCCTGTGCTTGCTGCCTGTGCTTGCTGTGCTGCCTGTGCTTGCTGCCTGTGCTTGCAGCATGTGCTTGCTGTGCTGCCTGTGCTTGCTGCCTGTGCTTGCTGTGCCGCCTGTGCTTGCTGCCTGTGCTTGCTGCCTGTGCTTCCTGTGCTGCCTGTGCTTGCTGCCTGTGCTTGCTGTGCTTGCTATGCTGCCTGTACTTGCTGTGCTGCCTGTGCTTGCTGCCTGTGTTTGCTGTGCTGCCTGTGCTTGCTGCCTGTGCTTGCTCTGCTGCCTGTGCTTGCTCTGCTGCCTGTGCTTGCTGCCCGTGCTTGCTGTGCTGCCGGTGCTTGCTGTGCTGCCTGTTCTTGCTGTGCTGCCTGTGCTTGCTGCGCTGCCTGTGCGTGCGGCCTGTGCTGCCTGTGCTTGCTGCCTGTGCTTGCTGTGCTGTCTGAGCTGCCTGTGCTTGCTGCCTGTGCTTGCTGTGCTGCCTGTGCTTGCTGTCTGTGCTTGCTGTGCTGCCTGTGCTGTCTGTGCTGCCTGTGCTTGCTGCCTGTGCTTGCTGTCTGTGCTTGCTGTGCTGCCTGTGCTTGCTGTGCTGCCTGTGCTTGCTGCCTGTGCTTGCTGTGCTGCCTGTGCTTGCTGAGCTGAGTGTATTTTGCTACCTGTGCTGTCTGTGCTTGCTGTGCTGCTTGTGCTTGCTGCCTGTGCTTGCTGCGCTGCGTGTGCTTGCTGTGCTGCCTGTGCTTGCTGCCTGTGCTTGCTGTGCTGCCTGTGCTTGCTGCCTGTGCTTGCTGTGCCGCCTGTGCTTGTTGTGCTGCCTGTGCTTGCTGTGCTTGCTATGCTGCCTGTACTTGCTGTGCTGCCTGTGCTTGCTGCCTGTGTTTGCTGTGCTGCCTGTGCTTGCTGCCTGTGCTTGCTGCCTATGCTTGCTCTGCTGCCTGTGCTTGCAGCATGTGCTTGCTGTGCTGCCTGTGCTTGCTGCCTGTGCTTGCTGTGCTGCCTGTGCTTGCTGCCTGTGCTTGCTGTGCTGCCTGTGTTTGCTGCCTGTGCTTGCTGTGCTGCCTGTGTTTGCTGTGCTGCCTGTGCTTGCTGCCTGTGCTTGCTGTGCTGCCTGTGTTTGCTGCCTGTGCTTGCTGCCTGTGCTTGCTGCCTGTGCTTGCTGTGCTGCGTGTGCTTGCTGCCTGTGCTTGCTGCCTGTGCTTGCTGTGCTGCCTGTGCTTGCTGCCTGTGCTGCTGTGCTGCCTGTACTTGCTGTGCTGCCTGTGCTTGCTGTGCTGTCTGTGCTTGCTGTGCTGCCTGTGCTTGCTGCCTGTGCTTGCTGCCTGTGCTTGCTGTGCTGCCTGTGCTTGCTGCCTGTGCTTGCTGCCTGTGCTTGCTGCCTGTGCTGCTGTGCTGCCTGTGCTTGCTGCCCGTGCTTGCTGTCTGTGCTTGCTGCCTGTGCTTGCTGTGCTGCCTGTGCTTGCTGCCTGTGCTGCTGTGCTGCCTGTACTTGCTGTGCTGCCTGTGCTTGCTGTGCTGTCTGTGCTTGCTGTGCTGCCTGTGCTTGCTGCCTGTGCTTGCTGCCTGTGCTTGCTGCCTGTGCTTGCTGTGCTGCGTGTGCTTGCTGCCTGTGCTTGCTGCCTGTGCTTGCTGTGCTGCCTGTGCTTGCTGCCTGTGCTGCTGTGCTGCCTGTACTTGCTGTGCTGCCTGTGCTTGCTGTGCTGTCTGTGCTTGCTGTGCTGCCTGTGCTTGCTGCCTGTGCTTGCTGCCTGTGCTTGCTGTGCTGCCTGTGCTTGCTGCCTGTGCTTGCTGCCTGTGCTTGCTGCCTGTGCTGCTGTGCTGCCTGTGCTTGCTGCCCGTGCTTGCTGTCTGTGCTTGCTGCCTGTGCTTGCTGCCTGTGCTTGCTGCCTGTGTTTGCTGCCTGTGCTGCCTGTGCTGCCTGTGCTTGCTGCCTGTGCTTGATATCTGTGCTTACTGCCTGTGCTTGCTGCCTGTGCTTGCTGTGCTGCCTGTGCTTGCTGCCCGTGCTTGCTGTGCTGCCTGTTCTTGCTGTGCTGCCTGTGCTTGCTGCGCTGCCTGTGCTTGCTGCCTGTGCTTGCTGTGCTGCCTGTGCTTGCTGCCTGTGCTTGCTGTGCTGAGTATGTTTGCTGCCTGTGCTTGCTGCCTGTGCTTGCTGTGCTGCCTATCCCTGCTGCCTGTGCTTGCTGTGCTGCCTGTCCCTGCTGCCTGTGCTTGCTGTGCTGCCTGTGCTTGCTGCCTGTGTTTGCTGTGCTGCCTGTGCTTGCTGCCTGTGCTTGCTGCCTGTGCTTGCTGTGCTGCCTGTGCTTGCTGCCTGTGCTTGCTGTGCTGCCTGTGCTTGCTGCCTGTGCTTGCTGCCTGTGTTTGCTGTGCTGCCTGTGCTTGCTGCCTGTGCTTGCTGTGCTGCCTGTGCTTGCTGCCTTTGCTTGCAGTGCTGCCTGTGCTTGCTGCGCTGCCTGTGCTTGCTGCCTGTGCTTGCTGCCTGTGCTTGCTGCCTGTGCTTTCTGTGCTGCCTGTGCCTGCTGCCTGTGCCTGCTGCCTGTGCTTGCTGCCTGTGCTGCTGTGCTGCCTGTGCTTGTTATGCTGCCTGTGCAAGCTGCCTGTGCTTGCTGTGCTGCCTGTGCTGCCTGTGCTTGCTGCCTGTGCTTGCTGCCTGTGCTTGCTCCCTGTGCTTGCTGTGCTGCCTGTGCTTGCTGCCCGTGCTTGCTGTGCTGCCTGTGCTTGCTGTGCTGCTTGTGCTTGCTGCCTCTGCTTGCTGTGCTGTCTGTACTTGCTGTGCTGCCTGTGCTTGCTGCGCTGCGTGTGCTTGCTGTGCTGCCTGTGCTTGCTGCCTGTGCTTTCTGTGCTGCCTGTGCTTGCTGCCTGTGCTTGCTGTGCCGCCTGTGCTTGTTGTCCTGCCTGTGCTTGCTGCCCGTGCTTGCAGAGCTGAGTGTGTTTGCTGCCTGTGCTGCCTGTGCTTGCTGCCTTTGCTTGCTGTGCTGCCTGTCCTTGCTGCCTGTGCTTGCTGTGCTGCCTGTGCTTGCTGCCTGTGCTTGCTGTGCTGCCTGAGCTGCCTGTGCTTGCTGCCTGTGCTTGCTGTGCTGCCTGTGCTTGCTGTCTGTGCTTGCTGTGCTGCCTGTGCTGCCTGTGCTTGCTGTGCTGCCTGTGCTTGCTGTCTGTGGTTGCTGTGCTGCCTGTGCTTGCTGTGCTGCCTGTGCTTGCTGCCTATGCTTGCTGTGCTTGCTATGCTGCCTGTGCTTGCTTTGCTGCCTGTGCTTGCTGCCTGTGCTTGCTGTGCTGCCTGTGCTTGCTGCCTGTGCTTGCTGTGCTGCCTATGCTTGCTGCCTGTGCTTGCTGTGCTGCCTGTGCTTGCTGCCTGTGCTGCCTGTGCTTGCTGTGCTGCCTGAGCTGCCTGTGCTTGCTGCCAGTGCTTGCTGTGCTGCCTGTGCTTGCTGCCTGTGCTTGCTGTGCTGCCTGTGCTTGCTGCCTGTGCTGCCAGTGCTTGCTGTCTGTGCTTGCTGTGCTGCCTGTGCTGCCTGAGCTGCCTGTGCTTGCTGTGCTGCCTGAGCTGCCTGTGCTTGCTGCCTGTGCTTGCTGTGCTGCCTGTGCTTGCTGTGCTGCTTGTGCTTGCTGCCTGTGCTTGCTGTGCTGTCTGTGCTTGCTGCGCTGCGTGTGCTTGCTGTGCTGCCTGTGCTTGCTGCCTGTGCTTGCTGTGCTGCCTGTGCTTGCTGCCTGTGCTTGCTGTGCCGCCTGTGCTTGTTGTGCTGCCTGTGCTTGCTATGCTGCCTGTGCAAGCTGCCTGTGCTTGCTGTGCTGCCTGTGCTTGCTGCATGTGCATTCTGTGCTGCCTGTGCTCGCTGCCTGTGCTTGCTGTGCTGCCTGTGCTTGCTGTGCTGCCTGTGCTTGCTGCCTGTGCTTGCTGTGCTGCCTGTGCTTGCTGTTTGTGCTTGCTGTGCTGCCTGTGCTTGCTGTGCTGCCTGTGCTTGCTGCCTGTGCTGCCTGTGCTTGCTGTGCTGCCTGAGCTGCCTGTGCTTGCTGCCAGTGCTTGCTGCCTGTGGTGCCTGTGCTGCCTGTGCCTGCTACCTGTGCTGCCTGTGCTTGCTGCCTGTGCTTGCTGCGTGTGCTTGCTGCCTGTGCTTGCTGCCTGTGGTGCCTGTGCTGCCTGTGCCTGCTACCTGTGCTGCCTGTGCTTGCTGCCTGTGCTTGCTGCCTGTGGTGCCTGTGCTGCCTGTGCTTGCTGCCTGTGCTTGCTGCCTGTGTTTGCTGCCTGTGCTGCCTGTGCTGCCTGTGCTTGCTGCCTGTGCGTGATATCTGTGCTTACTGTCTGTGCTTGCTGCCTGTGCGTGCTGCCTGTATATTGCTGCATGTGCTTGCTGCCTGTGCTTGCTGCGTGTGCTGCCTGTGCTTGCTGCCTGTGCTGCCTGTGCTGCCTGTGCTTGCTGCCCGTGCTTGCTGTGCTGCCGGTGCTTGCTGTGCTGCCTGTTCTTGCTGTGCTGCCTGTGCTTCCTGTGCTGCCTGTGCTTGCTGCCTGTGCTTGCTGTGCTTGCTATGCTGCCTGTACTTGCTGTGCTGCCTGTGCTTGCTGCCTGTGTTTGCTGTGCTGCCTGTGCTTGCTGCCTGTGCTTGCTCTGCTGCCTGTGCTTGCTCTGCTGCCTGTGCTTGCTGCCCGTGCTTGCTGTGCTGCCGGTGCTTGCTGTGCTGCCTGTTCTTGCTGTGCTGCCTGTGCTTGCTGCGCTGCCTGTGCTTGCTGCCTGTATTTGCTGTGCTGCCTGTGCTTGCTGCCTGTGCTTGCTGTGCTGCCGGTGCTTGCTGCCCGTGCTTGCTGTGCTGCCTGTGCTTGCTGCCTGTGCTTGCTGCCTGTGCTTGCTGTGCTGCCTGTGCTTGCTGCCTGTGCTTGCTGTGCTGCCTGTGCTTGCTGCCTGTGCTTGCTGTGCTGCCTGTGCTGCCTGTGCTTGCTGCCTGTGCTTGCTGCCTGTGCTTGCTGTGCTGCCTGTGCTTGCTGCCTGTGCTTGCTGTGCTGCCTGTGCTTGCTGCCTGTGCTTGCTACCTGTGCTTGCTCTGCTGCCTGTGCTTGCTGCCTGTGCTTGCTGCCCGTGCTTGCTATGCTGCCTGTGCAAGCTGCCTGTGCTTGCTGTGCTGCCTGTGCTGCCTGTGCTTGCTGCCTGTGCTTGCTGCCTGTGCTTGCTGTGCTGCCTGTGCTTGCTGCCTGTGCTTGCTGTGCTGCCTGTGCTTGCTGCCTGTGCTGCTGTGCTGCCTGTACTTGCTGTGCTGCCTGTGCTTGCTGTGCTGTCTGTGCTTGCTGTGCTGCCTGTGCTTGCTGCCTGTGCTTGCTGCCTGTGCTTGCTGTGCTGCCTGTGCTTGCTGCCTGTGCTTGCTGCCTGTGCTTGCTGTGCTGCCTGTGCTTGCTGCCTGTGCTTGCAGCATGTGCTTGCTGTGCTGCCTGTGCTTGCTGCCTGTGCTTGCTGTGCCGCCTGTGCTTGCTGCCTGTGCTTGCTGCCTGTGCTTCCTGTGCTGCCTGTGCTTGCTGCCTGTGCTTGCTGTGCTTGCTATGCTGCCTGTACTTGCTGTGCTGCCTGTGCTTGCTGCCTGTGTTTGCTGTGCTGCCTGTGCTTGCTGCCTGTGCTTGCTCTGCTGCCTGTGCTTGCTCTGCTGCCTGTGCTTGCTGCCTGTATTTGCTGTGCTGCCTGTGCTTGCTGCCTGTGCTTGCTGTGCTGCCGGTGCTTGCTGCCCGTGCTTGCTGTGCTGCCTGTGCTTGCTGCCTGTGCTTGCTGTGCTGCCTGTGCTTGCTGCCTGTGCTTGCTGTGCTGCCTGTGCTTGCTGCCTGTGCTTGCTGTGCTGCCTGTGCTTGCTGCCTGTGCTTGCTGTGCTGCCTGTGCTTGCTGCCTGTGCTTGCTGTGCTGCCTGTGCTTGCTGCCTGTGCTGCTGTGCTTGCTGTGCTGCCTGAGCTGCCTGTGCTTGCTGCCTGTGCTTGCTGTGCTGCCTGTGCTTGCTGCCTGTGCTTGCTGTGTTGCCTGTGCTTGCTGCCTGTGCTGCCAGTGCTTGCTGTCTGTGCTTGCTGTGCTGCCTGAGCTGCCCGTGCTTGCTGCCTGTGCTTGCTGTGCTGCCTGTGCTTGCTGTGCTGCTTGTGCTTGCTGCCTGTGCTTGCTGTGCTGTCTGTGCTTGCTGCGCTGCGTGTGCTTGCTGTGCTGCCTGTGCTTGCTGCCTGTGCTTGCTGTGCTGCCTGTGCTTGCTGCCTGTGCTTGCTGTGCCGCCTGTGCTTGTTGTGCTGCCTGTGCTTGCTATGCTGCCTGTGCAAGCTGCCTGTGCTTGCTGTGCTGCCTGTGCTTGCTGCATGTGCATTCTGTGCTGCCTGTGCTTGCTGCCTGTGCTTGCTGTGCTGCCTGTGCTTGCTGTGCTGCCTGTGCTTGCTGCCTGTGCTTGCTGTGCTGCCTGTGCTTGCTGTTTGTGCTTGCTGTGCTGCCTGTGCTGTCTGTGCTGCCTGTGCTTGCTGCCTGTGCTTGCTGTCTGTGCTTGCTCTGCTGCCTGTGCTTGCTGTGCTGCCTGTGCTTGCTGTGCTGCCTGTGCTTGCTGAATGTGTTTGCTGTGCTGCCTGTGCTTGCTGCCTGTGCTTGCTCTGCTGCCTGTGCTTGCTGCCTATGCTTGCTGTGCTGCCTGTGCTGTGCTGCCTGTGCTTGCTGAGCTGAGTGTGTTTGCTGCCTGTGCTGCTTGTGCTTGCTGTGCTGCCTGTCCTTGCTGCCTGTGCTTGCTGTGCTGCCTGTGCGTGCGGCCTGTGCTGCCTGTGCTTGCTGTGCTGCCTGTGCTTGCTGCCTGTGCTTGCTGTGCTGCCTATGCTTGCTGCCTGTGCTTGCTGTGCTGTCTGTGCTTGCTGCCTGTGCTGCCTGTGCTTGCTGTGCTGCCTGAGCTGCCTGTGCTTGCTGCCTGTGCTTGCTGTGCTGCCTGTGCTTGCTGCCAGTGCTTGTTGCCTGTGCTGCCAGTGCTTGCTGTCTGTGCTTGCTGTGCTGCCTGAGCTGCCTGTGCTTGCTGCCTGTGCTTGCTGTGCTGCCTGTGCTTGCTGCCTGTGCTTGCTGTGCTGCCTGTGCTTGCTGCCTGTGCTTGCTGCCTGTGCTTGCTGCCTGTGCTTTCTGTGCTGCCTGTGCCTGCTGCCTGTGCTTGCTGCCTGTGCTGCTGTGCGACCTGTACTTGCTGTGCTGCCTGTGCTTGCTGCCTGTGCTTGCTGTGCTGCCTGTGCTGCCTGTGCTTGCTGCCTGTGCTTGCTGCCTATGCTTGCTGTGCTGCCTGTGCTTGCAGCATGTGCTTGCTGTGCTGCCTGTGCTTGCTGCCTGTGCTTGCTGTGCTGCCTGTGCTTGCTGCCTGTGCTTGCTGTGCTGCCTGTGTTTGCTGTGCTGCCTGTGCTTGCTGCCTGTGCTTGCTGTGCTGCCTGTGTTTGCTGCCTGTGCTTGCTGTGCTGCCTGTGCTTGCTGTGCTGCCTGTCCCTGCTGCCTGTGCTTGCTGTGCTGCCTGTCCCTGCTGCCTGTGCTTGCTGTGCTGCCTGTGCTTGCTGCCTGTGTTTGCTGTGCTGCCTGTGCTTGCTGCCTGTGCTTGCTGTGCTGCCTGTGCTTGCTGCCTTTGCTTGCAGTGCTGCCTGTGCTTGCTGTGCTGCCTGTGCTTGCTGCCTGTGCTTGCTGCCTGTGCTTTCTGTGCTGCCTGTGCCTGCTGCCTGTGCTTGCTGCCTGTGCTGCTGTGCTGCCTGTGCTTGCTATGCTGCCTGTGCAAGCTGCCTGTGCTTGCTGTGCTGCCTGTGCTTGCTGCCTGTGCTTGCTGTGCTGCCTGTGCTTGCTGCCTGTGCTTGCTGTGCTGCCTGTGCTTGCTGCCTGTGCTTGCTGCCTGTGCTTGCTGTGCTGCCTGTGCTTGCTGCCTGTGCTGCTGTGCTGCCTGTACTTGCTGTGCTGCCTGTGCTTGCTGTGCTGTCTGTGCTTGCTGTGCTGCCTGTGCTTGCTGCCTGTGCTTGCTGCCTGTGCTTGCTGTGCTGCCTGTGCTTGCTGCCTGTGCTTGCTGCCTGTGCTTGCTGTGCTGCCTGTGCTTGCTGCCTGTGCTTGCAGCATGTGCTTGCTGTGCTGCCTGTGCTTGCTGCCTGTGCTTGCTGTGCCGCCTGTGCTTGCTGCCTGTGCTTGCTGCCTGTGCTTCCTGTGCTGCCTGTGCTTGCTGCCTGTGCTTGCTGTGCTTGCTATGCTGCCTGTACTTGCTGTGCTGCCTGTGCTTGCTGCCTGTGTTTGCTGTGCTGCCTGTGCTTGCTGCCTGTGCTTGCTCTGCTGCCTGTGCTTGCTCTGCTGCCTGTGCTTGCTGCCCGTGCTTGCTGTGCTGCCGGTGCTTGCTGTGCTGCCTGTTCTTGCTGTGCTGCCTGTGCTTGCTGCGCTGCCTGTGCGTGCGGCCTGTGCTGCCTGTGCTTGCTGCCTGTGCTTGCTGTGCTGTCTGAGCTGCCTGTGCTTGCTGCCTGTGCTTGCTGTGCTGCCTGTGCTTGCTGTCTGTGCTTGCTGTGCTGCCTGTGCTGTCTGTGCTGCCTGTGCTTGCTGCCTGTGCTTGCTGTCTGTGCTTGCTGTGCTGCCTGTGCTTGCTGTGCTGCCTGTGCTTGCTGCCTGTGCTTGCTGTGCTGCCTGTGCTTGCTGAGCTGAGTGTATTTTGCTACCTGTGCTGTCTGTGCTTGCTGTGCTGCTTGTGCTTGCTGCCTGTGCTTGCTGCGCTGCGTGTGCTTGCTGTGCTGCCTGTGCTTGCTGCCTGTGCTTGCTGTGCTGCCTGTGCTTGCTGCCTGTGCTTGCTGTGCCGCCTGTGCTTGTTGTGCTGCCTGTGCTTGCTGTGCTTGCTATGCTGCCTGTACTTGCTGTGCTGCCTGTGCTTGCTGCCTGTGTTTGCTGTGCTGCCTGTGCTTGCTGCCTGTGCTTGCTGCCTATGCTTGCTCTGCTGCCTGTGCTTGCAGCATGTGCTTGCTGTGCTGCCTGTGCTTGCTGCCTGTGCTTGCTGTGCTGCCTGTGCTTGCTGCCTGTGCTTGCTGTGCTGCCTGTGTTTGCTGCCTGTGCTTGCTGTGCTGCCTGTGTTTGCTGTGCTGCCTGTGCTTGCTGCCTGTGCTTGCTGTGCTGCCTGTGTTTGCTGCCTGTGCTTGCTGCCTGTGCTTGCTGCCTGTGCTTGCTGTGCTGCGTGTGCTTGCTGCCTGTGCTTGCTGCCTGTGCTTGCTGTGCTGCCTGTGCTTGCTGCCTGTGCTGCTGTGCTGCCTGTACTTGCTGTGCTGCCTGTGCTTGCTGTGCTGTCTGTGCTTGCTGTGCTGCCTGTGCTTGCTGCCTGTGCTTGCTGCCTGTGCTTGCTGTGCTGCCTGTGCTTGCTGCCTGTGCTTGCTGCCTGTGCTTGCTGCCTGTGCTGCTGTGCTGCCTGTGCTTGCTGCCCGTGCTTGCTGTCTGTGCTTGCTGCCTGTGCTTGCTGTGCTGCCTGTGCTTGCTGCCTGTGCTGCTGTGCTGCCTGTACTTGCTGTGCTGCCTGTGCTTGCTGTGCTGTCTGTGCTTGCTGTGCTGCCTGTGCTTGCTGCCTGTGCTTGCTGCCTGTGCTTGCTGCCTGTGCTTGCTGTGCTGCGTGTGCTTGCTGCCTGTGCTTGCTGCCTGTGCTTGCTGTGCTGCCTGTGCTTGCTGCCTGTGCTGCTGTGCTGCCTGTACTTGCTGTGCTGCCTGTGCTTGCTGTGCTGTCTGTGCTTGCTGTGCTGCCTGTGCTTGCTGCCTGTGCTTGCTGCCTGTGCTTGCTGTGCTGCCTGTGCTTGCTGCCTGTGCTTGCTGCCTGTGCTTGCTGCCTGTGCTGCTGTGCTGCCTGTGCTTGCTGCCCGTGCTTGCTGTCTGTGCTTGCTGCCTGTGCTTGCTGCCTGTGCTTGCTGCCTGTGTTTGCTGCCTGTGCTGCCTGTGCTGCCTGTGCTTGCTGCCTGTGCTTGATATCTGTGCTTACTGCCTGTGCTTGCTGCCTGTGCTTGCTGTGCTGCCTGTGCTTGCTGCCCGTGCTTGCTGTGCTGCCTGTTCTTGCTGTGCTGCCTGTGCTTGCTGCGCTGCCTGTGCTTGCTGCCTGTGCTTGCTGTGCTGCCTGTGCTTGCTGCCTGTGCTTGCTGTGCTGAGTATGTTTGCTGCCTGTGCTTGCTGCCTGTGCTTGCTGTGCTGCCTATCCCTGCTGCCTGTGCTTGCTGTGCTGCCTGTCCCTGCTGCCTGTGCTTGCTGTGCTGCCTGTGCTTGCTGCCTGTGTTTGCTGTGCTGCCTGTGCTTGCTGCCTGTGCTTGCTGCCTGTGCTTGCTGTGCTGCCTGTGCTTGCTGCCTGTGCTTGCTGTGCTGCCTGTGCTTGCTGCCTGTGCTTGCTGCCTGTGTTTGCTGTGCTGCCTGTGCTTGCTGCCTGTGCTTGCTGTGCTGCCTGTGCTTGCTGCCTTTGCTTGCAGTGCTGCCTGTGCTTGCTGCGCTGCCTGTGCTTGCTGCCTGTGCTTGCTGCCTGTGCTTGCTGCCTGTGCTTTCTGTGCTGCCTGTGCCTGCTGCCTGTGCCTGCTGCCTGTGCTTGCTGCCTGTGCTGCTGTGCTGCCTGTGCTTGTTATGCTGCCTGTGCAAGCTGCCTGTGCTTGCTGTGCTGCCTGTGCTGCCTGTGCTTGCTGCCTGTGCTTGCTGCCTGTGCTTGCTCCCTGTGCTTGCTGTGCTGCCTGTGCTTGCTGCCCGTGCTTGCTGTGCTGCCTGTGCTTGCTGTGCTGCTTGTGCTTGCTGCCTCTGCTTGCTGTGCTGTCTGTACTTGCTGTGCTGCCTGTGCTTGCTGCGCTGCGTGTGCTTGCTGTGCTGCCTGTGCTTGCTGCCTGTGCTTTCTGTGCTGCCTGTGCTTGCTGCCTGTGCTTGCTGTGCCGCCTGTGCTTGTTGTCCTGCCTGTGCTTGCTGCCCGTGCTTGCAGAGCTGAGTGTGTTTGCTGCCTGTGCTGCCTGTGCTTGCTGCCTTTGCTTGCTGTGCTGCCTGTCCTTGCTGCCTGTGCTTGCTGTGCTGCCTGTGCTTGCTGCCTGTGCTTGCTGTGCTGCCTGAGCTGCCTGTGCTTGCTGCCTGTGCTTGCTGTGCTGCCTGTGCTTGCTGTCTGTGCTTGCTGTGCTGCCTGTGCTGCCTGTGCTTGCTGTGCTGCCTGTGCTTGCTGTCTGTGGTTGCTGTGCTGCCTGTGCTTGCTGTGCTGCCTGTGCTTGCTGCCTATGCTTGCTGTGCTTGCTATGCTGCCTGTGCTTGCTTTGCTGCCTGTGCTTGCTGCCTGTGCTTGCTGTGCTGCCTGTGCTTGCTGCCTGTGCTTGCTGTGCTGCCTATGCTTGCTGCCTGTGCTTGCTGTGCTGCCTGTGCTTGCTGCCTGTGCTGCCTGTGCTTGCTGTGCTGCCTGAGCTGCCTGTGCTTGCTGCCAGTGCTTGCTGTGCTGCCTGTGCTTGCTGCCTGTGCTTGCTGTGCTGCCTGTGCTTGCTGCCTGTGCTGCCAGTGCTTGCTGTCTGTGCTTGCTGTGCTGCCTGTGCTGCCTGAGCTGCCTGTGCTTGCTGTGCTGCCTGAGCTGCCTGTGCTTGCTGCCTGTGCTTGCTGTGCTGCCTGTGCTTGCTGTGCTGCTTGTGCTTGCTGCCTGTGCTTGCTGTGCTGTCTGTGCTTGCTGCGCTGCGTGTGCTTGCTGTGCTGCCTGTGCTTGCTGCCTGTGCTTGCTGTGCTGCCTGTGCTTGCTGCCTGTGCTTGCTGTGCCGCCTGTGCTTGTTGTGCTGCCTGTGCTTGCTATGCTGCCTGTGCAAGCTGCCTGTGCTTGCTGTGCTGCCTGTGCTTGCTGCATGTGCATTCTGTGCTGCCTGTGCTCGCTGCCTGTGCTTGCTGTGCTGCCTGTGCTTGCTGTGCTGCCTGTGCTTGCTGCCTGTGCTTGCTGTGCTGCCTGTGCTTGCTGTTTGTGCTTGCTGTGCTGCCTGTGCTTGCTGTGCTGCCTGTGCTTGCTGCCTGTGCTGCCTGTGCTTGCTGTGCTGCCTGAGCTGCCTGTGCTTGCTGCCAGTGCTTGCTGCCTGTGGTGCCTGTGCTGCCTGTGCCTGCTACCTGTGCTGCCTGTGCTTGCTGCCTGTGCTTGCTGCGTGTGCTTGCTGCCTGTGCTTGCTGCCTGTGGTGCCTGTGCTGCCTGTGCCTGCTACCTGTGCTGCCTGTGCTTGCTGCCTGTGCTTGCTGCCTGTGGTGCCTGTGCTGCCTGTGCTTGCTGCCTGTGCTTGCTGCCTGTGTTTGCTGCCTGTGCTGCCTGTGCTGCCTGTGCTTGCTGCCTGTGCGTGATATCTGTGCTTACTGTCTGTGCTTGCTGCCTGTGCGTGCTGCCTGTATATTGCTGCATGTGCTTGCTGCCTGTGCTTGCTGCGTGTGCTGCCTGTGCTTGCTGCCTGTGCTTGCTCTGCTGCCTGTGCTTGCTGCCCGTGCTTGCTGTGCTGCCGGTGCTTGCTGTGCTGCCTGTTCTTGCTGTGCTGCCTGTGCTTGCTGCGCTGCCTGTGCGTGCGGCCTGTGCTGCCTGTGCTTGCTGCCTGTGCTTGCTGTGCTGTCTGAGCTGCCTGTGCTTGCTGCCTGTGCTTGCTGTGCTGCCTGTGCTTGCTGTCTGTGCTTGCTGTGCTGCCTGTGCTGTCTGTGCTGCCTGTGCTTGCTGCCTGTGCTTGCTGTCTGTGCTTGCTGTGCTGCCTGTGCTTGCTGTGCTGCCTGTGCTTGCTGCCTGTGCTTGCTGTGCTGCCTGTGCTTGCTGAGCTGAGTGTATTTTGCTACCTGTGCTGTCTGTGCTTGCTGTGCTGCTTGTGCTTGCTGCCTGTGCTTGCTGCGCTGCGTGTGCTTGCTGTGCTGCCTGTGCTTGCTGCCTGTGCTTGCTGTGCTGCCTGTGCTTGCTGCCTGTGCTTGCTGTGCCGCCTGTGCTTGTTGTGCTGCCTGTGCTTGCTGTGCTTGCTATGCTGCCTGTACTTGCTGTGCTGCCTGTGCTTGCTGCCTGTGTTTGCTGTGCTGCCTGTGCTTGCTGCCTGTGCTTGCTGCCTATGCTTGCTCTGCTGCCTGTGCTTGCAGCATGTGCTTGCTGTGCTGCCTGTGCTTGCTGCCTGTGCTTGCTGTGCTGCCTGTGCTTGCTGCCTGTGCTTGCTGTGCTGCCTGTGTTTGCTGCCTGTGCTTGCTGTGCTGCCTGTGTTTGCTGTGCTGCCTGTGCTTGCTGCCTGTGCTTGCTGTGCTGCCTGTGTTTGCTGCCTGTGCTTGCTGCCTGTGCTTGCTGCCTGTGCTTGCTGTGCTGCGTGTGCTTGCTGCCTGTGCTTGCTGCCTGTGCTTGCTGTGCTGCCTGTGCTTGCTGCCTGTGCTGCTGTGCTGCCTGTACTTGCTGTGCTGCCTGTGCTTGCTGTGCTGTCTGTGCTTGCTGTGCTGCCTGTGCTTGCTGCCTGTGCTTGCTGCCTGTGCTTGCTGTGCTGCCTGTGCTTGCTGCCTGTGCTTGCTGCCTGTGCTTGCTGCCTGTGCTGCTGTGCTGCCTGTGCTTGCTGCCCGTGCTTGCTGTCTGTGCTTGCTGCCTGTGCTTGCTGTGCTGCCTGTGCTTGCTGCCTGTGCTGCTGTGCTGCCTGTACTTGCTGTGCTGCCTGTGCTTGCTGTGCTGTCTGTGCTTGCTGTGCTGCCTGTGCTTGCTGCCTGTGCTTGCTGCCTGTGCTTGCTGCCTGTGCTTGCTGTGCTGCGTGTGCTTGCTGCCTGTGCTTGCTGCCTGTGCTTGCTGTGCTGCCTGTGCTTGCTGCCTGTGCTGCTGTGCTGCCTGTACTTGCTGTGCTGCCTGTGCTTGCTGTGCTGTCTGTGCTTGCTGTGCTGCCTGTGCTTGCTGCCTGTGCTTGCTGCCTGTGCTTGCTGTGCTGCCTGTGCTTGCTGCCTGTGCTTGCTGCCTGTGCTTGCTGCCTGTGCTGCTGTGCTGCCTGTGCTTGCTGCCCGTGCTTGCTGTCTGTGCTTGCTGCCTGTGCTTGCTGCCTGTGCTTGCTGCCTGTGTTTGCTGCCTGTGCTGCCTGTGCTGCCTGTGCTTGCTGCCTGTGCTTGATATCTGTGCTTACTGCCTGTGCTTGCTGCCTGTGCTTGCTGTGCTGCCTGTGCTTGCTGCCCGTGCTTGCTGTGCTGCCTGTTCTTGCTGTGCTGCCTGTGCTTGCTGCGCTGCCTGTGCTTGCTGCCTGTGCTTGCTGTGCTGCCTGTGCTTGCTGCCTGTGCTTGCTGTGCTGAGTATGTTTGCTGCCTGTGCTTGCTGCCTGTGCTTGCTGTGCTGCCTATCCCTGCTGCCTGTGCTTGCTGTGCTGCCTGTCCCTGCTGCCTGTGCTTGCTGTGCTGCCTGTGCTTGCTGCCTGTGTTTGCTGTGCTGCCTGTGCTTGCTGCCTGTGCTTGCTGCCTGTGCTTGCTGTGCTGCCTGTGCTTGCTGCCTGTGCTTGCTGTGCTGCCTGTGCTTGCTGCCTGTGCTTGCTGCCTGTGTTTGCTGTGCTGCCTGTGCTTGCTGCCTGTGCTTGCTGTGCTGCCTGTGCTTGCTGCCTTTGCTTGCAGTGCTGCCTGTGCTTGCTGCGCTGCCTGTGCTTGCTGCCTGTGCTTGCTGCCTGTGCTTGCTGCCTGTGCTTTCTGTGCTGCCTGTGCCTGCTGCCTGTGCCTGCTGCCTGTGCTTGCTGCCTGTGCTGCTGTGCTGCCTGTGCTTGTTATGCTGCCTGTGCAAGCTGCCTGTGCTTGCTGTGCTGCCTGTGCTGCCTGTGCTTGCTGCCTGTGCTTGCTGCCTGTGCTTGCTCCCTGTGCTTGCTGTGCTGCCTGTGCTTGCTGCCCGTGCTTGCTGTGCTGCCTGTGCTTGCTGTGCTGCTTGTGCTTGCTGCCTCTGCTTGCTGTGCTGTCTGTACTTGCTGTGCTGCCTGTGCTTGCTGCGCTGCGTGTGCTTGCTGTGCTGCCTGTGCTTGCTGCCTGTGCTTTCTGTGCTGCCTGTGCTTGCTGCCTGTGCTTGCTGTGCCGCCTGTGCTTGTTGTCCTGCCTGTGCTTGCTGCCCGTGCTTGCAGAGCTGAGTGTGTTTGCTGCCTGTGCTGCCTGTGCTTGCTGCCTTTGCTTGCTGTGCTGCCTGTCCTTGCTGCCTGTGCTTGCTGTGCTGCCTGTGCTTGCTGCCTGTGCTTGCTGTGCTGCCTGAGCTGCCTGTGCTTGCTGCCTGTGCTTGCTGTGCTGCCTGTGCTTGCTGTCTGTGCTTGCTGTGCTGCCTGTGCTGCCTGTGCTTGCTGTGCTGCCTGTGCTTGCTGTCTGTGGTTGCTGTGCTGCCTGTGCTTGCTGTGCTGCCTGTGCTTGCTGCCTATGCTTGCTGTGCTTGCTATGCTGCCTGTGCTTGCTTTGCTGCCTGTGCTTGCTGCCTGTGCTTGCTGTGCTGCCTGTGCTTGCTGCCTGTGCTTGCTGTGCTGCCTATGCTTGCTGCCTGTGCTTGCTGTGCTGCCTGTGCTTGCTGCCTGTGCTGCCTGTGCTTGCTGTGCTGCCTGAGCTGCCTGTGCTTGCTGCCAGTGCTTGCTGTGCTGCCTGTGCTTGCTGCCTGTGCTTGCTGTGCTGCCTGTGCTTGCTGCCTGTGCTGCCAGTGCTTGCTGTCTGTGCTTGCTGTGCTGCCTGTGCTGCCTGAGCTGCCTGTGCTTGCTGTGCTGCCTGAGCTGCCTGTGCTTGCTGCCTGTGCTTGCTGTGCTGCCTGTGCTTGCTGTGCTGCTTGTGCTTGCTGCCTGTGCTTGCTGTGCTGTCTGTGCTTGCTGCGCTGCGTGTGCTTGCTGTGCTGCCTGTGCTTGCTGCCTGTGCTTGCTGTGCTGCCTGTGCTTGCTGCCTGTGCTTGCTGTGCCGCCTGTGCTTGTTGTGCTGCCTGTGCTTGCTATGCTGCCTGTGCAAGCTGCCTGTGCTTGCTGTGCTGCCTGTGCTTGCTGCATGTGCATTCTGTGCTGCCTGTGCTCGCTGCCTGTGCTTGCTGTGCTGCCTGTGCTTGCTGTGCTGCCTGTGCTTGCTGCCTGTGCTTGCTGTGCTGCCTGTGCTTGCTGTTTGTGCTTGCTGTGCTGCCTGTGCTTGCTGTGCTGCCTGTGCTTGCTGCCTGTGCTGCCTGTGCTTGCTGTGCTGCCTGAGCTGCCTGTGCTTGCTGCCAGTGCTTGCTGCCTGTGGTGCCTGTGCTGCCTGTGCCTGCTACCTGTGCTGCCTGTGCTTGCTGCCTGTGCTTGCTGCGTGTGCTTGCTGCCTGTGCTTGCTGCCTGTGGTGCCTGTGCTGCCTGTGCCTGCTACCTGTGCTGCCTGTGCTTGCTGCCTGTGCTTGCTGCCTGTGGTGCCTGTGCTGCCTGTGCTTGCTGCCTGTGCTTGCTGCCTGTGTTTGCTGCCTGTGCTGCCTGTGCTGCCTGTGCTTGCTGCCTGTGCGTGATATCTGTGCTTACTGTCTGTGCTTGCTGCCTGTGCGTGCTGCCTGTATATTGCTGCATGTGCTTGCTGCCTGTGCTTGCTGCGTGTGCTGCCTGTGCTTGCTGCCTGTGCTGCCTGTGCTGCCTGTGCTTGCTGCCTGTGCTTGCAATCTGTGCTTGTTGCCTGTGCTGCCTGTGCTTACTGCCTGTGCTTGCTGCCTGTTCTTGCTGCCTGTGCTGCCTGTGCTGCCTGTGCTGCCTGTGCTTGCTGCCTGTGCTGCCTGTGCTGCCTGTGCTTGCTGCCTGTGCTTGCAATCTGTGCTTGTTGCCTGTGCTGCCTGTGCTTACTGCCTGTGCTTGCTGCCTGTTCTTGCTGCCTGTGCTGCCTGTGCTGCCTGTGCTGCCTCTGCTTGCTGCCTGTGCTTGCTGTCTGTGCTTGCTGCCTGTGCTTGCTGTGCTGCCTGTGCTTGCTGCCTGTGCTTGCTGTGCTGCCTGTGCTTGCTGTGCTGCCTGTGCTTGCTGCCTGTGCTTGCTGTGCTGCCTGTGCTTGCTGCCTGTGCTTGCTGTGCCGCCTGTGCTTGTTGTGCTGCTTGTGCTTGCTATGCTGCCTGTGCAAGCTGCCTGTGCTTGCTGTGCTGCCTGTGCTTGCTGCCTGTGCTTGCTGTGCTGCCTGTGCTTGCTGCCTGTGCTTGCTGTGCTGCCTGTGCTTGCTGTTTGTGCTTGCTGTGCTGCCTGTGCTGTCTGTGCTGCCTGTGCTTGCTGCCTGTGCTTGCTGTCTGTGCTTGCTGTGCTGCCTGTGCTTGCTGTGCTGCCTGTGCTTGCTGCGCTGCCTGTGCTTGCTGCCTGTGCTTGCTGTGCTGCCTGTGCTTGCTGCCTGTGCTTGCTGAGCTGAGTGTGTTTGCTGCCTGTGCTGTCTGTGCTTGCTGTGCTGCTTGTGCTTGCTGCCTGTGCTTGCTGTGCTGTCTGTGCTTGCTGTCCTGCCTGTGCTTGCTGCGCTGCGTCTGCTTGCTGTGCTGCCTGTGCTTGCTGCCTGTGCTTGCTGTGCTGCCTGTGCTTGCTGCCTGTGCTTGCTGTGCTGTCTGTGCTTGCTGTCCTGCCTGTGCTTGCTGCGCTGCGTCTGCTTGCTGTGCTGCCTGTGCTTGCTGCCTGTGTTTGCTGTGCTGCCTGTGCTTGCTGCCTGTGCTTGCTGTGCTGCCGGTGCTTGCTGCCCGTGCTTGCTGTGCTGCCTGTGCTTGCTGCCTGTGCTTGCTGTGCTGCCTGTGCTTGCTGCCTGTGCTTGCTGTGCTGCCTGTGCTTGCTGTTTGTGCTTGCTGTGCTGCCAGTGCTTGCTGCCTGTGCTTGCTGTGCCGCCTGTGCTTGTTGTGCTGCCTGTGCTTGCTATGCTTGCTATGCTGCCTGTACTTGCTGTGCTGCCTGTGCTTGCTGCCTGTGTTTGCTGTGCTGCCTGTGCTTGCTGCCTGTGCTTGCTCTGCTGCCTGTGCTTGCTGCCCGTGCTTGCTGTGCTGCCGGTGCTTGCTGTGCTGCCTGTTCTTGCTGTGCTGCATGTGCTTGCTGCGCTGCCTGTGCTTGCTGCCTGTGTTTGCTGTGCTGCCTGTGCTTGCTGCCTGTGCTTGCTGTGCTGCCGGTGCTTGCTGCCCGTGCTTGCTGTGCTGCCTGTGCTTGCTGCCTGTGCTTGCTGTGCTGCCTGTGCTTGCTGCCTGTGCTTGCTGTGCTGCCGGTGCTTGCTGCCCGTGCTTGCTGTGCTGCCTGCGCTTGCTGCCTGTGCTTGCTGTGCTGCCTGTGCTTGCTGCCTGTGCTTGCTGTGCTGCCTGTGCTTGCTGCCTGTGCTTGCTGCCTGTGCTTGCTGTGCTGCCTGTGCTTGCTGCCTGTGCTGCTGTGCTGCCTGTACTTGCTGTGCTGCCTGTGCTTGCTGCCTGTGTTTGCTGTGCTGCCTGTGCTTGCTGCCTGTGCTTGCTGCCTGTGCTTGCTCTGCTGCCTGTGCTTGCTGCCTGTGCTTGCTGCCTGTGCTTGCTGCCTGTGCTTGCTGTGCTGCCTGTGCTTGCTGCCCGTGCTTGCTGTGCTGCCGGTGCTTGCTGCCTGTGCTTGCTGCGCTGCCTGTGCTTGCTGCCTGTGCTTGCTGTGCTGCCTGTGCTTGCTGCCTGTGCTTGCTGTGCTGAGTGTGTTTGCTGCCTGTGCTTGCTGCCTGTGCTTGCTATGCTGCCTGTGCTTGCTGCCTGTGCTTGGTGCCTGTGCTTGCTGCCTGTGCTTGCTGCCTGTGCTTGCTGCCTGTGGTGCCTGTGCTGCCTGTGCCTGCTACCTGTGCTGCCTGTGCTTGCTGCCTGTGCTTGCTGCGTGTGCTTGCTGCCTGTGCTTGCTGCCTGTGTTGCCTGTGCTTTTTGCTTGTGCTTGCTGCCTGTGCTTGCTGCCTGTGCTTGCTGCGTGTGCTGCCTGTGCTTGCTGCCTGTGCTTGCTGCCAGTGCTTGCTGCCTGTGCTTGCTGTCTGTGCTTGCTGCCTGTGCTTGCTGTCTGTGCTTGCTGCCTGTGTTTGCTGCCTGTGCATGCTGTCTATGCTTGCTGCCTGTGCTGCCTGTGCTTGCTGCCTGTGCTTGCTGCCTGTGGTGCCTGTGCTGCCTGTGCTTGCTGCCTGTGCTTGCTGCCTGTGCTTGCTCTGCTGCCTGTGCTTGCTGCCTGTGCTTGCTGCCTGTGCTTGCTGCCTGTGCTTGCTGTGCTGCCTGTGCTTGCTGCCCGTGCTTGCTGTGCTGCCGGTGCTTGCTGCCTGTGCTTGCTGCGCTGCCTGTGCTTGCTGCCTGTGCTTGCTGTGCTGCCTGTGCTTGCTGCCTGTGCTTGCTGTGCTGAGTGTGTTTGCTGCCTGTGCTTGCTGCCTGTGCTTGCTATGCTGCCTGTGCTTGCTGCCTGTGCTTGGTGCCTGTGCTTGCTGCCTGTGCTTGCTGCCTGTGCTTGCTGCCTGTGGTGCCTGTGCTGCCTGTGCCTGCTACCTGTGCTGCCTGTGCTTGCTGCCTGTGCTTGCTGCGTGTGCTTGCTGCCTGTGCTTGCTGCCTGTGTTGCCTGTGCTTTTTGCTTGTGCTTGCTGCCTGTGCTTGCTGCCTGTGCTTGCTGCGTGTGCTGCCTGTGCTTGCTGCCTGTGCTTGCTGCCAGTGCTTGCTGCCTGTGCTTGCTGTCTGTGCTTGCTGCCTGTGCTTGCTGTCTGTGCTTGCTGCCTGTGTTTGCTGCCTGTGCATGCTGTCTATGCTTGCTGCCTGTGCTGCCTGTGCTTGCTGCCTGTGCTTGCTGCCTGTGGTGCCTGTGCTGCCTGTGCTTGCTGCCTGTGCTTGCTGCCTGTGTTTGCTGCCTGTGCTGCCTGTGCTGCCTGTGCTTGCTGCCCGTGCGTGATATCTGTGCTTACTGTCTGTGCTTGCTGCCTGTGCGTGCTGCCTGTGCGTGCTGCCTGTATATTGCTGCATGTGCTTGCTGCCTGTGCTTGCTGCGTGTGCTGCCTGTGCTTGCTGCCTGTGCTGCCTGTGCTGCCTGTGCTTGCTGCCTGTGCTTGCAATCTGTGCTTGTTGCCTGTGCTGCCTGTGCTTACTGCCTGTGCTTGCTGCCTGTGCTTGCTGCCTGTGCTGCCTGTGCTGCCTGTGCTGCCTGTGCTTGCTGCCTGTGCTTGCTGTCTGTGCTTGCTGCCTGTGCTTGCTGTGCTGCCTGTGCTTGCTGCCTGTGCCTGCTGTGCTGCCTGTGCTTGCTGCCTGTGCTTGCTGTGCTGCCTGTGCTTGCTGCCTGTGCTTGCTGCCTGTGCTTGCTGTCTGTGCTTGCTGCCTCTATCTTGCTGTCTGTGCTTGCTGCCTGTGCTTGCTGCCTGTGTTTGCTGCCTGTGCTGCCTGTGCTGCCTGTGCTTGCTGCCTGTGCTTGATATCTGTGCTTACTGTCTGTGCTTGCTGCCTGTGCGTGCTGCCTGTATATTGCTGCATGTGCTTGCTGCCTGTGCTTGCTGCGTGTGCTGCCTGTGCTTGCTGCCTGTGCTGCCTGTGCTGCCTGTGCTTGCTGCCTGTGCTTGCAATCTGTGCTTGTTGCCTGTGCTGCCTGTGCTTACTGCCTGTGCTTGCTGCCTGTGCTTGCTGCCTGTGCTTGCTGTGCTGCCTGTGCTTGCTGCCCGTGCTTGCTGTCTGTGCTTGCTCCCTGTGCTTGCTGCCTGTGCTTGCTGCCTGTGTTTGCTGCCTGTGCTGCCTGTGCTGCCTGTGCTTGCTGCCTGTGCTTGATATCTGTGCTTACTGCCTGTGCTTGCTGCCTGTGCTTGCTGTGCTGCCTGTGCCTGCTGTCCGTGCTTGCTGTGCTGCCTGTTCTTGCTGTGCTGCCTGTGCTTGCTGCGCTGCCTGTGCTTGCTGCCTGTGCTTGCTGTGCTGCCTGTGCTTGCTGCCTGTGCTTGCTGTGCTGAGTATGTTTGCTGCTTGTGCTTGCTGCCTGTGCTTGCTGTGCTGCCTGTCCCTGCTGCCTGTGCTTGCTGTGCTGCCTGTCCCTGCTGCCTGTGCTTGCTGTGCTGCCTGTGTTTGCTGTGCTGCCTGTGCTTGCTGCCTGTGCTTGCTGCCTGTGCTTGCTGTGCTGCCTGTGCTTGCTGCCTGTGCTTGATGCCTGTGCTTGCTGCCTGTGCTTTCTGTGCTGCCAGTGCCTGCTGCCTGTGCTTGCTGCCTGTGCTGCTGTGCGACCTGTACTTGCTGTGCTGCCTGTGCTTGCTGCATGTGTTTGCTGCCTGTGCTTGCTGCCTGTGCTTGCTGCCTGTGCTTGCTCTGCTGCCTGTGCTTGCTGCCTGTGTTTGCTGCCTGTGCTTGCTCTGCTGCCTGTGCTTGCTGCCTGTGCTTGCTGTGCTGCCTGTGCTTGCTGCCCGTGCTTGCTGTGCTGCCGGTGCTTGCTGTGCTGCCTGTGCTTGCGGCCTGTGCTTGCTGTGCTGCCTGTGCTTGCTGCCTGTGCTTGCTGTGCTGCCTGAGCTGCCTGTGCTTGCTGCCTGTGCTTGCTGTGCTGCCGGTGCTTGCTGTGCTGCCTGTGCTTGCTGTGCTGCCTGTGCTTGCTCTGCTGCCTGTGCTTGCTGCCTGTGCTTGCTGTGCTGCCTGAGCTGCCTGTGCTTGCTGCCTGTGCTTGCTGTGCTGCCTGTGCTTGCTGCCTGTGCTTGCTATGCTGCCTGTGCAAGCTGCCTGTGCTTGCTGTGTTGCCTGTGCTTGCTGCCTGTGCTTGCTGCCTGTGCTTGCTGTGCTGCCTGTGTTTTCTGTGCTGCCTGTGCTTGCTGTGCTGCCTGTGTTTGCTGTGCTGCCTGTGCTTGCTGCCTGTGCTTGCTGTGCTGCCTGTGCTGCCTGTGCTTGCTGCCGGTGCTTGCTGCCTATGCTTGCTGTGCTGCCTGTCCCTGCTGCCTGTGCTTGCTGTGCTGCCTGTGCTTGCTGCCCGTGCTTGCTGTGCTGCCTGTGTTTGCTGTGCTGCCTGTGCTTGCTGCCTGTGCTTGCTGTGCTGCCTGTGCTTGCTGCCTGTGCTTGGTGCCTGTGCTTGCTGCCTGTGCTTGCTGCCTGTGCTTGCTGCCTGTGGTGCCTGTGCTGCCTGTGCCTGCTACCTGTGCTGCCTGTGCTTGCTGCCTGTGCTTGCTGCGTGTGCTTGCTGCCTGTGCTTGCTGCCTGTGTTGCCTGTGCTTTTTGCTTGTGCTTGCTGCCTGTGCTTGCTGCCTGTGCTTGCTGCGTGTGCTGCCTGTGCTTGCTGCCTGTGCTTGCTGCCAGTGCTTGCTGCCTGTGCTTGCTGCCTGTGCTTGCTGTCTGTGCTTGCTGCCTGTGCTTGCTGTCTGTGCTTGCTGCCTGTGTTTGCTGCCTGTGCATGCTGTCTATGCTTGCTGCCTGTGCTGCCTGTGCTTGCTGCCTGTGCTTG
The DNA here is from genome assembly GCA_963942575.1 of Priocnemis perturbator. NCBI lineage: Eukaryota > Metazoa > Arthropoda > Insecta > Hymenoptera > Pompilidae > Priocnemis > Priocnemis perturbator. The sequence continues at coordinate 189,872 of CAWWDK010000097.1, forward strand.
CTGCCTGTGGTGCCTGTGCTGCCTGTGCTTGCTGCCTGTGCTTGCTGCCTGTGTTTGCTGCCTGTGCTGCCTGTGCTGCCTGTGCTTGCTGCCTGTGCGTGATATCTGTGCTTACTGTCTGTGCTTGCTGCCTGTGCGTGCTGCCTGTGCGTGCTGCCTGTATATTGCTGCATGTGCTTGCTGCCTGTGCTTGCTGCGTGTGCTGCCTGTGCTTGCTGCCTGTGCTGCCTGTGCTGCCTGTGCTTGCTGCCTGTGCTTGCAATCTGTGCTTGTTGCCTGTGCTGCATGTGCTTACTGCCTGTGCTTGCTGCCTGTGCTTGCTGCCTGTGCTGCCTGTGCTGCCTGTGCTGCCTGTGCTTGCTGCCTGTGCTTGCTGTCTGTGCTTGCTGCCTGTGCTTGCTGTGCTGCCTGTGCTTGCTGCCTGTGCCTGCTGTGCTGCCTGTGCTTGCTGCCCGTGCTTGCTGTGCTGCCGGTGCTTGCTGTGCTGCCTGTTCTTGCTGTGCTGCCTGTGCTTGCTGCGCTGCCTGTGCTTGCTGCCTGTGCTTGCTGTGCTGCCTGTGCTTGCTGCCTGTGCTTGCTGTGCTGAGTGTGCTTGCTGCCTGTGTTTGCTGTGCTGCCTGTGCTTGCTGCCTGTGCTTGCTGCATGTGTTTGCTGCCTGTGCTTGCTGCCTGTGCTTGCTGCCTGTGCTTGCTGCCTGTGCTTGCTCTGCTGCCTGTGCTTGCTGCCTGTGCTTGCTGTGCTGCCTGTGCTTGCTGCCCGTGCTTGCTGTGCTGCCGGTGCTTGCTGTGCTGCCTGTGCTTGCTGCCTGTGCTTGCTGTGCTGCCTGAGCTGCCTGTGCTTGCTGTGCTGCCTGTGCTTGCTATGCTGCCTGTGCAAGCTGCCTGTGCTTGCTCTGCTGCCTGTTCTGCCTGTGCTTGCTGCCTGTGCTTGCTGCCTGTGCTTGCTGTGCTGTCTGTGCTTGCTGTGCTGCCTGTGCTTGCTGCCTGTGCTTGCTGCCTGTGCTTGCTGTGCTGCCTGTGCTTGCTGCCTGTGCTTGCTGCCTGTGCTTGCTGTGCTGCCTGTGCTTGCTGCCTGTGCTGCTGTGCTGCCTGTACTTGCTGTGCTGCCTGTGCTTGCTGCCTATGTTTGCTGTGCTGCCTGTGCTTGCTGTGCTGCCTGTGCTTGCTGCCTGTGCTTGCTGTGCTGCCTGTGCTTGCTGCCTGTGCTTGCTGTGCTGCCTGTGCTTGCTGCCTGTGCTTGCTGCCTGTGCTTGCTGTCTGTGCTTGCTGCCTCTATCTTGCTGCCTGTGCTTGCTGTCTGTGCTTGCTGCCTGTGCTTGCTCCCTGTGTTTGCTGCCTGTGCTGCCTGTGCTGTCTGTGCTTGCTGTGCTGCCTGTGCTTGCTGCCTGTGCTTGCTGCCTGTGCTTGCTGTGCTGCCTGTGCTTGCTGCCTGTGCTTGCTGCCTGTGCTTGCTGTGCTGCCTGTGCTTGCTGCCTGTGCTGCTGTGCTGCCTGTACTTGCTGTGCTGCCTGTGCTTGCTGCCTATGTTTGCTGTGCTGCCTGTGCTTGCTGCCTGTGCTTGCCCTGCTGCCTGTGCTTGCTGCCTGTGCTTGCTGCCTGTGCTTGCTACCTGTGCTTGCTCTGCTGCCTGTGCTTGCTGCCTGTGCTTGCTGCCCGTGCTTGCTGTGCTGCCGGTGCTTGCTGTGCTGCCTGTGCTTGCTGCCTGTGCTTGCTGTGCTGCCTGTGCTTGCTGCCTGTGCTTGCTGTGCTGCCTGTGCTTGCTGCCTGTGCTTGCTGCCTGTGCTTGCTGTGCTGCCTGTGCTTGCTGCCTGTGCTTGCTGTGCTGCCTGTGCTTGCTGCCTGTGCTTGCTGCCTGTGCTTGCTGTCTGTGCTTGCTGCCTCTATCTTGCTGCCTGTGCTTGCTGTCTGTGCTTGCTGCCTGTGCTTGCTGCCTGTGTTTGCTGCCTGCGCTGCCTGTGCTTGCTGTGCTGTCTGTGCTTGCTGTGCTGCCTGTGCTTGCTGCCTGTGCTTGCTGTGCTGCCTGTGCTGCCTGTGCTTGCTGCCGGTGCTTGCTGCCTATGCTTGCTGTGCTGCCTGTGCTTGCTGCCTGTGCTTGCTGTTTGTGCTTGCTGTGCTGCCAGTGCTTGCTGCCTGTGCTTGCTGTGCTGCCTGTGCTTGCTGCCTGTGCTTGCTATGCTGCCTTTGCAAGCTGCCTGTGCTTGCTGTGCTGCCTGTGCTTGCTGCCTGTGCTTGCTGTGCTGCCTGTGCTTGCTGCCTGTGCTTGCTGTGCTGCCTGTGCTTGCTGCCTGTGCTTGCTGTGCTGCCTGTGCTTGCTGCCTGTGTTTGCTGTGCTGCCTGTGCTTGGTGCCTGTGCTTGCTGCCTGTGCTTGCTGCCTGTGCTTGCTGCCTGTGCTGTCTGTGCTGCCTGTGCCTGCTGCCTGTGCTTGCTGCTTGTGCTTGCTGCCTGTGGTGCCTGTGCTGCCTGTGCTTGCTGCCTGTGCTTGCTGTGCTGCCTGTGCTTGCTGCCTGTGCTTGCTGTGCTGCCTGTGCTTGCTGCCTGTGTTTGCTGTGCTGCCTGTGCTTGCTGCCTGTGCTTGCTCTGCTGCCTGTGCTTGCTGCCTGTGCTTGCTGTGCTGCCTGTGCTTGCTGTTTGTGCTTGCTGTGCTGCCAGTGCTTGCTGCCTGTGCTTGCTGTGCTGCCTGTGCTTGCTGCCTGTGCTTGCTATGCTGCCTGTGCAAGCTGCCTGTGCTTGCTGTGCTGCCTGTGCTGCCTGTGCTTGCTGCCTGTGCTTGCTGTGCTGCCTGTGCTTGCTGCCAGTGCTGCTTGTGCTTGCTGTGCTGCCTGTGCTTGCTGCCTGTGCTTGCTGTGCTGTCTGAGCTGCCTGTGCTTGCTGCCTGTGCTTGCTGTGCTGCCTGTGCTTGCTGTCTGTGCTTGCTGTGCTGCCTGTGCTTGCTGCCTGTGCTTGCTGTGCTGCCTGTGCTTGCTGCCTGTGCTTGCTGTGCTGCCTGTGCTTGCTGCCTGTGTTTGCTGTGCTGCCTGTGCTTTCTGCCTGTGCTTGCTCTGCTGCCTGTGCTTGCTGCCTGTGCTTGCTGTGCTGCCTGTGCTGTGCTGCCTGTGCTTGCTGAGCTGAGTGTGTTTGCTGCCTGTGCTGCTTGTGCTTGCTGTGCTGCCTGTGCTTGCTGCCTGTGCTTGCTGTGCTGTCTGAGCTGCCTGTGCTTGCTGCCTGTGCTTGCTGTGCTGCCTGTGCTTGCTGTCTGTGCTTGCTGTGCTGCCTGTGCTGTCTGTGCTGCCTGTGCTTGCTGCCTGTGCTTGCTGCCTGTGCTTGCTGTGCTGCCTGTGCTTGCTGCCTGTGCTTGCTGCCTGTGCTTGCTGCCTGTGCTGTCTGTGCTGCCTGTGCCTGCTGCCTGTGCTTGCTGCCTGTGCTTGCTGCCTGTGGTGCCTGTGCTGCCTGTGCTTGCTGCCTGTGCTTGCTGTGCTGCCTGAGCTGCCTGTGCTTGCTGCCTGTGCTTGCTGTGCTGCCTGTGCTTGCTGCCTGTGCTTGCTGTGCTGCCTGTGCTTGCTGCCTGTGCTTGCTGTGCTGCCTGTGCTTGCTGCCTGTGCTTGCTGTGCTGCCTGTGCTTGCTGCCTGTGCTTGCTGCGCTGCCTATGCTTGCTGCCTGTGCTTGCTGTGCTGTCTGTGCTTGCTGCCTGTGCTGCCTGTGCTGCCTGTGCTGCCTGTGCTTGCTGTGCTGCCTGAGCTGCCTGTGCTTGCTGCCTGTGCTTGCTGTGCTGCCTGTGCTTGCTGCCTGTGCTTGCTGTGTTGCCTGTGCTTGCTGCCTGTGCTGCCAGTGCTTGCTGTCTGTGCTTGCTGTGCTGCCTGAGCTGCCTGTGCTTGCTGCCTGTGCTTGCTGTGCTGCCTGTGCTTGCTGCCTGTGCTGCCTGTGCTGCCTGTGCTGCCTGTGCTTGCTGTGCTGCCTGAGCTGCCTGTGCTTGCTGCCTGTGCTTGCTGTGCTGCCTGTGCTTGCTGCCTGTGCTTGCTGTGTTGCCTGTGCTTGCTGCCTGTGCTGCCAGTGCTTGCTGTCTGTGCTTGCTGTGCTGCCTGAGCTGCCTGTGCTTGCTGCCTGTGCTTGCTGTGCTGCCTGTGCTTGCTGCCTGTGCTTGCTGTGCTGCCTGTGCTTGCTGCCTGTGCTTGCTGCCTGTGCTTGCTGCCTGTGCTTTCTGTGCTGCCTGTGCCTGCTGCCTGTGCTTGCTGCCTGTGCTGCTGTGCGACCTGTACTTGTTGTGCTGCCTGTGCTTGCTGCCTGTGCTTGCTGTGCTGCCTGTGCTGCCTGTGCTTGCTGCCTGTGCTTGCTGCCTATGCTTGCTTGCTGCCTGTGCTTGCTGTGCTGCCTGTGCTTGCTGCCTGTGCTTGCTGTGTTGCCTGTGCTTGCTGCCTGTGCTGCCAGTGCTTGCTGTCTGTGCTTGCTGTGCTGCCTGAGCTGCCTGTGCTTGCTGCCTGTGCTTGCTGTGCTGCCTGTGCTTGCTGCCTGTGCTTGCTGTGCTGCCTGTGCTTGCTGCCTGTGCTTGCTGCCTGTGCTTGCTGCCTGTGCTTTCTGTGCTGCCTGTGCCTGCTGCCTGTGCTTGCTGCCTGTGCTGCTGTGCGACCTGTACTTGTTGTGCTGCCTGTGCTTGCTGCCTGTGCTTGCTGTGCTGCCTGTGCTGCCTGTGCTTGCTGCCTGTGCTTGCTGCCTATGCTTGCTGTGCTGCCTGTGCTTGCAGCATGTGCTTGCTGTGCTGCCTGTGCTTGCTGCCTGTGCTTGCTGTGCTGCCTGTGCTTGCTGCCTGTGCTTGCTGTGCTGCCTGTGTTTGCTGTGCTGCCTGTGCTTGCTGCCTGTGCTTGCTGTGCTGCCTGTGTTTGCTGCCTGTGCTTGCTGTGCTGCCTGTGCTTGCTGTGCTGCCTGTCCCTGCTGCCTGTGCTTGCTGTGCTGCCTGTCCCTGCTGCCTGTGCTTGCTGTGCTGCCTGTGCTTGCTGCCTGTGTTTGCTGTGCTGCCTGTGCTTGCTGCCTGTGCTTGCTGTGCTGCCTGTGCTTGCTGCCTTTGCTTGCAGTGCTGCCTGTGCTTGCTGTGCTGCCTGTGCTTGCTGCCTGTGCTTGCTGCCTGTGCTTTCTGTGCTGCCTGTGCCTGCTGCCTGTGCTTGCTGCCTGTGCTGCTGTGCTGCCTGTGCTTGCTATGCTGCCTGTGCAAGCTGCCTGTGCTTGCTGTGCTGCCTGTGCTGCCTGTGCTTGCTGCCTGTGCTTGCTGTGCTGCCTGTGCTTGCTGCCTGTGCTTGCTGTGCTGCCTGTGCTTGCTGCCTTTGCTTGCTGCCTGTGCTTGCTGTGCTGCCTGTGCTTGCTGCCTGTGCTGCTGTGCTGCCTGTACTTGCTGTGCTGCCTGTGCTTGCTGTGCTGTCTGTGCTTGCTGTGCTGCCTGTGCTTGCTGCCTGTGCTTGCTGCCTGTGCTTGCTGTGCTGCCTGTGCTTGCTGCCTGTGCTTGCTGCCTGTGCTTGCTGTGCTGCCTGTGCTTGCTGCCTGTGCTTGCAGCATGTGCTTGCTGTGCTGCCTGTGCTTGCTGCCTGTGCTTGCTGTGCCGCCTGTGCTTGCTGCCTGTGCTTGCTGCCTGTGCTTCCTGTGCTGCCTGTGCTTGCTGCCTGTGCTTGCTGTGCTTGCTATGCTGCCTGTACTTGCTGTGCTGCCTGTGCTTGCTGCCTGTGTTTGCTGTGCTGCCTGTGCTTGCTGCCTGTGCTTGCTCTGCTGCCTGTGCTTGCTCTGCTGCCTGTGCTTGCTGCCCGTGCTTGCTGTGCTGCCGGTGCTTGCTGTGCTGCCTGTTCTTGCTGTGCTGCCTGTGCTTGCTGCGCTGCCTGTGCTTGCTGCCTGTATTTGCTGTGCTGCCTGTGCTTGCTGCCTGTGCTTGCTGTGCTGCCGGTGCTTGCTGCCCGTGCTTGCTGTGCTGCCTGTGCTTGCTGCCTGTGCTTGCTGTGCTGCCTGTGCTTGCTGCCTGTGCTTGCTGTGCTGCCTGTGCTTGCTGCCTGTGCTTGCTGTGCTGCCTGTGCTTGCTGCCTGTGCTTGCTGTGCTGCCTGTGCTGCCTGTGCTTGCTGCCTGTGCTTGCTGCCTGTGCTTGCTGTGCTGCCTGTGCTTGCTGCCTGTGCTTGCTGTGCTGCCTGTGCTTGCTGCCTGTGCTTGCTACCTGTGCTTGCTCTGCTGCCTGTGCTTGCTGCCTGTGCTTGCTGCCCGTGCTTGCTATGCTGCCTGTGCAAGCTGCCTGTGCTTGCTGTGCTGCCTGTGCTGCCTGTGCTTGCTGCCTGTGCTTGCTGCCTGTGCTTGCTGTGCTGCCCGTGCTTGCTGTGCTGCCGGTGCTTGCTGTGCTGCCTGTTCTTGCTGTGCTGCCTGTGCTTGCTGCGCTGCCTGTGCTTGCTGCCTGTATTTGCTGTGCTGCCTGTGCTTGCTGCCTGTGCTTGCTGTGCTGCCGGTGCTTGCTGCCCGTGCTTGCTGTGCTGCCTGTGCTTGCTGCCTGTGCTTGCTGTGCTGCCTGTGCTTGCTGCCTGTGCTTGCTGTGCTGCCTGTGCTTGCTGCCTGTGCTTGCTGTGCTGCCTGTGCTTGCTGCCTGTGCTTGCTGTGCTGCCTGTGCTGCCTGTGCTTGCTGCCTGTGCTTGCTGCCTGTGCTTGCTGCCTGTGCTTGCTGTGCTGCCTGTGCTTGCTGCCTGTGCTGCTGTGCTGCCTGTACTTGCTGTGCTGCCTGTGCTTGCTGTGCTGTCTGTGCTTGCTGTGCTGCCTGTGCTTGCTGCCTGTGCTTGCTGCCTGTGCTTGCTGTGCTGCCTGTGCTTGCTGCCTGTGCTTGCTGCCTGTGCTTGCTGTGCTGCCTGTGCTTGCTGCCTGTGCTTGCAGCATGTGCTTGCTGTGCTGCCTGTGCTTGCTGCCTGTGCTTGCTGTGCCGCCTGTGCTTGCTGCCTGTGCTTGCTGCCTGTGCTTCCTGTGCTGCCTGTGCTTGCTGCCTGTGCTTGCTGTGCTTGCTATGCTGCCTGTACTTGCTGTGCTGCCTGTGCTTGCTGCCTGTGTTTGCTGTGCTGCCTGTGCTTGCTGCCTGTGTTTGCTGTGCTGCCTGTGCTTGCTCTGCTGCCTGTGCTTGCTGCCCGTGCTTGCTGTGCTGCCGGTGCTTGCTGTGCTGCCTGTTCTTGCTGTGCTGCCTGTGCTTGCTGCGCTGCCTGTGCTTGCTGCCTGTATTTGCTGTGCTGCCTGTGCTTGCTGTGCTGCCGGTGCTTGCTGCCCGTGCTTGCTGTGCTGCCTGTGCTTGCTGCCTGTGCTTGCTGTGCTGCCTGTGCTTGCTGCCTGTGATTGCTGTGCTGCCTGTGCTTGCTGCCTGTGCTTGCTGTGCTGCCTGTGCTTGCTGCCTGTGCTGCTGTGCTGCCTGTACTTGCTGTGCTGCTTGTGCTTGCTGCCTGTGCTTGCTGCCTGTGCTTGCTGTGCTGCCTGTGCTTGCAGCATGTGCTTGCTGTGCTGCCTGTGCTTGCTGCCTGTGCTTGCTGTGCTGCCTGTGCTTGCTGCCTGTGCTTGCTGCCTGTGCTTGCTGCCTGTGCTTGCTGTGCTGCCTGTGTTTGCTGTGCTGCCTGTGCTTGCTGCCTGTGCTTGCTGCCTGTGCTTGCTGTGCTGCCTGTGTTTGCTGTGCTGCCTGTGCTTGCTGCCTGTGCTTGCTGTGCTGCCTGTGCTTGCTGCCTGTGCTTGCTGCGCTGCCTGTGCTTGCTGCCTTTGCTTGCTGTGCTGCCTGTCCTTGCTGCCTGTGCTTGCTGTGCTGCCTGTGCTTGCTGTGCTGCCTGAGCTGCCTGTGCTTGCTGCCTGCGCTTGCTGTGCTGCCTGTGCTGTGCTGCCTGTGCTTGCTGTCTGTGCTTGTTGTGCTGCCTGTGCTGCCTGTGCTTGCTGTGCTGCCTGTGCTTGCTGTCTGTGGTTGCTGTGCTGCCTGTGCTTGCTGTGCTGCCTGTGCTTGCTGCCTGTGCTTGCTGTGCTTGCTATGCTGCCTGTGCTTGCTTTGCTGCCTGTGCTTGCTGCCTGTGCTTGCTGTGCTGCCTGTGCTTGCTGCCTGTGCTTGCTGTGCTGCCTATGCTTGCTGCCTGTGCTTGCTGCCTGTGCTGCCTGTGCTGCCTGTGCTGCCTGTGCTTGCTGTGCTGCCTGAGCTGCCTGTGCTTGCTGCCTGTGCTTGCTGTGCTGCCTGTGCTTGCTGCCTGTGCTTGCTGTGTTGCCTGTGCTTGCTGCCTGTGCTGCCAGTGCTTGCTGTCTGTACTTGCTGTGCTGCCTGAGCTGCCTGTGCTTGCTGTGCTGCCTGAGCTGCCTGTGCTTGCTGCCTGTGCTTGCTGTGCTGCCTGTGCTTGCTGTGCTGCTTGTGCTTGCTGCCTGTGCTTGCTGTGCTGTCTGTGCTTGCTGCGCTGCGTGTGCTTGCTGTGCTGCCTGTGCTTGCTGCCTGTGCTTGCTGTGCTGCCTGTGCTTGCTGCCTGTGCTTGCTGTGCCGCCTGTGCTTGTTGTGCTGCCTGTGCTTGCTATGCTGCCTGTGCAAGCTGCCTGTGCTTGCTGTGCTGCCTGTGCTTGCTGCATGTGCATTCTGTGCTGCCTGTGCTTGCTGCCTGTGCTTGCTGTGCTGCCTGTGCTTGCTGCCTGTGCTTGCTGTGCTGCCTGTGCTTGCTGTTTGTGCTTGCTGTGCTGCCTGTGCTGTCTGTGCTGCCTGTGCTTGCTGCCTGTGCTTGCTGTGCTGCCTGTGCTTGCTGTGCTGCCTGTGCTTGCTGTGCTGCCTGTGCTTGCTGTGCTGCCTGTGCTTGCTGCCTGTGTTTGCTGTGCTGCCTGTGCTTGCTGCCTGCGCTTGCTCTGCTGCCTGTGCTTGCTGCCTGTGCTTGCTGTGCTGCCTGTGCTGTGCTGCCTGTGCTTGCTGAGCTGAGTGTGTTTGCTGCCTGTGCTGCTTGTGCTTGCTGTGCTGCCTGTCCTTGCTGCCTGTGCTTGCTGTGCTGCCTGTGCTTGCTGCCTGTGCTTGCTGTGCTGCCTATGCTTGCTGCCTGTGCTTGCTGTGCTGTCTGTGCTTGCTGCCTGTGCTGCCTGTGCTGCCTGTGCTGCCTGTGCTTGCTGTGCTGCCTGAGCTGCCTGTGCTTGCTGCCTGTGCTTGCTGTGCTGCCTGTGCTTGCTGCCTGTGCTTGCTGCCTATGCTTGCTGTGCTGCCTGTGCTTGCAGCATGTGCTTGCTGTGCTGCCCGTGCTTGCTGCCTGTATTTGCTGTGCTGCCTGTGCTTGCTGCCTGTGCTTGCTGTGCTGCCGGTGCTTGCTGCCCGTGCTTGCTGTGCTGCCTGTGCTTGCTGCCTGTGCTTGCTGTGCTGCCTGTGCTTGCTGCCTGTGCTTGCTGTGCTGCCTGTGCTTGCTGCCTGTGCTTGCTGTGCTGCCTGTGCTTGCTGCCTGTGCTTGCTGTGCTGCCTGTGCTGCCTGTGCTTGCTGCCTGTGCTTGCTGCCTGTGCTTGCTGTGCTGCCTGTGCTTGCTGCCTGTGCTTGCTGTGCTGCCTGTGCTTGCTGCCTGTGCTTGCTACCTGTGCTTGCTCTGCTGCCTGTGCTTGCTGCCTGTGCTTGCTGCCCGTGCTTGCTATGCTGCCTGTGCAAGCTGCCTGTGCTTGCTGTGCTGCCTGTGCTGCCTGTGCTTGCTGCCTGTGCTTGCTGCCTGTGCTTGCTGTGCTGCCCGTGCTTGCTGTGCTGCCGGTGCTTGCTGTGCTGCCTGTTCTTGCTGTGCTGCCTGTGCTTGCTGCGCTGCCTGTGCTTGCTGCCTGTATTTGCTGTGCTGCCTGTGCTTGCTGCCTGTGCTTGCTGTGCTGCCGGTGCTTGCTGCCCGTGCTTGCTGTGCTGCCTGTGCTTGCTGCCTGTGCTTGCTGTGCTGCCTGTGCTTGCTGCCTGTGCTTGCTGTGCTGCCTGTGCTTGCTGCCTGTGCTTGCTGTGCTGCCTGTGCTTGCTGCCTGTGCTTGCTGTGCTGCCTGTGCTGCCTGTGCTTGCTGCCTGTGCTTGCTGCCTGTGCTTGCTGCCTGTGCTTGCTGTGCTGCCTGTGCTTGCTGCCTGTGCTGCTGTGCTGCCTGTACTTGCTGTGCTGCCTGTGCTTGCTGTGCTGTCTGTGCTTGCTGTGCTGCCTGTGCTTGCTGCCTGTGCTTGCTGCCTGTGCTTGCTGTGCTGCCTGTGCTTGCTGCCTGTGCTTGCTGCCTGTGCTTGCTGTGCTGCCTGTGCTTGCTGCCTGTGCTTGCAGCATGTGCTTGCTGTGCTGCCTGTGCTTGCTGCCTGTGCTTGCTGTGCCGCCTGTGCTTGCTGCCTGTGCTTGCTGCCTGTGCTTCCTGTGCTGCCTGTGCTTGCTGCCTGTGCTTGCTGTGCTTGCTATGCTGCCTGTACTTGCTGTGCTGCCTGTGCTTGCTGCCTGTGTTTGCTGTGCTGCCTGTGCTTGCTGCCTGTGTTTGCTGTGCTGCCTGTGCTTGCTCTGCTGCCTGTGCTTGCTGCCCGTGCTTGCTGTGCTGCCGGTGCTTGCTGTGCTGCCTGTTCTTGCTGTGCTGCCTGTGCTTGCTGCGCTGCCTGTGCTTGCTGCCTGTATTTGCTGTGCTGCCTGTGCTTGCTGTGCTGCCGGTGCTTGCTGCCCGTGCTTGCTGTGCTGCCTGTGCTTGCTGCCTGTGCTTGCTGTGCTGCCTGTGCTTGCTGCCTGTGATTGCTGTGCTGCCTGTGCTTGCTGCCTGTGCTTGCTGTGCTGCCTGTGCTTGCTGCCTGTGCTGCTGTGCTGCCTGTACTTGCTGTGCTGCTTGTGCTTGCTGCCTGTGCTTGCTGCCTGTGCTTGCTGTGCTGCCTGTGCTTGCAGCATGTGCTTGCTGTGCTGCCTGTGCTTGCTGCCTGTGCTTGCTGTGCTGCCTGTGCTTGCTGCCTGTGCTTGCTGCCTGTGCTTGCTGCCTGTGCTTGCTGTGCTGCCTGTGTTTGCTGTGCTGCCTGTGCTTGCTGCCTGTGCTTGCTGCCTGTGCTTGCTGTGCTGCCTGTGTTTGCTGTGCTGCCTGTGCTTGCTGCCTGTGCTTGCTGTGCTGCCTGTGCTTGCTGCCTGTGCTTGCTGCGCTGCCTGTGCTTGCTGCCTTTGCTTGCTGTGCTGCCTGTCCTTGCTGCCTGTGCTTGCTGTGCTGCCTGTGCTTGCTGTGCTGCCTGAGCTGCCTGTGCTTGCTGCCTGCGCTTGCTGTGCTGCCTGTGCTGTGCTGCCTGTGCTTGCTGTCTGTGCTTGTTGTGCTGCCTGTGCTGCCTGTGCTTGCTGTGCTGCCTGTGCTTGCTGTCTGTGGTTGCTGTGCTGCCTGTGCTTGCTGTGCTGCCTGTGCTTGCTGCCTGTGCTTGCTGTGCTTGCTATGCTGCCTGTGCTTGCTTTGCTGCCTGTGCTTGCTGCCTGTGCTTGCTGTGCTGCATGTGCTTGCTGCCTGTGCTTGCTGTGCTGCCTATGCTTGCTGCCTGTGCTTGCTGCCTGTGCTGCCTGTGCTGCCTGTGCTGCCTGTGCTTGCTGTGCTGCCTGAGCTGCCTGTGCTTGCTGCCTGTGCTTGCTGTGCTGCCTGTGCTTGCTGCCTGTGCTTGCTGTGTTGCCTGTGCTTGCTGCCTGTGCTGCCAGTGCTTGCTGTCTGTACTTGCTGTGCTGCCTGAGCTGCCTGTGCTTGCTGTGCTGCCTGAGCTGCCTGTGCTTGCTGCCTGTGCTTGCTGTGCTGCCTGTGCTTGCTGTGCTGCTTGTGCTTGCTGCCTGTGCTTGCTGTGCTGTCTGTGCTTGCTGCGCTGCGTGTGCTTGCTGTGCTGCCTGTGCTTGCTGCCTGTGCTTGCTGTGCTGCCTGTGCTTGCTGCCTGTGCTTGCTGTGCCGCCTGTGCTTGTTGTGCTGCCTGTGCTTGCTATGCTGCCTGTGCAAGCTGCCTGTGCTTGCTGTGCTGCCTGTGCTTGCTGCATGTGCATTCTGTGCTGCCTGTGCTTGCTGCCTGTGCTTGCTGTGCTGCCTGTGCTTGCTGCCTGTGCTTGCTGTGCTGCCTGTGCTTGCTGTTTGTGCTTGCTGTGCTGCCTGTGCTGTCTGTGCTGCCTGTGCTTGCTGCCTGTGCTTGCTGTGCTGCCTGTGCTTGCTGTGCTGCCTGTGCTTGCTGTGCTGCCTGTGCTTGCTGTGCTGCCTGTGCTTGCTGCCTCTGTTTGCTGTGCTGCCTGTGCTTGCTGCCTGCGCTTGCTCTGCTGCCTGTGCTTGCTGCCTGTGCTTGCTGTGCTGCCTGTGCTGTGCTGCCTGTGCTTGCTGAGCTGAGTGTGTTTGCTGCCTGTGCTGCTTGTGCTTGCTGTGCTGCCTGTCCTTGCTGCCTGTGCTTGCTGTGCTGCCTGTGCTTGCTGCCTGTGCTTGCTGTGCTGCCTATGCTTGCTGCCTGTGCTTGCTGTGCTGTCTGTGCTTGCTGCCTGTGCTGCCTGTGCTGCCTGTGCTGCCTGTGCTTGCTGTGCTGCCTGAGCTGCCTGTGCTTGCTGCCTGTGCTTGCTGTGCTGCCTGTGCTTGCTGCCTGTGCTTGCTGCCTATGCTTGCTGTGCTGCCTGTGCTTGCAGCATGTGCTTGCTGTGCTGCCCGTGCTTGCTGCCTGTGCTTGCTGTGCTGCCTGTGCTTGCTGCCTGTGCTTTCTGTGCTGCCTGTGCCTGCTGCCTGTGCTTGCTGCCTGTGCTGCTGTGCTGCCTGTGCTTGCTGCGCTGCCTGTGCTTGCTGCCTGTGCTTGCTGTGCTGCCTGTGCTTGCTGCCTGTGCTTGCTGCCTCTATCTTGCTGTCTGTGCTTGCTGCCTGTGCTTGCTGTCTGTGCTTGCTGCCTGTGCTTGCTGCCTGTGTTTGCTGCCTGTGCTGCCTGTGCTGCCTGTGCTTGCTGCCTGTGCTTGCTGCCTGTGCGTGCTGCCTGTATATTGCTGCATGTGCTTGCTGCCTGTGCTTGCTGCGTGTGCTGCCTGTGCTTGCTGCCTGTGCTGCCTGTGCTGCCTGTGCTTGCTGCCTGTGCTTGCAATCTGTGCTTGTTGCCTGTGCTGCCTGTGCTTACTGCCTGCGCTTGCTGCCTGTGCTTGCTGCCTGTGCTTGCTGTGCTGCCTGTGCTTGTTGCCTGTGCTAGCTGCCTGTGCTTGCTGTGCTGCCTGTGCTTGCTGCCCGTGCTTGCTGTGCCGCCTGTGCTTGCTCTGCTGCCTGTGCTTGCTGCCTGTGCTTGCTGTGCTGCCTGAGCTGCCTGTGCTTGCTGCCTGTGCTTGCTATGCTGCCTGTGCAAGCTGCCTGTGCTTGCTGTGTTGCCTGTGCTTGCTGCCTGTGCTTGCTGCCTGTGCTTGCTGTGCTGCCTGTGTTTGCTGTGCTGCCTGTGCTTGCTGTGCTGCCTGTGTTTGCTGTGCTGCCTGTGCTTGCTGTGCTGCCTGTGCTTGCTGCCTGTGCTTGCTGCCTGTGCTTGCTGTGCTGCCTGTGCTTGCTGCCTGTGCTTGCTGCCTGTGCTTGCTGTGCTGCCTGTGCTTGCTGCCTGTGCTGCTGTGCTGCCTGTACTTGCTGTGCTGCCTGTGCTTGCTGCCTGTGTTTGCTGTGCTGCCTGTGCTTGCTGCCTGTGCTTGCTGTGCTGCCTGTGCTTGCTGCCTGTGCTTGCTGTGCTGCCTGTGCTTGCTGCCTGTGCTTGCTGCCTGTGTTTGCTGTGCTGCCTGTGCTTGCTGCCTGTGCTTGCTGTGCTGCCTGTGCTTGCTGCCTTTGCTTGCAGTGCTGCCTGTGCTTGCTGTGCTGCCTGTGCTTGCTGCCTGTGCTTGCTGCCTGTGCTTGCTGCCTGTGCTTTCTGTGCTGCCTGTGCCTGCTGCCTGTGCCTGCTGCCTGTGCTTGCTGCCTGTGCTGCTGTGCTGCCTGTGCTTGCTATGCTGCCTGTGCAAGCTGCCTGTGCTTGCTGTGCTTGCTGTGCTGCCTGTGCTGCCTGTGCTTGCTGCCTGTGCTTGCTGCCTGTGCTTGCTGCCTGTGCTTGCTGTGCTGCCTGTGCTTGCTGCCTGTGCTTGCTGTGCTGCCTGTGCTTGCTGCCTGTGCTTGCTACCTGTGCTTGCTCTGCTGCCTGTGCTTGCTGCCTGTGCTTGCTGCCCGTGCTTGCTGTGCTGCCGGTGCTTGCTGTGCTGCCTGTGCTTGCTGCCTGTGCTTGCTGCCTGTGCTTGCTGTCTGTGCTTGCTGCCTCTATCTTGCTGTCTGTGCTTGCTGCCTGTGCTTGCTGTCTGTGCTTGCTGCCTGTGCTTGCTGCCTGTGTTTGCTGCCTGTGCTGCCTGTGCTGCCTGTGCTTGCTGCCTGTGCTTGCTGCCTGTGCGTGCTGCCTGTATATTGCTGCATGTGCTTGCTGCCTGTGCTTGCTGCGTGTGCTGCCTGTGCTTGCTGCCTGTGCTGCCTGTGCTGCCTGTGCTTGCTGCCTGTGCTTGCAATCTGTGCTTGTTGCCTGTGCTGCCTGTGCTTACTGCCTGCGCTTGCTGCCTGTGCTTGCTGCCTGTGCTTGCTGTGCTGCCTGTGCTTGTTGCCTGTGCTAGCTGCCTGTGCTTGCTGTGCTGCCTGTGCTTGCTGCCCGTGCTTGCTGTGCCGCCTGTGCTTGCTCTGCTGCCTGTGCTTGCTGCCTGTGCTTGCTGTGCTGCCTGAGCTGCCTGTGCTTGCTGCCTGTGCTTGCTATGCTGCCTGTGCAAGCTGCCTGTGCTTGCTGTGTTGCCTGTGCTTGCTGCCTGTGCTTGCTGCCTGTGCTTGCTGTGCTGCCTGTGTTTGCTGTGCTGCCTGTGCTTGCTGTGCTGCCTGTGTTTGCTGTGCTGCCTGTGCTTGCTGCCTGTGCTTGCTGTGCTGCCTGTGCTGCCTGTGCTTGCTGCCGGTGCTTGCTGCCTATGCTTGCTGTGCTGCCTGTGCAAGCTGCCTGTGCTTGCTGTGCTGCTCGTGCTGCCTGTGCTTGCTGTGCTGCCCGTGCTGCCTGTGCTTGCTGCCTGTGCTTGCTGTGCTGCCTGTGCTTGCTGCCTGTGCTTGCTGTGCTGCCTGTGCTGCCTGTGCTTGCTGTGCTGCCTGTGCTTGCTGCCTGTGCTTGCTGTGCTGCCTGTCCTTGCTGCCTGTTCTTGCTGTGCTGCCCGTGCTTGCTGTGCTGTCTGTGCTTGCTGCCTGTGCTTGCTGTGCTGCCTGTGCTTGCTGCCTGTGCTTGCTGTGCTGCCTGTGCTTGCTGTGCTGCCTGTGCTTGCTGCCTGTGCTTGCTGTGCTGCCTGTGCTTGCTGCCTGTGCTTGCTGTGCTGCCTGTGCTTGCTGCCTGTGCTTGCTGCCTGTGCTTGCTGTCTGTGCTTGCTGTCTGTGCTTGCTGCCTCTATCTTGCTGCCTGTGCTTGCTGTCTGTGCTTGCTGCCTGTGCTTGCTGCCTGTGTTTGCTGCCTGTGCTGCCTGTGCTTGCTGTGCTGTCTGTGCTTGCTGTGCTGCCTGTGCTTGCTGCCTGTGCTTGCTGCCTGTGCTTGCTGTGCTGCCTGTGCTTGCTGCCTGTGCTTGCTGCCTGTGCTTGCTGTGCTGCCTGTGCTTGCTGCCTGTGCTGCTGTGCTGCCTGTACTTGCTGTGCTGCCTGTGCTTGCTGCCTATGTTTGCTGTGCTGCCTGTGCTTGCTGCCTGTGCTTGCTGCCTGTGCTTGCCCTGCTGCCTGTGCTTGCTGCCTGTGCTTGCTGCCTGTGCTTGCTACCTGTGCTTGCTCTGCTGCCTGTGCTTGCTGCCTGTGCTTGCTGCCCGTGCTTGCTGTGCTGCCGGTGCTTGCTGTGCTGCCTGAGCTGCCTGTGCTTGCTGTGCTGCCTGTGCTTGCTATGCTGCCTGTGCAAGCTGCCTGTGCTTGCTGTGCTGCTCGTGCTGCCTGTGCTTGCTGTGCTGCCCGTGCTGCCTGTGCTTGCTGCCTGTGCTTGCTGTGCTGCCTGTGCTTGCTGCCTGTGCTTGCTGTGCTGCCTGTGCTGCCTGTGCTTGCTGTGCTGCCTGTGCTTGCTGCCTGTGCTTGCTGTGCTGCCTGTCCTTGCTGCCTGTTCTTGCTGTGCTGCCTGTGCTTGCTGTGCTGTCTGTGCTTGCTGCCTGTGCTTGCTGTGCTGCCTGTGCTTGCTGCCTGTGCTTGCTGTGCTGCCTGTGCTTGCTGTGCTGCCTGTGCTTGCTGCCTGTGCTTGCTGTGCTGCCTGTGCTTGCTGCCTGTGCTTGATGCCTGTGCTTGCTGCCTGTGCTTTCTGTGCTGCCAGTGCCTGCTGCCTGTGCTTGCTGCCTGTGCTGCTGTGCGACCTGTACTTGCTGTGCTGCCTGTGCTTGCTGCATGTGTTTGCTGCCTGTGCTTGCTGCCTGTGCTTGCTGCCTGTGCTTGCTCTGCTGCCTGTGCTTGCTGCCTGTGCTTGCTGCCTGTGCTTGCTGCCTGTGGTGCCTGTGCTGCCTGTGCCTGCTACCTGTGCTGCCTGTGCTTGCTGCCTGTGCTTGCTGCGTGTGCTTGCTGCCTGTGCTTGCTGCCTGTGTTGCCTGTGCTTTTTGCTTGTGCTTGCTGCCTGTGCTTGCTGCCTGTGCTTGCTGCGTGTGCTGCCTGTGCTTGCTGCCTGTGCTAGCTGCCAGTGCTTGCTGCCTGTGCTTGCTGTCTGTGCTTGCTGCCTGTGCTTGCTGTCTGTGCTTGCTGCCTGTGTTTGCTGCCTGTGCATGCTGTCTATGCTTGCTGCTTGTGCTGCCTGTGGTGCCTGTGCTGCCTGTGCTTGCTGCCTGTGCTTGCTGCCTGTGTTTGCTGCCTGTGCTGCCTGTGCTGCCTGTGCTTGCTGCCTGTGCGTGATATCTGTGCTTACTGTCTGTGCTTGCTGCCTGTGCGTGCTGCCTGTGCGTGCTGCCTGTATATTGCTGCATGTGCTTGCTGCCTGTGCTTGCTGCGTGTGCTGCCTGTGCTTGCTGCCTGTGCTGCCTGTGCTGCCTGTGCTTGCTGCCTGTGCTTGCAATCTGTGCTTGTTGCCTGTGCTGCCTGTGCTTACTGCCTGTGCTTGCTGCCTGTGCTTGCTGCCTGTGCTGCCTGTGCTGCCTGTGCTGCCTGTGCTTGTTGCCTGTGCTGCCTGTGCTTACTGCCTGTGCTTGCTGCCTGTGCTTGCTGCCTGTGCTGCCTGTGCTTGCTGCCTGTGCTTGCTGTCTGTGCTTGCTGCCTGTGCTTGCTGTGCTGCCTGTGCTTGCTGCCTGTGCCTGCTGTGCTGCCTGTGCTTGCTGCCCGTGCTTGCTGTGCTGCCGGTGCTTGCTGTGCTGCCTGTTCTTGCTGTGCTGCCTGTGCTTGCTGCGCTGCCTGTGCTTGCTGCCTGTGCTTGCTGTGCTGCCTGTGCTTGCTGCCTGTGCTTGCTGTGCTGAGTGTGCTTGCTGCCTGTGTTTGCTGTGCTGCCTGTGCTTGCTGCCTGTGCTTGCTGTGCTGCCTGTGCTAGCTGCCAGTGCTTGCTGCCTGTGCTTGCTGCCTGTCCCTGCTGCCTGTGCTTGCTGTCTGTGCTTGCTGCCTGTGTTTGCTGCCTGTGCATGCTGTCTATGCTTGCTGCTTGTGCTGCCTGTGGTGCCTGTGCTGCCTGTGCTTGCTGCCTGTGCTTGCTGCCTGTGCTTGCTGTGCTGCCTGTGTTTGCTGCCTGTGTTTGCTGTGCTGCCTGTGCTTGCTGCCTGTGCTTGCTGTGCTGCCTGTGCTTGCTGCCTTTGCTTGCAGTGCTGCCTGTGCTTGCTGTGCTGCCTGTGCTTGCTGCCTGTGCTTGCTGCCTGTGCTTGCTGCCTGTGCTTTCTGTGCTGCCTGTGCCTGCTGCCTGTGCTTGCTGCCTGTGCTGCTGTGCGACCTGTACTTGCTGTGCTGCCTGTGCTTGCTGCATGTGTTTGCTGCCTGTGCTTGCTGCCTGTGCTTGCTGCCTGTGCTTGATGCCTGTGCTTGCTCTGCTGCCTGTGCTTGCTGCCTGTGCTTGCTGTGCTGCCTGTGCTTGCTGCCCGTGCTTGCTGTGCTGCCGGTGCTTGCTGTGCTGCCTGTGCTGTGCTGCCTGTGCTTGCTATGCTGCCTGTGCAAGCTGCCTGTGCTTGCTGTGCTGCCTGTTCTGCCTGTGCTTGCTGCCTGTGCTTGCTGCCTGTGCTTGCTGTGCTGCCTGTGCTTGCTGCCTGTGCTTGCTGCCTGTGCTTGCTGTGCTGCCTGTGCTTGCTGCCTGTGCTTGCTGCCCGTGCTTGCTGTGCTGCCGGTGCTTGCTGTGCTGCATGTGCTTGCTGCCTGTGCTTGCTGCGTGTGCTGCCTGTGCTTGCTGCCTGTGCTTGCTGTGCTGCCTGTCCCTGCTGCCTGTGCTTGCTGTGCTGCCTGTCCCTGCTGCCTGTGCTTGCTGTGCTGCCTGTGTTTGCTGCCTGTGTTTGCTGTGCTGCCTGTGCTTGCTGCCTGTGCTTGCTGTGCTGCCTGTGCTTGCTGCCTTTGCTTGCAGTGCTGCCTGTGCTTATTGTGCTGCCTGTGCTTGCTGCCTGTGCTTGCTGCCTGTGCTTGCTGCCTGTGCTTTCTGCCTGTGCTGCTGTGCGACCTGTACTTGCTGTGCTGCCTGTGCTTGCTGCATGTGTTTGCTGCCTGTGCTTGCTGCCTGTGCTTGCTGCCTGTGCTTGCTCTGCTGCCTGTGCTTGCTGTCTGTGCTTGCTGCCTGTGCTTGCTGCCTGTGGTGCCTGTGCTGCCTGTGCCTGCTACCTGTGCTGCCTGTGCTTGCTGCCTGTGCTTGCTGCGTGTGCTTGCTGCCTGTGCTTGCTGCCTGTGTTGCCTGTGCTTTTTGCTTGTGCTTGCTGCCTGTGCTTGCTGCCTGTGCTTGCTGCGTGTGCTGCCCGTGCTTGCTGCCTGTGCTAGCTGCCAGTGCTTGCTGCCTGTGCTTGCTGTCTGTGCTTGCTGCCTGTGCTTGCTGTCTGTGCTTGCTGCCTGTGTTTGCTGCCTGTGCATGCTGTCTATGCTTGCTGCTGTGCTGCCTGTGGTGCCTGTGCTGCCTGTGCTTGCTGCCTGTGCTTGCTGCCTGTGTTTGCTGCCTGTGCTGCCTGTGCTGCCTGTGCTTGCTGCCTGTGCGTGATATCTGTGCTTACTGTCTGTGCTTGCTGCCTGTGCGTGCTGCCTGTGCGTGCTGCCTGTATATTGCTGCATGTGCTTGCTGCCTGTGCTTGCTGCGTGTGCTGCCTGTGCTTGCTGCCTGTGCTGCCTGTGCTGCCTGTGCTTGCTGCCTGTGCTTGCAATCTGTGCTTGTTGCCTGTGCTGCCTGTGCTTACTGCCTGTGCTTGCTGCCTGTGCTTGCTGCCTGTGCTGCCTGTGCTGCCTGTGCTGCCTGTGCTTGTTGCCTGTGCTGCCTGTGCTGCCTGTGCTTGCTGCCTGTGCTTGCTGTCTGTGCTTGCTGCCTGTGCTTGCTGTGCTGCCTGTGCTTGCTGCCTGTGCCTGCTGTGCTGCCTGTGCTTGCTGCCCGTGCTTGCTGTGCTGCCGGTGCTTGCTGTGCTGCCTGTTCTTGCTGTGCTGCCTGTGCTTGCTGCGCTGCCTGTGCTTGCTGCCTGTGCTTGCTGTGCTGCCTGTGCTTGCTGCCTGTGCTTGCTGTGCTGAGTGTGCTTGCTGCCTGTGTTTGCTGTGCTGCCTGTGCTTGCTGCCTGTGCTTGCTGTGCTGCCTGTGTTTGCTGCCTGTGCTTGCTGTGCTGCCTGTCCCTGCTGCCTGTGCTTGCTGTGCTGCCTGTCCCTGCTGCCTGTGCTTGCTGTGCTGCCTGTGTTTGCTGCCTGTGTTTGCTGTGCTGCCTGTGCTTGCTGCCTGTGCTTGCTGTGCTGCCTGTGCTTGCTGCCTTTGCTTGCAGTGCTGCCTGTGCTTGCTGTGCTGCCTGTGCTTGCTGCCTGTGCTTGCTGCCTGTGCTTGCTGCCTGTGCTTTCTGTGCTGCCTGTGCCTGCTGCCTGTGCTTGCTGCCTGTGCTGCTGTGCGACCTGTACTTGCTGTGCTGCCTGTGCTTGCTGCATGTGTTTGCTGCCTGTGCTTGCTGCCTGTGCTTGCTGCCTGTGCTTGATGCCTGTGCTTGCTCTGCTGCCTGTGCTTGCTGCCTGTGCTTGCTGTGCTGCCTGTGCTTGCTGCCCGTGCTTGCTGTGCTGCCGGTGCTTGCTGTGCTGCCTGTGCTTGCTGCCTGTGCTTGCTGTGCTGCCTGAGCTGCCTGTGCTTGCTGTGCTGCCTGTGCTTGCTATGCTGCCTGTGCAAGCTCCCTGTGCTTGCTCTGCTGCCTGTTCTGCCTGTGCTTGCTGCCTGTGCTTGCTGCCTGTGCTTGCTGTGCTGCCTGTGCTTGCTGCCTGTGCTTGCTGCCCGTGCTTGCTGTGCTGCCGGTGCTTGCTGTGCTGCCTGTGCTTGCTGCCTGTGCTTGCTGTGCTGCCTGTGCTTGCTGCCTGTGCTTGCTGTCTGTGCTTGCTGCCTCTATCTTGCTGTCTGTGCTTGCTGCCTGTGCTTGCTGCCTGTGTTTGCTGCCTGTGCTGCCTGTGCTGCCTGTGCTTGCTGCCTGTGCTTGATATCTGTGCTTACTGTCTGTGCTTGCTGCCTGTGCGTGCTGCCTGTATATTGCTGCATGTGCTTGCTGCCTGTGCTTGCTGCGTGTGCTGCCTGTGCTTGCTGCCTGTGCTTGCTGTGCTGCCTGTCCCTGCTGCCTGTGCTTGCTGTGCTGCCTGTCCCTGCTGCCTGTGCTTGCTGTGCTGCCTGTGTTTGCTGCCTGTGTTTGCTGTGCTGCCTGTGCTTGCTGCCTGTGCTTGCTGTGCTGCCTGTGCTTGCTGCCTTTGCTTGCAGTGCTGCCTGTGCTTGCTGTGCTGCCTGTGCTTGCTGCCTGTGCTTGCTGCCTGTGCTTGCTGCCTGTGCTTTCTGTGCTGCCTGTGCCTGCTGCCTGTGCTTGCTGCCTGTGCTGCTGTGCGACCTGTACTTGCTGTGCTGCCTGTGCTTGCTGCATGTGTTTGCTGCCTGTGCTTGCTGCCTGTGCTTGCTGCCTGTGCTTGCTGCCTGTGCTTGCTCTGCTGCCTGTGCTTGCTGCCTGTGCTTGCTGTGCTGCCTGTGCTTGCTGCCCGTGCTTGCTGTGCTGCCGGTGCTTGCTGTGCTGCCTGTGCTTGCTGCCTGTGCTTGCTGTGCTGCCTGAGCTGCCTGTGCTTGCTGTGCTGCCTGTGCTTGCTATGCTGCCTGTGCAAGCTGCCTGTGCTTGCTCTGCTGCCTGTTCTGCCTGTGCTTGCTGCCTGTGCTTGCTGCCTGTGCTTGCTGTGCTGCCTGTGCTTGCTGCCTGTGCTTGCTGCCCGTGCTTGCTGTGCTGCCGGTGCTTGCTGTGCTGCCTGTGCTTGCTGCCTGTGCTTGCTGTGCTGCCTGTGCTTGCTGCCTGTGCTTGCTGTGCTGCCTGTGCTTGCTGCCTGTGCTTGCTGCCTGTGCTTGCTGTCTGTGCTTGCTGCCTCTATCTTGCTGTCTGTGCTTGCTGCCTGTGCTTGCTGCCTGTGTTTGCTGCCTGTGCTGCCTGTGCTGCCTGTGCTTGCTGCCTGTGCTTGATATCTGTGCTTACTGTCTGTGCTTGCTGCCTGTGCGTGCTGCCTGTATATTGCTGCATGTGCTTGCTGCCTGTGCTTGCTGCGTGTGCTGCCTGTGCTGCCTGTGCTTGCTGCCTGTGCTTGCAATCTGTGCTTGTTGCCTGTGCTGCCTGTGCTTACTGCCTGTGCTTGCTGCCTGTGCTTGCTGCCTGTGCTTGCTGTGCTGCCTGTGCTTGCTGCCTGTGCTTTCTGTGCTGCCAGTGCCTGCTGCCTGTGCTTGCTGCCTGTGCTGCTGTGCGACCTGTACTTGCTGTGCTGCCTGTGCTTGCTGCATGTGTTTGCTGCCTGTGCTTGCTGCCTGTGCTTGCTGCCTGTGCTTGCTCTGCTGCCTGTGCTTGCTGCCTGTGCTTGCTGCCTGTGCTTGCTCTGCTGCCTGTGCTTGCTGCCTGTGCTTGCTGTGCTGCCTGTGCTTGCTGCCCGTGCTTGCTGTGCTGCCGGTGCTTGCTGTGCTGCCTGTGCTTGCGGCCTGTGCTTGCTGTGCTGCCTGTGCTTGCTGCCTGTGCTTGCTGTGCTGCCTGAGCTGCCTGTGCTTGCTGCCTGTGCTTGCTGTGCTGCCTGTGCTTGCTGTGCTGCCTGTGCTTGCTGCCTGTGCTTGCTGTGCTGCCTGAGCTGCCTGTGCTTGCTGCCTGTGCTTGCTGTGCTGCCTGTGCTTGCTGCCTGTGCTTGCTGTGCTTGCTATGCTGCCTGTGCAAGCTGCCTGTGCTTGCTGTGTTGCCTGTGCTTGCTGCCTGTGCTTGCTGCCTGTGCTTGCTGTGCTGCCTGTGTTTGCTGTGCTGCCTGTGCTTGCTGTGCTGCCTGTGTTTGCTGTGCTGCCTGTGCTTGCTGCCTGTGCTTGCTGTGCTGCCTGTGCTGCCTGTGCTTGCTGCCGGTGCTTGCTGCCTATGCTTGCTGTGCTGCCTGTGCTTGCAGCATGTGCTTGCTGTGCTGCCTGTGCTTGCTGCCTGTGCTTGCTGTGCTGCCTGTGCTTGCTGCCTGTGCTTGCTGTGCTGCCTGTGTTTGCTGTGCTGCCTGTGCTTGCTGCCTGTGCTTGCTGTGCTGCCTGTGTTTGCTGCCTGAGCTTGCTGTGCTGCCTGTCCCTGCTGCCTGTGCTTGCTGTGCTGCCTGTCCCTGCTGCCTGTGCTTGCTGTGCTGCCTGTGCTTGCTGCCTTTGCTTGCAGTGCTGCCTGTGCTTGCTGTGCTGCCTGTGCTTGCTGCCTGTGCTTGCTGCCTGTGCTTGCTGCCTGTGCTTGCTGCATGTGCTTGCTGTGCTGCCTGTGCTTGCTGCCTGTGCTTGCTGCCTGTGCTTGCTCTGCTGCCTGTGCTTGCTGCCTGTGCTTGCTGTGCTGCCTGTGCTTGCTATGCTGCCTGTGCAAGCTGCCTGTGCTTGCTGTGCTGCCTGTACTGCCTGTGCTTGCTGCCTGTGCTTGCTGCCTGTGCTTGCTGTGCTGCCTGTGCTTGCTGCCTGTGCTTGCTGCCTGTGCTTGCTGTGCTGCCTGTGCTTGCTGCCTGTGCTGCTGTGCTGCCTGTACTTGCTGTGCTGCCTGTGCTTGCGGCCTGTGCTTGCTGTGCTGCCTGTGCTTGCTGTGCTGCCTGTGCTTGCTGCCTGTGCTTGCTGTGCTGCCTGAGCTGCCTGTGCTTGCTGTGCTGCCTGTGCTTGCTATGCTGCCTGTGCAAGCTGCCTGTGCTTGCTGTGCTGCTCGTGCTGCCTGTGCTTGCTGTGCTGCCCGTGCTGCCTGTGCTTGCTGCCTGTGCTTGCTGTGCTGCCTGTGCTTGCTGCCTGTGCTTGCTGTCTGTGCTTGCTGTCTGTGCTTGCTGCCTCTATCTTGCTGCCTGTGCTTGCTGTCTGTGCTTGCTGCCTGTGCTTGCTGCCTGTGTTTGCTGCCTGTGCTGCCTGTGCTTGCTGTGCTGTCTGTGCTTGCTGTGCTGCCTGTGCTTGCTGCCTGTGCTTGCTGTGCTGCCTGTGCTTGCTGCCTGTGCTTGCTGCCTGTGCTTGCTGTGCTGCCTGTGCTTGCTGCCTGTGCTGCTGTGCTGCCTGTACTTGCTGTGCTGCCTGTGCTTGCTGCCTATGTTTGCTGTGCTGCCTGTGCTTGCTGCCTGTGCTTGCCCTGCTGCCTGTGCTTGCTGCCTGTGCTTGCTGCCTGTGCTTGCTACCTGTGCTTGCTCTGCTGCCTGTGCTTGCTGCCTGTGCTTGCTGCCCGTGCTTGCTGTGCTGCCGGTGCTTGCTGTGCTGCCTGTGCTTGCTGCCTGTGCTTGCTGTGCTGCCTGTGCTTGCTGCCTGTGCTTGCTGTGCTGCCTGTGCTTGCTGCCTGTGCTTGCTGCCTGTGCTTGCTGTCTGTGCTTGCTGCCTCTATCTTGCTGTCTGTGCTTGCTGCCTGTGCTTGCTGCCTGTGTTTGCTGCCTGTGCTGCCTGTGCTGCCTGTGCTTGCTGCCTGTGCTTGATATCTGTGCTTACTGTCTGTGCTTGCTGCCTGTGCGTGCTGCCTGTATATTGCTGCATGTGCTTGCTGCCTGTGCTTGCTGCGTGTGCTGCCTGTGCTTGCTGCCTGTGCTGCCTGTGCTGCCTGTGCTTGCTGCCTGTGCTTGCAATCTGTGCTTGTTGCCTGTGCTGCCTGTGCTTACTGCCTGTGCTTGCTGCCTGTGCTTGCTGCCTGTGCTTGCTGTGCTGCCTGTGCTTGCTGCCCGTGCTTGCTGTCTGTGCTTGCTGCCTGTGCTTGCTGCCTGTGCTTGCTGCCTGTGTTTGCTGCCTGTGCTGCCTGTGCTGCCTGTGCTTGCTGCCTGTGCTTGATATCTGTGCTTACTGCCTGTGCTTGCTCTGCTGCCTGTGCTTGCTGCCTGTGCTTGCTCTGCTGCCTGTGCTTGCTGCCTGTGCTTGCTGTGCTGCCTGTGCTTGCTGCCCGTGCTTGCTGTGCTGCCGGTGCTTGCTGTGCTGCCTGTGCTTGCGGCCTGTGCTTGCTGCGCTGCCTGTGCTTGCTGTGCTGCCTGAGCTGCCTGTGCTTGCTGCCTGTGCTTGCTGTGCTGCCGGTGCTTGCTGTGCTGCCTGTGCTTGCTGTGCTGCCTGTGCTTGCTGCCTGTGCTTGCTGTGCTGCCTGAGCTGCCTGTGCTTGCTGCCTGTGCTTGCTGTGCTGCCTGTGCTTGCTGCCTGTGCTTGCTGTGCTTGCTATGCTGCCTGTGCAAGCTGCCTGTGCTTGCTGTGTTGCCTGTGCTTGCTGCCTGTGCTTGGTGCCTGTGCTTGCTGTGCTGCCTGTGTTTGCTGTGCTGCCTGTGCTTGCTGTGCTGCCTGTGTTTGCTGTGCTGCCTGTGCTTGCTGCCTGTGCTTGCTGTGCTGCCTGTGCTGCCTGTGCTTGCTGCCGGTGCTTGCTGCCTATGCTTGCTGTGCTGCCTGTGCTTGCAGCATGTGCTTGCTGTGCTGCCTGTGCTTGCTGCCTGTGCTTGCTGTGCTGCCTGTGCTTGCTGCCTGTGCTTGCTGTGCTGCCTGTGTTTGCTGTGCTGCCTGTGCTTGCTGCCTGTGCTTGCTGTGCTGCCTGTGTTTGCTGCCTGAGCTTGCTGTGCTGCCTGTCCCTGCTGCCTGTGCTTGCTGTGCTGCCGGTGCTTGCTGTGCTGCCTGTGCTTGCTGTGCTGCCTGTGCTTGCTGCCTGTGCTTGCTGTGCTGCCTGAGCTGCCTGTGCTTGCTGCCTGTGCTTGCTGTGCTGCCTGTGCTTGCTGCCTGTGCTTGCTGTGCTTGCTATGCTGCCTGTGCAAGCTGCCTGTGCTTGCTGTGTTGCCTGTGCTTGCTGCCTGTGCTTGCTGCCTGTGCTTGCTGTGCTGCCTGTGTTTGCTGTGCTGCCTGTGCTTGCTGTGCTGCCTGTGTTTGCTGTGCTGCCTGTGCTTGCTGCCTGTGCTTGCTGTGCTGCCTGTGCTGCCTGTGCTTGCTGCCGGTGCTTGCTGCCTATGCTTGCTGTGCTGCCTGTGCTTGCAGCATGTGCTTGCTGTGCTGCCTGTGCTTGCTGCCTGTGCTTGCTGTGCTGCCTGTGCTTGCTGCCTGTGCTTGCTGTGCTGCCTGTGTTTGCTGTGCTGCCTGTGCTTGCTGCCTGTGCTTGCTGTGCTGCCTGTGTTTGCTGCCTGAGCTTGCTGTGCTGCCTGTCCCTGCTGCCTGTGCTTGCTGTGCTGCCTGTCCCTGCTGCCTGTGCTTGCTGTGCTGCCTGTGCTTGCTGCCTTTGCTTGCAGTGCTGCCTGTGCTTGCTCTGCTGCCTGTGCTTGCTGCCTGTGCTTGCTGCCTGTGCTTGCTGCCTGTGCTTGATGCATGTGCTTGCTCTGCTGCCTGTGCTTGCTGCCTGTGCTTGCTGCCTGTGCTTGCTGTGCTGCCTGTGCTTGCTGCCTGTGCTTGCTGTGCTGCCTGTGCTTGCTGCCTGTGCTTGCTGTGCTTGCTATGCTGCCTGTGCAAGCTGCCTGTGCTTGCTGTGTTGCCTGTGCTTGCTGCCTGTGCTTGCTGTGCTGCATGTGCTTGCTGCCTGTGCTTGCTGTGCTGCCTGTGCTTGCTCTGCTGTCTGTGCTTGCTGCCTGTGCTTGCTGTGCTGCCTGTGCTTGCTGCCTGTGCTTGCTGTGCTGCCCGTGCTGCCTGTGCTTGCTGTGCTGCCCGTGCTGCCTGTGCTTGCTGCCTGTGCAGCCTGTGCTTGCTGCCTGTGCTTGCTGTGCTGCCTGTGCTTGCTGCCTGTTCTTGCTGTGCTGCCTGTGCTTGCTGTGCTGTCTGTGCTTGCTGTGCTGCCTGTGCTTGCTGCCTGTGCTTGCTGTGCTGCCTGTGCTTGCTGCCTGTGCTTGCTGTGCTGCCTGTCCTTGCTGCCTGTTCTTGCTGTGCTGCCTGTGCTTGCTGCCTGTGCTTGCTGTGCTGCCTGTTCTTGCTGTGCTGCCTGTGCTTGCTGCGCTGCCTGTGCTTGCTGCCTGTGCTTGCTGTGCTGCCTGTTCTTGCTGTGCTGCCTGTGCTTGCTGCGCTGCCTGTGCTTGCTGCCTGTGCTTGCTGTGCTGCCTGTGCTTGCTGTGCTGCCTGTGCTTGCTGCCTGTGCTTGCTGTGCTGCCTGTGCTTGCTGTGCTGTCTGTGCTTGCTGCCTGTGCTTGCTGTGCTGCCTGTGCTTGCTGCCTGTGCTTGCTGTGCTGCCCGTGCTGCCTGTGCTTGCTGTGCTGCCCGTGCTGCCTGTGCTAGCTGCCTGTGCTTGCTGTGCTGCCTGTGCTTGCTGCCTGTGCTTGCTGTGCTGCCTGTGCTTGCTGCCTGTGCTTGATGTGCTGCCTGTGCTTGCTGTGCTGCCTGTGCTTGATGTGCTGCCTGTGCTTGCTGTGCTGCCTGTGCTGCCTGTGCTTGCTGTGCTGCCTGTGCTTGCTGCCTGTGCTTGCTGTGCTGCCTGTGCTTGCTGCCTGTGCTTGCTGCCTGTGCTTGCTGTGCTGCCTGTTCTTGCTGTGCTGCCTGTTCTTGCTGTGCTGCCTGTGCTTGCTGCGCTGCCTGTGCTTGCTGCCTGTGCTTGCTGTGCTGCCTGTGCTTGCTGCCTGTGCTTGCTGTGCTGCCTGTGCTTGCTGCCTGTGCTTGCTGCCTGTGCTTGCTGTCTGTGCTTGCTGTCTGTGCTTGCTGCCTCTATCTTGCTGCCTGTGCTTGCTGTCTGTGCTTGCTGCCTGTGCTTGCTGCCTGTGTTTGCTGCCTGTGCTGCCTGTGCTTGCTGTGCTGTCTGTGCTTGCTGTGCTGCCTGTGCTTGCTGCCTGTGCTTGCTGCCTGTGCTTGCTGTGCTGCCTGTGCTTGCTGCCTGTGCTTGCTGCCTGTGCTTGCTGTGCTGCCTGTGCTTGCTGCCTGTGCTGCTGTGCTGCCTGTACTTGCTGTGCTGCCTGTGCTTGCTGCCTATGTTTGCTGTGCTGCCTGTGCTTGCTGCCTGTGCTTGCCCTGCTGCCTGTGCTTGCTGCCTGTGCTTGCTGCCTGTGCTTGCTACCTGTGCTTGCTCTGCTGCCTGTGCTTGCTGCCTGTGCTTGCTGCCCGTGCTTGCTGTGCTGCCGGTGCTTGCTGTGCTGCCTGTGCTTGCTGCCTGTGCTTGCTGTGCTGCCTGTGCTTGCTGCCTGTGCTTGCTGTGCTGCCTGTGCTTGCTGCCTGTGCTTGCTGCCTGTGCTTGCTGTCTGTGCTTGCTGCCTCTATCTTGCTGTCTGTGCTTGCTGCCTGTGCTTGCTGCCTGTGTTTGCTGCCTGTGCTGCCTGTGCTGCCTGTGCTTGCTGCCTGTGCTTGATATCTGTGCTTACTGTCTGTGCTTGCTGCCTGTGCGTGCTGCCTGTATATTGCTGCATGTGCTTGCTGCCTGTGCTTGCTGCGTGTGCTGCCTGTGCTTGCTGCCTGTGCTGCCTGTGCTGCCTGTGCTTGCTGCCTGTGCTTGCAATCTGTGCTTGTTGCCTGTGCTGCCTGTGCTTACTGCCTGTGCTTGCTGCCTGTGCTTGCTGCCTGTGCTTGCTGTGCTGCCTGTGCTTGCTGCCTGTGCTTGCTGTCTGTGCTTGCTGTCTGTGCTTGCTGCCTCTATCTTGCTGCCTGTGCTTGCTGTCTGTGCTTGCTGCCTGTGCTTGCTGCCTGTGTTTGCTGCCTGTGCTGCCTGTGCTTGCTGTGCTGTCTGTGCTTGCTGTGCTGCCTGTGCTTGCTGCCTGTGCTTGCTGCCTGTGCTTGCTGTGCTGCCTGTGCTTGCTGCCTGTGCTTGCTGCCTGTGCTTGCTGTGCTGCCTGTGCTTGCTGCCTGTGCTGCTGTGCTGCCTGTACTTGCTGTGCTGCCTGTGCTTGCTGCCTATGTTTGCTGTGCTGCCTGTGCTTGCTGCCTGTGCTTGCCCTGCTGCCTGTGCTTGCTGCCTGTGCTTGCTGCCTGTGCTTGCTACCTGTGCTTGCTCTGCTGCCTGTGCTTGCTGCCTGTGCTTGCTGCCCGTGCTTGCTGTGCTGCCGGTGCTTGCTGTGCTGCCTGTGCTTGCTGCCTGTGCTTGCTGCCTGTGCTTGCTGTGCTGCCTGTGCTTGCTGCCTGTGCTTGCTGCCTGTGCTTGCTGCCTCTATCTTGCTGTCTGTGCTTGCTGCCTGTGCTTGCTGCCTGTGTTTGCTGCCTGTGCTGCCTGTGCTGCCTGTGCTTGCTGCCTGTGCTTGATATCTGTGCTTACTGTCTGTGCTTGCTGCCTGTGCGTGCTGCCTGTATATTGCTGCATGTGCTTGCTGCCTGTGCTTGCTGCGTGTGCTGCCTGTGCTTGCTGCCTGTGCTGCCTGTGCTGCCTGTGCTTGCTGCCTGTGCTTGCAATCTGTGCTTGTTGCCTGTGCTGCCTGTGCTTACTGCCTGTGCTTGCTGCCTGTGCTTGCTGCCTGTGCTTGCTGTGCTGCCTGTGCTTGCTGCCCGTGCTTGCTGTCTGTGCTTGCTGCCTGTGCTTGCTGCCTGTGCTTGCTGCCTGTGTTTGCTGCCTGTGCTGCCTGTGCTGCCTGTGCTTGCTGCCTGTGCTTGATATCTGTGCTTACTGCCTGTGCTTGCTGCCTGTGCTTGCTGTGCTGCCTGTGCTTGCTGCCTGTGCTTGCTGTGCTGCCTGTGCTTGCTGCCTGTGCTTGCTGCCTGTGCTTGCTGTCTGTGCTTGCTGCCTCTATCTTGCTGCCTGTGCTTGCTGTCTGTGCTTGCTGCCTGTGCTTGCTGCCTGTGTTTGCTGCCTGTGCTGCCTGTGCTTGCTGTGCTGTCTGTGCTTGCTGTGCTGCCTGTGCTTGCTGCCTGTGCTTGCTGCCTGTGCTTGCTGTGCTGCCTGTGCTTGCTGCCTGTGCTTGCTGTGCTGCCTGTGCTTGCTGCCTGTGCTGCTGTGCTGCCTGTACTTGCTGTGCTGCCTGTGCTTGCTGCCTATGTTTGCTGTGCTGCCTGTGCTTGCTGCCTGTGCTTGCCCTGCTGCCTGTGCTTGCTGCCTGTGCTTGCTGCCTGTGCTTGCTACCTGTGCTTGCTCTGCTGCCTGTGCTTGCTGCCTGTGCTTGCTGCCCGTGCTTGCTGTGCTGCCGGTGCTTGCTGTGCTGCCTGTGCTTGCTGCCTGTGCTTGCTGTGCTGCCTGTGCTTGCTGCCTGTGCTTGCTGTGCTGCCTGTGCTTGCTGCCTGTGCTTGCTGCCTGTGCTTGCTGTCTGTGCTTGCTGCCTCTATCTTGCTGTCTGTGCTTGCTGCCTGTGCTTGCTGCCTGTGTTTGCTGCCTGTGCTGCCTGTGCTGCCTGTGCTTGCTGCCTGTGCTTGATATCTGTGCTTACTGTCTGTGCTTGCTGCCTGTGCGTGCTGCCTGTATATTGCTGCATGTGCTTGCTGCCTGTGCTTGCTGCGTGTGCTGCCTGTGCTTGCTGCCTGTGCTGCCTGTGCTTGCTGCCTGTGCTTGCAATCTGTGCTTGTTGCCTGTGCTGCCTGTGCTTACTGCCTGTGCTTGCTGCCTGTGCTTGCTGCCTGTGCTTGCTGTGCTGCCTGTGCTTGCTGCCTGTGCTTGCTGTCTGTGCTTGCTGTCTGTGCTTGCTGCCTCTATCTTGCTGCCTGTGCTTGCTGTCTGTGCTTGCTGCCTGTGCTTGCTGCCTGTGTTTGCTGCCTGTGCTGCCTGTGCTTGCTGTGCTGTCTGTGCTTGCTGTGCTGCCTGTGCTTGCTGCCTGTGCTTGCTGCCTGTGCTTGCTGTGCTGCCTGTGCTTGCTGCCTGTGCTTGCTGCCTGTGCTTGCTGTGCTGCCTGTGCTTGCTGCCTGTGCTGCTGTGCTGCCTGTACTTGCTGTGCTGCCTGTGCTTGCTGCCTATGTTTGCTGTGCTGCCTGTGCTTGCTGCCTGTGCTTGCCCTGCTGCCTGTGCTTGCTGCCTGTGCTTGCTGCCTGTGCTTGCTACCTGTGCTTGCTCTGCTGCCTGTGCTTGCTGCCTGTGCTTGCTGCCCGTGCTTGCTGTGCTGCCGGTGCTTGCTGTGCTGCCTGTGCTTGCTGCCTGTGCTTGCTGTGCTGCCTGTGCTTGCTGCCTGTGCTTGCTGTGCTGCCTGTGCTTGCTGCCTGTGCTTGCTGCCTGTGCTTGCTGCCTCTATCTTGCTGTCTGTGCTTGCTGCCTGTGCTTGCTGCCTGTGTTTGCTGCCTGTGCTGCCTGTGCTGCCTGTGCTTGCTGCCTGTGCTTGATATCTGTGCTTACTGTCTGTGCTTGCTGCCTGTGCGTGCTGCCTGTATATTGCTGCATGTGCTTGCTGCCTGTGCTTGCTGCGTGTGCTGCCTGTGCTTGCTGCCTGTGCTGCCTGTGCTGCCTGTGCTTGCTGCCTGTGCTTGCAATCTGTGCTTGTTGCCTGTGCTGCCTGTGCTTACTGCCTGTGCTTGCTGCCTGTGCTTGCTGCCTGTGCTTGCTGTGCTGCCTGTGCTTGCTGCCCGTGCTTGCTGTCTGTGCTTGCTGCCTGTGCTTGCTGCCTGTGCTTGCTGCCTGTGTTTGCTGCCTGTGCTGCCTGTGCTGCCTGTGCTTGCTGCCTGTGCTTGATATCTGTGCTTACTGCCTGTGCTTGCTGCCTGTGCTTGCTGTGCTGCCTGTGCTTGCTGTCCGTGCTTGCTGTGCTGCCTGTTCTTGCTGTGCTGCCTGTGCTTGCTGCGCTGCCTGTGCTTGCTGCCTGTGCTTGCTGTGCTGCCTGTGCTTGCTGCCTGTGCTTGCTGTGCTGAGTATGTTTGCTGCCTGTGCTTGCTGCCTGTGCTTGCTGTGCTGCCTGTCCCTGCTGCCTGTGCTTGCTGTGCTGCCTGTCCCTGCTGCCTGTGCTTGCTGTGCTGCCTGTGTTTGCTGTGCTGCCTGTGCTTGCTGCCTGTGCTTGCTGCCTGTGCTTGCTGTGCTGCCTGTGCTTGCTGCCTGTGCTTGATGCCTGTGCTTGCTGCCTGTGCTTTCTGTGCTGCCAGTGCCTGCTGCCTGTGCTTGCTGCCTGTGCTGCTGTGCGACCTGTACTTGCTGTGCTGCCTGTGCTTGCTGCATGTGTTTGCTGCCTGTGCTTGCTGCCTGTGCTTGCTGCCTGTGCTTGCTCTGCTGCCTGTGCTTGCTGCCTGTGCTTGCTCTGCTGCCTGTGCTTGCTGCCTGTGCTTGCTGTGCTGCCTGTGCTTGCTGCCCGTGCTTGCTGTGCTGCCGGTGCTTGCTGTGCTGCCTGTGCTTGCGGCCTGTGCTTGCTGCGCTGCCTGTGCTTGCTGCCTGTGCTTGCTGTGCTGCCTGTGCTTGCTGCCTGTGCTTGCTGTGCTTGCTATGCTGCCTGTGCAAGCTGCCTGTGCTTGCTGTGTTGCCTGTGCTTGCTGCCTGTGCTTGCTGCCTGTGCTTGCTGTGCTGCCTGTGTTTGCTGTGCTGCCTGTGCTTGCTGTGCTGCCTGTGTTTGCTGTGCTGCCTGTGCTTGCTGCCTGTGCTTGCTGTGCTGCCTGTGCTGCCTGTGCTTGCTGCCGGTGCTTGCTGCCTATGCTTGCTGTGCTGCCTGTGCTTGCAGCATGTGCTTGCTGTGCTGCCTGTGCTTGCTGCCTGTGCTTGCTGTGCTGCCTGTGCTTGCTGCCTGTGCTTGCTGTGCTGCCTGTGTTTGCTGTGCTGCCTGTGCTTGCTGCCTGTGCTTGCTGTGCTGCCTGTGTTTGCTGCCTGAGCTTGCTGTGCTGCCTGTGCTTGCTGTGCTGCCGGTGCTGGCTGTGCTGCCGGTGCTTGCTGTGCTGCCTGTGCTTGCTGCCTGTGCTTGCTGTGCTGCCTGAGCTGCCTGTGCTTGCTGCCTGTGCTTGCTGTGCTGCCTGTGCTTGCTGCCTGTGCTTGCTGTGCTTGCTATGCTGCCTGTGCAAGCTGCCTGTGCTTGCTGTGTTGCCTGTGCTTGCTGCCTGTGCTTGCTGCCTGTGCTTGCTGTGCTGCCTGTGTTTGCTGTGCTGCCTGTGCTTGCTGTGCTGCCTGTGTTTGCTGTGCTGCCTGTGCTTGCTGCCTGTGCTTGCTGTGCTGCCTGTGCTGCCTGTGCTTGCTGCCGGTGCTTGCTGCCTATGCTTGCTGTGCTGCCTGTGCTTGCAGCATGTGCTTGCTGTGCTGCCTGTGCTTGCTGCCTGTGCTTGCTGTGCTGCCTGTGCTTGCTGCCTGTGCTTGCTGTGCTGCCTGTGTTTGCTGTGCTGCCTGTGCTTGCTGCCTGTGCTTGCTGTGCTGCCTGTGTTTGCTGCCTGAGCTCGCTGTGCTGCCTGTCCCTGCTGCCTGTGCTTGCTGTGCTGCCTGTCCCTGCTGCCTGTGCTTGCTGTGCTGCCTGTGCTTGCTGCCTTTGCTTGCAGTGCTGCCTGTGCTTGCTGTGCTGCCTGTGCTTGCTGCCTGTGCTTGCTGCCTGTGCTTGATGCATGTGCTTGCTCTGCTGCCTGTGCTTGCTGCCTGTGCTTGCTGCCTGTGCTTGCTGTGCTGCCTGTGCTTGCTGCCTGTGCTTGCTGTGCTGCCTGTGCTTGCTGCCTGTGCTTGCTGTGCTGCCTGTGCTTGCTGCCTGTGCTTGCTGTGCTTGCTATGCTGCCTGTGCAAGCTGCCTGTGCTTGCTGTGTTGCCTGTGCTTGCTGCCTGTGCTTGCTGTGCTGCCTGTGCTTGCTGCCTGTGCTTGCTGTGCTGCCTGTGCTTGCTCTGCTGTCTGTGCTTGCTGCCTGTGCTTGCTGTGCTGCCTGTGCTTGCTGCCTGTGCTTGCTGTGCTGCCCGTGCTGCCTGTGCTTGCTGTGCTGCCCGTGCTGCCTGTGCTTGCTGCCTGTGCTGCCTGTGCTTGCTGCCTGTGCTTGCTGTGCTGCCTGTGTTTGCTGTGCTGCCTGTGCTTGCTGCCTGTGCTTGCTGTGCTGCCTGTGCTGCCTGTGTTGCCTGTGCTTGCTGCCTGTGCTTGCTGTGCTGCCTGTGCTTGCTGCCTGTTCTTGCTGTGCTGCCTGTGCTTGCTGTGCTGTCTGTGCTTGCTGCCTGTGCTTGCTGTGCTGCCTGTGCTTGCTGCCTGTGCTTGCTGTGCTGCCTGTGCTTGCTGCCTGTGCTTGCTGTGCTGCCTGTCCTTGCTGCCTGTTCTTGCTGTGCTGCCTGTGCTTGCTGCCTGTGCTTGCTGTGCTGCCTGTTCTTGCTGTGCTGCCTGTGCTTGCTGCGCTGCCTGTGCTTGCTGCCTGTGCTTGCTGTGCTGCCTGTGCTTGCTGTGCTGCCTGTGCTTGCTGCCTGTGCTTGCTGTGCTGCCTGTGCTTGCTGTGCTGTCTGTGCTTGCTGCCTGTGCTTGCTGTGCTGCCTGTGCTTGCTGCCTGTGCTTGCTGTGCTGCCCGTGCTGCCTGTGCTTGCTGTGCTGCCCGTGCTGCCTGTGCTTGCTGCCTGTGCTTGCTGTGCTGCCTGTGCTTGCTGCCTGTGCTTGCTGTGCTGCCTGTGCTTGATGTGCTGCCTGTGCTTGCTGTGCTGCCTGTGCTGCCTGTGCTTGCTGTGCTGCCTGTGCTTGCTGCCTGTGCTTGCTGTGCTGCCTGTGCTTGCTGCCTGTGCTTGCTGTGCTGCCTGTGCTTGCTGTGCTGCCTGTGCTTGCTGCCTGTGCTTGCTGCCTGTGCTTGCTGTGCTGCCTGTTCTTGCTGTGCTGCCTGTTCTTGCTGTGCTGCCTGTGCTTGCTGCGCTGCCTGTGCTTGCTGCCTGTGCTTGCTGTGCTGCCTGTGCTTGCTGCCTGTGCTTGCTGTGCTGAGTGTGTTTGCTGCCTGTGCTTGCTGTGCTGCCAGTGCTTGCTGCCTGTGCTTGTTGTGCTGCCTGTGCTTGCTGTGCTGCCTGTGCTTGCTGCCTGTGCTTGCTGTGCTGCCTGTGCTTGCTGCCTGTGCTTCCTGTGCTGCCCGTGCTGCCTGTGCTTGCTGTGCTGCCCGTGCTGCCTGTGCTTGCTGCCTGTGCTTGCTGTGCTGCCTGTGCTTGCTGCCTGTGCTGCCTGTGCTTGCTGTGTTGCCTGTGCTTGCTGCCTGTGCTTGCTGTGCTGCCTGTGCTTGCTGCCTGTGCTTCCTGTGCTGCCTGTCCTTGCTGCCTGTTCTTGCTGTGCTGCCTGTGCTTGCTGTGCTGTCTGTGCTTGCTGCCTGTGCTTGCTGTGCTGCCTGTGCTTGCTACCTGTGCTTGCTCTGCTGCCTGTGCTTGCTGCCTGTGCTTGCTGCCCGTGCTTGCTGTGCTGCCGGTGCTTGCTGTGCTGCCTGTGCTTGCTGCCTGTGCTTGCTGCCTGTGCTTGCTGTGCTGCCTGTGCTTGCTGCCTGTGCTTGCTGCCTGTGCTTGCTGCCTCTATCTTGCTGTCTGTGCTTGCTGCCTGTGCTTGCTGCCTGTGTTTGCTGCCTGTGCTGCCTGTGCTGCCTGTGCTTGCTGCCTGTGCTTGATATCTGTGCTTACTGTCTGTGCTTGCTGCCTGTGCGTGCTGCCTGTATATTGCTGCATGTGCTTGCTGCCTGTGCTTGCTGCGTGTGCTGCCTGTGCTTGCTGCCTGTGCTGCCTGTGCTGCCTGTGCTTGCTGCCTGTGCTTGCAATCTGTGCTTGTTGCCTGTGCTGCCTGTGCTTACTGCCTGTGCTTGCTGCCTGTGCTTGCTGCCTGTGCTTGCTGTGCTGCCTGTGCTTGCTGCCCGTGCTTGCTGTCTGTGCTTGCTGCCTGTGCTTGCTGCCTGTGCTTGCTGCCTGTGTTTGCTGCCTGTGCTGCCTGTGCTGCCTGTGCTTGCTGCCTGTGCTTGATATCTGTGCTTACTG
This sequence comes from Priocnemis perturbator, assembly GCA_963942575.1. Lineage (NCBI taxonomy): Eukaryota > Metazoa > Arthropoda > Insecta > Hymenoptera > Pompilidae > Priocnemis > Priocnemis perturbator. The sequence continues at coordinate 224,975 of CAWWDK010000097.1, forward strand.
CCTGTGCTTGCTGCCTGTGCTTGCTGTGCTGCCTGTGCTTGCTGCCTGTGCTTGCTGTGCTGCCTGTGCTTGCTGCCTGTGCTTGCTGCCTGTGCTTGCTGTCTGTGCTTGCTGCCTCTATCTTGCTGCCTGTGCTTGCTGTCTGTGCTTGCTGCCTGTGCTTGCTGCCTGTGTTTGCTGCCTGTGCTGCCTGTGCTTGCTGTGCTGTCTGTGCTTGCTGTGCTGCCTGTGCTTGCTGCCTGTGCTTGCTGCCTGTGCTTGCTGTGCTGCCTGTGCTTGCTGCCTGTGCTTGCTGTGCTGCCTGTGCTTGCTGCCTGTGCTGCTGTGCTGCCTGTACTTGCTGTGCTGCCTGTGCTTGCTGCCTATGTTTGCTGTGCTGCCTGTGCTTGCTGCCTGTGCTTGCCCTGCTGCCTGTGCTTGCTGCCTGTGCTTGCTGCCTGTGCTTGCTACCTGTGCTTGCTCTGCTGCCTGTGCTTGCTGCCTGTGCTTGCTGCCCGTGCTTGCTGTGCTGCCGGTGCTTGCTGTGCTGCCTGTGCTTGCTGCCTGTGCTTGCTGTGCTGCCTGTGCTTGCTGCCTGTGCTTGCTGTGCTGCCTGTGCTTGCTGCCTGTGCTTGCTGCCTGTGCTTGCTGTCTGTGCTTGCTGCCTCTATCTTGCTGTCTGTGCTTGCTGCCTGTGCTTGCTGCCTGTGTTTGCTGCCTGTGCTGCCTGTGCTGCCTGTGCTTGCTGCCTGTGCTTGATATCTGTGCTTACTGTCTGTGCTTGCTGCCTGTGCGTGCTGCCTGTATATTGCTGCATGTGCTTGCTGCCTGTGCTTGCTGCGTGTGCTGCCTGTGCTTGCTGCCTGTGCTGCCTGTGCTGCCTGTGCTTGCTGCCTGTGCTTGCAATCTGTGCTTGTTGCCTGTGCTGCCTGTGCTTACTGCCTGTGCTTGCTGCCTGTGCTTGCTGCCTGTGCTTGCTGTGCTGCCTGTGCTTGCTGCCTGTGCTTGCTGTCTGTGCTTGCTGTCTGTGCTTGCTGCCTCTATCTTGCTGCCTGTGCTTGCTGTCTGTGCTTGCTGCCTGTGCTTGCTGCCTGTGTTTGCTGCCTGTGCTGCCTGTGCTTGCTGTGCTGTCTGTGCTTGCTGTGCTGCCTGTGCTTGCTGCCTGTGCTTGCTGCCTGTGCTTGCTGTGCTGCCTGTGCTTGCTGCCTGTGCTTGCTGCCTGTGCTTGCTGTGCTGCCTGTGCTTGCTGCCTGTGCTGCTGTGCTGCCTGTACTTGCTGTGCTGCCTGTGCTTGCTGCCTATGTTTGCTGTGCTGCCTGTGCTTGCTGCCTGTGCTTGCCCTGCTGCCTGTGCTTGCTGCCTGTGCTTGCTGCCTGTGCTTGCTACCTGTGCTTGCTCTGCTGCCTGTGCTTGCTGCCTGTGCTTGCTGCCCGTGCTTGCTGTGCTGCCGGTGCTTGCTGTGCTGCCTGTGCTTGCTGCCTGTGCTTGCTGTGCTGCCTGTGCTTGCTGCCTGTGCTTGCTGTGCTGCCTGTGCTTGCTGCCTGTGCTTGCTGCCTGTGCTTGCTGCCTCTATCTTGCTGTCTGTGCTTGCTGCCTGTGCTTGCTGCCTGTGTTTGCTGCCTGTGCTGCCTGTGCTGCCTGTGCTTGCTGCCTGTGCTTGATATCTGTGCTTACTGTCTGTGCTTGCTGCCTGTGCGTGCTGCCTGTATATTGCTGCATGTGCTTGCTGCCTGTGCTTGCTGCGTGTGCTGCCTGTGCTTGCTGCCTGTGCTGCCTGTGCTGCCTGTGCTTGCTGCCTGTGCTTGCAATCTGTGCTTGTTGCCTGTGCTGCCTGTGCTTACTGCCTGTGCTTGCTGCCTGTGCTTGCTGCCTGTGCTTGCTGTGCTGCCTGTGCTTGCTGCCCGTGCTTGCTGTCTGTGCTTGCTGCCTGTGCTTGCTGCCTGTGCTTGCTGCCTGTGTTTGCTGCCTGTGCTGCCTGTGCTGCCTGTGCTTGCTGCCTGTGCTTGATATCTGTGCTTACTGCCTGTGCTTGCTGCCTGTGCTTGCTGTGCTGCCTGTGCTTGCTGTCCGTGCTTGCTGTGCTGCCTGTTCTTGCTGTGCTGCCTGTGCTTGCTGCGCTGCCTGTGCTTGCTGCCTGTGCTTGCTGTGCTGCCTGTGCTTGCTGCCTGTGCTTGCTGTGCTGAGTATGTTTGCTGCCTGTGCTTGCTGCCTGTGCTTGCTGTGCTGCCTGTCCCTGCTGCCTGTGCTTGCTGTGCTGCCTGTCCCTGCTGCCTGTGCTTGCTGTGCTGCCTGTGTTTGCTGTGCTGCCTGTGCTTGCTGCCTGTGCTTGCTGCCTGTGCTTGCTGTGCTGCCTGTGCTTGCTGCCTGTGCTTGATGCCTGTGCTTGCTGCCTGTGCTTTCTGTGCTGCCAGTGCCTGCTGCCTGTGCTTGCTGCCTGTGCTGCTGTGCGACCTGTACTTGCTGTGCTGCCTGTGCTTGCTGCATGTGTTTGCTGCCTGTGCTTGCTGCCTGTGCTTGCTGCCTGTGCTTGCTCTGCTGCCTGTGCTTGCTGCCTGTGCTTGCTGTGCTGCCTGTGCTTGCTGCCCGTGCTTGCTGTGCTGCCGGTGCTTGCTGTGCTGCCTGTGCTTGCGGCCTGTGCTTGCTGCGCTGCCTGTGCTTGCTGCCTGTGCTTGCTGTGCTGCCTGTGCTTACTGCCTGTGCTTGCTGTGCTTGCTATGCTGCCTGTGCAAGCTGCCTGTGCTTGCTGTGTTGCCTGTGCTTGCTGCCTGTGCTTGCTGCCTGTGCTTGCTGTGCTGCCTGTGTTTGCTGTGCTGCCTGTGCTTGCTGTGCTGCCTGTGTTTGCTGTGCTGCCTGTGCTTGCTGCCTGTGCTTGCTGTGCTGCCTGTGCTGCCTGTGCTTGCTGCCGGTGCTTGCTGCCTATGCTTGCTGTGCTGCCTGTGCTTGCAGCATGTGCTTGCTGTGCTGCCTGTGCTTGCTGCCTGTGCTTGCTGTGCTGCCTGTGCTTGCTGCCTGTGCTTGCTGTGCTGCCTGTGTTTGCTGTGCTGCCTGTGCTTGCTGCCTGTGCTTGCTGTGCTGCCTGTGTTTGCTGCCTGAGCTTGCTGTGCTGCCTGTGCTTGCTGTGCTGCCGGTGCTTGCTGTGCTGCCGGTGCTTGCTGTGCTGCCTGTGCTTGCTGCCTGTGCTTGCTGTGCTGCCTGAGCTGCCTGTGCTTGCTGCCTGTGCTTGCTGTGCTGCCTGTGCTTGCTGCCTGTGCTTGCTGTGCTTGCTATGCTGCCTGTGCAAGCTGCCTGTGCTTGCTGTGTTGCCTGTGCTTGCTGCCTGTGCTTGCTGCCTGTGCTTGCTGTGCTGCCTGTGTTTGCTGTGCTGCCTGTGCTTGCTGTGCTGCCTGTGTTTGCTGTGCTGCCTGTGCTTGCTGCCTGTGCTTGCTGTGCTGCCTGTGCTGCCTGTGCTTGCTGCCGGTGCTTGCTGCCTATGCTTGCTGTGCTGCCTGTGCTTGCAGCATGTGCTTGCTGTGCTGCCTGTGCTTGCTGCCTGTGCTTGCTGTGCTGCCTGTGCTTGCTGCCTGTGCTTGCTGTGCTGCCTGTGTTTGCTGTGCTGCCTGTGCTTGCTGCCTGTGCTTGCTGTGCTGCCTGTGTTTGCTGCCTGAGCTCGCTGTGCTGCCTGTCCCTGCTGCCTGTGCTTGCTGTGCTGCCTGTCCCTGCTGCCTGTGCTTGCTGTGCTGCCTGTGCTTGCTGCCTTTGCTTGCAGTGCTGCCTGTGCTTGCTGTGCTGCCTGTGCTTGCTGCCTGTGCTTGCTGCCTGTGCTTGATGCATGTGCTTGCTCTGCTGCCTGTGCTTGCTGCCTGTGCTTGCTGCCTGTGCTTGCTGTGCTGCCTGTGCTTGCTGCCTGTGCTTGCTGTGCTGCCTGTGCTTGCTGCCTGTGCTTGCTGTGCTGCCTGTGCTTGCTGCCTGTGCTTGCTGTGCTTGCTATGCTGCCTGTGCAAGCTGCCTGTGCTTGCTGTGTTGCCTGTGCTTGCTGCCTGTGCTTGCTGTGCTGCCTGTGCTTGCTGCCTGTGCTTGCTGTGCTGCCTGTGCTTGCTCTGCTGTCTGTGCTTGCTGCCTGTGCTTGCTGTGCTGCCTGTGCTTGCTGCCTGTGCTTGCTGTGCTGCCCGTGCTGCCTGTGCTTGCTGTGCTGCCCGTGCTGCCTGTGCTTGCTGCCTGTGCTGCCTGTGCTTGCTGCCTGTGCTTGCTGTGCTGCCTGTGTTTGCTGTGCTGCCTGTGCTTGCTGCCTGTGCTTGCTGTGCTGCCTGTGCTGCCTGTGTTGCCTGTGCTTGCTGCCTGTGCTTGCTGTGCTGCCTGTGCTTGCTGCCTGTTCTTGCTGTGCTGCCTGTGCTTGCTGTGCTGTCTGTGCTTGCTGCCTGTGCTTGCTGTGCTGCCTGTGCTTGCTGCCTGTGCTTGCTGTGCTGCCTGTGCTTGCTGCCTGTGCTTGCTGTGCTGCCTGTCCTTGCTGCCTGTTCTTGCTGTGCTGCCTGTGCTTGCTGCCTGTGCTTGCTGTGCTGCCTGTTCTTGCTGTGCTGCCTGTGCTTGCTGCGCTGCCTGTGCTTGCTGCCTGTGCTTGCTGTGCTGCCTGTGCTTGCTGTGCTGCCTGTGCTTGCTGCCTGTGCTTGCTGTGCTGCCTGTGCTTGCTGTGCTGTCTGTGCTTGCTGCCTGTGCTTGCTGTGCTGCCTGTGCTTGCTGCCTGTGCTTGCTGTGCTGCCCGTGCTGCCTGTGCTTGCTGTGCTGCCCGTGCTGCCTGTGCTTGCTGCCTGTGCTTGCTGTGCTGCCTGTGCTTGCTGCCTGTGCTTGCTGTGCTGCCTGTGCTTGATGTGCTGCCTGTGCTTGCTGTGCTGCCTGTGCTGCCTGTGCTTGCTGTGCTGCCTGTGCTTGCTGCCTGTGCTTGCTGTGCTGCCTGTGCTTGCTGCCTGTGCTTGCTGTGCTGCCTGTGCTTGCTGTGCTGCCTGTGCTTGCTGCCTGTGCTTGCTGCCTGTGCTTGCTGTGCTGCCTGTTCTTGCTGTGCTGCCTGTTCTTGCTGTGCTGCCTGTGCTTGCTGCGCTGCCTGTGCTTGCTGCCTGTGCTTGCTGTGCTGCCTGTGCTTGCTGCCTGTGCTTGCTGTGCTGAGTGTGTTTGCTGCCTGTGCTTGCTGTGCTGCCAGTGCTTGCTGCCTGTGCTTGTTGTGCTGCCTGTGCTTGCTGTGCTGCCTGTGCTTGCTGCCTGTGCTTGCTGTGCTGCCTGTGCTTGCTGCCTGTGCTTCCTGTGCTGCCCGTGCTGCCTGTGCTTGCTGTGCTGCCCGTGCTGCCTGTGCTTGCTGCCTGTGCTTGCTGTGCTGCCTGTGCTTGCTGCCTGTGCTGCCTGTGCTTGCTGTGTTGCCTGTGCTTGCTGCCTGTGCTTGCTGTGCTGCCTGTGCTTGCTGCCTGTGCTTGCTGTGCTGCCTGTGTTTGCTGTGCTGCCTGTGCTTGCTGCCTGTGCTTGCTGTGCTGCCTGTGCTGCCTGTGTTTGCTGTGCTGCCTGTGCTTGCTGCCTGTGCTTGCTGTGCTGCCTGTGCTTGCTGCCTGTGCTTCCTGTGCTGCCTGTCCTTGCTGCCTGTTCTTGCTGTGCTGCCTGTGCTTGCTGTGCTGTCTGTGCTTGCTGCCTGTGCTTGCTGTGCTGCCTGTGCTTGCTGCCTGTGCTTGCTGTGCTGCCTGTGCTTGCTGCCTGTGCTTGCTGTGCTGCCTGTGCTTGCTGCCTGTGCTTGCTGCCTGTGCTTGCTGTGCTGCCTGTGCTTGCTGCCTGTGCTTGCTGTGCTGCCTGTGCTTGCTGCCTGTGCTTGCTGTGCTGCCTGTGCTTGCTGCCTGTGCTTGCTGTGCTGCCTGTGCTTGCTGCCTGTGCTTGCTGTGCTTGCTATGCTGCCTGTGCAAGCTGCCTGTGCTTGCTGTGTTGCCTGTGCTTGCTGTGTTGCCTGTGCTTGCTGCCTGTGCTGCCTGTGCTTGCTGCCTGTGCTTGCTGTGCTGCCTGTGTTTGCTGTGCTGCCTGTGCTTGCTGCCTGTGCTTGCTGTGCTGCCTGTGCTGCCTGTGTTTGCTGTGCTGCCTGTGCTTGCTGCCTGTGCTTGCTGTGCTGCCTGTGCTTGCTGTGCTGCCTGTGCTTGCTGCCTGTGCTTGCTGTGCTGCCTGTTCTTGCTGTGCTGCCTGTGCTTGCTGTGCTGCCTGTGCTTGCTGCCTGTGCTTGCTGCCTGTGCTTGATGCCTGTGCTTGCTCTGCTGCCTGTGCTTGCTGCCTGTGCTTGCTGTGCTGCCTGTGCTTGCTGCCCGTGCTTGCTGTGCTGCCGGTGCTTGCTGTGCTGCCTGTGCTTGCTGTGCTGCCTGAGCTGCCTGTGCTTGCTGTGCTGCCTGTGCTTGCTATGCTGCCTGTGCAAGCTGCCTGTGCTTGCTCTGCTGCCTGTTCTGCCTGTGCTTGCTGCCTGTGCTTGCTGCCTGTGCTTGCTGTGCTGCCTGTGCTTGCTGCCTGTGCTTGCTGCCCGTGCTTGCTGTGCTGCCGGTGCTTGCTGTGCTGCCTGTGCTTGCTGCCTGTGCTTGCTGTGCTGCCTGTGCTTGCTGCCTGTGCTTGCTGTCTGTGCTTGCTGCCTCTATCTTGCTGTCTGTGCTTGCTGCCTGTGCTTGCTGCCTGTGTTTGCTGCCTGTGCTGCCTGTGCTGCCTGTGCTTGCTGCCTGTGCTTGATATCTGTGCTTACTGTCTGTGCTTGCTGCCTGTGCGTGCTGCCTGTATATTGCTGCATGTGCTTGCTGCCTGTGCTTGCTGCGTGTGCTGCCTGTGCTTGCTGCCTGTGCTTGCTGTGCTGCCTGTCCCTGCTGCCTGTGCTTGCTGTGCTGCCTGTCCCTGCTGCCTGTGCTTGCTGTGCTGCCTGTGTTTGCTGCCTGTGTTTGCTGTGCTGCCTGTGCTTGCTGCCTGTGCTTGCTGTGCTGCCTGTGCTTGCTGCCTTTGCTTGCAGTGCTGCCTGTGCTTGCTGTGCTGCCTGTGCTTGCTGCCTGTGCTTGCTGCCTGTGCTTGCTGCCTGTGCTTTCTGTGCTGCCTGTGCCTGCTGCCTGTGCTTGCTGCCTGTGCTGCTGTGCGACCTGTACTTGCTGTGCTGCCTGTGCTTGCTGCATGTGTTTGCTGCCTGTGCTTGCTGCCTGTGCTTGCTGCCTGTGCTTGCTGCCTGTGCTTGCTCTGCTGCCTGTGCTTGCTGCCTGTGCTTGCTGTGCTGCCTGTGCTTGCTGCCCGTGCTTGCTGTGCTGCCGGTGCTTGCTGTGCTGCCTGTGCTTGCTGCCTGTGCTTGCTGTGCTGCCTGAGCTGCCTGTGCTTGCTGTGCTGCCTGTGCTTGCTATGCTGCCTGTGCAAGCTGCCTGTGCTTGCTCTGCTGCCTGTTCTGCCTGTGCTTGCTGCCTGTGCTTGCTGCCTGTGCTTGCTGTGCTGCCTGTGCTTGCTGCCTGTGCTTGCTGCCCGTGCTTGCTGTGCTGCCGGTGCTTGCTGTGCTGCCTGTGCTTGCTGCCTGTGCTTGCTGTGCTGCCTGTGCTTGCTGCCTGTGCTTGCTGTGCTGCCTGTGCTTGCTGCCTGTGCTTGCTGCCTGTGCTTGCTGTCTGTGCTTGCTGCCTCTATCTTGCTGTCTGTGCTTGCTGCCTGTGCTTGCTGCCTGTGTTTGCTGCCTGTGCTGCCTGTGCTGCCTGTGCTTGCTGCCTGTGCTTGATATCTGTGCTTACAGTCTGTGCTTGCTGCCTGTGCGTGCTGCCTGTATATTGCTGCATGTGCTTGCTGCCTGTGCTTGCTGCGTGTGCTGCCTGTGCTGCCTGTGCTTGCTGCCTGTGCTTGCAATCTGTGCTTGTTGCCTGTGCTGCCTGTGCTTACTGCCTGTGCTTGCTGCCTGTGCTTGCTGCCTGTGCTTGCTGTGCTGCCTGTGCTTGCTGCCCGTGCTTGCTGTCTGTGCTTGCTGCCTGTGCTTGCTGCCTGTGCTTGCTGCCTGTGTTTGCTGCCTGTGCTGCCTGTGCTGCCTGTGCTTGCTGCCTGTGCTTGATATCTGTGCTTACTGCCTGTGCTTGCTGCCTGTGCTTGCTGCCTGTGCTTGCTGTGCTGCCTGTGCTTGCTGTCCGTGCTTGCTGTGCTGCCTGTTCTTGCTGTGCTGCCTGTGCTTGCTGCGCTGCCTGTGCTTGCTGCCTGTGCTTGCTGTGCTGCCTGTGCTTGCTGCCTGTGCTTGCTGTGCTGAGTATGTTTGCTGCCTGTGCTTGCTGCCTGTGCTTGCTGTGCTGCCTGTCCCTGCTGCCTGTGCTTGCTGTGCTGCCTGTCCCTGCTGCCTGTGCTTGCTGTGCTGCCTGTGTTTGCTGTGCTGCCTGTGCTTGCTGCCTGTGCTTGCTGCCTGTGCTTGCTGTGCTGCCTGTGCTTGCTGCCTGTGCTTTCTGTGCTGCCAGTGCCTGCTGCCTGTGCTTGCTGCCTGTGCTGCTGTGCGACCTGTACTTGCTGTGCTGCCTGTGCTTGCTGCATGTGTTTGCTGCCTGTGCTTGCTGCCTGTGCTTGCTGCCTGTGCTTGCTCTGCTGCCTGTGCTTGCTGCCTGTGCTTGCTGCCTGTGCTTGCTCTGCTGCCTGTGCTTGCTGCCTGTGCTTGCTGTGCTGCCTGTGCTTGCTGCCCGTGCTTGCTGTGCTGCCGGTGCTTGCTGTGCTGCCTGTGCTTGCGGCCTGTGCTTGCTGTGCTGCCTGTGCTTGCTGCCTGTGCTTGCTGTGCTGCCTGAGCTGCCTGTGCTTGCTGCCTGTGCTTGCTGTGCTGCCTGTGCTTGCTGTGCTGCCTGTGCTTGCTGTGCTGCCTGTGCTTGCTGCCTGTGCTTGCTGTGCTGCCTGAGCTGCCTGTGCTTGCTGCCTGTGCTTGCTGTGCTGCCTGTGCTTGCTGCCTGTGCTTGCTGTGCTTGCTATGCTGCCTGTGCAAGCTGCCTGTGCTTGCTGTGTTGCCTGTGCTTGCTGCCTGTGCTTGCTGCCTGTGCTTGCTGTGCTGCCTGTGTTTGCTGTGCTGCCTGTGCTTGCTGCCTGTGCTTGCTGTGCTGCCTGTGTTTGCTGTGCTGCCTGTGCTTGCTGCCTGTGCTTGCTGTGCTGCCTGTGCTTGCTGCCTGTGCTTGCTGCCTGTGCTTGCTGCCTGTGCTTGCTGTGCTGCCTGTGCTTGCTGCCCGTGCTTGCTGTCTGTGCTTGCTGCCTGTGCTTGCTGCCTGTGCTTGCTGCCTGTGTTTGCTGCCTGTGCTGCCTGTGCTGCCTGTGCTTGCTGCCTGTGCTTGATATCTGTGCTTACTGCCTGTGCTTGCTGCCTGTGCTTGCTGTGCTGCCTGTGCTTGCTGTCCGTGCTTGCTGTGCTGCCTGTTCTTGCTGTGCTGCCTGTGCTTGCTGCGCTGCCTGTGCTTGCTGCCTGTGCTTGCTGTGCTGCCTGTGCTTGCTGCCTGTGCTTGCTGTGCTGAGTATGTTTGCTGCCTGTGCTTGCTGCCTGTGCTTGCTGTGCTGCCTGTCCCTGCTGCCTGTGCTTGCTGTGCTGCCTGTCCCTGCTGCCTGTGCTTGCTGTGCTGCCTGTGTTTGCTGTGCTGCCTGTGCTTGCTGCCTGTGCTTGCTGCCTGTGCTTGCTGTGCTGCCTGTGCTTGCTGCCTGTGCTTGATGCCTGTGCTTGCTGCCTGTGCTTTCTGTGCTGCCAGTGCCTGCTGCCTGTGCTTGCTGCCTGTGCTGCTGTGCGACCTGTACTTGCTGTGCTGCCTGTGCTTGCTGCATGTGTTTGCTGCCTGTGCTTGCTGCCTGTGCTTGCTGCCTGTGCTTGCTCTGCTGCCTGTGCTTGCTGCCTGTGCTTGCTCTGCTGCCTGTGCTTGCTGCCTGTGCTTGCTGTGCTGCCTGTGCTTGCTGCCCGTGCTTGCTGTGCTGCCGGTGCTTGCTGTGCTGCCTGTGCTTGCGGCCTGTGCTTGCTGCGCTGCCTGTGCTTGCTGCCTGTGCTTGCTGTGCTGCCTGTGCTTGCTGCCTGTGCTTGCTGTGCTTGCTATGCTGCCTGTGCAAGCTGCCTGTGCTTGCTGTGTTGCCTGTGCTTGCTGCCTGTGCTTGCTGCCTGTGCTTGCTGTGCTGCCTGTGTTTGCTGTGCTGCCTGTGCTTGCTGTGCTGCCTGTGTTTGCTGTGCTGCCTGTGCTTGCTGCCTGTGCTTGCTGTGCTGCCTGTGCTGCCTGTGCTTGCTGCCGGTGCTTGCTGCCTATGCTTGCTGTGCTGCCTGTGCTTGCAGCATGTGCTTGCTGTGCTGCCTGTGCTTGCTGCCTGTGCTTGCTGTGCTGCCTGTGCTTGCTGCCTGTGCTTGCTGTGCTGCCTGTGTTTGCTGTGCTGCCTGTGCTTGCTGCCTGTGCTTGCTGTGCTGCCTGTGTTTGCTGCCTGAGCTTGCTGTGCTGCCTGTGCTTGCTGTGCTGCCGGTGCTTGCTGTGCTGCCGGTGCTTGCTGTGCTGCCTGTGCTTGCTGTGCTGCCTGTGCTTGCTGCCTGTGCTTGCTGTGCTGCCTGAGCTGCCTGTGCTTGCTGCCTGTGCTTGCTGTGCTGCCTGTGCTTGCTGCCTGTGCTTGCTGTGCTTGCTATGCTGCCTGTGCAAGCTGCCTGTGCTTGCTGTGTTGCCTGTGCTTGCTGCCTGTGCTTGCTGCCTGTGCTTGCTGTGCTGCCTGTGTTTGCTGTGCTGCCTGTGCTTGCTGTGCTGCCTGTGTTTGCTGTGCTGCCTGTGCTTGCTGCCTGTGCTTGCTGTGCTGCCTGTGCTGCCTGTGCTTGCTGCCGGTGCTTGCTGCCTATGCTTGCTGTGCTGCCTGTGCTTGCAGCATGTGCTTGCTGTGCTGCCTGTGCTTGCTGCCTGTGCTTGCTGTGCTGCCTGTGCTTGCTGCCTGTGCTTGCTGTGCTGCCTGTGTTTGCTGTGCTGCCTGTGCTTGCTGCCTGTGCTTGCTGTGCTGCCTGTGTTTGCTGCCTGAGCTCGCTGTGCTGCCTGTCCCTGCTGCCTGTGCTTGCTGTGCTGCCTGTCCCTGCTGCCTGTGCTTGCTGTGCTGCCTGTGCTTGCTGCCTTTGCTTGCAGTGCTGCCTGTGCTTGCTGTGCTGCCTGTGCTTGCTGCCTGTGCTTGCTGCCTGTGCTTGCTGCCTGTGCTTGATGCATGTGCTTGCTCTGCTGCCTGTGCTTGCTGCCTGTGCTTGCTGCCTGTGCTTGCTTTGCTGCCTGTGCTTGCTGCCTGTGCTTGCTGTGCTGCCTGTGCTTGCTGCCTGTGCTTGCTGTGCTGCCTGTGCTTGCTGCCTGTGCTTGCTGTGCTTGCTATGCTGCCTGTGCAAGCTGCCTGTGCTTGCTGTGTTGCCTGTGCTTGCTGCCTGTGCTTGCTGTGCTGCCTGTGCTTGCTGCCTGTGCTTGCTGTGCTGCCTGTGCTTGCTCTGCTGTCTGTGCTTGCTGCCTGTGCTTGCTGTGCTGCCTGTGCTTGCTGCCTGTGCTTGCTGTGCTGCCCGTGCTGCCTGTGCTTGCTGTGCTGCCCGTGCTGCCTGTGCTTGCTGCCTGTGCTGCCTGTGCTTGCTGCCTGTGCTTGCTGTGCTGCCTGTGTTTGCTGTGCTGCCTGTGCTTGCTGCCTGTGCTTGCTGTGCTGCCTGTGCTGCCTGTGTTGCCTGTGCTTGCTGCCTGTGCTTGCTGTGCTGCCTGTGCTTGCTGCCTGTTCTTGCTGTGCTGCCTGTGCTTGCTGTGCTGTCTGTGCTTGCTGCCTGTGCTTGCTGTGCTGCCTGTGCTTGCTGCCTGTGCTTGCTGTGCTGCCTGTGCTTGCTGCCTGTGCTTGCTGTGCTGCCTGTCCTTGCTGCTTGTTCTTGCTGTGCTGCCTGTGCTTGCTGCCTGTGCTTGCTGTGCTGCCTGTTCTTGCTGTGCTGCCTGTGCTTGCTGCGCTGCCTGTGCTTGCTGCCTGTGCTTGCTGTGCTGCCTGTGCTTGCTGTGCTGCCTGTGCTTGCTGCCTGTGCTTGCTGTGCTGCCTGTGCTTGCTGTGCTGTCTGTGCTTGCTGCCTGTGCTTGCTGTGCTGCCTGTGCTTGCTGCCTGTGCTTGCTGTGCTGCCCGTGCTGCCTGTGCTTGCTGTGCTGCCCGTGCTGCCTGTGCTTGCTGCCTGTGCTTGCTGTGCTGCCTGTGCTTGCTGCCTGTGCTTGCTGTGCTGCCTGTGCTTGATGTGCTGCCTGTGCTTGCTGTGCTGCCTGTGCTGCCTGTGCTTGCTGTGCTGCCTGTGCTTGCTGCCTGTGCTTGCTGTGCTGCCTGTGCTTGCTGCCTGTGCTTGCTGTGCTGCCTGTGCTTGCTGTGCTGCCTGTGCTTGCTGTGCTGTCTGTGCTTGCTGCCTGTGCTTGCTGTGCTGCCTGTGCTTGCTGCCTGTGCTTGCTGTGCTGCCTGTGCTTGCTGCCTGTGCTTGCTGTGCTGCCTGTCCTTGCTGCTTGTTCTTGCTGTGCTGCCTGTGCTTGCTGCCTGTGCTTGCTGTGCTGCCTGTTCTTGCTGTGCTGCCTGTGCTTGCTGCGCTGCCTGTGCTTGCTGCCTGTGCTTGCTGTGCTGCCTGTGCTTGCTGTGCTGCCTGTGCTTGCTGCCTGTGCTTGCTGTGCTGCCTGTGCTTGCTGTGCTGTCTGTGCTTGCTGCCTGTGCTTGCTGTGCTGCCTGTGCTTGCTGCCTGTGCTTGCTGTGCTGCCCGTGCTGCCTGTGCTTGCTGTGCTGCCCGTGCTGCCTGTGCTTGCTGCCTGTGCTTGCTGTGCTGCCTGTGCTTGCTGCCTGTGCTTGCTGTGCTGCCTGTGCTTGATGTGCTGCCTGTGCTTGCTGTGCTGCCTGTGCTGCCTGTGCTTGCTGTGCTGCCTGTGCTTGCTGCCTGTGCTTGCTGTGCTGCCTGTGCTTGCTGCCTGTGCTTGCTGTGCTGCCTGTGCTTGCTGTGCTGCCTGTGCTTGCTGCCTGTGCTTGCTGCCTGTGCTTGCTGTTCTTGCTGTGCTGCCTGTTCTTGCTGTGCTGCCTGTGCTTGCTGCGCTGCCTGTGCTTGCTGCCTGTGCTTGCTGTGCTGCCTGTGCTTGCTGCCTGTGCTTGCTGTGCTGAGTGTGTTTGCTGCCTGTGCTTGCTGTGCTGCCAGTGCTTGCTGCCTGTGCTTGTTGTGCTGCCTGTGCTTGCTGTGCTGCCTGTGCTTGCTGCCTGTGCTTGCTGTGCTGCCTGTGCTTGCTGCCTGTGCTTCCTGTGCTGCCCGTGCTGCCTGTGCTTGCTGTGCTGCCCGTGCTGCCTGTGCTTGCTGCCTGTGCTTGCTGTGCTGCCTGTGCTTGCTGCCTGTGCTGCCTGTGCTTGCTGTGTTGCCTGTGCTTGCTGCCTGTGCTTGCTGTGCTGCCTGTGCTTGCTGCCTGTGCTTGCTGTGCTGCCTGTGTTTGCTGTGCTGCCTGTGCTTGCTGCCTGTGCTTGCTGTGCTGCCTGTGCTGCCTGTGTTTGCTGTGCTGCCTGTGCTTGCTGCCTGTGCTTGCTGTGCTGCCTGTGCTTGCTGCCTGTGCTTCCTGTGCTGCCTGTCCTTGCTGCCTGTTCTTGCTGTGCTGCCTGTGCTTGCTGTGCTGTCTGTGCTTGCTGCCTGTGCTTGCTGTGCTGCCTGTGCTTGCTGCCTGTGCTTGCTGTGCTGCCTGTGCTTGCTGCCTGTGCTTGCTGTGCTGCCTGTGCTTGCTGCCTGTGCTTGCTGCCTGTGCTTGCTGTGCTGCCTGTGCTTGCTGTGCTGCCTGTGCTTGCTGCCTGTGCTTGCTGTGCTGCCTGTGCTTGCTGCCTGTGCTTGCTGTGCTGCCTGTGCTTGCTGCCTGTGCTTGCTGTGCTGCCTGTGCTTGCTGCCTGTGCTTGCTGTGCTTGCTATGCTGCCTGTGCAAGCTGCCTGTGCTTGCTGTGTTGCCTGTGCTTGCTGTGTTGCCTGTGCTTGCTGCCTGTGCTGCCTGTGCTTGCTGCCTGTGCTTGCTGTGCTGCCTGTGTTTGCTGTGCTGCCTGTGCTTGCTGCCTGTGCTTGCTGTGCTGCCTGTGCTGCCTGTGTTTGCTGTGCTGCCTGTGCTTGCTGCCTGTGCTTGCTGTGCTGCCTGTGCTTGCTGTGCTGCCTGTGCTTGCTGCCTGTGCTTGCTGTGCTGCCTGTTCTTGCTGTGCTGCCTGTTCTTGCTGTGCTGCCTCTGCTTGCTGTGCTGCCTGTGCTTGCTGCCTGTGCTTGCTGTGCTGAGTGTGTTTGCTGCCTGTGCTTGCTGTGCTGCCAGTGCTTGCTGCCTGTGCTTGTTGTGCTGCCTGTGCTTGCTGCCTGTGCTTGCTGTGCTGCCTGTGCTTGCTGCCTGTGCTTGCTGTGCTGCCTGTGCTTGCTGCCTGTGCTTGCTGCCTGTGCTTGTTGTGCTGCCTGTGCTTGCTGTGCTGCCTGTGCTTGCTGCCTGTGCTTGCTGTGCTGCCTGTGCTTGCTGCCTGTGCTTGCTGTGCTTGCTATGCTGCCTGTGCAAGCTGCCTGTGCTTGCTGTGTTGCCTGTGCTTGCTGCCTGTGCTTGCTGTGCTGCCTGTGCTTGCTGCCTGTGCTTGCTGTGCTGCCTGTGCTGCCTGTGTTTGCTGTGCTGCCTGTGCTTGCTGCCTGTGCTTGCTGTGCTGCCTGTCCTTGCTGCCTGTTCTTGCTGTGCTGCCTGTGCTTGCTGTGCTGTCTGTGCTTGCTGCCTGTGCTTGCTGTGCTGCCTGTGCTTGCTGTGCTGCCTGTGCTTGCTGCCTGTGCTTGCTGTGCTGCCTGTCCTTGCTGCCTGTGCTTGCTGTGCTGCCTGTGCTTGCTGCCTGTGCTTGCTGTGCTGCCTGTGCTGCCTGTGCTTGCTGCCTGTGCTTGCTGTGCTTGCTGCCTGTGCTTGCTGTGCTTGCTATGCTGCCTGTGCAAGCTGCCTGTGCTTGCTGTGTTGCCTGTGCTTGCTGTCTGTGCTTGCTGTGCTGCCTGTGCTTGCTGTGCTGTCTGTGCTTGCTGCCTGTGCTTGCTGTGCTGCCTGTGCTTGCTGCCTGTGCTTGCTGTGCTGCCTGTCCTTGCTGCCTGTTCTTGCTGTGCTGCCTGTGCTTGCTGTGCTGCCTGTGCTTGCTGCCTGTGCTTGCTGTGCTCCCTGTGCTGCCTGTGCTTGCTGTCCTGCCTGTGCTGCCTGTGCTTGCTGTGCTGCCTGTGCTTGCTGCCTGTGCTTGCTGTCTGTGCTTGCTGTGCTGCCTGTGTTTGCTGTGCTGCCTGTGCTTCCTGCCTGTGCTTGCTGTGCTGCCAGTGCTTGCTGCCAGTGCTTGCTGCCTGTGCTTGCTGTGCTGCCTGTGCTTGCTGCCTGTGCTTGCTATGCTGCCTGTGCTTGCTGCCTGTGCTTGCTGTGCTGCCTGTGCTTGCTGCCTGTGCTTGCTGTGCTGCCTGTGCTTGCTGCCTGTGCTTGCTGTGCTGAGTGTGTTTGCTGCCTGTGCTTGCTGTGCTGCCAGTGCTTGCTGCCTGTGCTTGTTGTGCTGCCTGTGCTTGCTGTGCTGCCTGTGCTTGCTGCCTGTGCTGCCTGTGCTGCCTGTGCTTGCTGCCTGTGCTTGCTGTGCTGCCTGTGCTTGCTGCCTGTGCTTGCTGTGCTGCCTGTGCTTGCTGCCTGTGCTTGCTGTGCTGCCTGTGCTGCCTGTGCTTGCTGCCTGTGCTTGCTGTGCTGCCTGTGCTTGCTGCCTGTGCTTGCTGTGCTGCCTGTGCTTGCTGCCTGTGCTTGCTGTGCTTGCTATGCTGCCTGTGCAAGCTGCCTGTGCTTGCTGTGTTGCCTGTGCTTGCTGCCTGTGCTTGCTGTGCTGCCTGTCCTTGCTGCCTGTTCTTGCTGTGCTGCCTGTGCTTGCTGTGCTGTCTGTGCTTGCTGCCTGTGCTTGCTGTGCTGCCTGTGCTTGCTGCCTGTGCTTGCTGTCTGTGTTTGCTGTGCTGCCTGTGCTTGCTGCCTGTGCTTGCTGTGCTGCCTGTGCTGCCTGTGCTTGCTGCCTGTGCTTGCTGTGCTCCCTGTGCTGCCTGTGCTTGCTGTCCTGCCTGTGCTGCCTGTGCTTGCTGTGCTGCCTGTGCTTGCTGCCTGTACTTGCTGTCTGTGCTTGCTGTGCTGCCTGTGTTTGCTGTGCTGCCTGTGCTTGCTGCCTGTGCTTGCTGTGCTGCCAGTGCTTGCTGCCAGTGCTTGCTGCCTGTGCTTGCTGTGCTGCCTGTGCTTGCTGCCTGTGCTTGCTGCCTGTGCTTGCTGCCTGTGCTTGATGCCTGTGCTTGCTCTGCTGCCTGTGCTTGCTGCCTGTGCTTGCTGTGCTGCCTGTGCTTGCTGCCCGTGCTTGCTGTGCTGCCGGTGCTTGCTGTGCTGCCTGTGCTTGCTGCCTGTGCTTGCTGTGCTGCCTGAGCTGCCTGTGCTTGCTGTGCTGCCTGTGCTTGCTATGCTGCCTGTGCAAGCTGCCTGTGCTTGCTCTGCTGCCTGTTCTGCCTGTGCTTGCTGCCTGTGCTTGCTGCCTGTGCTTGCTGTGCTGCCTGTGCTTGCTGCCTGTGCTTGCTGCCCGTGCTTGCTGTGCTGCCGGTGCTTGCTGTGCTGCCTGTGCTTGCTGCCTGTGCTTGCTGTGCTGCCTGTGCTTGCTGCCTGTGCTTGCTGTCTGTGCTTGCTGCCTCTATCTTGCTGTCTGTGCTTGCTGCCTGTGCTTGCTGCCTGTGTTTGCTGCCTGTGCTGCCTGTGCTGCCTGTGCTTGCTGCCTGTGCTTGATATCTGTGCTTACTGTCTGTGCTTGCTGCCTGTGCGTGCTGCCTGTATATTGCTGCATGTGCTTGCTGCCTGTGCTTGCTGCGTGTGCTGCCTGTGCTTGCTGCCTGTGCTTGCTGTGCTGCCTGTCCCTGCTGCCTGTGCTTGCTGTGCTGCCTGTCCCTGCTGCCTGTGCTTGCTGTGCTGCCTGTGTTTGCTGCCTGTGTTTGCTGTGCTGCCTGTGCTTGCTGCCTGTGCTTGCTGTGCTGCCTGTGCTTGCTGCCTTTGCTTGCAGTGCTGCCTGTGCTTGCTGTGCTGCCTGTGCTTGCTGCCTGTGCTTGCTGCCTGTGCTTGCTGCCTGTGCTTTCTGTGCTGCCTGTGCCTGCTGCCTGTGCTTGCTGCCTGTGCTGCTGTGCGACCTGTACTTGCTGTGCTGCCTGTGCTTGCTGCATGTGTTTGCTGCCTGTGCTTGCTGCCTGTGCTTGCTGCCTGTGCTTGCTGCCTGTGCTTGCTCTGCTGCCTGTGCTTGCTGCCTGTGCTTGCTGTGCTGCCTGTGCTTGCTGCCCGTGCTTGCTGTGCTGCCGGTGCTTGCTGTGCTGCCTGTGCTTGCTGCCTGTGCTTGCTGTGCTGCCTGAGCTGCCTGTGCTTGCTGTGCTGCCTGTGCTTGCTATGCTGCCTGTGCAAGCTGCCTGTGCTTGCTCTGCTGCCTGTTCTGCCTGTGCTTGCTGCCTGTGCTTGCTGTGCTGCCTGTGCTTGCTGCCTGTGCTTGCTGCCCGTGCTTGCTGTGCTGCCGGTGCTTGCTGTGCTGCCTGTGCTTGCTGCCTGTGCTTGCTGTGCTGCCTGTGCTTGCTGCCTGTGCTTGCTGTGCTGCCTGTGCTTGCTGCCTGTGCTTGCTGCCTGTGCTTGCTGTCTGTGCTTGCTGCCTCTATCTTGCTGTCTGTGCTTGCTGCCTGTGCTTGCTGCCTGTGTTTGCTGCCTGTGCTGCCTGTGCTGCCTGTGCTTGCTGCCTGTGCTTGATATCTGTGCTTACTGTCTGTGCTTGCTGCCTGTGCGTGCTGCCTGTATATTGCTGCATGTGCTTGCTGCCTGTGCTTGCTGCGTGTGCTGCCTGTGCTGCCTGTGCTTGCAATCTGTGCTTGTTGCCTGTGCTGCCTGTGCTTACTGCCTGTGCTTGCTGCCTGTGCTTGCTGCCTGTGCTTGCTGTGCTGCCTGTGCTTGCTGCCCGTGCTTGCTGTCTGTGCTTGCTGCCTGTGCTTGCTGCCTGTGCTTGCTGCCTGTGTTTGCTGCCTGTGCTGCCTGTGCTGCCTGTGCTTGCTGCCTGTGCTTGATATCTGTGCTTACTGCCTGTGCTTGCTGCCTGTGCTTGCTGCCTGTGCTTGCTGTGCTGCCTGTGCTTGCTGTCCGTGCTTGCTGTGCTGCCTGTTCTTGCTGTGCTGCCTGTGCTTGCTGCGCTGCCTGTGCTTGCTGCCTGTGCTTGCTGTGCTGCCTGTGCTTGCTGCCTGTGCTTGCTGTGCTGAGTATGTTTGCTGCCTGTGCTTGCTGCCTGTGCTTGCTGTGCTGCCTGTCCCTGCTGCCTGTGCTTGCTGTGCTGCCTGTCCCTGCTGCCTGTGCTTGCTGTGCTGCCTGTGTTTGCTGTGCTGCCTGTGCTTGCTGCCTGTGCTTGCTGCCTGTGCTTGCTGTGCTGCCTGTGCTTGCTGCCTGTGCTTTCTGTGCTGCCAGTGCCTGCTGCCTGTGCTTGCTGCCTGTGCTGCTGTGCGACCTGTACTTGCTGTGCTGCCTGTGCTTGCTGCATGTGTTTGCTGCCTGTGCTTGCTGCCTGTGCTTGCTGCCTGTGCTTGCTCTGCTGCCTGTGCTTGCTGCCTGTGCTTGCTGCCTGTGCTTGCTCTGCTGCCTGTGCTTGCTGCCTGTGCTTGCTGTGCTGCCTGTGCTTGCTGCCCGTGCTTGCTGTGCTGCCGGTGCTTGCTGTGCTGCCTGTGCTTGCGGCCTGTGCTTGCTGTGCTGCCTGTGCTTGCTGCCTGTGCTTGCTGTGCTGCCTGAGCTGCCTGTGCTTGCTGCCTGTGCTTGCTGTGCTGCCTGTGCTTGCTGTGCTGCCTGTGCTTGCTGTGCTGCCTGTGCTTGCTGCCTGTGCTTGCTGTGCTGCCTGAGCTGCCTGTGCTTGCTGCCTGTGCTTGCTGTGCTGCCTGTGCTTGCTGCCTGTGCTTGCTGTGCTTGCTATGCTGCCTGTGCAAGCTGCCTGTGCTTGCTGTGTTGCCTGTGCTTGCTGCCTGTGCTTGCTGCCTGTGCTTGCTGTGCTGCCTGTGTTTGCTGTGCTGCCTGTGCTTGCTGTGCTGCCTGTGTTTGCTGTGCTGCCTGTGCTTGCTGCCTGTGCTTGCTGTGCTGCCTGTGCTGCCTGTGCTTGCTGCCGGTGCTTGCTGCCTATGCTTGCTGTGCTGCCTGTGCTTGCAGCATGTGCTTGCTGTGCTGCCTGTGCTTGCTGCCTGTGCTTGCTGTGCTGCCTGTGCTTGCTGCCTGTGCTTGCTGTGCTGCCTGTGTTTGCTGTGCTGCCTGTGCTTGCTGCCTGTGCTTGCTGTGCTGCCTGTGTTTGCTGCCTGAGCTTGCTGTGCTGCCTGTCCCTGCTGCCTGTGCTTGCTGTGCTGCCTGTCCCTGCTGCCTGTGCTTGCTGTGCTGCCTGTGCTTGCTGCCTTTGCTTGCAGTGCTGCCTGTGCTTGCTGTGCTTCCTGTGCTTGCTGCCTGTGCTTGCTGCCTGTGCTTGCTGCCTGTGCTTGCTGCATGTGCTTGCTGTGCTGCCTGTGCTTGCTGCCTGTGCTTGCTGCCTGTGCTT
The DNA here is from genome assembly GCA_963942575.1 of Priocnemis perturbator. Taxonomy (NCBI): domain Eukaryota; kingdom Metazoa; phylum Arthropoda; class Insecta; order Hymenoptera; family Pompilidae; genus Priocnemis; species Priocnemis perturbator. The sequence goes on from CAWWDK010000097.1 coordinate 244,451, forward strand.
GCTCTGCTGCCTGTGCTTGCTGCCTGTGCTTGCTGTGCTGCCTGTGCTTGCTATGCTGCCTGTGCAAGCTGCCTGTGCTTGCTGTGCTGCCTGTGCTTGCTGCCTGTGCTTGCTGTGCTGCCTGAGCTGCCTGTGCTTGCTGTGCTGCCTGTGCTTGCTATGCTGCCTGTGCAAGCTGCCTGTGCTTGCTGTGCTGCTCGTGCTGCCTGTGCTTGCTGTGCTGCCCGTGCTGCCTGTGCTTGCTGCCTGTGCTTGCTGTGCTGCCTGTGCTTGCTGCCTGTGCTTGCTGTGCTGCCTGTGCTGCCTGTGCTTGCTGTGCTGCCTGTGCTTGCTGCCTGTGCTTGCTGTGCTGCCTGTCCTTGCTGCCTGTTCTTGCTGTGCTGCCTGTGCTTGCTGTGCTGTCTGTGCTTGCTGCCTGTGCTTGCTGTGCTGCCTGTGCTTGCTGCCTGTGCTTGCTGTGCTGCCTGTGCTTGCTGTGCTGCCTGTGCTTGCTGCCTGTGCTTGCTGTGCTGCCTGTGCTTGCTGCCTGTGCTTGCTGTGCTGCCTGTGCTTGCTGCCTGTGCTTGCTGCCTGTGCTTGCTGTCTGTGCTTGCTGTCTGTGCTTGCTGCCTCTATCTTGCTGCCTGTGCTTGCTGTCTGTGCTTGCTGCCTGTGCTTGCTGCCTGTGTTTGCTGCCTGTGCTGCCTGTGCTTGCTGTGCTGTCTGTGCTTGCTGTGCTGCCTGTGCTTGCTGCCTGTGCTTGCTGTGCTGCCTGTGCTTGCTGCCTGTGCTTGCTGCCTGTGCTTGCTGTGCTGCCTGTGCTTGCTGCCTGTGCTGCTGTGCTGCCTGTACTTGCTGTGCTGCCTGTGCTTGCTGCCTATGTTTGCTGTGCTGCCTGTGCTTGCTGCCTGTGCTTGCCCTGCTGCCTGTGCTTGCTGCCTGTGCTTGCTGCCTGTGCTTGCTACCTGTGCTTGCTCTGCTGCCTGTGCTTGCTGCCTGTGCTTGCTGCCCGTGCTTGCTGTGCTGCCGGTGCTTGCTGTGCTGCCTGTGCTTGCTGCCTGTGCTTGCTGTGCTGCCTGTGCTTGCTGCCTGTGCTTGCTGTGCTGCCTCTATCTTGCTGTCTGTGCTTGCTGCCTGTGCTTGCTGCCTGTGTTTGCTGCCTGTGCTGCCTGTGCTGCCTGTGCTTGCTGCCTGTGCTTGATATCTGTGCTTACTGTCTGTGCTTGCTGCCTGTGCGTGCTGCCTGTATATTGCTGCATGTGCTTGCTGCCTGTGCTTGCTGCGTGTGCTGCCTGTGCTTGCTGCCTGTGCTGCCTGTGCTGCCTGTGCTTGCTGCCTGTGCTTGCAATCTGTGCTTGTTGCCTGTGCTGCCTGTGCTTACTGCCTGTGCTTGCTGCCTGTGCTTGCTGCCTGTGCTTGCTGTGCTGCCTGTGCTTGCTGCCTGTGCTGCTGTGCTGCCTGTACTTGCTGTGCTGCCTGTGCTTGCTGCCTATGTTTGCTGTGCTGCCTGTGCTTGCTGCCTGTGCTTGCCCTGCTGCCTGTGCTTGCTGCCTGTGCTTGCTGCCTGTGCTTGCTACCTGTGCTTGCTCTGCTGCCTGTGCTTGCTGCCTGTGCTTGCTGCCCGTGCTTGCTGTGCTGCCGGTGCTTGCTGTGCTGCCTGTGCTTGCTGCCTGTGCTTGCTGTGCTGCCTGTGCTTGCTGCCTGTGCTTGCTGTCTGTGCTTGCTGCCTCTATCTTGCTGTCTGTGCTTGCTGCCTGTGCTTGCTGCCTGTGTTTGCTGCCTGTGCTGCCTGTGCTGCCTGTGCTTGCTGCCTGTGCTTGATATCTGTGCTTACTGTCTGTGCTTGCTGCCTGTGCGTGCTGCCTGTATATTGCTGCATGTGCTTGCTGCCTGTGCTTGCTGCGTGTGCTGCCTGTGCTTGCTGCCTGTGCTGCCTGTGCTGCCTGTGCTTGCTGCCTGTGCTTGCAATCTGTGCTTGTTGCCTGTGCTGCCTGTGCTTACTGCCTGTGCTTGCTGCCTGTGCTTGCTGCCTGTGCTTGCTGTGCTGCCTGTGCTTGCTGCCCGTGCTTGCTGTCTGTGCTTGCTGCCTGTGCTTGCTGCCTGTGCTTGCTGCCTGTGTTTGCTGCCTGTGCTGCCTGTGCTGCCTGTGCTTGCTGCCTGTGCTTGATATCTGTGCTTACTGCCTGTGCTTGCTGCCTGTGCTTGCTGTGCTGCCTGTGCTTGCTGTCCGTGCTTGCTGTGCTGCCTGTTCTTGCTGTGCTGCCTGTGCTTGCTGCGCTGCCTGTGCTTGCTGCCTGTGCTTGCTGTGCTGCCTGTGCTTGCTGCCTGTGCTTGCTGTGCTGAGTATGTTTGCTGCCTGTGCTTGCTGCCTGTGCTTGCTGTGCTGCCTGTCCCTGCTGCCTGTGCTTGCTGTGCTGCCTGTCCCTGCTGCCTGTGCTTGCTGTGCTGCCTGTGTTTGCTGTGCTGCCTGTGCTTGCTGCCTGTGCTTGCTGCCTGTGCTTGCTGTGCTGCCTGTGCTTGCTGCCTGTGCTTGATGCCTGTGCTTGCTGCCTGTGCTTTCTGTGCTGCCAGTGCCTGCTGCCTGTGCTTGCTGCCTGTGCTGCTGTGCGACCTGTACTAGCTGTGCTGCCTGTGCTTGCTGCATGTGTTTGCTGCCTGTGCTTGCTGCCTGTGCTTGCTGCCTGTGCTTGCTCTGCTGCCTGTGCTTGCTGCCTGTGCTTGCTCTGCTGCCTGTGCTTGCTGCCTGTGCTTGCTGTGCTGCCTGTGCTTGCTGCCCGTGCTTGCTGTGCTGCCGGTGCTTGCTGTGCTGCCTGTGCTTGCGGCCTGTGCTTGCTGCGCTGCCTGTGCTTGCTGCCTGTGCTTGCTGTGCTGCCTGAGCTGCCTGTGCTTGCTGCCTGTGCTTGCTGTGCTGCCGGTGCTTGCTGTGCTGCCTGTGCTTGCTGTGCTGCCTGTGCTTGCTGCCTGTGCTTGCTGTGCTGCCTGAGCTGCCTGTGCTTGCTGCCTGTGCTTGCTGTGCTGCCTGTGCTTGCTGCCTGTGCTTGCTGTGCTTGCTATGCTGCCTGTGCAAGCTGCCTGTGCTTGCTGTGTTGCCTGTGCTTGCTGCCTGTGCTTGCTGCCTGTGCTTGCTGTGCTGCCTGTGTTTGCTGTGCTGCCTGTGCTTGCTGTGCTGCCTGTGTTTGCTGTGCTGCCTGTGCTTGCTGCCTGTGCTTGCTGTGCTGCCTGTGCTGCCTGTGCTTGCTGCCGGTGCTTGCTGCCTATGCTTGCTGTGCTGCCTGTGCTTGCAGCATGTGCTTGCTGTGCTGCCTGTGCTTGCTGCCTGTGCTTGCTGTGCTGCCTGTGCTTGCTGCCTGTGCTTGCTGTGCTGCCTGTGTTTGCTGTGCTGCCTGTGCTTGCTGCCTGTGCTTGCTGTGCTGCCTGTGTTTGCTGCCTGAGCTTGCTGTGCTGCCTGTCCCTGCTGCCTGTGCTTGCTGTGCTGCCGGTGCTTGCTGTGCTGCCTGTGCTTGCTGTGCTGCCTGTGCTTGCTGCCTGTGCTTGCTGTGCTGCCTGAGCTGCCTGTGCTTGCTGCCTGTGCTTGCTGTGCTGCCTGTGCTTGCTGCCTGTGCTTGCTGTGCTTGCTATGCTGCCTGTGCAAGCTGCCTGTGCTTGCTGTGTTGCCTGTGCTTGCTGCCTGTGCTTGCTGCCTGTGCTTGCTGTGCTGCCTGTGTTTGCTGTGCTGCCTGTGCTTGCTGTGCTGCCTGTGTTTGCTGTGCTGCCTGTGCTTGCTGCCTGTGCTTGCTGTGCTGCCTGTGCTGCCTGTGCTTGCTGCCGGTGCTTGCTGCCTATGCTTGCTGTGCTGCCTGTGCTTGCAGCATGTGCTTGCTGTGCTGCCTGTGCTTGCTGCCTGTGCTTGCTGTGCTGCCTGTGCTTGCTGCCTGTGCTTGCTGTGCTGCCTGTGTTTGCTGTGCTGCCTGTGCTTGCTGCCTGTGCTTGCTGTGCTGCCTGTGTTTGCTGCCTGAGCTCGCTGTGCTGCCTGTCCCTGCTGCCTGTGCTTGCTGTGCTGCCTGTCCCTGCTGCCTGTGCTTGCTGTGCTGCCTGTGCTTGCTGCCTTTGCTTGCAGTGCTGCCTGTGCTTGCTGTGCTGCCTGTGCTTGCTGCCTGTGCTTGCTGCCTGTGCTTGCTGCCTGTGCTTGATGCATGTGCTTGCTCTGCTGCCTGTGCTTGCTGCCTGTGCTTGCTGCCTGTGCTTGCTGTGCTGCCTGTGCTTGCTGCCTGTGCTTGCTGTGCTGCCTGTGCTTGCTGCCTGTGCTTGCTGTGCTGCCTGTGCTTGCTGCCTGTGCTTGCTGTGCTTGCTATGCTGCCTGTGCAAGCTGCCTGTGCTTGCTGTGTTGCCTGTGCTTGCTGCCTGTGCTTGCTGTGCTGCCTGTGCTTGCTGCCTGTGCTTGCTGTGCTGCCTGTGCTTGCTCTGCTGTCTGTGCTTGCTGCCTGTGCTTGCTGTGCTGCCTGTGCTTGCTGCCTGTGCTTGCTGTGCTGCCCGTGCTGCCTGTGCTTGCTGTGCTGCCCGTGCTGCCTGTGCTTGCTGCCTGTGCTGCCTGTGCTTGCTGCCTGTGCTTGCTGTGCTGCCTGTGTTTGCTGTGCTGCCTGTGCTTGCTGCCTGTGCTTGCTGTGCTGCCTGTGCTGCCTGTGTTGCCTGTGCTTGCTGCCTGTGCTTGCTGTGCTGCCTGTGCTTGCTGCCTGTTCTTGCTGTGCTGCCTGTGCTTGCTGTGCTGTCTGTGCTTGCTGCCTGTGCTTGCTGTGCTGCATGTGCTTGCTGCCTGTGCTTGCTGTGCTGCCTGTGCTTGCTGCCTGTGCTTGCTGTGCTGCCTGTCCTTGCTGCCTGTTCTTGCTGTGCTGCCTGTCCCTGCTGCCTGTGCTTGCTGTGCTGCCTGTGCTTGCTGCCTTTGCTTGCAGTGCTGCCTGTGCTTGCTGTGCTGCCTGTGCTTGCTGCCTGTGCTTGCTGCCTGTGCTTGCTGCCTGTGCTTGCTGCATGTGCTTGCTGTGCTGCCTGTGCTTGCTGCCTGTGCTTGCTGCCTGTGCTTGCTCTGCTGCCTGTGCTTGCTGCCTGTGCTTGCTGTGCTGCCTGTGCTTGCTATGCTGCCTGTGCAAGCTGCCTGTGCTTGCTGTGCTGCCTGTGCTTGCTGCCTGTGCTTGCTGTGCTGCCTGAGCTGCCTGTGCTTGCTGTGCTGCCTGTGCTTGCTATGCTGCCTGTGCAAGCTGCCTGTGCTTGCTGTGCTGCTCGTGCTGCCTGTGCTTGCTGTGCTGCCCGTGCTGCCTGTGCTTGCTGCCTGTGCTTGCTGTGCTGCCTGTGCTTGCTGCCTGTGCTTGCTGTGCTGCCTGTGCTGCCTGTGCTTGCTGTGCTGCCTGTGCTTGCTGCCTGTGCTTGCTGTGCTGCCTGTCCTTGCTGCCTGTTCTTGCTGTGCTGCCTGTGCTTGCTGTGCTGTCTGTGCTTGCTGCCTGTGCTTGCTGTGCTGCCTGTGCTTGCTGCCTGTGCTTGCTGTGCTGCCTGTGCTTGCTGTGCTGCCTGTGCTTGCTGCCTGTGCTTGCTGTGCTGCCTGTGCTTGCTGCCTGTGCTTGCTGTGCTGCCTGTGCTTGCTGCCTGTGCTTGCTGCCTGTGCTTGCTGTCTGTGCTTGCTGTCTGTGCTTGCTGCCTCTATCTTGCTGCCTGTGCTTGCTGTCTGTGCTTGCTGCCTGTGCTTGCTGCCTGTGTTTGCTGCCTGTGCTGCCTGTGCTTGCTGTGCTGTCTGTGCTTGCTGTGCTGCCTGTGCTTGCTGCCTGTGCTTGCTGTGCTGCCTGTGCTTGCTGCCTGTGCTTGCTGCCTGTGCTTGCTGTGCTGCCTGTGCTTGCTGCCTGTGCTGCTGTGCTGCCTGTACTTGCTGTGCTGCCTGTGCTTGCTGCCTATGTTTGCTGTGCTGCCTGTGCTTGCTGCCTGTGCTTGCCCTGCTGCCTGTGCTTGCTGCCTGTGCTTGCTGCCTGTGCTTGCTACCTGTGCTTGCTCTGCTGCCTGTGCTTGCTGCCTGTGCTTGCTGCCCGTGCTTGCTGTGCTGCCGGTGCTTGCTGTGCTGCCTGTGCTTGCTGCCTGTGCTTGCTGTGCTGCCTGTGCTTGCTGCCTGTACTTGCTGTGCTGCCTCTATCTTGCTGTCTGTGCTTGCTGCCTGTGCTTGCTGCCTGTGTTTGCTGCCTGTGCTGCCTGTGCTGCCTGTGCTTGCTGCCTGTGCTTGATATCTGTGCTTACTGTCTGTGCTTGCTGCCTGTGCGTGCTGCCTGTATATTGCTGCATGTGCTTGCTGCCTGTGCTTGCTGCGTGTGCTGCCTGTGCTTGCTGCCTGTGCTGCCTGTGCTGCCTGTGCTTGCTGCCTGTGCTTGCAATCTGTGCTTGTTGCCTGTGCTGCCTGTGCTTACTGCCTGTGCTTGCTGCCTGTGCTTGCTGCCTGTGCTTGCTGTGCTGCCTGTGCTTGCTGCCTGTGCTGCTGTGCTGCCTGTACTTGCTGTGCTGCCTGTGCTTGCTGCCTATGTTTGCTGTGCTGCCTGTGCTTGCTGCCTGTGCTTGCCCTGCTGCCTGTGCTTGCTGCCTGTGCTTGCTGCCTGTGCTTGCTACCTGTGCTTGCTCTGCTGCCTGTGCTTGCTGCCTGTGCTTGCTGCCCGTGCTTGCTGTGCTGCCGGTGCTTGCTGTGCTGCCTGTGCTTGCTGCCTGTGCTTGCTGTGCTGCCTGTGCTTGCTGCCTGTGCTTGCTGTCTGTGCTTGCTGCCTCTATCTTACTGTCTGTGCTTGCTGCCTGTGCGTGCTGCCTGTATATTGCTGCATGTGCTTGCTGCCTGTGCTTGCTGCGTGTGCTGCCTGTGCTTGCTGCCTGTGCTGCCTGTGCTGCCTGTGCTTGCTGCCTGTGCTTGCAATCTGTGCTTGTTGCCTGTGCTGCCTGTGCTTACTGCCTGTGCTTGCTGCCTGTGCTTGCTGCCTGTGCTTGCTGTGCTGCCTGTGCTTGCTGCCCGTGCTTGCTGTCTGTGCTTGCTGCCTGTGCTTGCTGCCTGTGCTTGCTGCCTGTGTTTGCTGCCTGTGCTGCCTGTGCTGCCTGTGCTTGCTGCCTGTGCTTGATATCTGTGCTTACTGCCTGTGCTTGCTGCCTGTGCTTGCTGTGCTGCCTGTGCTTGCTGTCCGTGCTTGCTGTGCTGCCTGTTCTTGCTGTGCTGCCTGTGCTTGCTGCGCTGCCTGTGCTTGCTGCCTGTGCTTGCTGTGCTGCCTGTGCTTGCTGCCTGTGCTTGCTGTGCTGAGTATGTTTGCTGCCTGTGCTTGCTGCCTGTGCTTGCTGTGCTGCCTGTCCCTGCTGCCTGTGCTTGCTGTGCTGCCTGTCCCTGCTGCCTGTGCTTGCTGTGCTGCCTGTGTTTGCTGTGCTGCCTGTGCTTGCTGCCTGTGCTTGCTGCCTGTGCTTGCTGTGCTGCCTGTGCTTGCTGCCTGTGCTTGATGCCTGTGCTTGCTGCCTGTGCTTTCTGTGCTGCCAGTGCCTGCTGCCTGTGCTTGCTGCCTGTGCTGCTGTGCGACCTGTACTAGCTGTGCTGCCTGTGCTTGCTGCATGTGTTTGCTGCCTGTGCTTGCTGCCTGTGCTTGCTGCCTGTGCTTGCTCTGCTGCCTGTGCTTGCTGCCTGTGCTTGCTCTGCTGCCTGTGCTTGCTGCCTGTGCTTGCTGTGCTGCCTGTGCTTGCTGCCCGTGCTTGCTGTGCTGCCGGTGCTTGCTGTGCTGCCTGTGCTTGCGGCCTGTGCTTGCTGCGCTGCCTGTGCTTGCTGCCTGTGCTTGCTGTGCTGCCTGAGCTGCCTGTGCTTGCTGCCTGTGCTTGCTGTGCTGCCGGTGCTTGCTGTGCTGCCTGTGCTTGCTGTGCTGCCTGTGCTTGCTGCCTGTGCTTGCTGTGCTGCCTGAGCTGCCTGTGCTTGCTGCCTGTGCTTGCTGTGCTGCCTGTGCTTGCTGCCTGTGCTTGCTGTGCTTGCTATGCTGCCTGTGCAAGCTGCCTGTGCTTGCTGTGTTGCCTGTGCTTGCTGCCTGTGCTTGCTGCCTGTGCTTGCTGTGCTGCCTGTGTTTGCTGTGCTGCCTGTGCTTGCTGTGCTGCCTGTGTTTGCTGTGCTGCCTGTGCTTGCTGCCTGTGCTTGCTGTGCTGCCTGTGCTGCCTGTGCTTGCTGCCGGTGCTTGCTGCCTATGCTTGCTGTGCTGCCTGTGCTTGCAGCATGTGCTTGCTGTGCTGCCTGTGCTTGCTGCCTGTGCTTGCTGTGCTGCCTGTGCTTGCTGCCTGTGCTTGCTGTGCTGCCTGTGTTTGCTGTGCTGCCTGTGCTTGCTGCCTGTGCTTGCTGTGCTGCCTGTGTTTGCTGCCTGAGCTTGCTGTGCTGCCTGTCCCTGCTGCCTGTGCTTGCTGTGCTGCCGGTGCTTGCTGTGCTGCCTGTGCTTGCTGTGCTGCCTGTGCTTGCTGCCTGTGCTTGCTGTGCTGCCTGTGCTTGCTGCCTGTGCTTGCTGTCTGTGCTTGCTGCCTCTATCTTACTGTCTGTGCTTGCTGCCTGTGCGTGCTGCCTGTATATTGCTGCATGTGCTTGCTGCCTGTGCTTGCTGCGTGTGCTGCCTGTGCTTGCTGCCTGTGCTGCCTGTGCTGCCTGTGCTTGCTGCCTGTGCTTGCAATCTGTGCTTGTTGCCTGTGCTGCCTGTGCTTACTGCCTGTGCTTGCTGCCTGTGCTTGCTGCCTGTGCTTGCTGTGCTGCCTGTGCTTGCTGCCCGTGCTTGCTGTCTGTGCTTGCTGCCTGTGCTTGCTGCCTGTGCTTGCTGCCTGTGTTTGCTGCCTGTGCTGCCTGTGCTGCCTGTGCTTGCTGCCTGTGCTTGATATCTGTGCTTACTGCCTGTGCTTGCTGCCTGTGCTTGCTGTGCTGCCTGTGCTTGCTGTCCGTGCTTGCTGTGCTGCCTGTTCTTGCTGTGCTGCCTGTGCTTGCTGCGCTGCCTGTGCTTGCTGCCTGTGCTTGCTGTGCTGCCTGTGCTTGCTGCCTGTGCTTGCTGTGCTGAGTATGTTTGCTGCCTGTGCTTGCTGCCTGTGCTTGCTGTGCTGCCTGTCCCTGCTGCCTGTGCTTGCTGTGCTGCCTGTCCCTGCTGCCTGTGCTTGCTGTGCTGCCTGTGTTTGCTGTGCTGCCTGTGCTTGCTGCCTGTGCTTGCTGCCTGTGCTTGCTGTGCTGCCTGTGCTTGCTGCCTGTGCTTGATGCCTGTGCTTGCTGCCTGTGCTTTCTGTGCTGCCAGTGCCTGCTGCCTGTGCTTGCTGCCTGTGCTGCTGTGCGACCTGTACTAGCTGTGCTGCCTGTGCTTGCTGCATGTGTTTGCTGCCTGTGCTTGCTGCCTGTGCTTGCTGCCTGTGCTTGCTCTGCTGCCTGTGCTTGCTGCCTGTGCTTGCTCTGCTGCCTGTGCTTGCTGCCTGTGCTTGCTGTGCTGCCTGTGCTTGCTGCCCGTGCTTGCTGTGCTGCCGGTGCTTGCTGTGCTGCCTGTGCTTGCGGCCTGTGCTTGCTGCGCTGCCTGTGCTTGCTGCCTGTGCTTGCTGTGCTGCCTGAGCTGCCTGTGCTTGCTGCCTGTGCTTGCTGTGCTGCCGGTGCTTGCTGTGCTGCCTGTGCTTGCTGTGCTGCCTGTGCTTGCTGCCTGTGCTTGCTGTGCTGCCTGAGCTGCCTGTGCTTGCTGCCTGTGCTTGCTGTGCTGCCTGTGCTTGCTGCCTGTGCTTGCTGTGCTTGCTATGCTGCCTGTGCAAGCTGCCTGTGCTTGCTGTGTTGCCTGTGCTTGCTGCCTGTGCTTGCTGCCTGTGCTTGCTGTGCTGCCTGTGTTTGCTGTGCTGCCTGTGCTTGCTGTGCTGCCTGTGTTTGCTGTGCTGCCTGTGCTTGCTGCCTGTGCTTGCTGTGCTGCCTGTGCTGCCTGTGCTTGCTGCCGGTGCTTGCTGCCTATGCTTGCTGTGCTGCCTGTGCTTGCAGCATGTGCTTGCTGTGCTGCCTGTGCTTGCTGCCTGTGCTTGCTGTGCTGCCTGTGCTTGCTGCCTGTGCTTGCTGTGCTGCCTGTGTTTGCTGTGCTGCCTGTGCTTGCTGCCTGTGCTTGCTGTGCTGCCTGTGTTTGCTGCCTGAGCTTGCTGTGCTGCCTGTCCCTGCTGCCTGTGCTTGCTGTGCTGCCGGTGCTTGCTGTGCTGCCTGTGCTTGCTGTGCTGCCTGTGCTTGCTGCCTGTGCTTGCTGTGCTGCCTGAGCTGCCTGTGCTTGCTGCCTGTGCTTGCTGTGCTGCCTGTGCTTGCTGCCTGTGCTTGCTGTGCTTGCTATGCTGCCTGTGCAAGCTGCCTGTGCTTGCTGTGTTGCCTGTGCTTGCTGCCTGTGCTTGCTGCCTGTGCTTGCTGTGCTGCCTGTGTTTGCTGTGCTGCCTGTGCTTGCTGTGCTGCCTGTGTTTGCTGTGCTGCCTGTGCTTGCTGCCTGTGCTTGCTGTGCTGCCTGTGCTGCCTGTGCTTGCTGCCGGTGCTTGCTGCCTATGCTTGCTGTGCTGCCTGTGCTTGCAGCATGTGCTTGCTGTGCTGCCTGTGCTTGCTGCCTGTGCTTGCTGTGCTGCCTGTGCTTGCTGCCTGTGCTTGCTGTGCTGCCTGTGTTTGCTGTGCTGCCTGTGCTTGCTGCCTGTGCTTGCTGTGCTGCCTGTGTTTGCTGCCTGAGCTCGCTGTGCTGCCTGTCCCTGCTGCCTGTGCTTGCTGTGCTGCCTGTCCCTGCTGCCTGTGCTTGCTGTGCTGCCTGTGCTTGCTGCCTTTGCTTGCAGTGCTGCCTGTGCTTGCTGTGCTGCCTGTGCTTGCTGCCTGTGCTTGCTGCCTGTGCTTGCTGCCTGTGCTTGATGCATGTGCTTGCTCTGCTGCCTGTGCTTGCTGCCTGTGCTTGCTGCCTGTGCTTGCTGTGCTGCCTGTGCTTGCTGCCTGTGCTTGCTGTGCTGCCTGTGCTTGCTGCCTGTGCTTGCTGTGCTGCCTGTGCTTGCTGCCTGTGCTTGCTGTGCTTGCTATGCTGCCTGTGCAAGCTGCCTGTGCTTGCTGTGTTGCCTGTGCTTGCTGCCTGTGCTTGCTGTGCTGCCTGTGCTTGCTGCCTGTGCTTGCTGTGCTGCCTGTGCTTGCTCTGCTGTCTGTGCTTGCTGCCTGTGCTTGCTGTGCTGCCTGTGCTTGCTGCCTGTGCTTGCTGTGCTGCCCGTGCTGCCTGTGCTTGCTGTGCTGCCCGTGCTGCCTGTGCTTGCTGCCTGTGCTGCCTGTGCTTGCTGCCTGTGCTTGCTGTGCTGCCTGTGTTTGCTGTGCTGCCTGTGCTTGCTGCCTGTGCTTGCTGTGCTGCCTGTGCTGCCTGTGTTGCCTGTGCTTGCTGCCTGTGCTTGCTGTGCTGCCTGTGCTTGCTGCCTGTTCTTGCTGTGCTGCCTGTGCTTGCTGTGCTGTCTGTGCTTGCTGCCTGTGCTTGCTGTGCTGCCTGTGCTTGCTGCCTGTGCTTGCTGTGCTGCCTGTGCTTGCTGCCTGTGCTTGCTGTGCTGCCTGTCCTTGCTGCCTGTTCTTGCTGTGCTGCCTGTGCTTGCTGCCTGTGCTTGCTGTGCTGCCTGTTCTTGCTGTGCTGCCTGTGCTTGCTGCGCTGCCTGTGCTTGCTGCGCTGCCTGTGCTTGCTGCCTGTGCTTGCTGTGCTGCCTGTGCTTGCTGTGCTGCCTGTGCTTGCTGCCTGTGCTTGCTGTGCTGCCTGTGCTTGCTGTGCTGTCTGTGCTTGCTGCCTGTGCTTGCTGTGCTGCCTGTGCTTGCTGCCTGTGCTTGCTGTGCTGCCCGTGCTGCCTGTGCTTGCTGTGCTGCCTGTCCTTGCTGCCTGTGCTTGCTGTGCTGCCTGTGCTTGCTGCCTGTGCTTGCTGTGCTGCCTGTGCTGCCTGTGCTTGCTGCCTGTGCTTGCTGTGCTTGCTGCCTGTGCTTGCTGTGCTTGCTATGCTGCCTGTGCAAGCTGCCTGTGCTTGCTGTGTTGCCTGTGCTTGCTGTCTGTGCTTGCTGTGCTGCCTGTGCTTGCTGTGCTGTCTGTGCTTGCTGCCTGTGCTTGCTGTGCTGCCTGTGCTTGCTGCCTGTGCTTGCTGTGCTGCCTGTCCTTGCTGCCTGTTCTTGCTGTGCTGCCTGTGCTTGCTGTGCTGCCTGTGCTTGCTGCCTGTGCTTGCTGTGCTCCCTGTGCTGCCTGTGCTTGCTGTCCTGCCTGTGCTGCCTGTGCTTGCTGTGCTGCCTGTGCTTGCTGCCTGTGCTTGCTGTCTGTGCTTGCTGTGCTGCCTGTGTTTGCTGTGCTGCCTGTGCTTCCTGCCTGTGCTTGCTGTGCTGCCAGTGCTTGCTGCCAGTGCTTGCTGCCTGTGCTTGCTGTGCTGCCTGTGCTTGCTGCCTGTGCTTGCTATGCTGCCTGTGCTTGCTGCCTGTGCTTGCTGTGCTGCCTGTGCTTGCTGCCTGTGCTTGCTGTGCTGCCTGTGCTTGCTGCCTGTGCTTGCTGTGCTGCCTGTGCTTGCTGCCTGTGCTTGCTGTGCTGAGTGTGTTTGCTGCCTGTGCTTGCTGTGCTGCCAGTGCTTGCTGCCTGTGCTTGTTGTGCTGCCTGTGCTTGCTGTGCTGCCTGTGCTTGCTGCCTGTGCTTGCTGTGCTGCCTGTGCTGCCTGTGCTTGCTGCCTGTGCTTGCTGTGCTGCCTGTGCTTGCTGCCTGTGCTTGCTGTGCTGCCTGTGCTTGCTGCCTGTGCTTGCTGTGCTGCCTGTGCTGCCTGTGCTTGCTGCCTGTGCTTGCTGTGCTGCCTGTGCTTGCTGCCTGTGCTTGCTGTGCTGCCTGTGCTTGCTGCCTGTGCTTGCTGTGCTTGCTATGCTGCCTGTGCAAGCTGCCTGTGCTTGCTGTGTTGCCTGTGCTTGCTGCCTGTGCTTGCTGTGCTGCCTGTCCTTGCTGCCTGTTCTTGCTGTGCTGCCTGTGCTTGCTGTGCTGTCTGTGCTTGCTGCCTGTGCTTGCTGTGCTGCCTGTGCTTGCTGCCTGTGCTTGCTGTCTGTGTTTGCTGTGCTGCCTGTGCTTGCTGCCTGTGCTTGCTGTGCTGCCTGTGCTGCCTGTGCTTGCTGCCTGTGCTTGCTGTGCTCCCTGTGCTGCCTGTGCTTGCTGTCCTGCCTGTGCTGCCTGTGCTTGCTGTGCTGCCTGTGCTTGCTGCCTGTACTTGCTGTCTGTGCTTGCTGTGCTGCCTGTGCTTGCTGCCTGTGCTTGCTGTGCTGCCAGTGCTTGCTGCCAGTGCTTGCTGCCTGTGCTTGCTGTGCTGCCTGTGCTTGCTGCCTGTGCTTGATGTGCTGCCTGTGCTTGCTGTGCTGCCTGTGCTGCCTGTGCTTGCTGCCTGTGCTTGCTGTGCTGCCTGTGCTTGCTGCCTGTGCTTGCTGTGCTGCCTGTGCTTGCTGCCTGTGCTTGCTGTGCTGCCTGTTCTTGCTGTGCTGCCTGTGCTTGCTGCGCTGCCTGTGCTGCCTGTGCTTGCTGCCTGTGCTTGCTGTGCTTGCTGCCTGTGCTTGCTGTGCTTGCTATGCTGCCTGTGCAAGCTGCCTGTGCTTGCTGTGTTGCCTGTGCTTGCTGCCTGTGCTTGCTGTGCTGTCTGTGCTTGCTGCCTGTGCTTGCTGTGCTGCCTGTGCTTGCTGCCTGTGCTTGCTGTGCTCCCTGTGCTGCCTGTGCTTGCTGTGCTGCCTGTGCTGCCTGTGCTTGCTGCCTGTGCTTGCTGTGCTCCCTGTGCTGCCTGTGCTTGCTGTCCTGCCTGTGCTGCCTGTGCTTGCTGTGCTGCCTGTGCTTGCTGCCTGTACTTGCTGTCTGTGCTTGCTGTGCTGCCTGTGTTTGCTGTGCTGCCTGTGCTTGCTGCCTGTGCTTGCTGTGCTGCCAGTGCTTGCTGCCAGTGCTTGCTGCCTGTGCTTGCTGTGCTGCCTGTGCTTGCTGCCTGTGCTTGATGTGCTGCCTGTGCTTGCTGTGCTGCCTGTGCTGCCTGTGCTTGCTGTGCTGCCTGTGCTTGCTGCCTGTGCTTGCTGTGCTGCCTGTGCTTGCTGCCTGTGCTTGCTGTGCTGCCTGTGCTTGCTGTGCTGCCTGTGCTTGCTGCCTGTGCTTGCTGTGCTGCCTGTTCTTGCTGTGCTGCCTGTGCTGCCTGTGCTTGCTGCCTGTGCTTGCTGTGCTTGCTGCCTGTGCTTGCTGTGCTTGCTATGCTGCCTGTGCAAGCTGCCTGTGCTTGCTGTGTTGCCTGTGCTTGCTGCCTGTGCTTGCTGTGCTGCCTGTGCTTGCTGTGCTGTCTGTGCTTGCTGCCTGTGCTTGCTGTGCTGCCTGTGCTTGCTGCCTGTGCTTGCTGTGCTGCCTGTCCTTGCTGCCTGTTCTTGCTGTGCTGCCTGTGCTTGCTGTGCTGCCTGTGCTTGCTGTGCTCCCTGTGCTGCCTCTGCTTGCTATCCTGCCTGTGCTGCCTGTGCTTGCTGTGCTGCCTGTGCTTGCTGCCTGTGCTTGCTGTCTGTGCTGCCTGTGTTTGCTGTGCTGCCTGTGCTTGCTGCCTGTGCTTGCTGTGCTGCCAGTGCTTGCTGCCAGTGCTTGCTGCCTGTGCTTGCTGTGCTGCCTGTGCTTGCTGCCTGTGCTTGCTGTGCTGCCTGTGCTTGCTGCCTGTGCTTGCTGTGCTGCCTGTGCTTGCTGCCTCTGCTTGCTGTGCTGCCTGTGCTTGCTGCCTGTGCTTGCTGTGCTGCCTGTGCTTGCTGCCTGTGCTTGCTGTGCTGCCTGTTCTTGCTGTGCTGCCTGTGCTTGCTGCGCTGCCTGTGCTTGCTGCCTGTGCTTGCTGTGCTGCCGGTGCTTGCTGCCTGTGCTTGCTGTGCTGAGTGTGTTTGCTGCCTGTGCTTGCTGTGCTGCCAGTGCTTGCTGCCTGTGCTTGTTGTGCTGCCTGTGCTTGCTGTGCTGCCTGTGCTTGCTGCCTGTGCTGCCTGTGCTGCCTGTGCTTGCTGCCTGTGCTTGCTGTGCTGCCTGTGCTTGCTGCCTGTGCTTGCTGTGCTGCCTGTGCTTGCTGCCTGTGCTTGCTATGCTGCCTGTGCAAGCTGCCTGTGCTTGCTGTGTTGCCTGTGCTTGCTGCCTGTGCTTGCTGTGCTGCCTGTCCTTGCTGCCTGTTCTTGCTGTGCTGCCTGTGCTTGCTGTGCTGTCTGTGCTTGCTGCCTGTGCTTGCTGTGCTGCCTGTGCTTGCTGCCTGTGCTTGCTCTCTGTGTTTGCTGTGCTGCCTGTGCTTGCTGCCTGTGCTTGCTGTCTGTGCTTGCTGTGCTGCCTGTGTTTGCTGTGCTGCCTGTGCTTGCTGCCTGTGCTTGCTGTGCTGCCAGTGCTTGCTGCCAGTGCTTGCTGCCTGTGCTTGCTGTGCTGCCTGTGCTTGCTGCCTGTGCTTGCTGTGCTGCCTGTGCTGCCTGTGCTTGCTGTGCTGCCTGTGCTTGCTGCCTGTGCTTGCTGTGCTGCCTGTGCTTGCTGCCTGTGCTTGCTGTGCTGCCTGTGCTTGCTGCCTGTGCTTGCTGTGCTGCCTGTGCTTGCTGCCTGTGCTTGCTGCCTGTGCTTGCTGTGCTGCCTGTGTTTGCTGTGCTGCCTGTGCTTGCTGCCTGTGCTTGCTGTGCTGCCTGTGCTGCCTGTGTTTGCTGTGCTGCCTGTGCTTGCTGTGCTGCCTGTGCTTGCTGCCTGTGCTTCCTGTGCTGCCTGTGCTTGCTGTGCTGTCTGTGCTTGCTGCCTGTGCTTGCTGTGCTGCCTGTGCTTGCTGCCTGTGCTTGCTGTGCTGCCTGTGCTTGCTGCCTGTGCTTGCTGTGCTGCCTGTGCTTGCTGCCTGTGCTTGCTGCCTGTGCTTGCTGTGCTCCCTGTGCTGCCTGTGCTTGCTGTCCTGCCTGTGCTGCCTGTGCTTGCTGGGCTGCCTGACCTTGCTGCCTGTGCTTGCTGTGCTGCCTGTGCTTGCTGCCTGTGCTTGCCTGTGCTGCCTGTGCTTGCTGTTTGTGCTTGCTGTGCTGCCTGTGCTTGCTCCCTGTGCTTGCTGTGCTACCTGTGCTCGCTGCGCTGCTTGTGCTTGCTGTGCTGCCTGTGCTTGCTGCCTGTGCTTGCTGCGCTGCCTGTGCTTGCTGTGCTGCCTGTGCTTGCTGTCTGTGCTTGCTGTGCTGCCTGTGCTTGCTGCCTGTGCTTGCTGTGCTGCCTGTGCTTGCTGCCTGTGCTTGCTGTGCTGCCCGTGCTTGCTGCCTGTGCTTGCTGCCTGTGCTTGCTGTGCTGCCTGTGCTTGCTGCCTGTGCTTGCTGTGCTGCCTGTGCTGCCTGTGCTGCCTGTGCTGCCTGTGCTTGCTGCCTGTGCTTGCTGTGCTGCCTGTGCTGCCTGTGCTTGCTGCCTGTGCTATGCTGCCTGTGCTTGCTGTGCTGCCTGTGCTTGCTGCCTGTGCTTGCTGTGCTGCCTGTGCTGCCTGTGCTTGCTGTCTGTGCTTGCTGTACTGCCTGTGCTTGCTGCCTGTGCTATGCTGCCTGTGCTTGCTGTGCTGCCTGTGCTTGCTGCCTGTGCTTGCTGTGCTGCCTGTGCTTGCTGCCTGTGTTTGCTGCCTGTGCTTGCTGTGCTGCCTGTGCTTGCTGTGCTGCCTGTGCTTGCTGCCTGTGCTTGCTGTGCTGCCTGTGCTTGCTGCCTGTGCTTGCTGTGCTGCCTGTGCTTGCTGCCTGTGCTTGCTGTGCTGCCTGACCTTGCTGCCTGTGCTGCCTGTGCTTGCTGCCTGTGCTTGCTGTGCTGCCTGTGCTTGCTGTGCTGCCTGTGCTTGCTGCCTGTGCTTGCTGTGCTGTCTGTGCTTGCTGCCTGTGCTTGCTGTGCTGCCTGTGCTTGATGCCTGTGCTTGCTGTGCTGCCTGTGCTTGCTGCCTGTGCTTGCTGTGTTGCCTGTGCTTGCTGTGCTGCCTGTGCTGCCTGTGCTTGCTGCCTGTGCTTGCTGCCTGTGCTTGCTGCCTGTGCTATGCTGCCTGTGCTTGCTGTGCTGCCTGTGCTTGCTGCCTGTGCTTGCTGTGCTGCCTGTGCTTGCTGCCTGTGTTTGCTGCCTGTGCTTGCTGTGCTGCCTGTGCTTGCTGCCTGTGCTTGCTGTGCTGCCTGTGCTTGCTGCCTGTGCTTGCTGTGCTTGCTATGCTGCCTGTGCAAGCTGCCTGTGCTTGCTGTGCTGCCTGTGCTTGCTGCCTGTGCTTGCTGTGCTGCCTGTGCTGCCTGTGCTTGCTGTCTGTGCTTGCTGTGCTGCCTGTGCTTGCTGCCTGTGCTATGCTGCCTGTGCTTGCTGTGCTGCCTGTGCTTGCTGCCTGTGCTTGCTGTGCTGCCTGTGCTTGCTGCCTGTGTTTGCTGCCTGTGCTTGCTGTGCTGCCTGTGCTTGCTGTGCTGCCTGTGCTTGCTGCCTGTGCTTGCTGTGCTGCCTGTGCTTGCTGTGCTGCCTGTGCTTGCTGTGCTGTCTGTGCTTGCTGCCTGTGCTTGCTGTGCTGCCTGTGCTTGATGCCTGTGCTTGCTGTGCTGCCTGTGCTTGCTGCCTGTGCTTGCTGTGTTGCCTGTGCTTGCTGTGCTGCCTGTGCTGCCTGTGCTTGCTGCCTGTGCTTGCTGCCTGTGCTTGCTGCCTGTGCTATGCTGCCTGTGCTTGCTGTGCTGCCTGTGCTTGCTGCCTGTGCTTGCTGTGCTGCCTGTGCTTGCTGCCTGTGTTTGCTGCCTGTGCTTGCTGTGCTGCCTGTGCTTGCTGCCTGTGCTTGCTGTGCTGCCTGTGCTTGCTGCCTGTGCTTGCTGTGCTGCCTGTGCTTGCTGCCTGTGCTTGCTGTGCTGCCTGTGCTTGCTGCCTGTGCTTGCTGTGCTGCCTGACCTTGCTGCCTGTGCTGCCTGTGCTTGCTGCCTGTGCTTGCTGTGCTGCCTGTGCTTGCTGCCTGTGCTTGCTGTGCTGTCTGTGCTTGCTGTCTGTGCTTGCTGTGCTGCCTGTGCTTGCTGCCTGTGCTATGCTGCCTGTGCTTGCTGTGCTGCCTGTGCTTGCTGCCTGTGCTTGCTGTGCTGCCTGTGCTTGCTGTGCTGCCTGTGCTTGCTGCCTGTGCTTGCTGTGCTGCCTGTGCTTGCTGCCTGTGCTTGCTGTGCTGCCTGTGCTTGCTGCCTGTGCTTGCTGTGCTGTCTGTGCTTGCTGTCTGTGCTTGCTGTGCTGCCTGTGCTTGCTGCCTGTGCTATGCTGCCTGTGCTTGCTGTGCTGCCTGTGCTTGCTGCCTGTGCTTGCTGTGCTGCCTGTGCTTGCTGCCTGTGCTTGCTGTGCTGCCTGTGCTTGCTGCCTGTGCTTGCTGTGCTGCCTGTGCTTGCTGCCTGTGCTTGCTGTGCTGCCTGTGCTTGCTGCCTGTGCTTGCTGTGCTGCCTGTGCTTGCTGCCTGTGCTTGCTGTGCTGCCTGACCTTGCTGCCTGTGCTGCCTGTGCTTGCTGCCTGTGCTTGCTGTGCTGCCTGTGCTTGCTGCCTGTGCTTGCTGTGCTGCCTGTGCTTGCTGCCTGTGCTTGCTGTGCTGTCTGTGCTTGCTGTCTGTGCTTGCTGTGCTGCCTGTGCTTGCTGCCTGTGCTATGCTGCCTGTGCTTGCTGTGCTGCCTGTGCTTGCTGCCTGTGCTTGCTGTGCTGCCTGTGCTTGCTGTGCTGCCTGTGCTTGCTGCCTGTGCTTGCTGTGCTGCCTGTGCTTGCTGCCTGTGCTTGCTGTGCTGCCTGTGCTTGCTGCCTGTGCTTGCTGTGCTGTCTGTGCTTGCTGTCTGTGCTTGCTGTGCTGCCTGTGCTTGCTGCCTGTGCTATGCTGCCTGTGCTTGCTGTGCTGCCTGTGCTTGCTGCCTGTGCTTGCTGTGCTGCCTGTGCTTGCTGCCTGTGCTTGCTGTGCTGCCTGTGCTTGCTGCCTGTGCTTGCTGTGCTGCCTGTGCTTGCTGCCTGTGCTTGCTGTGCTGCCTGTGCTTGCTGCCTGTGCTTGCTGTGCTGCCTGTGCTTGCTGCCTGTGCTTGCTGTGCTGCCTGACCTTGCTGCCTGTGCTGCCTGTGCTTGCTGCCTGTGCTTGCTGTGCTGCCTGTGCTTGCTGCCTGTGCTTGCTGTGCTGCCTGTGCTTGCTGCCTGTGCTTGCTGTGCTGTCTGTGCTTGCTGTCTGTGCTTGCTATGCTGCCTGTGCTTGCTGCCTGTGCTATGCTGCCTGTGCTTGCTGTGCTGCCTGTGCTTGCTGCCTGTGCTTGCTGTGCTGCCTGTGCTTGCTGTGCTGCCTGTGCTTGCTGCCTGTGCTTGCTGTGCTGCCTGTGCTTGCTGCCTGTGCTTGCTGTGCTGCCTGTGCTTGCTGCCTGTGCTTGCTGTGCTGCCTGTGCTTGCTGCCTGTGCTTGCTGCCTGTGCTTGCTGTGCTGCCTGTGCTTGCTGTTTGTGCTTGCTGTGCTGCCTGTGCTTGCTGTGCTGTCTGTGCTTGCTGCCTGTGCTTGCTGTGCTGTCTGTGCTTGCTGCCTGTGCTTGCTGCCTGTGCTTGCTGTGCTGCCTGTGTTTGCTGTGCTGCCTGTGCTTGCTGTGCTGCCTGTGCTTGCTGCCTGTGCTTGCTGCCTGTGCTTCTTGTTAGCGATCCATTTGATTTCGCCCATAACACGCGGTAATTCGGCAGTGGCACACGACAGTGCGTTGCTGTGTCACCTGTTTTTGGAGGCGCCGAGAGTCGCGGATCATATGTTTACCTCGGCGGCCGGTGCATTGACCTGCGTCTCAGTAAGAGTAAGCATTGTAAACAAATGCGAGAGTGAATCTCGCCGAAGATCGGAGCAGGCTTTGCCTGTTGGAAAGAGGACGGAGCTTGACCCCTCTGCACTTCCCCCAGAATCGCTAAAACGAACACATCTCGTCAAGCTATTTTGCGGGTTTCTAACATGCCTGTGGTTGCTGTCCTGCCTGTGCTTGCTGCCTGTGCTTGCTGTGCTGCCTGTGCTTGCTGCCTGTGCTTGCTGTGCTGTCTGTGCTTGCTGTCTGTGCTTGCTGTGCTGCCTGTGCTTGCTGCCTGTGCTATGCTGCCTGTGCTTGCTGTGCTGCCTGTGCTTGCTGCCTGTGCTTGCTGTGCTGCCTGTGCTTGCTGTGCTGCCTGTGCTTGCTGCCTGTGCTTGCTGTGCTGCCTGTGCTTGCTGCCTGTGCTTGCTGTGCTGCCTGTGCTTGCTGCCTGTGCTTGCTGCCTGTGCTTGCTGTGCTGCCTGTGCTTGCTGTTTGTGCTTGCTGTGCTGCCTGTGCTTGCTGTGCTGCCTGTGCTTGCTGCCTGTGCTTGCTGTGCTGCCTGACCTTGCTGCCTGTGCTGCCTGTGCTTGCTGCCTGTGCTTGCTGTGCTGCCTGTGCTTGCTGTGCTGCCTGTGCTTGCTGTGCTACCTGTGCTTGCTGCCTGTGCTTGCTGTGCTGCCTGTGCTTGCTGCCTGTGCTTGCTGTGCTGCTGTGCTTGCTGTGCTGCCTGTGCTTGCTATGCTGCCTGTGTTTGCTGCCTGTGCTGCCTGTGCTTGCTGTCTGTGCTTGCTGTGCTGCCTGTTAGCGATGCATTTGATTTCGCCCATAACACGCGGTAATTCGACAGTGGCGCACGACAGTGCGTTGCTGTGTCACCTGTTTTTGGAGGCGCCGAGAGTCGCGGATCATATGTTTACCTCGGCGGCCGTTGCATTGACCTGCGTCTCAGTAAGAGTAAGCATTGTAAACAAATGCGAGAGTGAATCTCGCCGAAGATCGGAGCAGGCTTTGCCTGTTGGAAAGAGGACGGAGCTTGACCCCTCTGCACTTCCCCCAGAATCGCTAAAACGAACACATCTCGTCAAGCTATTTTGCGGGTTTCTAACATGCCTGTGCTTGCTGTGCTGCCTGTGCTTGCTGCCTGTGCTTGCTGTGCTGTCTGTGCTTGTTGTGTTGCCTGTGCTTGCTGTGCTGCCTGTGCTTGCTGTGCTGCCTGTGCTGGCTGCCTGTGCTTGCTGCCTGTGCTTGCTGTGATGCCTGTGCTTGCTGCCTGTGCTATGCTGCCTGTGCTTGCTGTGCTGCCTGTGTTTGCTGTGCTGCCTGTGTTTGCTGCCTGTGCTTGCTGTGCTGCCTGTGCTTGCTGCCTGTGCTTGCTGTGCTGCCTGTTAGCGATCCATTTGATTTCTCCCATAACACGCTGTAATACGGCAGTGGCACACGACAGTGCGTTGCTGGGTCACCTGTTTTTGGAGGCGCCGAGAGTCGCGGATCATATGTTTACCTCGGCGGCCGGTGCATTGACCTGCGTCTCAGTAAGAGTAAGCATTATAAACAAATGCGAGAGTGAATCTCGCCGAAGATCGGAGCAGGCTTTGCCTGTTGGAAAGAGGACGGAGCTTGACCCCTCTGCACTTCCCCCAGAATCGCTAAAACGAACACATCTCGTCAAGCTATTTTGCGGGTTTCTAACATGCCTGTGGTTGCTGTGCTGCCTGTGCTTCCTGTGCTACCTGTGCTTGCTGCATGTGCTTGCTGTGCTGCCTGTGCTTGCTATGCTGCCTGTGCAAGCTGCCTGTGCTTGCTGTGCTGCCTGTGCTTGCTGTGCTGCCTGTGCTTGCTGCCTGTGCTATGCTGCCTGTGCTTGTTGTGCTGCCTGTGCTTGCTGTGCTGCCTGTGCTTGCTACCTGTGCTTGCTGCCTGTGCTTGCTGTGCTGCTGTGCTTGCTGTGCTGCCTGTGCTTGCTGCCTGTGCTTGCTGTGCTGCCTGTGTTTGCTGTGCTGCCTGTGCTTGCTGCCTGTGCTTGCTGTGCTGCCTGTGCTTGCTGCCTGTGCTTGCTGTGCTGCCTGTGCTTGCTGCCTGTGCTTGCTGTGCTGCCTGTGCTTGCTGCCTGTGTTTGCTGCCTGTGCTTGCTGTGCTGCCTGTGCTTGCTGTGCTGCCTGTGCTTGCTGCCTGTGCTTGCTGTGCTGCCTGTGCTTGCTGCCTGTGCTTGCTGTGCTGCCTGTGCTTGCTGCCTGTGCTTGCTGTGCTGCCTGACCTTGCTGCCTGTGCTGCCTGTGCTTGCTGCCTGTGCTTGCTGTGCTGCCTGTGCTTGCTGTGCTGCCTGTGCTTGCTGCCTGTGCTTGCTGTGCTGTCTGTGCTTGCTGCCTGTGCTTGCTGTGCTGCCTGTGCTTGATGCCTGTGCTTGCTGTGCTGCCTGTGCTTGCTGCCTGTGCTTGCTGTGTTGCCTGTGCTTGCTGTGCTGCCTGTGCTGCCTGTGCTTGCTGCCTGTGCTTGCTGCCTGTGCTTGCTGCCTGTGCTATGCTGCCTGTGCTTGCTGTGCTGCCTGTGCTTGCTGCCTGTGCTTGCTGTGCTGCCTGTGCTTGCTGCCTGTGTTTGCTGCCTGTGCTTGCTGTGCTGCCTGTGCTTGCTGCCTGTGCTTGCTGTGCTGCCTGTGCTTGCTGCCTGTGCTTGCTGTGCTTGCTATGCTGCCTGTGCAAGCTGCCTGTGCTTGCTGTGCTGCCTGTGCTTGCTGCCTGTGCTTGCTGTGCTGCCTGTGCTGCCTGTGCTTGCTGTCTGTGCTTGCTGTGCTGCCTGTGCTTGCTGCCTGTGCTATGCTGCCTGTGCTTGCTGTGCTGCCTGTGCTTGCTGCCTGTGCTTGCTGTGCTGCCTGTGCTTGCTGCCTGTGTTTGCTGCCTGTGCTTGCTGTGCTGCCTGTGCTTGCTGTGCTGCCTGTGCTTGCTGCCTGTGCTTGCTGTGCTGCCTGTGCTTGCTGTGCTGTCTGTGCTTGCTGCCTGTGCTTGCTGTGCTGCCTGTGCTTGCTGCCTGTGCTTGCTGCCTGTGCTTGCTGTGCTGCCTGTGCTTGCTGTTTGTGCTTGCTGTGCTGCCTGTGCTTGCTGTGCTGCCTGTGCTTGCTGCCTGTGCTTGCTGTGCTGCCTGACCTTGCTGCCTGTGCTGCCTGTGCTTGCTGCCTGTGCTTGCTGTGCTGCCTGTGCTTGCTGCCTGTGCTTGCTGTGCTGCCTGTGCTTGCTGTGCTACCTGTGCTTGCTGCCTGTGCTTGCTGTGCTGCCTGTGCTTGCTGCCTGTGCTTGCTGTGCTGCTGTGCTTGCTGTGCTGCCTGTGCTTGCTATGCTGCCTGTGTTTGCTGCCTGTGCTGCCTGTGCTTGCTGTCTGTGCTTGCTGTGCTGCCTGTTAGCGATGCATTTGATTTCGCCCATAACACGCGGTAATTCGACAGTGGCGCACGACAGTGCGTTGCTGTGTCACCTGTTTTTGGAGGCGCCGAGAGTCGCGGATCATATGTTTACCTCGGCGGCCGTTGCATTGACCTGCGTCTCAGTAAGAGTAAGCATTGTAAACAAATGCGAGAGTGAATCTCGCCGAAGATCGGAGCAGGCTTTGCCTGTTGGAAAGAGGACGGAGCTTGACCCCTCTGCACTTCCCCCAGAATCGCTAAAACGAACACATCTCGTCAAGCTATTTTGCGGGTTTCTAACATGCCTGTGCTTGCTGTGCTGCCTGTGCTTGCTGCCTGTGCTTGCTGTGCTGTCTGTGCTTGTTGTGTTGCCTGTGCTTGCTGTGCTGCCTGTGCTTGCTGTGCTGCCTGTGCTGGCTGCCTGTGCTTGCTGCCTGTGCTTGCTGTGATGCCTGTGCTTGCTGCCTGTGCTATGCTGCCTGTGCTTGCTGTGCTGCCTGTGTTTGCTGTGCTGCCTGTGTTTGCTGCCTGTGCTTGCTGTGCTGCCTGTGCTTGCTGCCTGTGCTTGCTGTGCTGCCTGTTAGCGATCCATTTGATTTCTCCCATAACACGCTGTAATACGGCAGTGGCACACGACAGTGCGTTGCTGTGTCACCTGTTTTTGGAGGCGCCGAGAGTCGCGGATCATATGTTTACCTCGGCGGCCGGTGCATTGACCTGCGTCTCAGTAAGAGTAAGCATTATAAACAAATGCGAGAGTGAATCTCGCCGAAGATCGGAGCAGGCTTTGCCTGTTGGAAAGAGGACGGAGCTTGACCCCTCTGCACTTCCCCCAGAATCGCTAAAACGAACACATCTCGTCAAGCTATTTTGCGGGTTTCTAACATGCCTGTGGTTGCTGTGCTGCCTGTGCTTCCTGTGCTACCTGTGCTTGCTGCATGTGCTTGCTGTGCTGCCTGTGCTTGCTATGCTGCCTGTGCAAGCTGCCTGTGCTTGCTGTGCTGCCTGTGCTTGCTGTGCTGCCTGTGCTTGCTGCCTGTGCTATGCTGCCTGTGCTTGTTGTGCTGCCTGTGCTTGCTGTGCTGCCTGTGCTTGCTACCTGTGCTTGCTGCCTGTGCTTGCTGTGCTGCTGTGCTTGCTGTGCTGCCTGTGCTTGCTGCCTGTGCTTGCTGTGCTGCCTGTGTTTGCTGTGCTGCCTGTGCTTGCTGCCTGTGCTTGCTGTGCTGCCTGTGCTTGCTGCCTGTGCTTGCTGTGCTGCCTGTGCTTGCTGCCTGTGCTTGCTGTGCTGCCTGTGCTTGCTGCCTGTGTTTGCTGCCTGTGCTTGCTGTGCTGCCTGTGCTTGCTGTGCTGCCTGTGCTTGCTGCCTGTGCTTGCTGTGCTGCCTGTGCTTGCTGCCTGTGCTTGCTGTGCTGCCTGTGCTTGCTGCCTGTGCTTGCTGTGCTGCCTGACCTTGCTGCCTGTGCTGCCTGTGCTTGCTGCCTGTGCTTGCTGTGCTGCCTGTGCTTGCTGTGCTGCCTGTGCTTGCTGCCTGTGCTTGCTGTGCTGTCTGTGCTTGCTGCCTGTGCTTGCTGTGCTGCCTGTGCTTGATGCCTGTGCTTGCTGTGCTGCCTGTGCTTGCTGCCTGTGCTTGCTGTGTTGCCTGTGCTTGCTGTGCTGCCTGTGCTGCCTGTGCTTGCTGCCTGTGCTTGCTGCCTGTGCTTGCTGCCTGTGCTATGCTGCCTGTGCTTGCTGTGCTGCCTGTGCTTGCTGCCTGTGCTTGCTGTGCTGCCTGTGCTTGCTGCCTGTGTTTGCTGCCTGTGCTTGCTGTGCTGCCTGTGCTTGCTGCCTGTGCTTGCTGTGCTGCCTGTGCTTGCTGCCTGTGCTTGCTGTGCTTGCTATGCTGCCTGTGCAAGCTGCCTGTGCTTGCTGTGCTGCCTGTGCTTGCTGCCTGTGCTTGCTGTGCTGCCTGTGCTGCCTGTGCTTGCTGTCTGTGCTTGCTGTGCTGCCTGTGCTTGCTGCCTGTGCTATGCTGCCTGTGCTTGCTGTGCTGCCTGTGCTTGCTGCCTGTGCTTGCTGTGCTGCCTGTGCTTGCTGCCTGTGTTTGCTGCCTGTGCTTGCTGTGCTGCCTGTGCTTGCTGTGCTGCCTGTGCTTGCTGCCTGTGCTTGCTGTGCTGCCTGTGCTTGCTGTGCTGCCTGTGCTTGCTGTGCTGTCTGTGCTTGCTGCCTGTGCTTGCTGTGCTGCCTGTGCTTGATGCCTGTGCTTGCTGTGCTGCCTGTGCTTGCTGCCTGTGCTTGCTGTGTTGCCTGTGCTTGCTGTGCTGCCTGTGCTGCCTGTGCTTGCTGCCTGTGCTTGCTGCCTGTGCTTGCTGCCTGTGCTATGCTGCCTGTGCTTGCTGTGCTGCCTGTGCTTGCTGCCTGTGCTTGCTGTGCTGCCTGTGCTTGCTGCCTGTGTTTGCTGCCTGTGCTTGCTGTGCTGCCTGTGCTTGCTGCCTGTGCTTGCTGTGCTGCCTGTGCTTGCTGCCTGTGCTTGCTGTGCTGCCTGTGCTTGCTGCCTGTGCTTGCTGTGCTGCCTGTGCTTGCTGCCTGTGCTTGCTGTGCTGCCTGACCTTGCTGCCTGTGCTGCCTGTGCTTGCTGCCTGTGCTTGCTGTGCTGCCTGTGCTTGCTGCCTGTGCTTGCTGTGCTGTCTGTGCTTGCTGTCTGTGCTTGCTGTGCTGCCTGTGCTTGCTGCCTGTGCTATGCTGCCTGTGCTTGCTGTGCTGCCTGTGCTTGCTGCCTGTGCTTGCTGTGCTGCCTGTGCTTGCTGTGCTGCCTGTGCTTGCTGCCTGTGCTTGCTGTGCTGCCTGTGCTTGCTGCCTGTGCTTGCTGTGCTGCCTGTGCTTGCTGCCTGTGCTTGCTGTGCTGTCTGTGCTTGCTGTCTGTGCTTGCTGTGCTGCCTGTGCTTGCTGCCTGTGCTATGCTGCCTGTGCTTGCTGTGCTGCCTGTGCTTGCTGTGCTGCCTGTGCTTGCTGCCTGTGCTTGCTGTGCTGCCTGTGCTTGCTGCCTGTGCTTGCTGTGCTGCCTGTGCTTGCTGCCTGTGCTTGCTGTGCTGCCTGTGCTTGCTGCCTGTGCTTGCTGTGCTGCCTGTGCTTGCTGCCTGTGCTTGCTGTGCTGCCTGACCTTGCTGCCTGTGCTGCCTGTGCTTGCTGCCTGTGCTTGCTGTGCTGCCTGTGCTTGCTGCCTGTGCTTGCTGTGCTGCCTGTGCTTGCTGCCTGTGCTTGCTGTGCTGCCTGTGCTTGCTGTCTGTGCTTGCTGTGCTGCCTGTGCTTGCTGCCTGTGCTATGCTGCCTGTGCTTGCTGTGCTGCCTGTGCTTGCTGCCTGTGCTTGCTGTGCTGCCTGTGCTTGCTGTGCTGCCTGTGCTTGCTGCCTGTGCTTGCTGTGCTGCCTGTGCTTGCTGCCTGTGCTTGCTGTGCTGCCTGTGCTTGCTGCCTGTGCTTGCTGTGCTGTCTGTGCTTGCTGTCTGTGCTTGCTGTGCTGCCTGTGCTTGCTGCCTGTGCTATGCTGCCTGTGCTTGCTGTGCTGCCTGTGCTTGCTGCCTGTGCTTGCTGTGCTGCCTGTGCTTGCTGCCTGTGCTTGCTGTGCTGCCTGTGCTTGCTGCCTGTGCATGCTGTGCTGCCTGTGCTTGCTGCCTGTGCTTGCTGTGCTGCCTGTGCTTGCTGCCTGTGCTTGCTGTGCTGCCTGTGCTTGCTGCCTGTGCTTGCTGTGCTGCCTGACCTTGCTGCCTGTGCTGCCTGTGCTTGCTGCCTGTGCTTGCTGTGCTGCCTGTGCTTGCTGCCTGTGCTTGCTGTGCTGCCTGTGCTTGCTGCCTGTGCTTGCTGTGCTGTCTGTGCTTGCTGTCTGTGCTTGCTGTGCTGCCTGTGCTTGCTGCCTGTGCTATGCTGCCTGTGCTTGCTGTGCTGCCTGTGCTTGCTGCCTGTGCTTGCTGTGCTGCCTGTGCTTGCTGTGCTGCCTGTGCTTGCTGCCTGTGCTTGCTGTGCTGCCTGTGCTTGCTGCCTGTGCTTGCTGTGCTGCCTGTGCTTGCTGCCTGTGCTTGCTGTGCTGCCTGTGCTTGCTGCCTGTGCTTGCTGCCTGTGCTTGCTGTGCTGCCTGTGCTTGCTGTTTGTGCTTGCTGTGCTGCCTGTGCTTGCTGTGCTGTCTGTGCTTGCTGCCTGTGCTTGCTGTGCTGTCTGTGCTTGCTGCCTGTGCTTGCTGCCTGTGCTTGCTGTGCTGCCTGTGTTTGCTGTGCTGCCTGTGCTTGCTGTGCTGCCTGTGCTTGCTGCCTGTGCTTGCTGCCTGTGCTTCTTGTTAGCGATCCATTTGATTTCGCCCATAACACGCGGTAATTCGGCAGTGGCACACGACAGTGCGTTGCTGTGTCACCTGTTTTTGGAGGCGCCGAGAGTCGCGGATCATATGTTTACCTCGGCGGCCGGTGCATTGACCTGCGTCTCAGTAAGAGTAAGCATTGTAAACAAATGCGAGAGTGAATCTCGCCGAAGATCGGAGCAGGCTTTGCCTGTTGGAAAGAGGACGGAGCTTGACCCCTCTGCACTTCCCCCAGAATCGCTAAAACGAACACATCTCGTCAAGCTATTTTGCGGGTTTCTAACATGCCTGTGGTTGCTGTGCTGCCTGTGCTTGCTGCCTGTGCTTGCTGTGCTGCCTGTGCTTGCTGCCTGTGCTTGCTGTGCTGTCTGTGCTTGCTGTCTGTGCTTGCTGTGCTGCCTGTGCTTGCTGCCTGTGCTATGCTGCCTGTGCTTGCTGTGCTGCCTGTGCTTGCTGCCTGTGCTTGCTGTGCTGCCTGTGCTTGCTGCCTGTGCTTGCTGTGCTGCCTGTGCTTGCTGCCTGTGCTTGCTGTGCTGCCTGTGCTTGCTGCCTGTGCTTGCTGTGCTGCCTGTGCTTGCTGCCTGTGCTTGCTGCCTGTGCTTGCTGTGCTGCCTGTGCTTGCTGTTTGTGCTTGCTGTGCTGCCTGTGCTTGCTGTGCTGCCTGTGCTTGCTGCCTGTGCTTGCTGTGCTGCCTGACCTTGCTGCCTGTGCTGCCTGTGCTTGCTGCCTGTGCTTGCTGTGCTGCCTGTGCTTGCTGCCTGTGCTTGCTGTGCTGCCTGTGCTTGCTGCCTGTGCTTGCTGTGCTGCCTGTGCTTGCTGTGCTACCTGTGCTTGCTGCCTGTGCTTGCTGTGCTGCCTGTGCTTGCTGCCTGTGCTTGCTGTGCTGCTGTGCTTGCTGTGCTGCCTGTGCTTGCTATGCTGCCTGTGTTTGCTGCCTGTGCTGCCTGTGCTTGCTGTCTGTGCTTGCTGTGCTGCCTGTTAGCGATGCATTTGATTTCGCCCATAACACGCGGTAATTCGACAGTGGCGCACGACAGTGCGTTGCTGTGTCACCTGTTTTTGGAGGCGCCGAGAGTCGCGGATCATATGTTTACCTCGGCGGCCGTTGCATTGACCTGCGTCTCAGTAAGAGTAAGCATTGTAAACAAATGCGAGAGTGAATCTCGCCGAAGATCGGAGCAGGCTTTGCCTGTTGGAAAGAGGACGGAGCTTGACCCCTCTGCACTTCCCCCAGAATCGCTAAAACGAACACATCTCGTCAAGCTATTTTGCGGGTTTCTAACATGCCTGTGGTTGCTGTGCTGCCTGTGCTTGCTGTGCTGCCTGTGCTTGCTGTTTGTGCTTGCTGTGCTGCCTGTGCTTGCTGCCTGAGCTTGCTGTGCTGCCTGTGCTTGCTGCTCTGCCTGTGCTTGCTGTGCTGCCTGTGCTTGCTGCGCTGCCTGTGCTTGCTGTGCTGCCTGTGCTTCCTGTGCTACCTGTGCTTGCTGCCTGTGCTTGCTGTGCTGCCTGTGCTTGCTATGCTGCCTGTGCAAGCTGCCTGTGCTTGCTGTGCTGCCTGTGCTTGCTGTGCTGCCTGTGCTTGTTGCCTGTGCTTGCTATGCTGCCTGTGCTGCCTGTGCTTGCTGCCTGTGCTTGCTGTGCTGCCTGTGCTGCCTGTGCTTGCTGTCTGTGCTTGCTGTGCTGCCTGTGCTTGCTGCCTGTGCTATGCTGCCTGTGCTTGTTGTGCTGCCTGTGCTTGCTACCTGTGCTTGCTGCCTGTGCTTGCTGTGCTGCTGTGCTTGCTGTGCTGCCTGTGCTTGCTGCCTGTGCTTGCTGTGCTGCCTGTGTTTGCTGTGCTGCCTGTGCTTGCTGCCTGTGCTTGCTGTGCTGCCTGTGCTTGCTGCCTGTGCTTGCTGTGCTGCCTGTGCTTGCTGTGCTGCCTGTTAGCGATGCATTTGATTTCGCCCATAACACGCGGTAATTCGACAGTAGCACACGACAGTGCGTTGCTGTGTCACCTGTTTTTGGAGGCGCCGAGAGTCGCGGATCATATGTTTAACTCGGCGGCCGGTTCATTGACCTGCGTCTCAGTAAGAGTAAGCATTGTTAACAAATGCGAGAGTGAATCTCGCCGAAGATCGGAGCAGGCTTTGCCTGTTGGAAAGAGGACGGAGCTTGACCCCTCTGCACTTCCCCCAGAATCGCTAAAACGAACACATCTCGTCGAGCTATTTTGCGGGTTTCTAACATGCCTGTGCTTGCTGTGCTGCCTGTGCTTGCTGTGCTACCTGTGCTTGCTGCCTGTGCTTGCTGTGCTGCCTGTGCTTGCTGCCTGTGCTTGCTGTGCTGCCTGTGATTGCTGCCTGTGCTTGCTGTGCTGCCTGTGCTTGCTGCCTGTGCTTGCTATGCTGCCTGTGCTTGCTGTGTTGCCTGTGTTTGCTGTGCTGCCTGTGCTTGCTGCCTGTGCTTGCTGTGCTGCCTGTGCTTGCTGCCTGTGCTTGCTGTGCTGCCTGTTAGTGTTCCATTTGATTTCGCCCATAACACGCGGTAATTCGGCAGTGGCACACGACAGTGCGTTGCTGTGTCGCCTGTTTTTGGAGGCGCCGAGAGTCGCGGATCATATGTTTACCTCGGCGGCCGGTGCATTGACCTGCGTCTCAGTAAGAGTAAGCATTGTAAACAAATGCGAGAGTGAATCTCGCCGAAGGTCGGAGCAGGCTTTGCCTGTTGGAAAGAGGACGGAGCTTGACCCCTCTGCACTTCCCCCAGAATCGCTAAAACGAACACATCTCGTCAAGCTATTTTGCGGGTTTCTAACATGCCTGTGGTTGCTGTGCTGCCTGTGCTTGCTGTTTGTGCTTGCTGTGCTGCCTGTGCTTGCTGCCTGAGCTTGGTGTGCTGCCTGTGCTTGCTGCTCTGCCTGTGCTTGCTGCGCTGCCTGTGCTTGCTGTGCTGCCTGTGCTTGCTGCCTGTGCTTGCTGTGCTGCCTGTGCTGCCTGTGCTTGCTGTCTGTGCTTGCTGTGCTGCCTGTGCTTGCTGCCTGTGCTTGCTGTGCTGCCTGTGCTTGCTGCCTGTGCTTGCTGTGCTGCCTGTGCTGCCTGTGCTTGCTGTCTGTGCTTGCTGTGCTGCCTGTGCTTGCTGCCTGTGCTATGCTGCCTGTGCTTGTTGTGCTGCCTGTGCTTGCTGTGCTGCCTGTGCTTGCTGTTTGTGCTTGCTGTGCTGCCTGACCTTGATGCCTGTGCTGCCTGTGCTTGCTGCCTGTGCTTGCTGTGCTGCCTGTGCTTGCTGCCTGTGCTTGCTGTGCTGTCTGTGCTTGCTGTCTGTGCTTGCTGTGCTGCCTGTGCTTGCTGCCTGTGCTATGCTGCCTGTGCTTGCTGTGCTGCCTGTGCTTGCTGCCTGTGCTTGCTGTGCTGCCTGTGCTTGCTGCCTGTGCTTGCTGTGCTGCCTGTGCTTGCTGCCTGTGCTTGCTGTGCTGCCTGTGCTTGCTGCCTGTGCTTGCTGTGCTGCCTGTGCTTGCTGCCTGTGCTTGCTGTGCTGCCTGTGCTTGCTGCCTGTGCTTGCTGTGCTGCCTGACCTTGCTGCCTGTGCTGCCTGTGCTTGCTGCCTGTGCTTGCTGTGCTGCCTGTGCTTGCTGCCTGTGCTTGCTGTGCTGCCTGTGCTTGCTGCCTGTGCTATGCTGCCTGTGCTTGCTGTGCTGCCTGTGCTTGCTGCCTGTGCTGCCTGTGCTTGCTGCCTGTGCTTGCTGTGCTGCCTGTGCTTGCTGCCTGTGCTTGCTGTGCTGCCTGTGCTTGCTGCCTGTGCTTGCTGTGCTGCCTGTGCTTGCTGCCTGTGCTTGCTGCCTGTGCTTGCTGTGCTGCCTGTGCTTGCTGTTTGTGCTTGCTGTGCTGCCTGTGCTTGCTGTGCTGTCTGTGCTTGCTGCCTGTGCTTGCTGTGCTGTCTGTGCTTGCTGCCTGTGCTTGCTGCCTGTGCTTGCTGTGCTGCCTGTGTTTGCTGTGCTGCCTGTGCTTGCTGTGCTGCCTGTGCTTGCTGTGCTGCCTGTGCTTGCTGCCTGTGCTTGCTGTGCTGCCTGTTAGCGATCCATTTGATTTCGCCCATAACACGCGGTAATTCGGCAGTAGCACACGACAGTGCGTTGCTGTGTCACCTGTTTTTGGAGGCGCCGAGAGTCGCGGATCATATGTTTAACTCGGCGGCCGGTTCATTGACCTGCGTCTCAGTAAGAGTAAGCATTGTTAACAAATGCGAGAGTGAATCTCGCCGAAGATCGGAGCAGGCTTTGCCTGTTGGAAAGAGGACGGAGCTTGACCCCTCTGCACTTCCCCCAGAATCGCTAAAACGAACACATCTCGTCGAGCTATTTTGCGGGTTTCTAACATGCCTGTGCTTGCTGTGCTGCCTGTGCTTGCTGTGCTACCTGTGCTTGCTGCCTGTGCTTGCTGTGCTGCCTGTGCTTGCTGCCTGTGCTTGCTGTGCTGCCTGTGATTGCTGCCTGTGCTTGCTGTGCTGCCTGTGCTTGCTGCCTGTGCTTGCTATGCTGCCTGTGCTTGCTGTGTTGCCTGTGTTTGCTGTGCTGCCTGTGCTTGCTGCCTGTGCTTGCTGTGCTGCCTGTGCTTGCTGCCTGTGCTTGCTGTGCTGCCTGTTAGTGTTCCATTTGATTTCGCCCATAACACGCGGTAATTCGGCAGTGGCACACGACAGTGCGTTGCTGTGTCGCCTGTTTTTGGAGGCGCCGAGAGTCGCGGATCATATGTTTACCTCGGCGGCCGGTGCATTGACCTGCGTCTCAGTAAGAGTAAGCATTGTAAACAAATGCGAGAGTGAATCTCGCCGAAGGTCGGAGCAGGCTTTGCCTGTTGGAAAGAGGACGGAGCTTGACCCCTCTGCACTTCCCCCAGAATCGCTAAAACGAACACATCTCGTCAAGCTATTTTGCGGGTTTCTAACATGCCTGTGGTTGCTGTGCTGCCTGTGCTTGCTGTTTGTGCTTGCTGTGCTGCCTGTGCTTGCTGCCTGAGCTTGGTGTGCTGCCTGTGCTTGCTGCTCTGCCTGTGCTTGCTGTGCTGCCTGTGCTTGCTGCGCTGCCTGTGCTTGCTGTGCTGCCTGTGCTTGCTGCCTGTGCTGCCTGTGCTGCCTGTGCTTGCTGTCTGTGCTTGCTGTGCTGCCTGTGCTTGCTGCCTGTGCTATGCTGCCTGTGCTTGTTGTGCTGCCTGTGCTTGCTGTGCTGCCTGTGCTTGCTGCCTGTGCTTGCTGTGTTGCCTGTGCTTGCTGTGCTGCCTGTGCTGCCTGTGCTTGCTGCCTGTGCTTGCTGCCTGTGCTATGCTGCCTGTGCTTGCTGTGCTGCCTGTGCTTGCTGCCTGTGCTTGCTGTGCTGCCTGTGCTTGCTGCCTGTGTTTGCTGCCTGTGCTTGCTGTGCTCCCTGTGCTTGCTGCCTGTGCTTGCTGTGCTGCCTGTGCTTGCTGCCTGTGCTTGCTGTGCTGCCTGTGCTTGCTGCCTGTGCTTGCTGTGCTGCCTGTGCTGCCTGTGCTTGCTGTCTGTGCTTGCTGTGCTGCCTGTGCTTGCTGCCTGTGCTATGCTGCCTGTGCTTGTTGTGCTGCCTGTGCTTGCTGTGCTGCCTGTGCTTGCTGTTTGTGCTTGCTGTGCTGCCTGACCTTGATGCCTGTGCTGCCTGTGCTTGCTGCCTGTGCTTGCTGTGCTGCCTGTGCTTGCTGTGCTGCCTGTGCTTGCTGCCTGTGCTTGCTGCCTGTGCTTGCTGTGCTGCCTGTGCTTGCTGTTTGTGCTTGCTGTGCTGCCTGTGCTTGCTGTGCTGTCTGTGCTTGCTGCCTGTGCTTGCTGTGCTGTCTGTGCTTGCTGCCTGTGCTTGCTGCCTGTGCTTGCTGTGCTGCCTGTGTTTGCTGTGCTGCCTGTGCTTGCTGTGCTGCCTATGCTTGCTGTGCTGCCTGTGCTTGCTGCCTGTGCTTGCTGTGCTGCCTGTTAGCGATCCATTTGATTTCGCCCATAACACGCGGTAATTCGGCAGTGGCACACGACAGTGCGTTGCTGTGTCACCTGTTTTTGGAGGCGCCGAGAGTCGCGGATCATATGTTTACCTCGGCGGCCGGTGCATTGACCTGCGTCTCAGTAAGAGTAAGCATTGTAAACAAATGCGAGAGTGAATCTCGCCGAAGATCGGAGCAGGCTTTGCCTGTTGGAAAGAGGACGGAGCTTGACCCCTCTGCACTTCCCCCAGAATCGCTAAAACGAACACATCTCGTCAAGCTATTTTGCGGGTTTCTAACATGCCTGTGGTTGCTGTGCTGCCTGTGCTTCCTGTGCTACCTGTGCTTGCTGCCTGTGCTTGCTGTGCTGCCTGTGCTTGCTATGCTGCCTGTGCAAGCTGCCTGTGCTTGCTGTTCTGCCTGTGCTTGCTGTGCTGCCTGTGCTTGCTGCCTGTGCTGCCTGTGCTTGCTGCCTGTGCTTGCTGTGCTGCCTGTGCTGCCTGTGCTTGCTGTGATGCCTGTGCTTGCTGCCTGTGCTATGCTGCCTGTGCTTGCTGTGCTGCCTGTGCTTGCTGCGCTGCCTGTGCTTGCTGTGCTGCCTGTGCTTGCTGCCTGTGCTTGCTGTGCTGCCTGTGCTTGCTGCCTGTGCTTGCTGTGCTGCCTGTGCTTGCTGCCTGTGCTTGCTGTGCTTGCTATGCTGCCTGTGCAAGCTGCCTGTGCTTGCTGTGCTGCCTGTGCTTGCTGTGCTGCCTGTGCTTGCTGCCTGTGCTTGCTGTGCTGCCTGTGCTGCCTGTGCTTGCTGCCTGTGCTTGCTGTGCTGCCTGTGTTGCCTGTGCTTGCTGTGCTGCCTGTGCTTGCTGCCTGTGCTTGCTGTGCTGCCTGTGCTTGCTGCTTGGGCTTGCTGTGCTGCCTGTGCTTGCTGCCTGTGCTTGCTGTGCTGCCTGTGCTTGCTGTGCTGCCTGTTAGCGATGCATTTGATTTCGCCCATAACACGCGGTAATTCGGCAGTGGCACACGACAGGGCGTTGCTGTGTCACCTGTTTTTGGAGGCGCCGAGAGTCGCGGATCATATGTTTACCTCGGCGCCCGGTGCATTGACCTGCGTCTCAGTAAGAGTAAGCATTGTAAACAAATGCGAGAGTGAATCTCGCCGAAGATCGGAGCAGGCTTTGCCTGTTGGAAAGAGGACGGAGCTTGACCCCTCTGCACTTCCCCCAGAATCGCTAAAACGAACACATCTCGTCGAGCTATTTTGCGGGTTTCTAACATGCCTGTGCTTGCTGTGCTGCCTGTGCTTGCTGGGCTGCCTGACCTTGCTGCCTGTGCTTGCTGTGCTGCCTGTGCTTGCTGCCTGTACTTGCCTGTGCTGCCTGTGCTTGCTGTTTGTGCTTGCTGTGCTGCCTGTGCTTGCTCCCTGTGCTTGCTGTGCTACCTGTGCTCGCTGCGCTGCTTGTGCTTGCTGTGCTGCCTGTGCTTGCTGCCTGTGCTTGCTGCGCTGCCTGTGCTTGCTGTGCTGCCTGTGCTTGCTGTCTGTGCTTGCTGTGCTGCCTGTGCTTGCTGCCTGTGCTTGCTGTGCTGCCTGTGCTTGCTGCCTGTGCTTGCTGTGCTGCCCGTGCTTGCTGCCTGTGCTTGCTGCCTGTGCTTGCTGTGCTGCCTGTGCTTGCTGTGCTGCCTGTGCTTGCTGCCTGTGCTTGCTGTGCTGCCTGTGCTTGCTGCCTGTTCTTGCTGTGCTGCCTGTGCTTGCTGCCTGTGCTTGCTATGCTGCCTGTGCAAGCTGCCTGTGCTTGCTGTGCTGCCTGTGCTTGCTGTGCTGCCTGTGCTTGCTGCCTGTGCTTGCTGTGCTGCCTGTGCTGCCTGTGCTTGCTGTCTGTGCTTGCTGTGCTGCCTGTGCTTGCTGCCTGTGCTATGCTGTCTGTGCTTGCTGTGCTGCCTGTGCTTGCTGCCTGTGCTTGCTGTGCTGCCTGTGCTGCCTGTGCTTGCTGCCTGTGCTTGCTGTGGTGCCTGTGCTTGCTGCCTGTGCTTGCTGTGCTGCCTGTGCTTGCTGCCTGTGCTTGCTGTGCTGCCTGTGCTTGCTGCCTGTGCTTGCTGTGCTTGCTATGCTGCCTGTGCAAGCTGCCTGTGCTTGCTGTGCTGCCTGTGCTTGCTGCCTGTGCTTGCTGTGCTGCCTGTGCTGCCTGTGCTTGCTGTCTGTGCTTGCTGTGCTGCCTGTGCTTGCTGCCTGTGCTATGCTGCCTGTGCTGCCTGTGCTTGCTGCCTGTGCTTGCTGTGCTGCCTGTGCTTGCTGCCTGTGTTTGCTGCCTGGGCTTGCTGTGCTGCCTGTGCTTGCTGCCTGTGCTTGCTGTGCTGCCTGTGCTTGCTGCCTGTGCTTGCTGTGCTGCCTGTGCTTGCTGCCTGTGCTTGCTGTGCTGCCTGTGCTTGCTGCCTGTGCTTGCTGTGCTGCCTGACCTTGCTGCCTGTGCTGCCTGTGCTTGCTGCCTGTGCTTGCTGTGCTGCCTGTGCTTGCTGCCTGTGCTTGCTGTGCTGCCTGTGCTTGCTGCCTGTGCTTGCTGTGCTGCCTGTGCTTGCTGCCTGTGCTTGCTGTGCTGCCTGTGCTTGCTGCCTGTGCTTGCTGTGCTGCCTGACCTTGCTGCCTGTGCTGCCTGTGCTTGCTGCCTGTGCTTGCTGTGCTGCCTGTGCTTGCTGCCTGTGCTTGCTGTGCTGCCTGTGCTTGCTGCCTGTGCTTGCTGTGCTGCCTGTGTTTGCTGCCTGTGCTTGCTGTGCTGCCTGTGCTTGCTGCCTGTGCTTGCTGTGCTGCCTGTTAGCGATCCATTTGATTTCTCCCATAACACGCGGTAATTCGGCAGTGGCACACGACAGTGCGTTGCTGTGTCACCTGTTTTTGGAGGCGCCGAGAGTCGCGGATCATATGTTTACCTCGGCGGCCGGTGCATTGACCTGCGTCTCAGTAAGAGTAAGCATTGTAAACAAATGCGAGAGTGAATCTCGCCGAAGATCGGAGCAGGCTTTGCCTGTTGGAAAGAGGACGGAGCTTGACCCCTCTGCACTTCCCCCAGAATCGCTAAAACGAACACATCTCGTCAAGCTATTTTGCGGGTTTCTAACATGCCTGTGGTTGCTGTGCTGCCTGTGCTTCCTGTGCTACCTGTGCTTGCTGCCTGTGCTTGCTGTGCTGCCTGTGCTTGCTATGCTGCCTGTGCAAGCTGCCTGTGCTTGCTGTGCTGCCTGTGCTTGCCGTGCTGCCTGTGCTTGTTGCCTGTGCTTGCTATGCTGCCTGTGCTGCCTGTGCTTGCTGCCTGTGCTTGCTGTGCTGCCTGTGCTGCCTGTGCTTGCTGTCTGTGCTTGCTGTGCTGCCTGTGCTTGCTGCCTGTGCTATGCTGCCTGTGCTTGTTGTGCTGCCTGTGCTTGCTGTGCTGCCTGTGCTTGCTACCTGTGCTTGCTGCCTGTGCTTGCTGTGCTGCTGTGCTTGCTGTGCTGCCTGTGCTTGCTGCCTGTGCTTGCTGTGCTGCCTGTGTTTGCTGTGCTGCCTGTGCTTGCTGCCTGTGCTTGCTGTGCTGCCTGTGCTTGCTGCCTGTGCTTGCTGTGCTGCGTGTGCTTGCTGTGCTGCCTGTTAGCGATGCATTTGATTTCGCCCATAACACGCGGTAATTCGACAGTAGCACACGACAGTGCGTTGCTGTGTCACCTGTTTTTGGAGGCGCCGAGAGTCGCGGATCATATGTTTAACTCGGCGGCCGGTTCATTGACCTGCGTCTCAGTAAGAGTAAGCATTGTTAACAAATGCGAGAGTGAATCTCGCCGAAGATCGGAGCAGGCTTTGCCTGTTGGAAAGAGGACGGAGCTTGACCCCTCTGCACTTCCCCCAGAATCGCTAAAACGAACACATCTCGTCGAGCTATTTTGCGGGTTTCTAACATGCCTGTGCTTGCTGTGCTGCCTGTGCTTGCTGTGCTACCTGTGCTTGCTGCCTGTGCTTGCTGTGCTGCCTCTGCTTGCTGCCTGTGCTTGCTGTGCTGCCTGTGCTTGCTGCCTGTGCTTGCTGTGCTGCCTGTGCTTGCTGCCTGTGCTTGCTATGCTGCCTGTGCTTGCTGTGCTGCCTGTGTTTGCTGTGCTGCCTGTGCTTGCTGCCTGTGCTTGCTGTGCTGCCTGTGCTTGCTGCCTGTGCTTGCTGTGCTGCCTGTTAGTGTTCCATTTGATTTCGCCCATAACACGCGGTAATTCGGCAGTGGCACACGACAGTGCGTTGCTGTGTCGCCTGTTTTTGGAGGCGCCGAGAGTCGCGGATCATATGTTTACCTCGGCGGCCGGTGCATTGACCTGCGTCTCAGTAAGAGTAAGCATTGTAAACAAATGCGAGAGTGAATCTCGCCGAAGGTCGGAGCAGGCTTTGCCTGTTGGAAAGAGGACGGAGCTTGACCCCTCTGCACTTCCCCCAGAATCGCTAAAACGAACACATCTCGTCAAGCTATTTTGCGGGTTTCTAACATGCCTGTGGTTGCTGTGCTGCCTGTGCTTGCTGTGCTGCCTGTGCTTGCTGCCTGGGCTTGCTGTGCTGCCTGTGCTTGCTGCCGGTGCTTGCTGTGCTGCCTGTGCTTGCTGCCTGTGCTTGCTGTGCTTGCTATGCTGCCTGTGCAAGCTGCCTGTGCTAGCTGTGCTGCCTGTGCTTGCTGTGCTTGCTATGCTGCCTGTGCAAGCTGCCTGTGCAAGCTGCCTGTGCTTGCTGTGCTGCCTGTGCTTGCTGTGCTGCCTGTGCTTGCTGCCTGTGCTTGCTGTGCTGCCTGTGCTTGCTGTGCTGCCTGTGCTTGCTGCCTGTGCTTGCTGCCTGTGCTTGCTGTGCTGCCTGTGCTTGCTGCCTGTGCTATGCTGCCTGTGCTTGTTGTGCTGCCTGTGCTTGCTGTGCTGCCTGTGCTTGCTACCTGTGCTTGCTGCCTGTGCTTGTTGTGCTGCTGTGCTTGCTGTGCTGCCTGTGCTTGCTGCCTGTGCTTGCTGTGCTGCCTGTGCTTGCTGCCTGTGCTTGCTGTGCTTGCTATGCTGCCTGTGCTTGCTGTCTGCCTGTGCTTGCTGTGCTGCCTGTGCTTGCTGCCTGTGCTTGCTGTGCTGCCTGTGCTTGCTGTTTGTGCTTGCTGTGCTGCCTGTGCTTGCTGCCTGTGCTTGCTGTGCTGCCTGTGCTTGCTGCCTGTGCTTGCTGTGCTGCCTGTGCTTGCTGTGCTGCCTGTGCTTGCTGCCTGTGCTTGCTGTGCTGCATGTGCTTGCTGCCTGTGCTTGCTGTGCTGCCTGTGCTTGCTGCATGTGCTTGCTGTGCTGCCTGTGCTTGCTGTGCTGCCTGTGCTTGCTGCCTGTGCTTGCTATGATGCCTGTGTTTGCTTTGCTGCCTGTGCTCGCTGCCTGTGCTTGCTGTGCTGCCTGTGCTTGCTGCCTGTGCTTGCTGTGCTGCCTGTGCTGCCTGTGCTTGCTGCCTGTGCTTGCTGTGCTGCCTGTGCTTGCTGTTTGTGCTTGCTGTGCTGCCTGTGCTGCTGCCTGTGCTTGCTGTCTGTGCTTGCTGTGCTGCCTGTGCTTGCTGCCTGTGCTATGCTGCCTGTCCTTGCTGTTTGTGCTTGCTGTGCTGCCTGTGCTTGCTGCCTGTGCTTGCTGTGCTGCCTGTGCTTGCTGCCTGTGCTTGCTGCCTGTGCTGCCTGTGTTTGCTGTGCTGCCTGTGCTTGCTGCCTGTGCTTGCTGCCTGTGCTTGCTGTGCTGCCTGTGCTTGCTGCCTGTGCTTGCTGTGCTGCCTGTGCTTGCTCCCTGTGCTTGCTGTGCTGCCTGTGCTTGCTGCCTGTGCTTGCTCTGCTGCCTGTGCTTGCTGCCTGTGCTGCCTGTGCTTGCTGTGCTGCCTGTGCTTGCTGCCTGTGCTTGCTGCCTGTGCCTGCTGTGCTGCCTGTGCTTGCTGTGCTGCCTGTGCTTGCTGCCTGTGCTTGCTGTGCTGCCTGTGCTTGCTGCCTGTGCTTGCTGTGCTGCCTGTGCTTGCTGCCTGTGCTGCCTGTGCTTGCTGTGCTGCCTGTGTTTGCTGTGCTGCCTGTGCTTGCTGCCTGTGCTTGCTGTGCTGCCTGTGCTTGCTGTGCTGCCTGTGCTTGCTGCCTGTGCTTGCTGTGCTGCCTGTGCATGCTGTGCTGCCTGTGCTTGCTGTGCTGCCTGTGCTTGCTGTGCTGCCTGTGCTTGCTGCCTGTGCTGCCTGTGCTGAATGTGCTTGCTGCCTGTGCCTGCTGTGCTGCCTGTGCTTGCTGTGCTGCCTGTGCTTGCTGCCTGTGCTTGCTGTGCTGCCTGTGCTTGCTGCCTGTGCTTGCTGTGCTGCCTGTGCTTGCTGCCTGTGCTGCCTGTGCTTGCTGTGCTGCCTGTGTTTGCTGTGCTGCCTGTGCTTGCTGCCTGTGCTTGCTGTGCTGCCTGTGCTTGCTGCCTGTGCTTGCTGTGCTGCCTGTGCTTGCTGCCTGTGCTTGCTGTGCTGCCTGTGCTTGCTGCCTGTGCTTGCTGTGCTTGCTATGCTGCCTGTGCTTGCTGTCTGCCTGTGCTTGCTGTGCTGCCTGTGCTTGCTGCCTGTGCCTGCTGTGCTGCCTGTGCTTGCTGTGCTGCCTGTGCTTGCTGCCTGTGCTTGCTGTGCTGCCTGTGCTTGCTGCCTGTGCTTGCTGTGCTGCCTGTGCTTGCTGCCTGTGCTGCCTGTGCTTGCTGTGCTGCCTGTGTTTGCTGTGCTGCCTGTGCTTGCTGCCTGTGCTTGCTGTGCTGCCTGTGCTTGCTGCCTGTGCTTGCTGTGCTGCCTGTGCTTGCTGCCTGTGCTTGCTGTGCTGCCTGTTAGCGATGCATTTAATTTTGCCCATAACACGCGGTAATTCGACAGTGGCACACGACAATGCGTTGCTGTGTCACCTGTTTTTGGAGGCGCCCAGAGTCGCGGATCATGTGTTTACCTCGGCGGCCGGTGCATTGACCTGCGTCTCAGTAAGAGTAAGCATTGTAAACAAATGCGAGAGTGAATCTCGCCGAAGATCGGAGCAGGCTTTGCCTGTTGGAAAGAGGACGGAGCTTGACCCCTCTGCACTTCCCCAAGAATCGCTAAAAAACGAACACATCTCGTCGAGCTATTTTGCGGGTTTCTAACATGCCTGTGCTTGCTGTGCTGCCTGTGCTTGCTGCCTGTGCTTGCTGTGCTGCCTGTGCTTGCTGCCTGTGCTGCCTGTGCTTGCTGTGCTGCCTGTGCTTGCTGCCTGTGCTTGCTGTGCTGCCTGTGCTGCCTGTGCTTGCTGCCTGTGCTTGCTGTGCTGCCTGTGCTGCCTGTGCTTGCTGTCTGTGCTTGCTGTGCTGCCTGTGCTTGCTGCCTGTGCTATGCTGCCTGTGCTTGCTGTTTGTGCTTGCTGTGCTGCCTGTGCTTGCTGCCTGTGCTTGCTGTACTGCCTGTGCTTGCTGCGCTGCCTGTGCTTGCTGTGCTGCCTGTGCTTGCTGCCTGTGCTTGCTGTGCTGCCTGTGCTTGCTGCCTGTGCTTGCTATGCTGCCTGTGCAAGCTGCCTGTGCTTGCTGCGCTGCTTGTGCTTGCTGTGCTGCCTGTGCTTGCTGCCTGTGCTTGCTGTGCTGCCTGTGCTTGCTGTGCTGCCTGTGCTTGCTGCCTGTGCTTGCTGTGCTGCCTGTGCTTGCTGTTTGTGCTTGCTGTGCTGCCTGTGCTTGCTGCCTGTGCTTGCTGTGCTGCCTGTGCTTGCTGTGCTGCCTGTGCTTGCTGCCTGTGCTTGCTGTGCTGCGTGTGCTTGCTGCCTGTGCTTGCTGTGCTGCCTGTGCTTGCTGCCTGTGCTTGCTATGCTGCCTGTGCAAGCTGCCTGTGCTTGCTGTGCTGCTTGTGCTTGCTGTGCTGCCTGTGCTTGCTGCCTGTGCAAGCTGCCTGTGCTAGCTGTTTGTGCTTGCTGTGCTGCCTGTGCTTGCTGCCTGTGCTGCCTGTGCTTGCTGTGCTGCCTGTGCTTGCTGCCTGTGCTTGCTGTGCTGCCTGTGCTTGCTGCCTGTGCTTGCTGTGCTGCCTGTGCTGCCTGTGCTTGCTGCCTGTGCTTGCTGTGCTGCCTGTGCTGCCTGTGCTTGCTGTCTGTGCTTGCTGTGCTGCCTGTGCTTGCTGCCTGTGCTTGCTGTTTGTGCTTGCTGTGCTGCCTGTGCTTGCTGCCTGTGCTTGCTGTACTGCCTGTGCTTGCTGCGCTGCCTGTGCTTGCTGTGCTGCCTGTGCTTGCTGCCTGTGCTTGCTGTGCTGCCTGTGCTTGCTGCCTGTGCTTGCTATGCTGCCTGTGCAAGCTGCCTGTGCTTGCTGTGCTGCCTGTGCTTGCTGCCTGTGCTTGCTGTGCTGCCTGTGCTTGCTGTGCTGCCTGTGCTTGCTGCCTGTGCTTGCTGTGCTGCCTGTGCTTGCTGCCTGTGCTTGCTGTGCTGCCTGTGCTTGCTGTTTGTGCTTGCTGTGCTGCCTGTGCTTGCTGCCTGTGCTTGCTGTGCTGCCTGTGCTTGCTGCCTGTGCTTGCTGTGCTGCCTGTGCTTGCTGTTTGTGCTTGCTGTGCTGCCTGTGCTTGCTGCCTGTGCTTGCTGTGCTGCCTGTGCTTGCTGTGCTGCCTGTGCTTGCTGCCTGTGCTTGCTGTGCTGCGTGTGCTTGCTGCCTGTGCTTGCTGTGCTGCCTGTGCTTGCTGCCTGTGCTTGCTATGCTGCCTGTGCAAGCTGCCTGTGCTTGCTGTGCTGCTTGTGCTTGCTGTGCTGCCTGTGCTTGCTGCCTGTGCAAGCTGCCTGTGCTAGCTGTGCTGCCTGTGCTGCCTGTGCTTGCTGCCTGTTGTTGCTGTGCTGCCTGTGCTTGCTGTGCTGCCTGTGCTTGCTGCCTGTGCTT
This sequence comes from Priocnemis perturbator, assembly GCA_963942575.1. Lineage (NCBI taxonomy): Eukaryota > Metazoa > Arthropoda > Insecta > Hymenoptera > Pompilidae > Priocnemis > Priocnemis perturbator. The sequence goes on from CAWWDK010000097.1 coordinate 286,661, forward strand.
GCTGTGCTGCCTGTGCTTGCTGCTTGTGCTTGCTGTGCTGCCTGTGCTTGCTGTTTGTGCTTGCTGTGCTGCCTGTGCTTGCTGCCTGTGCAAGCTGCCTGTGCTTGCTGTGCTGCCTGTGTTGCCTGTGCTTGCTGCCTGTGCTTGCTGTGCTGCCTGTGCTGCCCGTGCTTGCTGTCTGTGCTTGCTGTGCTGCCTGTGCTTGCTGCCTGTGCTATGCTGCCTGTGCTTGCTGTTTGTGCTTGCTGTGCTGCCTGTGCTTGCTGCCTGTGCTTGCTGTACTGCCTGTGCTTGCTGCGCTGCCTGTGCTTGCTGTACTGCCTGTGCTTGCTGCCTGTGCTTGCTGTGCTGCCTGTGCTTGCTGCCTGTGCTTGCTGTGCTGCCTGTGCTTGCTGTTTGTGCTTGCTGTGCTGCCTGTGCTTGCTGCCTGTGCTTGCTGTCTGTGCTTGCTGTGCTGCCTGTGCTTGCTGCCTGTGCTATGCTGCCTGTGCTTGCTGTTTGTGCTTGCTGTGCTGCCTGTGCTTGCTGCCTGTGCTTGCTGTGCTGCCTGTGCTTGCTGCCTGTGCTTGCTGCCTGTGCTTGCTGTGCTGCCTGTGCTTGCTGCCTGTGCTTGCTGTGCTGCCTGTGCTTGCTGCCTGTGCTTGCTGTGCTGCCTGTGCTTGTTGCGCTGCCTGTGCTTGCTGTGCTGCCTGTGCTTGCTGCCTGTGCTTGCTGTGCTGCCTGTGCTTGCTGTGCTGCCTGTGCTTGCTGCCTGTGCTTGCTGTGCTGCCTGTGCTTGCTGCCTGTGCTTGCTGTGCTGCCTGTGCTTGCTGCCTGTGCTTGCTGTGCTGCCTGTGCTTGCTGTTTGTGCTTGCTGTGCTGCCTGTGATTGCTGCCTGTGCTTGCTGTGCTGCTTGTGCTTGCTGCGCTGCTTGTGCTTGCTGTGCTGCCTGTGCTCGCTGTGCTGCCTGTGCTGCCTGTGCTTGCTGCCTGTGCTTGCTGCCTGTGCTGGCTGTGCTGCCTGTGCTTGCTGCCTGTGCTTGCTGTGCTTGCTATGCTGCCTGTGCAAGCTGCCTGTGCTTGCTGTGCTGCCTGTGCTTGCTGCCTGTGCTTGCTGTGCTGCCTGTGCTTGCTTCGCTGCCTGTGCTTGCTGTGCTGCCTGTGCTTGCTGCCTGTGCTTGCTGTGCTGCCTGTGCTTGCTGCCTGTGCTTGCTGTGCTGCCTGTGCTTGCTGTTTGTGCTTGCTGTGCTGCCTGTGCTTGCTGCCTGTGCTTGCTGTGCTGCCTGTGCTTGCTGCGCTGCTTGTGCTTGCTGTGCTGCCTGTGCTTGCTGCCTGTGCTTGCTGTGCTGCCTGTTAGCGATGCATTTGATTTCGCCCATAACACGCGGTAATTCGGCAGTGGCATACGACAGTGCGTTGCTGTGTCACCTGTTTTTGGAGGCGCCGAGATTCGCGGATCATATGTTTACCTCGGCGGCCGGTGCATTGACCTGCGTCTCAGTAAGAGTAAGCATTGTAAACAAATGCGAGAGTGAATCTCGCCGAAGATCGGAGCAGGCTTTGCCTGTTGGAAAGAGGACGGAGCTTGACCCCTCTGCACTTCCCCCAGAATCGCTAAAACGAACACATCTCGTCGAGCTATTTTGCGGGTTTCTAACATGCCTGTGCCTGCTGTGCTGCCTGTGCTTGCTGTGCTGCCTGTGCTTGCTGCCTGTGCTTGCTGTGCTGCCTGTGCTTGCTGCCTGTGCTTGCTGTGCTGCCTGTGCTTGCTGCCTGTGCTTGCTGTGCTGCCTGTGCTTGCTGTTTGTGCTTGCTGTGCTGCCTGTGATTGCTGCCTGTGCTTGCTGTGCTGCCTGTGCTTGCTGCGCTGCTTGTGCTTGCTGTGCTGCCTGTGCTTGCTGCCTGTGCTTGCTGTGCTGCCTGTGCTTGCTGTTTGTGCTTGCTGTGCTGCCTGTGATTGCTGCCTGTGCTTGCTGTGCTGCCTGTGCTTGCTGCGCTGCTTGTGCTTGCTGTGCTGCCTGTGCTTGCTGCCTGTGCTTGCTGTGCTGCCTGTGCTTGCTGCGCTGCTTGTGCTTGCTGTGCTGCCTGTGCTCGTTGTGCTGCCTGTGCTTGCTGTGCTGCCTGTGCTCGTTGTGCTGCCTGTGCTGCCTGTGCTTGCTGCCTGTGCTTGCTGCCTGTGCTGGCTGTGCTGCCTGTGCTTGCTGCCTGTGCTTGCTGTGCTTGCTATGCTGCCTGTGCAAGCTGCCTGTGCTTGCTGTGCTGCCTGTGCTTGCTGTGCTGCCTGTGCTTGCTGCCTGTGCTTGCTGTGCTGCCTGTGCTTGCTGCGCTGCCTGTGCTTGCTGTGCTGCCTGTGCTTGCTGCCTGTGCTTGCTGTGCTGCCTGTGCTTGCTGCCTGTGCTTGCTGTGCTGCCTGTGCTTGCTGTTTGTGCTTGCTGTGCTGCCTGTGCTTGCTGCCTGTGCTTGCTGCGCTGCTTGTGCTGCCTGTGCTTGCTGCCTGTGCTTGCTGTGCTGCCTGTGCTTGCTGTGCTGCCTGTGCTTGCTGCCTGTGCTTGCTGTGCTGCCCGTGCTTGCTGCCTGTGCTTGCTGTGCTGCCTGTGCTTGCTGCATGTGCTTGCTGTGCTGCCTGTGCTTGCTGCCTGTGCTTGCTGTGCTGCCTGTGCTTGCTGTGCTGCCTGTGCTTGCTATGATGCCTGTGTTTGCTGTGCTGCCTGTGCTCGCTGCCTGTGCTTGCTGTGCTGCCTGTGCTTGCTGCCTGTGCTTGCTGTGCTGCCTGTGCTGCCTGTGCTTGCTGTCTGTGCTTGCTGTGCTGCCTGTGCTTGCTGTTTGTGCTTGCTGTGCTGCCTGTGCTTGCTGTTTGTGCTTTCTGTGCTGCCTGTGCTGCCTGTGCTGCCTGTGCTTGCAGCCTGTGCTTGCTGTGCTGCCTGTGCTGCTTGTGCTTGCTGTCTGTGCTTGCTGTGCTGCCTGTGCTTGCTGCCTGTGCTTGCTGTGCTTGCTATGCTGCCTGTGCTTGCTGTCTGCCTGTGCTTGCTGTGCTGCCTGTGCTTGCTGCCTGTGCTTGCTGTGCTGCCTGTGCTTGCTGTTTGTGCTTGCTGTGCTGCCTGTGCTTGCTATGATGCCTGTGTTTGCTGTGCTGCCTGTGCTCGCTGCCTGTGCTTGCTGTGCTGCCTGTGCTTGCTGCCTGTGCTTGCTGTGCTGCCTGTGCTCGCTGTGCTGCCTGTGCTGCCTGTGCTTGCTGCCTGTGCTTGCTGCCTGTGCTTGCTGCCTGTGCTGGCTGTGCTGCCTGTGCTTGCTGCCTGTGCTTGCTGTGCTTGCTATGCTGCCTGTGCTAGCTGCCTGTGCTTGCTGTGCTGCCTGTGCTTGCTGCCTGTGCTTGCTGTGCTGCCTGTGCTTGCTGCGCTGCCTGTGCTTGCTGTGCTGCCTGTGCTTGCTGCCTGTGCTTGCTGTGCTGCCTGTGCTTGCTGCCTGTGCTTGCTGTGCTGCCTGTGCTTGCTGTTTGTGCTTGCTGTGCTGCCTGTGCTTGCTGCCTGTGCTTGCTGTGCTGCCTGTGCTTGCTGTGCTGCCTGTGCTTGCTGCCTGTGCTTGCTGTGCTGCCTGTTAGCGATGCATTTGATTTCGCCCATAACACGCGGTAATTCGGCAGTGGCATACGACAGTGCGTTGCTGTGTCACCTGTTTTTGGAGGCGCCGAGATTCGCGGATCATATGTTTACCTCGGCGGCCGGTGCATTGACCTGCGTCTCAGTAAGAGTAAGCATTGTAAACAAATGCGAGAGTGAATCTCGCCGAAGATCGGAGCAGGCTTTGCCTGTTGGAAAGAGGACGGAGCTTGACCCCTCTGCACTTCCCCCAGAATCGCTAAAACGAACACATCTCGTCGAGCTATTTTGCGGGTTTCTAACATGCCTGTGCCTGCTGTGCTGCCTGTGCTTGCTGTGCTGCCTGTGCTTGCTGCCTGTGCTTGCTGTGCTGCCTGTGCTTGCTGCCTGTGCTTGCTGTGCTGCCTGTGCTTGCTGCCTGTGCTTGCTGTGCTGCCTGTGCTTGCTGTTTGTGCTTGCTGTGCTGCCTGTGATTGCTGCCTGTGCTTGCTGTGCTGCCTGTGCTTGCTGCGCTGCTTGTGCTTGCTGTGCTGCCTGTGCTGCCTGTGCTTGCTGTCTGTGCTTGCTGTGCTGCCTGTGCTTGCTGCCTGTGCTATGCTGCCTGTGCTTGCTGTTTGTGCTTGCTGTGCTGCCTGTGCTTGCTGCCTGTGCTTGCTGTACTGCCTGTGCTTGCTGCGCTGCCTGTGCTTGCTGTGCTGCCTGTGCTTGCTGCCTGTGCTTGCTGTGCTGCCTGTGCTTGCTGCCTGTGCTTGCTATGCTGCCTGTGCAAGCTGCCTGTGCTTGCTGCGCTGCTTGTGCTTGCTGTGCTGCCTGTGCTTGCTGCCTGTGCTTGCTGTGCTGCCTGTGCTTGCTGTGCTGCCTGTGCTTGCTGCCTGTGCTTGCTGTGCTGCCTGTGCTTGCTGTTTGTGCTTGCTGTGCTGCCTGTGCTTGCTGCCTGTGCTTGCTGTGCTGCCTGTGCTTGCTGCCTGTGCTTGCTGTGCTGCCTGTGCTTGCTGTTTGTGCTTGCTGTGCTGCCTGTGCTTGCTGCCTGTGCTTGCTGTGCTGCCTGTGCTTGCTGTGCTGCCTGTGCTTGCTGCCTGTGCTTGCTGTGCTGCGTGTGCTTGCTGCCTGTGCTTGCTGTGCTGCCTGTGCTTGCTGCCTGTGCTTGCTATGCTGCCTGTGCAAGCTGCCTGTGCTTGCTGTGCTGCTTGTGCTTGCTGTGCTGCCTGTGCTTGCTGCCTGTGCAAGCTGCCTGTGCTAGCTGTTTGTGCTTGCTGTGCTGCCTGTGCTTGCTGCCTGTGCTTGCTGTACTGCCTGTGCTTGCTGCGCTGCCTGTGCTTGCTGTACTGCCTGTGCTTGCTGCCTGTGCTTGCTGTGCTGCCTGTGCTTGCTGCCTGTGCTTGCTGTGCTGCCTGTGCTTGCTGTTTGTGCTTGCTGTGCTGCCTGTGCTTGCTGCCTGTGCTTGCTGCCTGTGCTTGCTGTCTGTGCTTGCTGTGCTGCCTGTGCTTGCTGCCTGTGCTATGCTGCCTGTGCTTGCTGTTTGTGCTTGCTGTGCTGCCTGTGCTTGCTGCCTGTGCTTGCTGTGCTGCCTGTGCTTGCTGCCTGTGCTTGCTGCCTGTGCTTGCTGTGCTGCCTGTGCTTGCTGCCTGTGCTTGCTGTGCTGCCTGTGCTTGCTGCCTGTGCTTGCTGTGCTGCCTGTGCTTGCTGCCTGTGCTTGCTGTGCTGCCTGTGCTTGCTGTTTGTGCTTGCTGTGCTGCCTGTGCTTGCTGCCTGTGCTTGCTGCCTGTGCTTGCTGTCTGTGCTTGCTGTGCTGCCTGTGCTTGCTGCCTGTGCTATGCTGCCTGTGCTTGCTGTTTGTGCTTGCTGTGCTGCCTGTGCTTGCTGCCTGTGCTTGCTGTGCTGCCTGTGCTTGCTGCCTGTGCTTGCTGCCTGTGCTTGCTGTGCTGCCTGTGCTTGCTGCCTGTGCTTGCTGTGCTGCCTGTGCTTGCTGCCTGTGCTTGCTGTGCTGCCTGTGCTTGCTGCCTGTGCTGCCTGTGCTTGCTGTGCTGCCTGTGTTTGCTGTGCTGCCTGTGCTTGCTGCCTGTGCTTGCTGTGCTGCCTGTGCTTGCTGCCTGTGCTTGCTGTGCTGCCTGTGCTTGCTGCCTGTGCTTGCTGTGCTGCCTGTGCTTGCTGTGCTGCCTGTTAGCGATGCATTTAATTTTGCCCATAACACGCGGTAATTCGACAGTGGCACACGACAATGCGTTGCTGTGTCACCTGTTTTTGGAGGCGCCCAGAGTCGCGGATCATGTGTTTACCTCGGCGGCCGGTGCATTGACCTGCGTCTCAGTAAGAGTAAGCATTGTAAACAAATGCGAGAGTGAATCTCGCCGAAGATCGGAGCAGGCTTTGCCTGTTGGAAAGAGGACGGAGCTTGACCCCTCTGCACTTCCCCAAGAATCGCTAAAAAACGAACACATCTCGTCGAGCTATTTTGCGGGTTTCTAACATGCCTGTGCTTGCTGTGCTGCCTGTGCTTGCTGCCTGTGCTTGCTGTGCTGCCTGTGCTTGCTGCCTGTGCTGCCTGTGCTTGCTGTGCTGCCTGTGCTTGCTGCCTGTGCTTGCTGTGCTGCCTGTGCTTGCTGCCTGTGCTTGCTGTGCTGCCTGTGCTGCCTGTGCTTGCTGCCTGTGCTTGCTGTGCTGCCTGTGCTGCCTGTGCTTGCTGTCTGTGCTTGCTGTGCTGCCTGTGCTTGCTGCCTGTGCTTGCTGTTTGTGCTTGCTGTGCTGCCTGTGCTTGCTGCCTGTGCTTGCTGTACTGCCTGTGCTTGCTGCGCTGCCTGTGCTTGCTGTGCTGCCTGTGCTTGCTGCCTGTGCTTGCTGTGCTGCCTGTGCTTGCTGCCTGTGCTTGCTATGCTGCCTGTGCAAGCTGCCTGTGCTTGCTGTGCTGCCTGTGCTTGCTGCCTGTGCTTGCTGTGCTGCCTGTGCTTGCTGTGCTGCCTGTGCTTGCTGCCTGTGCTTGCTGTGCTGCCTGTGCTTGCTGCCTGTGCTTGCTGTGCTGCCTGTGCTTGCTGTTTGTGCTTGCTGTGCTGCCTGTGCTTGCTGCCTGTGCTTGCTGTGCTGCCTGTGCTTGCTGCCTGTGCTTGCTGTGCTGCCTGTGCTTGCTGTTTGTGCTTGCTGTGCTGCCTGTGCTTGCTGCCTGTGCTTGCTGTGCTGCCTGTGCTTGCTGTGCTGCCTGTGCTTGCTGCCTGTGCTTGCTGTGCTGCGTGTGCTTGCTGCCTGTGCTTGCTGTGCTGCCTGTGCTTGCTGCCTGTGCTTGCTATGCTGCCTGTGCAAGCTGCCTGTGCTTGCTGTGCTGCTTGTGCTTGCTGTGCTGCCTGTGCTTGCTGCCTGTGCAAGCTGCCTGTGCTAGCTGTGCTGCCTGTGCTGCCTGTGCTTGCTGCCTGTTGTTGCTGTGCTGCCTGTGCTTGCTGTGCTGCCTGTGCTTGCTGCCTGTGCTTGCTGTGCTGCCTGTGCTTGCTGCTTGTGCTTGCTGTGCTGCCTGTGCTTGCTGTTTGTGCTTGCTGTGCTGCCTGTGCTTGCTGCCTGTGCAAGCTGCCTGTGCTTGCTGTGCTGCCTGTGTTGCCTGTGCTTGCTGCCTGTGCTTGCTGTGCTGCCTGTGCTGCCCGTGCTTGCTGTCTGTGCTTGCTGTGCTGCCTGTGCTTGCTGCCTGTGCTATGCTGCCTGTGCTTGCTGTTTGTGCTTGCTGTGCTGCCTGTGCTTGCTGCCTGTGCTTGCTGTACTGCCTGTGCTTGCTGCGCTGCCTGTGCTTGCTGTACTGCCTGTGCTTGCTGCCTGTGCTTGCTGTGCTGCCTGTGCTTGCTGCCTGTGCTTGCTGTGCTGCCTGTGCTTGCTGTTTGTGCTTGCTGTGCTGCCTGTGCTTGCTGCCTGTGCTTGCTGTCTGTGCTTGCTGTGCTGCCTGTGCTTGCTGCCTGTGCTATGCTGCCTGTGCTTGCTGTTTGTGCTTGCTGTGCTGCCTGTGCTTGCTGCCTGTGCTTGCTGTGCTGCCTGTGCTTGCTGCCTGTGCTTGCTGCCTGTGCTTGCTGTGCTGCCTGTGCTTGCTGCCTGTGCTTGCTGTGCTGCCTGTGCTTGCTGCCTGTGCTTGCTGTGCTGCCTGTGCTTGTTGCGCTGCCTGTGCTTGCTGTGCTGCCTGTGCTTGCTGCCTGTGCTTGCTGTGCTGCCTGTGCTTGCTGCCTGTGCTTGCTGTGCTGCCTGTGCTTGCTGCCTGTGCTTGCTGTGCTGCCTGTGCTTGCTGCCTGTGCTTGCTGTGCTGCCTGTGCTTGCTGTTTGTGCTTGCTGTGCTGCCTGTGATTGCTGCCTGTGCTTGCTGTGCTGCTTGTGCTTGCTGCGCTGCTTGTGCTTGCTGTGCTGCCTGTGCTCGCTGTGCTGCCTGTGCTGCCTGTGCTTGCTGCCTGTGCTTGCTGCCTGTGCTGGCTGTGCTGCCTGTGCTTGCTGCCTGTGCTTGCTGTGCTTGCTATGCTGCCTGTGCAAGCTGCCTGTGCTTGCTGTGCTGCCTGTGCTTGCTGCCTGTGCTTGCTGTGCTGCCTGTGCTTGCTTCGCTGCCTGTGCTTGCTGTGCTGCCTGTGCTTGCTGCCTGTGCTTGCTGTGCTGCCTGTGCTTGCTGCCTGTGCTTGCTGTGCTGCCTGTGCTTGCTGTTTGTGCTTGCTGTGCTGCCTGTGCTTGCTGCCTGTGCTTGCTGTGCTGCCTGTGCTTGCTGCGCTGCTTGTGCTTGCTGTGCTGCCTGTGCTTGCTGCCTGTGCTTGCTGTGCTGCCTGTTAGCGATGCATTTGATTTCGCCCATAACACGCGGTAATTCGGCAGTGGCATACGACAGTGCGTTGCTGTGTCACCTGTTTTTGGAGGCGCCGAGATTCGCGGATCATATGTTTACCTCGGCGGCCGGTGCATTGACCTGCGTCTCAGTAAGAGTAAGCATTGTAAACAAATGCGAGAGTGAATCTCGCCGAAGATCGGAGCAGGCTTTGCCTGTTGGAAAGAGGACGGAGCTTGACCCCTCTGCACTTCCCCCAGAATCGCTAAAACGAACACATCTCGTCGAGCTATTTTGCGGGTTTCTAACATGCCTGTGCCTGCTGTGCTGCCTGTGCTTGCTGTGCTGCCTGTGCTTGCTGCCTGTGCTTGCTGTGCTGCCTGTGCTTGCTGTGCTGCCTGTGCTTGCTGCCTGTGCTTGCTGTGCTGCCTGTGCTTGCTGCCTGTGCTTGCTGTGCTGCCTGTGCTTGCTGCCTGTGCTTGCTGTGCTGCCTGTGCTTGCTGCGCTGCTTGTGCTTGCTGTGCTGCCTGTGCTTGCTGCCTGTGCTTGCTGTGCTGCCTGTGCTTGCTGCCTGTGCTTGCTGTGCTGCCTGTGCTTGCTGCCTGTGCTTGCTGTGCTGCCTGTGCTTGCTGTTTGTGCTTGCTGTGCTGCCTGTGCTTGCTGCCTGTGCTTGCTGCGCTGCTTGTGCTGCCTGTGCTTGCTGCCTGTGCTTGCTGTGCTGCCTGTGCTTGCTGTGCTGCCTGTGCTTGCTGCCTGTGCTTGCTGTGCTGCCCGTGCTTGCTGCCTGTGCTTGCTGTGCTGCCTGTGCTTGCTGCATGTGCTTGCTGTGCTGCCTGTGCTTGCTGCCTGTGCTTGCTGTGCTGCCTGTGCTTGCTGTGCTGCCTGTGCTTGCTATGATGCCTGTGTTTGCTGTGCTGCCTGTGCTCGCTGCCTGTGCTTGCTGTGCTGCCTGTGCTTGCTGCCTGTGCTTGCTGTGCTGCCTGTGCTGCCTGTGCTTGCTGTCTGTGCTTGCTGTGCTGCCTGTGCTTGCTGTTTGTGCTTGCTGTGCTGCCTGTGCTTGCTGTTTGTGCTTTCTGTGCTGCCTGTGCTGCCTGTGCTGCCTGTGCTTGCAGCCTGTGCTTGCTGTGCTGCCTGTGCTGCTTGTGCTTGCTGTCTGTGCTTGCTGTGCTGCCTGTGCTTGCTGCCTGTGCTTGCTGTGCTTGCTATGCTGCCTGTGCTTGCTGTCTGCCTGTGCTTGCTGTGCTGCCTGTGCTTGCTGCCTGTGCTTGCTGTGCTGCCTGTGCTTGCTGTTTGTGCTTGCTGTGCTGCCTGTGCTTGCTATGATGCCTGTGTTTGCTGTGCTGCCTGTGCTCGCTGCCTGTGCTTGCTGTGCTGCCTGTGCTTGCTGCCTGTGCTTGCTGTGCTGCCTGTGCTCGCTGTGCTGCCTGTGCTGCCTGTGCTTGCTGCCTGTGCTTGCTGCCTGTGCTTGCTGCCTGTGCTGGCTGTGCTGCCTGTGCTTGCTGCCTGTGCTTGCTGTGCTTGCTATGCTGCCTGTGCTAGCTGCCTGTGCTTGCTGTGCTGCCTGTGCTTGCTGCCTGTGCTTGCTGTGCTGCCTGTGCTTGCTGCGCTGCCTGTGCTTGCTGTGCTGCCTGTGCTTGCTGCCTGTGCTTGCTGTGCTGCCTGTGCTTGCTGCCTGTGCTTGCTGTGCTGCCTGTGCTTGCTGTTTGTGCTTGCTGTGCTGCCTGTGCTTGCTGCCTGTGCTTGCTGTGCTGCCTGTGCTTGCTGTGCTGCCTGTGCTTGCTGCCTGTGCTTGCTGTGCTGCCTGTTAGCGATGCATTTGATTTCGCCCATAACACGCGGTAATTCGGCAGTGGCATACGACAGTGCGTTGCTGTGTCACCTGTTTTTGGAGGCGCCGAGATTCGCGGATCATATGTTTACCTCGGCGGCCGGTGCATTGACCTGCGTCTCAGTAAGAGTAAGCATTGTAAACAAATGCGAGAGTGAATCTCGCCGAAGATCGGAGCAGGCTTTGCCTGTTGGAAAGAGGACGGAGCTTGACCCCTCTGCACTTCCCCCAGAATCGCTAAAACGAACACATCTCGTCGAGCTATTTTGCGGGTTTCTAACATGCCTGTGCCTGCTGTGCTGCCTGTGCTTGCTGTGCTGCCTGTGCTTGCTGCCTGTGCTTGCTGTGCTGCCTGTGCTTGCTGCCTGTGCTTGCTGTGCTGCCTGTGCTTGCTGCCTGTGCTTGCTGTGCTGCCTGTGCTTGCTGTTTGTGCTTGCTGTGCTGCCTGTGATTGCTGCCTGTGCTTGCTGTGCTGCCTGTGCTTGCTGCGCTGCTTGTGCTTGCTGTGCTGCCTGTGCTTGCTGCCTGTGCTTGCTGTGCTGCCTGTGCTTGCTGCCTGTGCTTGCTGTGCTGCCTGTGCTTGTTGCGCTGCCTGTGCTTGCTGTGCTGCCTGTGCTTGCTGCCTGTGCTTGCTGTGCTGCCTGTGCTTGCTGCCTGTGCTTGCTGTGCTGCCTGTGCTTGCTGCCTGTGCTTGCTGTGCTGCCTGTGCTTGCTGTTTGTGCTTGCTGTGCTGCCTGTGATTGCTGCCTGTGCTTGCTGTGCTGCCTGTGCTTGCTGCGCTGCTTGTGCTTGCTGTGCTGCCTGTGCTCGTTGTGCTGCCTGTGCTGCCTGTGCTTGCTGCCTGTGCTTGCTGCCTGTGCTGGCTGTGCTGCCTGTGCTTGCTGCCTGTGCTTGCTGTGCTTGCTATGCTGCCTGTGCAAGCTGCCTGTGCTTGCTGTGCTGCCTGTGCTTGCTGCCTGTGCTTGCTGTGCTGCCTGTGCTTGCTGCGCTGCCTGTGCTTGCTGTGCTGCCTGTGCTTGCTGCCTGTGCTTGCTGTGCTGCCTGTGCTTGCTGTGCTGCCTGTGCTTGCTGCCTGTGCTTGCTGTGCTGCCTGTGCTTGCTGTTTGTGCTTGCTGTGCTGCCTGTGCTTGCTGCCTGTGCTTGCTGCGCTGCTTGTGCTGCCTGTGCTTGCTGCCTGTGCTTGCTGTGCTGCCTGTGCTTGCTGCGCTGCCTGTGCTAGCTGTGCTGCCTGTGCTTGCTGCCTGTGCTTGCTGTGCTGCCCGTGCTTGCTGCCTGTGCTTGCTGTGCTGCCTGTGCTTGCTGCATGTGCTTGCTGTGCTGCCTGTGCTTGCTGCCTGTGCTTGCTGTGCTGCCTGTGCTTGCTGCCTGTGCTTGCTATGATGCCTGTGTTTGCTGTGCTGCCTGTGCTCGCTGCCTGTGCTTGCTGTGCTGCCTGTGCTTGCTGCCTGTGCTTGCTGTGCTGCCTGTGCTGCCTGTGCTTGCTGCCTGTGCTTGCTGTGCTGCCTGTGCTTGCTGTTTGTGCTTGCTGTGCTGCCTGTGCTTGCTGTTTGTGCTTTCTGTGCTGCCTGTGCTGCCTGTGCTGCCTGTGCTGCCTGTGCTTGCAGCCTGTGCTTGCTGTGCTGCCTGTGCTGCTTGTGCTTGCTGTCTGTGCTTGCTGTGCTGCCTGTGCTTGCTGCCTGTGCTTGCTGTGCTTGCTATGCTGCCTGTGCTTGCTGTCTGCCTGTGCTTGCTGTGCTGCCTGTGCTTGCTGCCTGTGCTTGCTGTGCTGCCTGTGCTTGCTGTTTGTGCTTGCTGTGCTGCCTGTGCTTGCTATGATGCCTGTGTTTGCTGTGCTGCCTGTGCTTGCTGCCTGTGCTTGCTGTGCTGCCTGTGCTTGCTGTGCTGCCTGTGCTTGCTGCCTGTGCTTGCTGTGCTGCCTGTGCTTGCTGTTTGTGCTTGCTGTGCTGCCTGTGCTTGCTGCCTGTGCTTGCTGCGCTGCTTGTGCTGCCTGTGCTTGCTGCCTGTGCTTGCTGTGCTGCCTGTGCTTGCTGCGCTGCCTGTGCTAGCTGTGCTGCCTGTGCTTGCTGCCTGTGCTTGCTGTGCTGCCCGTGCTTGCTGCCTGTGCTTGCTGTGCTGCCTGTGCTTGCTGCATGTGCTTGCTGTGCTGCCTGTGCTTGCTGCCTGTGCTTGCTGTGCTGCCTGTGCTTGCTGCCTGTGCTTGCTATGATGCCTGTGTTTGCTGTGCTGCCTGTGCTCGCTGCCTGTGCTTGCTGTGCTGCCTGTGCTTGCTGCCTGTGCTTGCTGTGCTGCCTGTGCTGCCTGTGCTTGCTGCCTGTGCTTGCTGTGCTGCCTGTGCTTGCTGTTTGTGCTTGCTGTGCTGCCTGTGCTTGCTGTTTGTGCTTTCTGTGCTGCCTGTGCTGCCTGTGCTGCCTGTGCTGCCTGTGCTTGCAGCCTGTGCTTGCTGTGCTGCCTGTGTTGTTTGTGCTTGCTGTCTGTGCTTGCTGTGCTGCCTGTGCTTGCTGCCTGTGCTTGCTGTGCTTGCTATGCTGCCTGTGCTTGCTGTCTGCCTGTGCTTGCTGTGCTGCCTGTGCTTGCTGCCTGTGCTTGCTGTGCTGCCTGTGCTTGCTGTTTGTGCTTGCTGTGCTGCCTGTGCTTGCTATGATGCCTGTGTTTGCTGTGCTGCCTGTGCTCGCTGCCTGTGCTTGCTGTGCTGCCTGTGCTTGCTGCCTGTGCTTGCTGTGCTGCCTGTGCTTGCTGCATGTGCTTGCTGTGCTGCCTGTGCTTGCTGCCTGTGCTTGCTGTGCTTGCTATGCTGCCTGTGCTTGCTGTCTGCCTGTGCTTGCTGTGCTGCCTGTGCTTGCTGCCTGTGCTTGCTGTGCTGCCTGTGCTCGCTGTTTGTGCTTGCTGTGCTGCCTGTGCTTGCTATGATGCCTGTGTTTGCTGTGCTGCCTGTGCTCGCTGCCTGTGCTTGCTGTGCTGCCTGTGCTTGTTGCGCTGCCTGTGCTTGCTGTGCTGCCTGTGCTTGCTGCCTGTGCTTGCTGTGCTGCCTGTGCTTGCTGCCTGTGCTTGCTGTGCTGCCTGTGCTTGCTGCCTGTGCTTGCTGTGCTGCCTGTGCTTGCTGCCTGTGCTTGCTGTGCTGCCTGTGCTTGCTGTTTGTGCTTGCTGTGCTGCCTGTGATTGCTGCCTGTGCTTGCTGTGCTGCCTGTGCTTGCTGCGCTGCTTGTGCTTGCTGTGCTGCCTGTGCTCGTTGTGCTGCCTGTGCTGCCTGTGCTTGCTGCCTGTGCTTGCTGCCTGTGCTGGCTGTGCTGCCTGTGCTTGCTGCCTGTGCTTGCTGTGCTTGCTATGCTGCCTGTGCAAGCTGCCTGTGCTTGCTGTGCTGCCTGTGCTTGCTGCCTGTGCTTGCTGTGCTGCCTGTGCTTGCTGCGCTGCCTGTGCTTGCTGTGCTGCCTGTGCTTGCTGCCTGTGCTTGCTGTGCTGCCTGTGCTTGCTGCCTGTGCTTGCTGTGCTGCCTGTGCTTGCTGTTTGTGCTTGCTGTGCTGCCTGTGCTTGCTGCCTGTGCTTGCTGCGCTGCTTGTGCTGCCTGTGCTTGCTGCCTGTGCTTGCTGTGCTGCCTGTGCTTGCTGCGCTGCCTGTGCTTGCTGTGCTGCCTGTGCTTGCTGCCTGTGCTTGCTGTTTGTGCTTGCTGTGCTGCCTGTGCTTGCTGCCTGTGCTTGCTGTGCTGCCTGTGCTTGCTGCATGTGCTTGCTGTGCTGCCTGTGCTTGCTGCCTGTGCTTGCTGTGCTGCCTGTGCTTGCTGCCTGTGCTTGCTATGATGCCTGTGTTTGCTGTGCTGCCTGTGCTCGCTGCCTGTGCTTGCTGTGCTGCCTGTGCTTGCTGCCTGTGCTTGCTGTGCTGCCTGTGCTTGCTGCCTGTGCTTGCTGTGCTGCCTGTGCTTGCTGCCTGTGCTTGCTGTGCTCCTCGTTTTATTTTTTTTCCCTTTCGTTTTGTTCGGGACGTGATCGGGACACTAAAAAATGGAGAACTCGCGTGCTCCCCCGTCCTTGGAGGACTTCATCCGCCAAGTGGTAGCCGAAATTGCAAGAGGCGTAATGCCGGCTACCCCGAAGATTATTAATGCAACGACACCTCCTCTTTTGGATATGGTGCCGCAATTCCGTGGTACCGAACTGAATGACGACGCTAATGCTTGGTGCAACGAAGTGGAACATATCACTCGTGATTCGACCCCGCAACAGCGGTTGGGTGCCGCCACCCATGCGCTTGCGGGTTCTGCTAAAGCATGGTACCAAGAATGGAAAGGGAGACCCCGAACGTGGGACAAATTCAAGGAGGACTTGTGCGCCATTTTCGGTCCGCAGAAGAAACTCCACGAATGCTTGCTACGGGCGCTGACCTATAACAGCGACGACGCGACCACGTACGTGGAATATGCAAGGAAAAAAGTGGGCTATCTCGAGTAGGCGCGTGTAGCATTTTGACCCGATGAATTGGTGGAGCTGACAATAAGCACAATCACAGATCAGAACGTGCGACAGGCCATGCTGTCCGCGAATTGCGCGACGCCATCGGCGCTGATCACGGGCACGACCAATTTCGTAAAAGAAACGAAACCAAGGGAAAGATTTGCACGCAATGGCGGAGAACGCGCTCCGAACCGACAAGACGGCAGATGCTACCAATGCCATGAGCTGGGACATTAACGGGTGAATTGCCCGAAAAGGAGAAAATTATTACCGCAACGGGAAACTCCCAGCGTAACTAACTGCAATTTTTGCAAAAAGAGGGGCCATACCGAATCGCAATGTTGGGCGAAGCAGCGAACTGCCCAAAACCATCATGGTTCGAAGAAACCCGATGCCAACGTGTGCTACTCAGTAGAACACAAACTGACACCAATACTATTGAGACAGATGATCGTACGACGCTGTTTGATCGACAATGGCGCAACATGTTCCCTCGTGAGAGAAAGTGTTGCCGACCGGGCAAACTGCAAAGTAAACGCGTACACGACGACAATACAAGGACTGCGTGAGTCTAGCACGACGACCGTCGGATGCACATCAGCATTAATTCAGACGGAGAATGTGTCCACTGAGTTGGATTTGTTTGTTGTCCCGGATACTGCAATACCGTACGAGGTCATCATCGGGAAGAATGTCCTGGTGCATGCCGATCTACGCATTGTCACGGAACCTGATGGGACGACGAGGCTTCAACGGTGCGGACTTGTCACGGCAGAAAGGAACGAGGCTACAACGAAGGCACCGTGCTTCACACTCGACGTTGCGAACGATTCTCTTAGAGATCTTTTAAGAAAATTCGAGCAAATGTTGACCACAGGCAATCACGTGCGGTCCGTAAGTACGGCGGAACTCAAAATAATTACTCGGGAGAACAAGGTAATAAATTACCACCCTTACCGTCTGTCACTTTCGGAACGGGAGAAATTAAGGGGGATCATAGATGACCTCATAAGTAACGGCATAATACGCGAAAGCAACTCGCCGTTTGCAAGCCCCGTTATCTTAGTGAAAAATAAAAATGGAGAGGACCGTCTGTGCGTGGATTTCGGGGCGTTAAATAGAATTACGGTTCAAGACAGATACCCTTTACCACTAATCGACGATCAATTGGATCGTTTGGGAAAGGGTAGGGTATTTACTACGATAGACATGGCCGCGGGGTTTCACCAAATACCCATTGCCGCCGATTCAATTTGTAAAACTGCGTTTGTTACCCCCGACGGGCATTATGAGTATATCCGTATGCCCTTCGGCCTTTGTAATGCGCCCGCTGTTTTTCAGAGAGCCATTAACGCGGCTCTAGGCAACCTAAGAAATAGCATCGCATTAGTCTATATGGACGATATTTTGATCCCATCGCAAACGGTCGAAGAAGGGCTACAGAGTTTAGAGCGCGTGTTGGAGGTATTGGACAAGGCAGGATTCACGTTAAACATCGCAAAATGTAAATTTTTTGAAACTTCGATCAATTACCTGGGTCGAGAGATATCATCCGAAGGCATAAAGCCAGGCAAAGAAAAAGTTAAAGCCCTAGTAGAATCACCAGTTCCGAACAATGTGAAGCAGATAAGACAATTTATTGGCCTAGCGAGTTATTTCCGGAAGTTTGTACCTGAATTCGCGGTGCGAACGGCGTGCTTGACCAAATTAACAAAACATAATGAGCCGTGGGTATGGGGTAAAGAACAGGAAGAAGCGCGACCGTACATCATAGACAAACTGAGTACACACCCTTTGCTCGTAATATTCGACCCAACGCGAGATACGGAGCTCCACACCGACGCTAGTTCCTTTGGATATGGTGCAATCCTCTTCCAAAGAGTGGAAAAGGAACTACGCGTGGTCGCATATTTTAGTCGTCGTACCAGCCCAGAGGAATCGCGCTATCATTCGTATGAACTAGAGACACTCGCGATTGTGAACGCACTGAAATACTTCCGCGTATATCTGCTTGGTATGCAGTTTAAAATTGTCACCGACTGTAATGCCATTAAGGCTACGCAAAACAAAAAAGATTTATTACCACGCGTAGCTCGTTGGTGGATATTTCTACAAGACATTTCCTTTGATCTTGAATATAGGAAAGGCAAATACGTAGAGCACGTGGATTATTTAAGTAGAAATCCGTGTAAAAACTATCGCGTAAACGTAATTTGTGAGGGCTCCTGGCTAGAAATCGCGCAGAAAAATGATGAAGAAACGCAAAACATGATCGAGCGGGTAAAGTCGAACGAAACTGTTATTACGGATTTCGAGCTAAGAGACGGTATACTGTGTCGAAAAACACTCCGGGACAGAGGCCGAGTGATCTACCGAAGTTTTGTCCCGAAGGGAAGCCGCATTGGTTTGTTGCGTCTGTACCATGACGAAAACTGTCATGCAGGCTTTGAAAAAACATACGACCGCATCGCGAAAAAATACTGGTTCCCAAAAATGCTAAGATTTGTCCGTAAGGACATCGATCACTGCATTACTTGCGTAGTATGCAAACGACAGACCGGACCGAAACAAGGGAAATTGCACCCAATTGAAAAGAAGCCTTTCCCCTTCGACACGATACACTGTGACTGTGTCGGTCCATTTGAAAAAACGAAAGATGGATATGAACACCGCCGTATAGTTAGCAGACAACTATCACCGATTTCGCTTATTTTGGTCCCAATCGTTTACGATAGATTACGCAAGTTTACGCAATCGATTTCAGAGTTTACGAAATCGTAGTTTGCCCGTAATTAACAATTTCGAGAATGGGGTAATGTAGGTCTTGCAAGCGCCGCCAGTGGCCGAAAGCAGAAGCTGACCAGATGCGGAACCTGACGAAATATCTTTTACGTATCTCGTGTGCAACGGTCTCAATCGTTTACGAATAGTTTTCGCAAGCTGCTGTATCAATTTCGGAGTTTACGAAATCGTATTTTGGCCGTAATTAACAATTTCGGGAATGGGGTAATGTAGATCATGCGAGCGCCTCCAGTGGCCGAAAGCAGAAGCTGACCAGATGCGGAACTTGGCAAAATAATTTTGACGTATCTCGTGTGTAACGGTCTCAATCGTTTACGAATAGTTTTCGCAAGCTGCTGTATTGATTTCGGAGTTTACGAAATCGTATTTTGGCCGTAATTAACAATTTCGGGAATGGGGTAATGTAGATCTTGCGAGCGCCTCCAGTGGCCGAAAGGAGAAGCTGACCAGATGCAAACTCTAGCGAAATAATTTTGGCGTATCTCGTGTGTAATGGTCTCAATCGTTTACGAATAGTTTTCGCAAGCTGCTGTATCAATTTCGGTGTTTACGAAATCGTATTTTGGCCGTAATTAACAATTTCGGGAATGGGGTAATGTAGATCTTGCGAGCGCCTCCAGTGGCCGAAAAGAGAACCTGACCAGATGCAAACTCTGGCGAAATAATTTTGACGTATCTTGTGTGTAACAGTCTCAATCGTTTACGAATAGTTTTCGCAAGCTGCTGTATCGATTTCGGAGTTTACGAAATCGTAGTTTGCCTGTAATTAACAATTTAATAATCGGCTATCGTGCAGCGTTGATTTGCTCGCAAGCGCCGACGTTTCCCGAAGGGAGAAGCTGACCAGATACAGAAAGTGGCGAAATAACTTTGACGTATCTCGTGTGTAATGGTCTCAGTCGTTTACGAATAGTTTACGCAAGCTGCTGTATCGATTTCAGAGTTTACGAAATCATAATTTGCCCGTAATTAACATTTTCAGAATCGGCTATCGTGCAGTGTTGATTTGCTCGCAAGCGCCTCCGTTGGCCGAAGGGAGAAGCTGATCAGATGTATACCCTGACCAAGTAGTTTTGACTTTTGACGTATCTCACGTCTTCCATCGACAAGTAGTACAAGAAAAATATTGTATCGTGGAATTGAGCAATGGGTTGCAAGTGATTCCAACCTGTTGGTTAAATGCCAACAAAAGTGTAAGCAAATGGCCAGGCGACGTCAAGACGCTGAACAAATTAGAGAAATTAATAATTTCCGAGGCTTTATCTCAAACCTCGTGAGAGGATTGTGCAGTTATTAGCGTTGCTTTGGGTCGACAGGTATGTATAGTGGATATTATTAATAATGTGTGTATGTGTTTATATATAATATAGATGTCTATATTTTTTATACCTAGAAGACCTGTTGATGTCATAATAATAAACAATTATAAACTTTGTAGATGATTGAGTATGGGCCCAAGAAAAATTAAATGAGGCACAGGACACATCTGATGTTTTCTATTCGGATGAGCTCTTGGAATATGAGTTAGCTGCGGCCTTAAAAAACCGAAGGAGGGCTACGGTCAAAAGGGTCATATCCTCCGAAGAAGAGAGTATGGAGTCCATATCTAAAAACCCAAGAAAAAATCAACATATGACGACACATTCACAGACGAGCGGAGAGTACATTAACCAATCTACTAATAACACCTGTAATGCTTGAACCCTTATTCGATTCATCAACACCTGGCGGTTTGACATTCATTGCATATGATGAGAATGAACCCCCTACCACTGTTTACATAGCCATGGAGGTAAGCTTCATATTATCGGAGTGTATTCATAATAATCATGATTATTGCAAATGTTTCTCATCTTTTTCTAATGTCCCTTAGCTACTGAAACTATTGCAGCTCAAGGCAGTGCCTGTGGAGACTGGGAGCATCATCCATACACCTTAGAAATTGGTAAATAAAACAAATAAACCATTCATATCAATGCTTCTACCTTCTGTTTTCCATATTTTAGGATTTCAAAATATGTTTACATAATGCTGTCTACGATATCTTTACAAATAAAGGATCTGAACACAAAAGTCGATTTTTTGTTGGAGCCCAAAAATTAAAATGCCGAAATTGATGAGGACGAATCACCCGAAAATGAATTGCAGCGGGTTCCCATAGTGCAAAGTATGGATGATTTGGCCTCGTTTGAGCCCAAACTTGAACAGACTGAATTTTAGAAAAAATTGGTAATTATTTTTTAATTACATGTGCTTCTAAAGTACCATTATTGCTCTACAACGAAAAAAGTAATATCTTTCGTGGTACAAAATATAATAAAAACCATCTATAACATTTCCTCCCAACAGCTGATGTTTCCTGAACATGTTGTTGTCAGCATCAAAAGCATTGAAGTCACGCCACTGCTCATTTGTGTATAATGCCTATTCAGATGAATGTTTGTACTATTACAGTTTCTATGGGCGTGGGCGTGGGCATGGGCATGGGTAAAGGTAAAGGATATATAAGGATAGGTTTGGTGCATGTCCGCGAGAGAATCATTATTTCATGTTTTTACGTTAATTCCACAATACTCTTTCTCGCCTATGAAGGAATCAATACATGGTGTTTTTTTGTGTTGAATTCACATCTCTCTCGCTATAACTATCAATTTTATTGGTTCATATTGATCTGCAATACTCTTTTGCTTTCACAATATTTCTATTATAACTTATATTAATTAGTTGCTGTTTTGATCTGCCTTTTATGTACACATGATAACATCATGAAATTTTTCAGATTCGTCGACTTAAATATTGTTGGCCCAGGTAAGCTGACTATGTGCGTAGTGTTACGGCCCGGCGTTATATTTTCAAATTTTTATACCCTTGTATGAGGCTTGCGTAAGCATTGCGAAATCTAGCCCATATGAGTGGACCGTTTTTGGTAGTAGTATTAATAGTTTTTCGTCGTAATGTTAATAGTTGTCCGTCTCCGGGCCGTAGCAGACCGACGAACCTTGGGATCACCAGCGCCCGGGTGCGCACGTGTGTGTGCGTGTATGTGACAGATACACATTAGGTTAAGTGAGCGAAGGACTCGTTAGTTTATAAGAGACCCGCGAATAGGTAAACTACAGTTCTGTTCACATTTTAAGTTCCTTTTCTTTTGATTTATAGTAACCGACGACAAATGTTTATTTTTAGTTAGTTACAAGTACACTCCTAGCACTGATTGCTCCTCGTAATGGTCAAACGGCAATTTCGCTTAATTCCGATTAAAGGAAACATTCATTATTCTTTTCGTAATTCACATTCTAAGTTCCTTTTTCTTTTGATTCATTATTAATCGCCCGAGTAGCGAGTTGCGCACGAACACCTAATGCCGGGATGATAACCGCTACGTAGCAATATTCGGCAATAACAAAACTGCGAGCCGCTGACCCAACCGTGAAGGGAGGGGATGCGGAAGACGTCCTTCTCGCGCGCAGCTACCGGCTCGCGACGCAAACCTCGTGGCAGTTGGCTGTAAAATCGCGAGGTGCGTAGACTCCTGCCCGGGGGTTATTATAATTTATCTTTGAACTTAATCGTGCATATTCTTGCAGTATCACGAAGGACTCAGTACTCCCCGTTAAAGATTAGTGTTTAGTTGAGCAAGGGACTCATTTGTGTTTAAAAATTAATCGAGTTTATTTGTATTTAGAAATAAGAGCACATTGTAATATTATTTTTGCACCACGTGGCCGGCGCTTCACGCCGAGCCTCGAGCGTTCATTTCATCTAAGTTCATTTCTTTTCTTTAGTTTTCTTTAGTTTATTTGTCTTTCTTTAATTTAATCGGAATAAGATTCATTAATAAGACCAAAATCAGCTGTAGCTTGTAGAGTTCTACCAATAACCAAGTGCTTGCTTCCCGAACACGCTCGTTGAGCGTTAGGCTTAATGGGTTAACCACCGATATTCATTTTGTATTTCAATCCGAAGGTACACATCAAGCGATTACGAGCGAACCGAAAAGAGTGAAAAACAGCGTGCGAGACAAATCATTGTACGGAAAGAGAGAGAGCGAGTGAAAGAGCGTGTGCGCAGCATTACGGGTAAGAACTTTCCAGCATCTTTCCATGCGATGAAATGAACCTGCCGACCGCAATTACGTCTTAGCGCAGGCTTTGAATTTCTCAGGCGTAAAGGGTTAGAATTCAAAACGTTCAATTAATACCGAACAATCGCGAACACTCTGTAATATACTGTAGTTGCGCAAGCGTCGCCCGCGTGACGAGCAAGCGTTGTCGTACACACGGTTTTACTTTCTCTGTAATAAGATCTATTTCAATCCACATTATAATCTCACGAAATGTAAGAGAGCAACGTATTCTATCAATATAGATTCAGTCAAGTATAACTAAATTCAATCGCTTTATTAACAACTAACATTCTGACTCAAACTAACACCTGACCAGAAAGCGAGAGAAAGAAAGAGAGAAAGAGATCGAATAAAACCTGTACTGGTTTAGGAGGCCGCGGATCCTATAAGTCCTGCCGATATCTACCAGCCTGTAGCTTTACATTAAAGGGGGAAATTAGATATCTCGAATTAGATACAATTAATATCTGTATTAAGGCTATCAAACATATCGAGCGTTACACCGGGTAAGGAGAGGCCGCTCGCCATTTCAGTAACTTTACCCGGACGTAACAGTAGCAGCTGTAATATCCCGAGTACTTGCAGACGGAATGGTAGTAAATTTCAGTTGGCAGGGCCGCTTGCAAAAGCAAAGCTTTCCAAAATTGCGGACTGCGAACTTATTCCAAAGTATTTTCCTACAGATATACATTATTAATAATCTTTTAATAATCACTAATATTCTTTTATTATTTTATAGTAGCCTGTATGGCCGTTGGCAATAATAAGTTGAAAAAGGCGGAAGTAAATGACGTCATTGGCAAGTGGTTCACTCAAGCAAAAACGAGAATTGAGCGAAAAATGAAATCTTAATAAATAGAATTGAGACTAGGTTAAGATTTTGTTATATTTACTATTATATTTAGTGTAGTTTTTATATTTACTGTTATATTTAATGTAAATATTTTATATGTATTTTTATATTTAGTGTAATGTAATATTTCATTAATAAAAATAATATATTGTAAAACAAATTTTCTTGAATTATTCATAATGTAAAACAGAATCATATGTAGGATATAATATTGAATGAATATTCTTAGGACCTTGATGCAATATTCTGTGTCATCTTCCTGCAATATTCCCGCAAATTTCAAGGGGGCTGACATAGGAATATTGCAGCAATATTCCTACAATACTCCGACAATGTGACCTGCAAGGTTCAGCATTGCAAAGTAATATTTGTGCTACATGCCAACAAAATTCCTTGCTGTCGTGAAATTTACAATTTCAGAATCAGCTATCATGCAGCTTCTCCCTTTTATGTTATCGCGATCGAGTTTTTGCTCGATCCGTGGCTGCCGGAAGGAGGCTGGGAAGAGCCTCTTGAAAAGTGTGGGCGAGAAGTTCTATGACACTATTTGATGCACAACCTGTTCTTGTTCTTTATTTTTACCTTCTACACTTTGTTTCTGATAAGCGCGTAATATATGCAATGTGGCCGACGCGCGTATGAGTTTGAAATTCTCAAAAGAAGAATAGTACACTATGTACAAAAGTTTCTGACTATATCGAGAGACACGTGCTTTCGGTTTCGATGGCGGAACAAGAAGACCGCCGCGCCTGGGAAGGGGAAACCGCTCAGCCGTCTTCCCAGGCTCGTCTGTGTACGACAAGGTGGTGTGTGCGCCAATCAGACGCCTAATACGGCTGATGTACACACACACATTAAAGGTGCTCCCTGACTGTGAGCGCGGGAACGCGGTGTCTTCCGGGCGCCATGCAGTCTGCCGCATGGCGCTAACCCGCGTACCAACGGCAGTGCGTCACGTCACGCTCACGCGCTTAATAGAACGGGCGCGCAATTTAACCTCAGAGGTGTACAAGTCCCAATCCTCAACACTCTATGTCCGAAGAGCGATTCTCGCCTCGGCCAACGGCGGCGCTTGCGAGCTGCACGTTAGCCGATCCTGAAATTGTTAATAACGAGCAAAATACAATTTCGTAAACTCCGAAATCGATACAGCAGATTGCGAAAACTATTCGTAAACGATTGAGACCGTTACACACGAGATACGTCAAAACTATTTCGCCAGAGTTTGCATCTGGTCAGCTTCGCTCCCCGGCCACGGTGGCGCTGCGCGGTAGCAGACGATAATTACTAGATATTAAAATTGTTAATTACAGGCAAACTACGATTTCGTAAACTCTGAAATCGATTGCGTAAACTTGCGTAAACTATTCGTAAACGATTGAGACGAAAATAGCCGAAACCTATGATAGTTGTCTGGTAACTATACGGCGGTCGCAGGCTCCCTTATAGAGAAATTAAAGACAAACAAGCCCATACTCCTATCGCTGTCGGTACAATAGGTATTTGCACGGATGCATGTGGGTAAACGATGACGGGATCTCGATAGGTACACAAACGTTATTTAAAAACAGCTGAGGTACACGGAGGGTCACGGTCGCAGCAATAACTCAGATTAGGAAACACTTTGATTGGAGCTTCGAACAGGCCCCCTCCTTTCGTTCACTCCGCAGTTGCGTCGGTTGATTGGTTCGTGGGCTGTGCCCATTTGACTTTCTTTACTTCCTCCTTGCCTTGTTACGGGTGGTGTGCCCGTTTTTCCATCTAACGCCGTATCTCGTGTCCGCCGCTTCGCCTGCCGTTGTTTCTAGGGCCGTGCCGGCTTCCACGTCGGTGGCTTCGGCGACGTCGCTGAGCCCTGCGGGTCCCGACTTGGAGTCGGTCCGGGGAGTGAGCCGGAGTTCTGGGCGAACGCCTCACCACATACCCATGGTGTTGCTCTGGTAGAGGTTTATGGGGGCGACCGTAACACCCCCCCCCCCCCTTGGGGCGGTCCAATGTCCGCATTGGATGTTCTTGGCGGCAAGTCCTGGTCGCCCAGGAGGTTGTTAAAAAGATCCTCATCAAAAGTGTTGAAGAATTCCTGGTCCCATTCTGGTTCTTCTTCTCCGTGTCGTCCTTCCTCCGATTGTATCGGGACCGGTGGCAGGGTTGGTGCCTCCACATTTGGGCGGTAAATGTAGTGTGGCCCGTAGTAGGGTGGCGGGGGTGGTCGGCTGTCTCTAGTATGCTGCGTCGTTCTCATGTTTGTTTCCATGGGTGGAACAAGCCCGATTACGGGGAGTTGCAAATACAACGGTAGGAAACATACCGGGAAATGCGGGGCGTTCGGCGCCAGTCCTTCTTCCGAAACTCCTTCCATTACTGCACTTTTCAATATGGGTTTTTACTGTTTGTCACCTTCTGATATCACTTTTTACACTGACAAGTACAAGGACGTCCGGTCTTTTATAAGTTCGGTTCAGCCCTGCGAAAAAGCTTGAGTGACAGTTGCAAGTCCTTCATTCTGCTTGAATCTAAACATTTCTGACCTTGCTGATTAAATGATGGCTTCATCACTGGAGACTTCCTACCCCCATTTCTCACGCCAGGGCCCGGTCTCCAAACTCCTTGTCGTACATCTTATCGGTGTTTAGTGCTAAGATGGTTTCATATAACATTTCCGTTTCGATCCCTTTTTGTTTATATCGGTCGGCATACCATAAGTATAGTGCTGTGCATTTGTAGCATTCCGATGCTGGGCGGGAGACAAATATTGGTGTACCGCATGTCCTACATTTCAAGGGTTTGGCGTAGGTGCCTACCAATGCGTGTATAAATGCCGGCAGATATCCCGACTCTCCATTTTCGTTTTGCAGGTATCCTGTACACGCCGGGCAAAATAAATTGTGGGGGTCTCGTGTCGTCGGGTTTGTTGTTGAGCATCCCCCTTTGAGACATTGTGCCTTTTCGAGGTTTGCCATTGTTCTGGCAATGTCCCCTGAGCTGGTATATTTCATCTGTAATCACATGCGTATTCGCACCTATAGTTCTATATATTTATGTATTAGCTTTGTGTAGTTATTCGCAGTGTATATTCTGCGATTTTATCGAGAAGCGTGTTTCCTGTGATATCTTGGGGTAAACACTCGTGAATCCCGATGTGGTGGTAGGGGTGTCTACGTTTTCCGGTGGGACGAGGCTGGTGTTCGCCTCCTCAGCCTGTGGGACCGTGTTTTGGCGTCTGGACTCGTCACCATC
Source organism: Priocnemis perturbator (assembly GCA_963942575.1). Classification (NCBI taxonomy): domain Eukaryota; kingdom Metazoa; phylum Arthropoda; class Insecta; order Hymenoptera; family Pompilidae; genus Priocnemis; species Priocnemis perturbator. The sequence goes on from CAWWDK010000097.1 coordinate 312,289, forward strand.
CGGTGTGCGGTTCCTAAGATGTATCAGGACGTTAGTCACTGAGTCCCTTACAGCGCCTATCGGATGTATGCCCCACCCGTAGACGTTATGTAATGCGTAACCATGTAGTGCAGTGTCGATCGCAAATTTTACTGTTTTGATGGCGATCCATATTCCGAATAATCCTGCACTGAAGGTACCGAAACACGTAAACCATTGCCATATTCTGGACTAGGTGGAGGAAGCTATTTTCTCGAAGGTTTTTTCATCAAACATATATATCAGAGATATGCCTTGCATATTTACCTTTTGTCCAGACATTCCTCTAGCTATGGTATTTAGTACGGCAGGTCTTTCGGCTGGAAACATTATATGATTCCTTAGCTGTTCGAGATCTTGCGTGGAGTAAATCCCTGATGTTGCTACTTCGGCGGGATTCGTATAGATCCATGATTGCATTACCGCTGGCTGTAATTCGTTGGGTGCCACTGCCGAGGTAGCTGAGGGCGTTATTTTGTACCATACGCCATCCAAATAATACATTAATGGAATATAGGGGTTGCAGTCAACCTGGGTTCCCGTATTCAGTAGAATATGGCTTTTAGGAGCTGTTACGTCCGGGCGTCGCGATAAGTCGATCTAAAGATTGTCAAGCATTGAACTGTGTGTGTTCGAGCGGTCGACCGTTCCGCCCGGGAGCAACGCGTGAATACTTAAAACTAAAGGATATAAACCGAAAAGATGATTATATGTTTATATCGATGACCGAATAGAATAATGACGCGAAGACGAAATCAATCTACTCGATCTGCAGGACTTATAGGATTCTCTCTCTTATCAACCCGTACAGGTTGCTGAGTTGTTACGTGTTGTATTCCAGTACAGATAATGTTAGTTATAGCGCATGCAAAGAAAATAAAAGGATAAATCGGATACAGTGTGAAAAAGCAAAGTGTATATTCTTTGATGACTGTTCAGGTGCAGATACAAAGGTGATTTGATTTGAAAGCAGACTTCTGACACCAATTCCACGGTTAGAAGTGGGTATAAAGAAACAGAAATATAGAATAAAATACATATATACACAGAAAGAAGGAGTATCCCACTGCTAACATCAATTCCACGTTTCTAACAATGGGTACAATGTTCGGTCTTGAATCGGAGTATTGGTATAATAAGAAACAGAAAGCCTAACTATTACGCAATGTTCGGTAGTACAATTCGCCGGTATGCAACGCGTGGTATAATCGTGGTTTGAACGAAGTAGCTCGTTTTACGCGTGATATTCGTCATATAATTGATACAGAGTATTCTCGTAGAATAAAACAGTTTTCGATCGCCCAGCGCTCAGAGCACACGGCACGAGATCGCCTCTACAACTATTGCCCTAGGTTTCCCGTAATACATGTACTGGGGGCAAGAGTCGGGCCAGAAATCATGATCTAGCTGGTTAATTGGAATATTCTTACCGTGCTGCTGGAAACGCTCAGACAATCTTTGACCTCTCTCTCTCTCTCTCTCTCTCTCTCTCTCTCTCTCACGCTCGCTCGATGGTATGTCGCTCGCTGTGTTACTCTCTCTCTCTCGCTCTCGCTCTTAGTTCGGTTGTATGTCGGTGGAAATTTGTATGCGCTATTACGATGAGTACCTTCGAATCGTAAAAAGGTATTAATAAACGATTAGGCTTGAAATGGCCTAAGCTCTCGTGTTATCGGAGCTGTAGATGTTACTCGCGAAGAGACTCCTCAGACCGGTCTAGATGTTTAAATCAGTCTAAATACAATACCAATTCCTCACCGAGAGAAGACTTGTGCGGAAGTGTTACTTAGTATAATAATATAATGTTCTTTATAAATGAAACTTATATGCTAACGGGCTCGGCGCAATTGGCCGACCACGTGCCGGAAATAACGCGGATCGCACTATTCGCACTCTAGATTAGAATTCGAAACCAAAAAGAAAAACAAAAGAAATATGAGTCCTTGCTCTTATTAATAGCTAGATTTTAACACTACGATTTAACGAGGATCAATGAGTCTCTGATTAAACTGTAAGAATTTGCACAGATTAGCTCACAAAGAATAAACTAAGATATCCTCGGACAGAGGACTACGCACCTCGCGACTATACAGCCAACTGCGACGATGATCGCGTCTCGAGGTGGTTCCTAGGCTGGCTCAGAGGAAGTTTTTAGGCCCCTCTCACAGAATCGGCCACATAGCGGTCGACGATATATACAAACATTCGGCTGGCTATGTACAGTGAGACGCTGGTTTTGTTCGTTAGTCTCTTTCTCTAATTAACAGATTTTATTATGAGTGCAAGTCGATCTCGGCACGTAGGAACTTAGTAACTCTCAAGCGCACGCTCGGTGGAATTAATGATAACGAAAAATAGTCTTGCTCCGCAGCGATGCCTAACAGTGGCGCAATTAGTAAATGAAAAGAGAGAGAAAAGGATAAACTATATTCTTAAGCGGAAACTCGTCGCTAACCTTAAGTCTATACACTCACACTTGCATACCGCGTACACGCATTCGTTCCTTATGCTACATATATATATATTGTCATGAGTCGGTATATTGGGTGGGGACGACGGTGATTCCAAGGCGAGGAATATTCTACTTGAAGTTACCGCTCGATGGTACCACGCATGCGCTAGGCATACGCCGTAATATACAAGTATAGGCGCATACGAAGCCCGGAGTAAAAGGAAAATGACATGATTTTTACTCTAATACTCTAACGGTACGCCGGCTGCGATAGGCATACGCCGTAATATACAAGTATATGCGCAACCGGAGATCGGAGTAGCAAGAACAAGGAAAATACTAGGCAAATAAGTTAAAAGTTACGCTGGGACGTAACAGAGCCATGAACAGAGACATGTTCCCTTTATATACTGGAAGTTGTAGATAACACTCGGTAGTTTCTCGTCTTTTCACCATTGTAGGCACGCATTTCACTACATGGATCACCTCTCCTGATACCAGTGCCATATGGCCAGGGCCCTTCATAATATGGAGTGCGAAATCCTCTGACATTACTTTAGCTATACTCAATGCGTTTTCCAGCATCTGTTTTGCCAAATTACATTGTTGCATAAGTACATCTGTATACAGGGCTTTCATTTGACCTCCCATATGTTATTCTAAATAGACAAATTTACTGTTTACATATCTGAAGATGTCCAAATTTTTTACTGCTGTTGGTCGGTGCGTTGCGAAGGACTCGCCTTTTCTTGTTTCCAGAATAAAAAGTTTTGGGTGTTCAGTTCTGCTGAGTATAAAATTACACAGCGTTAGTTGGCTCTTCTTGGCTAATGCAAAGGTGATGTCGTCGGTTGTTATTGCGTATACTTCCTGTGAGATACGCGAGGTTGTGCCATTGTCATAAATCTTATTCGCCTTTCCTTCGTATAACACGTCATAGCTATTAAATCTGCAGTGATCCAAGGGGATGGGGGCCCAGAAGGTGTTTCCCCCTTCCATGTCCATGCAATTTCCGTCCGATAGCGAGCACTGCGTGCCGGAGTTCAATATGATTTTGTTTATGTCTGGCCGAGTTGTCGCGGTGTAATCTCTCAGCGTGATGCGAATTATGGCCTGAACGACTGTTACGTCCGGGCGTCGCGATAGGTCGGTTTGAAGGATTTGTCTAGGATGGAACCGTGTGTGTGTTCGAGCGGTCGACCGTTGTCGCCCGGGAGTAACGCGTGAATACTTAACCTAAAGGATATAAATCAAAAAGATGATTCTATCAATGACCGAATAAAATGATGACGCGAAAGAACGAAATCAATCTACTCGATCTGCAGGACTTATAGGATTCTCTCTCTTATCAACCCGTACAGGTTGCTGAGTTATTGCGTGTTACATTCCAGTACAGATAATATTAATTATAGCGCATGCAAAGAAAATAAAAGAAGGATAAAGCAGATATAGTGTGAAAAAACAATAGTGTATATTCTGTGATGATTATTCAGGTGCTGATACAAAGACGACTTGAGTTGAAAAAGCAGATTCCTGACACCAGTTCCACGGTTAGAAGTGGGTATAAAGAAGTAATATAACTGTAAGAGATATATATATACAGAAAGAAAGTGTATCCCGCTTCTAACCCCAATTCCACGTTTTAACAATGGTTACGAGGTTTTGTTTCTATCGGAGTATTGATATAATAAGGAACGGAAAGACTAACTATTACGCAATGTTCGGTAGTACAATTCGCTGGTATGCAAGGCGCGGTATAATCGTGGGTTGAACGAAGCAGCTCGTATTGCGCGTGATATTCGTTATATGAATGATACAGAGATTCCTTATAGAATTAAACAGTTCCGATCGCCCAGCGCTCAGAGCACACGGTTACGGGATCGCCTCTACAACTATTGCCCTAGGTTTCCCGTAATACATGTACTGGGGGCAAGAGTCGGGCCAGAAATCATGACCTAGCTGGTAATTGGAATATTCTTACCGTGCTGCTGGAAACGCTCAGACAATCTTTGATATTCTCTCTCTCCCTCTCTCTCTCACGCTCACGCTCGCTCGATGGTATGTCGCTCGCTGTGTTACTCTCGCTCTTAGTTCGGTGGTATGTCGGTGGAAATTCGTATGGTTTATTACGATGAGTACCTTCGAATCGTAAAATGGTATTAATATACGATCAGGCTTGAGATGGCCTAAGCTCTCGTGTTATCGGAGCTGTAGATGTTACTCGCGAAGAGACTCCTCAGACCGGTCTAGATGTTTAAATCAGTCTAAATACAATACCAATTCCTCACCGAGAGAAGACTTATGTGGAAGTGTTACTTATAATACTAATAATATAATGTTCTTTATAAATGAAACTTATATGCTAACGGGCTCGGCGCGATTCGCCGACCACGTGCCGGAAATAACGCGGATCGCACTATTCGCACTCTAGATTAAAATTCGAAACCAAAAAGAAAACCAAAAGAAATATGAGTCCTTGCTCTTTTTTAATAGCTAGATTTTAACACTACGATTTAACGAGGAGTAATGAGTCTCTGATTAAACTGCAAGAATTTGCACAGATTAGCTCACAAAGAATAAACTAAGATATTCCTCGGACAGAGGACTACGCACCTCGCGACTATACAGCCAACTGCGACGACGGTCGCGTCTCGAGATGGTTCCTAGGCCGGCTCAGAGATAGTTTTTAGGCCCCTCTCACAGAATCGGGTACATAGCGGTCGACGGTATATACAAACATTCGGCTGGCTATGTAAAACGAGACGCTGGTTTTGTTCGTTAGTTTCTCTCTCTGATTAACAGATTTTATTATGAGTGCCAGTCGATCTCGGCACGTAGGAACTTAGTAACTCTTAAGCGCACGCTTCGGTGGGATTGATGATAACGAAAAATAGTCTTGTCCTGCAGCGATGCCTAACAGTGGCGCAATTAATAAATGAAAAGAAAGAGAAAAGGATAAACAATATTCTTAAGCGGAAACTCGTCGCTAACCTTAAGTCTATACACTCACACTTGCATACCGCGTACACGCATTCGTTCCTTATACTATAAATATATTGTCATGAGTCGGTGTATTGGGTGGGGACGACGGTGATTCCAAGGCGAGGAATATTCTACTTGAAGTTACCGCTCGACGGTACCACGCATGCGCTAGGCATAGGCCGTAATATACAAGTATAGGCGCATACGAAGCCCGGAGTAGAAGGAAAATGACATGATTTTAACTCTAATACTCTAACGGTACGCCGGCTGCGATAGGCACAGGCCGTAATATACAAGTATAGGCGCAACCGGAGATCGGAGTAGCAAGAACAAGAAAAATACTAGGCTAATAAGTTAAAAGTTACGCTGGGACGTAACACCCTCCCCCCCTTAGAATCATCATCGTCCCCGATGATGTGTTAGGAGCTAATTTAAGCGTAGGGGTTTCCTGACGTCCGGTGGTAGCGGATTCTAACGTGTAGCATCTGTCTATCGCGCCGATGACGTATCGCACTGGTCCCCCCCACTTTCAAGTCGAAACTGTGTCCATGCGGATCTCCCCGTAGTGCTTGCAAAACACAATCGATCAGTGGTCGACGCACGCCTATGCACCCCTCTACGTCTACCTCCCTGATGGTACTGGAGTTTCTCACCAGGCCGCATATGTCCTCGTCAGTCACACCGGCGTTGTCCCTGCACTCCAACTCTTCGAGTGCACGCATGCGCGAGAGAAATTGAGCACCGACGGAGGGATACATAAGGCTCATGTTTAGATGTCGCAACATCGGCAAGTCCCCAAGGGCCTCTAATGAGAATTGTCCCCGGATGTTCGTACACCCCGTGATGTCAAGGAACTCTAGCGACTTCATGTGGGCACCGACCGCATCGATGAAGGACACCTCCACCCAGCTGTTGCAATGAAGGGTGAGATGCTTCACTCCTGTAAAACGCGGTGGAAGCCACATTGCTCCCGTTACCGAGCCATAACCCAGCTCCATGAAGTTCGCCACCTCTCCGTGCTCTTCCGCCTCCGCCAGCTCCTCATCAAGTGCCTCGTCCCTCTGATCGCAGTACCGCAGGCACATTTTGACCATTGTCTCTCCCATCGCGCGGTTGTGCCCCAGTGCCGTGAGAACTTCGTCCCCGAAGAAGACTGGTTGGTCGATGGTAAGCTCCGTCAGTTTCACCGGCTTTGAAAGAAACGTCGCGAGGTAGTTGGGCTTCGTTCGGGTTCTGGTCAAAACGAGCTTCTCCAGGCAACAGCTCAGTGTGGCGAATGCAGCGCCTGTCATGGGTGTGTCGGACGCGGAAAATCTCGCTAATTTGTGGGCGGCAAATACCCACTTTAGCTCGGGGTCCACCGGACGCCCACACTCCCCTACGCTTAAGTACCTTAACCTAGGGGCTCCGTTCGCGATCGCACGCAGTCCAGACGGCAGGACACTAAACCCGGACAGATCTAAATCTTCCAAAAGCGGGGCATACGTCGCGGTTAGTGTCAGAAGAGACGGACGCAAGTTCGCTGCCACTTCCGAGTCGCTAAGGTTGACGACACGAAGTGCGGGGGCGCACCTCCGTAACAACCAATAGTACGCGTCGTGAGTAACAACCTTTAAGTCTCTGTATTCCGGCCAGCGCCAGCTGGTTAACGTCAGGGTGGTGGTGGTTTGGAGATGTAGGTGCACCCCAGCTCTCCACGCTTTATTGACCTGCTCCATCCTTGCCAGGTCAATATAAGTGACGTATTTGGCGATTTCCGCCACCACGTCCGCCGGAAGCAACGGTGTTGGCCACCATCCCAGACCGTCGAACGGGTGCATCGCTGATGTTGATGGAACCGGAGGTTGAGCTCTATCGTGCCATGCTTCTGCCATTTGTACGGCAATCCGCCGCTTGTGCAGGACGATCGGGTGTTGCGCCGCGTCTTCCACCACCGCCTTCACCTGGTTTACGTTGGCGAAGGTCACGAAACCGCAATTTCCATTTGGGGATTGCCTCACGACTGCGTGTTCTGCCCCGGATGGTGCGAAGATCCGCAACAAGTCCTTCTTCTTGGTCCCTCGCGCCAGCCGCGTCACGAACAGACGCCTACTTTCAAGGTTCCTCGGTCTGCTCGTCATTTCAACTAAACTATGGTGTTATTAGAAATACAATTATTATCAATTCAGTGTCTGGCCCGATGTATGCCGTTTTTCTTATTGTCGCAACAGGAGGATGGCTGCGCAGCTAGCTGTAAGTGTGCGCGACGTGTCTAGAGTGCGACGTGCCTTTGGTCTTACCTTCTACGCACGTATATTACTGATACAGAGGTTGCACTTTGTCAGCGTGTTTAAGAATACGCTCGCCATTCTCGTTCTCCAGCAGCACGGTATTTCCTTCTAGGATTTTGACAACTCTGTAGGGCCCTCGATATCTACTACTAAACTTTCCCTTCTTCGGTTCGATAAGCACCCGCACCATGTCGCCCTCCCCCGCATCTAGCGGCCGCGCGTGTCTATCGTAGCGTTCTTTAGATTTATGTTTTGCAGCAATTAAATTTATTCCCGCTGTCACTTGCATCTCAGACAGGCGAGGTATTAATTCCCGTAGATAAGATCCATATGTATCTGTCCTGTCGTCAATGCAGAAAGAATTCGGGTATCTTGCTAGTCTACCGAATACTAGTTCGTAAGGCGTAAAGTTAGTCGCTTCGTGCACCGACGTATTATATGAGAACATCGCGAACGGTACCAACCGATCCCAATCGTCGTATTCGCCTAAGTAATGTTTTATGTATTCGGTTAGTACTATATGGCTACGCTCTAAGGCTCCATTAGTCTGCGGGTGGTAACCGGAGGTCGTTACGTGGTCGATATCGAATAAACGTCCAATCTCGCGGATAACTTTATTTATGAAACTAGTACCTTTATCTGTTAATATTACTCGCGGAGCCCCGTACTGCAATATAAGGCTAGTCACGAGGACGTGAGCAATAGTCTCGGCCTTAATATCGGGCACGGGCACCGCGAGGCAGAATTTTGTTAGATTGTCCTGCATCGTGAATATGTGTCTATTCCCGTCGGGAGTCGTGGGGAGCGGTCCTACTGTGTCGAGAGATACTTTCGCGAAAGGCTCTATCGGTGTGTCGGTAATTACCATTGGTTCACGCGTTCTTGCTCGTATTAATTTCTTTTCCTGGCATCCCGCACAAGTTCTAATGAAGTTCTGGATCTCGTTTTTCATTCCCGGCCAATAAAATCTCTCTCTTATTCTTCGGTAGGTTTTGGTAACGCCTTTATGCCCTCCCACAACACCTGCATGCAGTTCTTTAATAATCTCCGCCCGCATCGATTCCGGGGGAATTGATACCTTTCCCGTGAAAAGGGTTATGGTGATATCAGTATGTTCAAATACTTCACTAATTTCCTGTATGAACGTTTCGCGAGTCAAACTGTCTGTCATATTTCCTTCCAGCGATATACCGCAAGCGCTTGCCCCGTAATTTGATAATGTTTTACGAAGGCTCTGCAGTCCAGTCACAACGTCCGTAGTATTAGGTGTATTAAAAAAACGGTCGGTCAGTACAATACTAAAAATTCGGTGCTGTCCGTATTGTGTTACCAGTACGTTTCCTTTCTTTGGCCTTGCAAGTTTCATGTCTTCTACCGAAATCATACGCAATTCTACGAGTAGCCGCGATATCGGGTCGCTCAATTCGCAATCAGCTGATAAGAAGTGCGCTATGTTTCCGCGTCGTGCTGTCAGATTGTCGCGGGAATAACGTACAGGTTTCGGCTGAAATTCTTGCACATGAGGCTGAAGTTCCGGTGGAAAAGGGACATGGGTGCCCATCGGCACGTCTTCAGTGACAGGGATTCCGACTGTCGGTATCGAAGGAGGTCTATCATTATGTAGATGTTCCGGTAATGTTACACATGATCTCGCGGGTACAGTTAGTGGCATCGGTGTTGATAGCGCGATCGGTCTCGACGTTGGCGAAGGTGTAGGTAAATGCGAGCAATCCGCAGGTCCGGCGAGTAATGCGCTACCGCCCTCCCCAGACGCCTCTGTTTCAGAGACCAACGTTAAAGGGCCTCCTGGTGGGCGCGCCGCGTCACCTTCGGTACAGGCGGGACGGGTAGGGCCTTCCGTAGCGACATTTTCGCTGACCGCCCCGTCTGTCTTCGGATCAACTGTTATTCCCGTCTGTTCTCTGTCTCGTATGTCGTCGGATGTGTTCGGGTCAGTTTCGGTAATTACGTTTTCCGTCGGTTCTCGCGTATTTTCCGTGCTCGTTCGTTGTTCACCTCTAGTAATTGAGTCGCCAAGTTCTTCGAAAGATCTCGATAATACGTCCCAAGTGAGTAAGTTTTCAGATTGTTCGTCATCGCTAGTGCAGTGCGGTCGGGTAGGAAGTTCTGTAGCGACAAATTCGCTGTCCGACGGCCCTGCAGTCTCGCGCTCACTATCACGCGTCTCCGCGTCATGGGATCGTGTTTTAGGCGGCGATTTCGACTTGCGCGGTGGTCGTGGCTTTACACTGGGCATCACGCATCTGCTCTCTACGAATATTGGCGTGTCTGAGGAGTCGGATGACGACTCGCTATTATCGCCTACTGTCGGTACGTCGGGTTCTGGCAGGTACGGTATTCGCCTGCGCGTTCTCGTCGCTACTGCGCTTGTATCTAATGGCTCCGGTACTCGTGGGTTTTTCCGGTTTACTGGCAATACCTTTGACGAGACCCAGTTGCGTTCCTCGTTGTCGGATTCCGACGTGACGGTGTCAGTCTTTACCGGATTCCGCGATAATGCATCCGCGTTAGTGTTAAGTCGGCCCGGTTTATGTACAAATTCATATTCGTAGTCCCGTAATTTAAGTCGCCAACGCACCAAGCGTTGTCCCGGATCTTTAACTGAGTCTATCCATCTCAACGGCTCGTGATCGCTAACTAACGTAAACTTCCTCCCGTATAGATAGGGTCTAAAATGCAGGACTGCATATAACACGGCTAGGCATTCCTTTTCCGTGGTGGAATAATTTCGCTCCGGCTTGGTTAGATTGCGCGATAGGTATGCTACTGGCAAATCGTGCCCGTTCGCATTCTGGCTTAATACCGCGCCTATCGCGACGTCCGAGGCGTCCGTTGTCAAAGTGAAATGTTCGTTAAAATTAGGGTACTGTAGAATAGGGCTTCGGCACAACGCTCTCCGTAAAGTTTTAAAGCTAGTTGTATGTTCCTGTTTCCAATCGAATTTTTCGTTCTTTTTCAATAATTCTGTTAATGGTTTCGCGATCGCGGCGAAGTTTTCTATAAAACGTCGGTAATAGCCCACCAGCCCAAGGAATTCTCGTACATTTCGTTGATTCTGCGGGTACGGGAATTTCTTTACCGCGCTAATTTTCCCCGGGTCTGGACGGACTCCATCTCGACCGATTATATGTCCTAGATACGCTACCTCGGTTCTTAAGAAGTCGCACTTGTCAGGTTGCAGAGTTAGCTTTGCATCGCGTATTCTATTGAATAGTCTCTGCACCTTCCTTCCATGCTCCTTCAAGGACTTAGCGTAAACTACGATGTCGTCTAGATATACAAAAACTTCTACGCCTTGCAACCCGCGTAATACTTGATCCATTAAACGCTGGAACGTAGCTGGAGCGTTTTTAAGCCCTTCGGGCATGCGAATATACTCGTAGTGGCCATTTGGTGTAGTGAAGGCAGTTTTAGCTCGGTCTTTAGGGTCCATTTCTATTTGCTGAAAGCCGCTCGCGAGATCAAAGATCGAAAAATACCGCGCCTCGCCCAGGTGATCCATAATATCTGTAATATTGGGCAAGGGGTACGCGTCTCCAATCGTTTTTTCATTTAATTTACGGAAATCAATGACCATTCGCCAACGCTTGTTTCCTTGAGAATCCGGCTTTTTCGGAACTATCCATAGCGGTGAATTATATGGCGAATTTGAGGGTGCGATAATGTTGCACTCTAATTTATTAGACACTTGTCTCGCGATTTCGGCTTGATGAACAGGTGGAAATCTATACTGCCGCGTGTTAATAGGTAAATCGTCTGTGGTAGGGATTGTATGCCTAATACAGGGTGTCGACTGCAGCTTATCGCCCGGTAGATGGAACCTTTCTGGATATTCTTCTACTAAATTTATTACGTGATTCCTCTCCTCGTCGTTAAGGTGGTCTAAACGCAAACGAGAGACTATTTCACCTACTCGGTCACTAACTATCGGCGCGTGTGCCGTTTCTGACTCGGAATCGAAGTATTCCTGTTCTTCAGGGAAATTGTGATATTCAAACGGTACTATATTTTGCGGTGGTATTGATATTTCTACGTCATTTTCCAAGGTATTAATCGCAAGTACGTGGCACGCGCCTCGACAAACTGAGACAGCGGCTTCCCCGATGAATACTCCGTCCGTCGTGTTTAATTTCGGCAAGTAACCCTCGGCCAGTTCTCTCCCTTCCTTTACATCTATTCTTATTGCTTGACGCGTTCTAGCTCGTAGGCGGTGAACGCGCGTAATGGGCAAAGGTAATTTTTCGTTATGTCGTTCGCCCTCTCCTATGAAACGCATCGGGCGTATAGGATCACTTTGTGTGACTAAAGTATTGTGCGCGAATGATATCTCTGCCTGTTCCTGCCTCAGGTATTGTTTCCCCAAAATTCCGTCGCTCCTGATGGGAAACGAGGATTGTACCACGTGGAATTTAACCGGTTGTCCGAGTAAGTGCACGATCGTGGTGCCCAACGTTTCTATTTCTTCCGTGGTAATACCCGTGACGACTATAGATTCGTGTAACGCGACAGATATATCTTCTCGCAATATTTTTAGTTTGATTACGTTGATATCAGCGCCCGTGTCAATCAAAAATGAAGCCGAATCATGGCGCAGTTCTTTAGCACACATTCGCACCTGCGGCGAATCTCGATTAGTTTCTAGGCGGCGAACTACTAGTTTCTCTCTAGAAATCTGACTGTCCTGTGACGCTCTGTGTTGTTCGGGCTCGACGACGCGTCCGATCGGCGGGCTCCGCGCGAGTTTAAATCGTCGTCGCGTCTCGTCGGTGATCCCTGTCTCGGTGACGGCGACGAATCTCGCCTATCTCTAACGTGTCTATTGTCACGTTCGGTTGTCGGGAGCATGCGATGCTCAGGCGACATGGGTCGAGTGCTCGGCGCGTACTGTTGTTCGGCTCGCGGAGGGTAACTCGGGTACGGATACGGGAACGGCGTTGGATATGGCATTGGCGGCGCGTAATAGTAAGGAGCAGGCGGATAAATTGCCTGAGGCGGCGGAGCGTAGCAGTGCCCTGATCCCGTCGGATGCGATTGCGCGCCGACCTCAAAGTTCCTATTCGTTTCAAACGAAGGCCCGGCGCGAGAATATCCACTCGGACTCAGCGATCTCGGTGGTGCACGAACTGCGACAACTCTCTCCTCGTCCGCCCGTGACGGGAGTAAACGAGAAGGGTCAACAAACGATGGTGTCCGCATGCGCCTACGCGAAACCACACGTGCTGCAAATGCGACGGCTGTTTCCAAATCTTCCGGGTCGCGCGACTCTACTGTCCTCGCTATGTCATCCGGCAGCCCGCGAAGGAACGCTCCCAATGCACTCTCCTTAACCGGTGCTAACATTCTCTCTATGTCCCCTTCGTGTGCCTCTTCTAACGCGCCCCTAGCTTCCATCAGAAGGATGTTCAGGCGGTCATAAAACGTGTGCACCGTATCGTCGCGACGCATCCGCGCGCTTTCTATCTCGCGTTGAATCTGTGGGTACGCACTGCAAGTTCCGAAACGCGTTTTGAGATGTTTAATGACCGCATCGATAGTTTTCAAATCCGATTGCCCGTACACGCTATCGCGCGCACGGCCCTGCAACCTCCCTATCACGGCCCGAGTATACGTAGCCTCCGTACGTGGGGGCATATACACAGCTCCGTCACGCACCCTCTGCACGAAATCTCGCAAGGGCACATTAGATCCGTCGTAATATGGTACTTCCGACATGGCCTGTTGGAGCGCGAGACGCTCCGCCACGGATGTCATCGACGCGCTTAGTTCAATTGTAGCGCTATTACTCGCGTCTGCGCTACTACCCGTGCCAAACTCATTAGGTTGACTCATGTTCGATTATATTACTATCGATATCGAGGGCCCCACACGCTATTCGCACGGTTAGTACCGTGTTTCCTTTGCGTCCTGTGGACGACCCCAAATATTGCCGTGAGCTCCGGCGCCAAGCGACGAGCCCCGTCGTTCAACCGCGGACTTATATATGTATGTATATATGTACTACCTACTGCGATTTTATATATATGTGATTAGCTATACACGTTTCCGCGAAGACTCGCAGATCATCGGCAAGATTATATATTGCTGCGATAAACGGTTATACGAACAAGTATAGAATTGGTGGAAGCTACAATCCTAATTAACAATTTAAAACATTCTCGATCCGATTCCGTTGTTAGAAGTGGTATAAGAAGAAATAAAAATGTAAAGTATAGGAAAGAATATAGAATATAATAAGGAATGTAATATAAGATAACCCAACTGGTGGAAGTTCAGAAATCGAATCCCACTTCTGACACCAATTCCGCTGTTAGAAGTGGTATAAGAGGAAATATAAAATGTAAATTATAGAAAGGAATATGGAATACAACTCGCAAAGTTCAGAAATCGAATCCCACTTCTGACACCAATTCCGCTGTTACGTCCGGGCGTCGCGATAGGTCGGTTTGAAGGATTTGTCTAGGATGGAACCGTGTGTGTGTTCGAGCGGTCGACCGTTGTCGCCCGGGAGTAACGCGTGAATACTTAACCTAAAGGATATAAATCAAAAAGATGATTCTATCAATGACCGAATAAAATGATGACGCGAAAGAACGAAATCAATCTACTCGATCTGCAGGACTTATAGGATTCTCTCTCTTATCAACCCGTACAGGTTGCTGAGTTATTGCGTGTTACATTCCAGTACAGATAATGTTAATTATAGCGCATGCAAAGAAAATAAAAGAAGGATAAAGCAGATATAGTGTGAAAAAACAATAGTGTATATTCTGTGATGATTATTCAGGTGCTGATACAAAGACGACTTGAGTTGAAAAAGCAGATTCCTGACACCAGTTCCACGGTTAGAAGTGGGTATAAAGAAGTAATATAACTGTAAGAGATATATATATACAGAAAGAAAGTGTATCCCGCTTCTAACCCCAATTCCACGTTTTAACAATGGTTACGAGGTTTTGTTTCTATCGGAGTATTGATATAATAAGGAACGGAAAGACTAACTATTACGCAATGTTCGGTAGTACAATTCGCTGGTATGCAAGGCGCGGTATAATCGTGGGTTGAACGAAGCAGCTCGTATTGCGCGTGATATTCGTTATATGAATGATACAGAGATTCCTTATAGAATTAAACAGTTCCGATCGCCCAGCGCTCAGAGCACACGGTTACGGGATCGCCTCTACAACTATTGCCCTAGGTTTCCCGTAATACATGTACTGGGGGCAAGAGTCGGGCCAGAAATCATGACCTAGCTGGTAATTGGAATATTCTTACCGTGCTGCTGGAAACGCTCAGACAATCTTTGATATTCTCTCTCTCCCTCTCTCTCTCACGCTCACGCTCGCTCGATGGTATGTCGCTCGCTGTGTTACTCTCGCTCTTAGTTCGGTGGTATGTCGGTGGAAATTCGTATGGTTTATTACGATGAGTACCTTCGAATCGTAAAATGGTATTAATATACGATCAGGCTTGAGATGGCCTAAGCTCTCGTGTTATCGGAGCTGTAGATGTTACTCGCGAAGAGACTCCTCAGACCGGTCTAGATGTTTAAATCAGTCTAAATACAATACCAATTCCTCACCGAGAGAAGACTTATGTGGAAGTGTTACTTATAATACTAATAATATAATGTTCTTTATAAATGAAACTTATATGCTAACGGGCTCGGCGCGATTCGCCGACCACGTGCCGGAAATAACGCGGATCGCACTATTCGCACTCTAGATTAAAATTCGAAACCAAAAAGAAAACCAAAAGAAATATGAGTCCTTGCTCTTTTTTAATAGCTAGATTTTAACACTACGATTTAACGAGGAGTAATGAGTCTCTGATTAAACTGCAAGAATTTGCACAGATTAGCTCACAAAGAATAAACTAAGATATTCCTCGGACAGAGGACTACGCACCTCGCGACTATACAGCCAACTGCGACGACGGTCGCGTCTCGAGATGGTTCCTAGGCCGGCTCAGAGATAGTTTTTAGGCCCCTCTCACAGAATCGGGTACATAGCGGTCGACGGTATATACAAACATTCGGCTGGCTATGTAAAACGAGACGCTGGTTTTGTTCGTTAGTTTCTCTCTCTGATTAACAGATTTTATTATGAGTGCCAGTCGATCTCGGCACGTAGGAACTTAGTAACTCTTAAGCGCACGCTTCGGTGGGATTGATGATAACGAAAAATAGTCTTGTCCTGCAGCGATGCCTAACAGTGGCGCAATTAATAAATGAAAAGAAAGAGAAAAGGATAAACAATATTCTTAAGCGGAAACTCGTCGCTAACCTTAAGTCTATACACTCACACTTGCATACCGCGTACACGCATTCGTTCCTTATACTATAAATATATTGTCATGAGTCGGTGTATTGGGTGGGGACGACGGTGATTCCAAGGCGAGGAATATTCTACTTGAAGTTACCGCTCGACGGTACCACGCATGCGCTAGGCATAGGCCGTAATATACAAGTATAGGCGCATACGAAGCCCGGAGTAGAAGGAAAATGACATGATTTTAACTCTAATACTCTAACGGTACGCCGGCTGCGATAGGCACAGGCCGTAATATACAAGTATAGGCGCAACCGGAGATCGGAGTAGCAAGAACAAGAAAAATACTAGGCTAATAAGTTAAAAGTTACGCTGGGACGTAACAGACCACATCACTTCATGCACCGTAAGGGTCGGAGTATTCCACTCCTTTGCAATCGCCGTTCATAGAAATTCTCCCGGCGATAGTAGCTGATCTGGTGACCGTCTCATTCGATTTTATTCCGGTGATGGTAATATGGGATCCAAGATTCAATACTCCCGTAATATGTAGCTTGAGGCATGCTTCAGCGCTCATTTCCATCACATACTCAGTTCGTCCATTGCTGACGAGTGAGATGTGGGAGTGCATTCCGCAGTGGAAAATGGTCCTGTCAACTTCGATTCGACATTGCTTTACATGTGTAATCGAGAATTCAGATAACTGTAGTAGCTGTACGTATGTTTCCGTCACTGTTGGTTCAACATTGGGAATGTTACAATCTCCTATCGAGAGAAGCGAGAGGGTAGTGATATTCATGTTGGGTGATCCGCAGTCATAAGCTATAAGCGCGGTTATCGTGGTTATCATGTTCAAGAGCTGAACATGCCAGAGAGCCTGAAATGATTGGAGGGATCAGTTATTGTCTATAGCGCTCATGAGCGAGTTTGAGTCGATTCGGGTGGACTATTCTTTCAGTATGCCTTATTTGAATTTTAATGTTACCGTTATTAAATACTCTTATAATTTCATAAGGGCCTTCGTACTGATCATCAAATTTACTCTTCTTCTGATTCTTCTGTAGATACACCCAATCTCCGATTTTGAAGCTGCGAGCATTTTGTCGTCGGTCGTAATAATTTTTGGATCTTTCTTTGGCATGCTGTAGGTTAGTTTTTGCCATCTCCTGTACGTTATGCATGGTATCAGTTAAACTGTTTACGTACTCCGGATATGTTTCAGACTTGGCGTTCGGTTGGCATATTGGGAGTCGTGCTTCTTTTCCATACACTAGCTCGTAGGGTGTAAAACGCGTTGCCTCATGCACGCTGGTATTATAAGAGAACATACAATGGTCCATGATATCGTCCCACTCCCTGTGACTATTTATGAAGTGCTTTAGATACTTGACGAGCACGTGGTGGCTTCTATCGAGCGATTCATTCGATTGCGGGTGGAAGGCTGTTGTTTGTAGCTGTTTAATACCCAACACCTTCGTTAGCGCTTTCATGAATGAACCGATGAAGGCGGTCCCCTGGTCGGTCAGCACGTATCGAGGGGTCCCGTGTTGGCAGATAAAGTTTCTTACGAAGGCTTCGGCTATGCATCGTGCGGTTGCGTCAGTCAAAGGTACGGCCACGGAAAATTTGGTCAGGTTGTCCTGCATTGTTAGCAAATATTTATTCCCTTTCCTGGTAATTCTGAAAGGTCTAACAATGTCCAATGATATTTTGTAGAATGGTTCCGGTGATGTATCTGTGATGAGCATCGGCTGCCTTGTTTTTGCACGAGTCAATTTCTTCTTCTGGCTGCTAATGCATAGACGTACGAAATCTGACACATCCTTCTTCATTCCTTCCCAATAAAAATTTTGTTTAATTCGGGCGTATGTTTTCGCTATTCCCTTGTGACATCCCTTGTGATATCCGGTATTTGATCTCGCTCCGGTATTGTAATCTCGTTGGTGCAAAGTAAGACGGTAATTCCCTTGAGGTATTCCTTAAGCAATGTCTCTACGGTCTGCCAATTAATTGTTAATAATCCCTCACGGGATTGATACATGGAGACTAGTGTGTGTCCCCCTTGATCCAATTGTGCTTTCACAGTTTTAAGCGATCTTTCCAAGTCGTTCCGATTTTGGATCACAATTATGAAGAGATTGCTTCTATCTCCTAGTCTGTTCAAATCTTGATTTCCGATGAGATTGATCGAGCGATCTTTGAATATCATGCGAGTTCCCTCGTCTATTGGACTGCTTCTTGTGTCGGTGAAGCATAATATTGCTCCTTTTTGCATTAAAATATTATGTTTTGATATAATTAGTTTTGCGGGTTGGTCCTCCTGGGAATCCTCATCAGTGTCTTCCCGTATCGTGTCCAGCGGACGGTTCTCTGCTTACTCCCTTTCCGTGTCGGATGAGATTTCTTCGTCATAAATTATTGAATGCGGGTTTGCGCGGGAAGTGGATGGCTGAGGGTCTGCAATCGCAGCAGTTTCCTTCTCCTCGTTGGGTGTTGACGGGAGATATTTAAGTGGTAACACCTTGCTCTCCGGCGGGTTTCTAGACAGTGCGTCGGCATTGCTATTAGCTTTTCCCTCCTTGTAAATTATGTCGTACTCGTTTTCCGCGAGTTTGAATCGCCATCGAAGTAGTCGCGACGTAGGATCCTTTACGCGATGAAGCCACATTAAAGGTTTATGGTCGGTGATAAGCGTGAATTTTCTGCCATATATGTATGGTCGAAAATAATTTACTGCGTAAACTATAGCGAGTAATTCCTTTTCTATAGTCGAGTAGTTCAATTCGGCTCCCTGTAGTGTTCGTGACGCGTATGAGATGGGTAGGTCATTGCTTATCTCCCCTTGGCTAAGCACAGCGCCGATCGCGTAACCTGATGCGTCTGTTGTTACGTTGAACGTCTTAGAGAAGTCCGGGTATTGTAGTATTGGTTTTTCACACAGCTGGTTCCTGAGTGTTTCGAAGGCTGATTGCTGCTGAGGTTCCCAAAGGAACGGAACCTTGTCCTTCAGTAACTGTGTTAATGGTTTGGCTATTTTCGCAAAATCTTTTATAAATCTCTTGTAATACCCGGTGAGTCCCAAAAATTGTTTGATGTTCTTTGCATTTTTAGGTAATGGAAAGTTTCGTACTGATTCCGTTTTTCTTGGATCTGGCAATACGCCTTCTTCAGTTATTATATGTCCTAAATATGTAACTTCCTTTCGTAAGAATTCGCATTTGTCGGGTTGTAGCTGGAGATTTGCCTGTCTCAACCGCTGAGGTAATTTCCGGAATTTGATTTCGTGTTCCTCCAGAGATTTAGCGTAGATTACGATGTCGTCTAAATAGACAAAAATCTCTGTTCCTTGTAATCCTGTAAGCGTTTAATCCATCAGTCTCTGGAAGGTTGCAGGTGCGTTTTTTAGACCGAATGGCATGCGATTAAATTCGTAGTGCCCATGTGGAGTTGAGAACGCCGTCTTTTGTTTATCTTCCGCGCCCATTGGAATCTGATGAAAGCCCGAGACCGAATCGAATACTGAGAAATAATTGGCGCCTCCTAATTGGTTTAAAATTTCCGTTATATTTGGCAGTGGATAAGCGTCTCCCGTGGTCTTTTCGTTTAATGAACGAAAGTCGATTACTAAACGCCAACGTTTATTTCCTTTGGAATCTGCCTTCTTTGTTACAATCCAAAGCGGTGAATTATAAGGTGAAACGGACGGTTGGACTACTCCCATTTCCAGCATTTCGGTTACCTGTTTGTGAATTTCTTCCCTGTGTATGGGTGGGAACCGATATTGCTTGGTGTTGATCGGAATTTCATCCGTTGTGTGGATTTTATGCTGCGCCTTGTTCGTTGAACGTAGTGGTTGGCCAGGTAAATGGAAACAGTCAGTGAATTCTGATATTAACTGAAGCAGTTTCCTCTTTTCTTCTTGATTCAGATGGTCGAGGCGTAGTAAAGGGATCAATTCATCCTGCTTCCCTGCTGGATACTTGGCGCGATTGTTCTTTATCATGTTCAATTTCTTTATCGTATCCACTCCCGTTGATATGGCGCTTTCCTGCGCGTTCTTCGTAATAGTAACGGACTCGTTGAGTCGTGATTCGTCGCAGTCGCATCTCGCTATTGGCGAAATTTCCTCTTCCTGTTCCTGCTCTTGATGAGGTAATACGTCTATCTGCATGCCTGTAAGATTGCGAAGTTTATTTTGATCCTGGCGAGGCACTTCCGTCCTCGTGCTTACGGAATCTTGAAATTGTACGGGACCCTGGCGAGGCAATTTCGTCCTCGTGCTTACGAAATCCTTTTGTAATTGCATTGGATCCTGGCGAGGCATTTCCGTCCTCGTGCTTACGAAATCCTTCTGTAATTGTATTGGATCCTGGCGAGGCAATTCCGTCCTCGTGCTTACGGCATCCTCTAATTGTAGTAGATCCTTGCGAGGCAATTCTGTCCCCGTGCTTACGGCATCTTTTTGAAATTCTTGGCATGCAGGTTGCGACGTTACGATATCGATTTCTTCTAATTTCACAGATGGGAAGGTGAGCAGCACGGACTTTTCCATGGTATTGATAGCCTGCAGGTAACCCTTCCCGTTGTGATTCTTGACGATCACTTCCCCGATATACACTTTTGGCCCTCCGATGTCTAGCCTTTTCATGTATCTTTCTGGGGGCGAGTCTTCTGTTAACAAGATGCATATTTGAAGCTTGGAGCGCGGTGGTAGATTAATTAAATTCTGTCCAAAGAATGGTATTTCTCTTTGGTGAATTGTTAGACAATGCCTTTTGTAGTTGATTGTCGCGAGTGTTTCTATAAAATACGGAGATCCTAAAATTCCGTCGTGAGCTACTGGGAAATCGTTTCCAACTACATGGAAAGGTATTATGTGATCTAGAATTTCGTTGTTCACAGTACCCAATATTCGGGTATTTCCATTTGTAATACCCGAAATTCGGCATGCTTCAGAGGTGTTTATCTCTGACTCTGGCGCTATCAATTCCTCCTTCACGATGTTAATTTCGGATCCCGTATCTAATAATAATTTTAATTGTATCCCGTCTGGGTGGTTGATTCTCACAGACGGGGAGTCAATGTTTGTTTTATTGACTATTCGGATCCTGGAGTCGTCGGGTTTGTCCTCATTCTGGCGACGCTCCTCCTTGGTGCCTCCCGATTGGCGCCCGTATTCGAGAGGGACGGCCTGTTCTCTCGGTGTACATCTTGTTTTGACATTCCCAGATGGTATGTCCTCTGTTGCGGCAGTATTGGCATACTACTGATTGTTTTTCTTCCCAATCTGCCGGTTTTCCGTATTTCGCCCAGCATTTTTCCTTAGAATGCCCTGGCTTTCTGCAGTGGGAGCACGGCTGTGATTGCCATTCTACTCGGTTGATATTGCGGCGAGGCGGTGGAGGTCGTCGAAGATCCTCTTTCGGATGGTTTTGCTGAAATCGTGACCATCTGGTGATGCTCCTTTCCAACGGATAGGTGCCATGGAGCTCGTCATACTGTTGTTTCTCTGATTCCGCTTTTATTGCTCCACGTATGGCTAAGGCGAGGTTGGCATAGGCGTTTGGGTTAATGTGTATGCCTTTCTTTAACCCGCGCGCAAAGCATCTGATGGCTTCAAATTCCAAGTCTCCTCCATCTGCTGCGTTGCCTGAACGTGACGTTTTCTTCTGTGTTTCGTTTATTAATTTTACCAGTCGCATGGTGTGAGTGCCGTAGGTAGCGACGTTCTCTGCAGAGTCTTGCAGTAATCGACTCAATTGTCCGTACAGCCTGGGTACGGATTGCGGGGGCGAGAATATTTTTTCCAAATATGAAATGAGTTCCTCTACAGTGCGAAAAGGATTTCCCTCTATATTGTCTTTTGGTGCTCCCCGTAATTACATGCGTATCAGTTTTACTAAGTTTGCCTCCATCCGCGGTGCTACCATATCCTTGGCGTTCCTGCATCCTTCAGCGAAGGATCGGAAGGTGTCTGCCCTTCCATCATAATACGGTACTGCTTCCACCGCATCTTTCAGTGTAACTTGTGGAACTATGAATGTTTCGAATTGTTCTGATACCGGGGGTTCTTGTGGTGGTGGTTTAATGGGCATTTCCCCTGTTGGTGCACTTTTCGCCTGTTGCCTTGTCTGCACTTGCGAGCTTGCTGATCCAGCGACATCAATTCCTTCTTTTGGTGTAATCGGCATTTTTTATTCTCTCTTTCTTTCCCTTTCCGGAAAATATGCAAGATTTTTCTATGCTTCCGGTAACAGGCAGAATCCCACCGCTGCCACCAAAATTATGTTACGACCCGGCGTGGAGTCCCGTGGGGAATTTGGATGAATTCCCTTCTTACGGAATTTCTGACCCCTTGGTCACCGGTTTTTGTCGTATTCCTGTGGATTCGCCTGTTGGAGGTGAAGAGCTGAAGCTCGTAGAAGAATCGAGAATAATCGATGCAGTCGTGGTCGACTCTCGAACGTGTTGCAATGATGATAAAATGAGCTGCAAGTTTAAAAAAGGGAATTCCACCCGACTCGCTCTATCTTTTGAGAATAAGAGGTCTTATACCTGTTTTGAGGATAGGTGCGTAGCCATTGGAGAATGATGGGGTGGTACAAGTATATATATATATTAAAAAAATATATATATATGTATATTTCCTTAGGCTAACAATACAAAAATGTGCATACGGTGATGCAAGCAGGTATCGTGGTAAATTATGTTACCTCTGTACCTCACAGGTTGGTGATCGAGTAGCGACTTTTAACTGTTCCGAACAAGCTAGACGTATGAACGACCAACGCAGAGACTTGACGCACGGCGCAAATTTTAGAAGAACTGAACTGACTCTATGCGCAGCGAAAAATGTAGAGAAACTGAACTTTTACGCACGGCGAAAGATGTAGAAGAACTGACTTTGTGGAGCAACGCAGGCTCCCTTTTATACTAGTTTTAAGGAATAAACAAGCCCATAAAAGCTTTCCGTTCTATTGCCGAGGATAATATGTTCTTCATGGATAATTCGCGAGGGCATCTTAAAGCACGCAGGCCCCACATATAGAGAAATTAAAGACAAACAAGCCCATACTCTTATCGCTGTCGGTACAATAGGTATTTGCACGGATGCATGTGGGTAAACGATGACGGGATCTCGATAGGTACACAAACGTCTTTTTAAAAACAGCTGAGGTACACGGAGGGTCACGGTCGCAGCAATAACTCAGATTAGGAAACACTTTGATTGGAGCTTCGAACAGGCCCCCTCCTTTGGTTCACTCCGCAGTTGCGTCGGTTGATTGGTTCGTGGGCTGTGCCCATTTGACTTTCTTTACTTCCTCCTTGCCTTGTTACGGGTGGTGCGCCCGTTTTTCCTTCTAACGCCGTATCTCGTGTCCGCCGCTTCGCCTGCCGTTGTTTCTAGGGCCGTGCCTGCTTCCACGTCGGTGGCTTCGGCGACGTCGCTGAGCCCTGCGGGTCCCGACTTGGAGTCGGTCCGGGGGGTGAGCCGGAGTTCTGGGCGAACGCCTCACCACATGCCCATGGTGTTGCTCTAGTAGAGGTTTCTCGGGGCGACCGTAACACCGTGCTGGCTATGCATGCTATGCACTGATCTCTATACAATGGATGCGAGATCAAGATCTGGGGAATGAAGCCAATATGAACGGTGGAGTCCCAAACGGTCCTGCAGGGTACTACGTATAGTGCCGGGCCTATTATTCGGCGAAGTGGGTACCTTGTAGGGTGCCGCGCTCTGAAAATTGTTCTGCAACATTTTTTTTCTTCGGTGCGCCCCCGTTTTCTTAAGAAAAATTGCTATCTGTGGGGTTGAAACGTTTAATGCCGGCCCTTCACTCTGCTAAAGGTAAACATACCGACACCACAAACACTTTTTGGGAGACATCGAATCATATACTTTGACATAAATATATTCATCCGTAAGTATGTGTTGTATTAGAAAGCTTCCAAAATATTGTTCAAACGTGAAACGAAACGATCCTAACCCAATCAGCGATTGGCGAAGACAGGTGAGATTAGTTAATATTAAAAAATTAAACTGCAGAAATGTGTCAAATCTTGGAGAGTTAAAATTTTACAATGTAAGAAATGTTAAAAATTATGTAAGCTTCGCCTATTTCTGGCCATGATTTCTTCAACGTACTGATTTGCTTTCAGACACTGTGCAATGTGAAAAAATTGAAAGAATCATATGGGAAAAATTGGCTAAACTTTGGAACATACCATCTCAATACCGCATCCTATATCAATTTACGTGAGTACCACCCCAATAGGATACATCCACTAGATCTACAACTAAAATGTAATAGACATTTACATTAGTTCACTTTTGTATGTTATAGAATCCTGATGAGGAAACTAATTGTTTTGAAACATGTAAGGGATGAAATATATTGATTCATTCCATTCTCAACCCAGAAGAGGGCAATCCTACATTATACATTATGTATACAATTCTTTTCCTGATTCCGCTGTTCAACTTGGTGTTGGAAACAAATGTAAAATTTTGTTGCTGCTATGGTGGGTTGGTCCCTGTTCAGGGCATTGGATTTGGTATGAAGTTTCAATGTAATAAATGGCTTCATTTTACAGGTTCATTGCCTATATTATATTATCAAGAATGACCTGAGCACTAAATTGTTCTGGCCCCATATTGGTGACTGGAAGTAACATGGACGGCAAAAGTCATGTATGTTATGAAACAATTGATCTGAGGTACGTGTATTTTTATATTTTTAGCTATTGACTGTCAATATAATTTTCATCAGTTCTTCACATTATTAAAACAATTTTGTATGAACCCACTTAGCATGATGACATCTTCGAAAAATCGCAAGGACAATCAATACCCACATAACGAATATCCGGGGGAAATACACATATGCTATTCCGACATGTGGCCTGGATATCGTGAGGAAGAGGAATTCAGAGGTGAATACTGCTTCGCCATACATACAAGCGAGATCGCGTTAGGCAGCTTTTGAATATTCTGTCAGTTTATATGGATAGGATACGTTTTATTGATTTGACGACGCGAATAAATACCATTGTTTGTAAACTAAAATGTACTTCACATATGTCACTGATATTTGATGTATATTTAGGTGAATTATAATAGGATTAATAAATTTATTACAGTGTTATTATGAATTTACTTTAATATAATCCTTCAAACATAATAAAAAGTACCGTATTAGATATACTATTACTTATATATATACTATTTTATATTACACTATTACTTTAATATCATAAATAATTCCTATTAAAACGTGCATTAATGTGTGTATTGGGCACGTTGCGAGTACAATGATTTGGAAACCAACATATATATAATCCTAGTAACTTTTGTAGTTCCCTGCAGGACCGTCTGTGACTCCACCATTCAATTGGCTTCACATAGCCAGCACGGGATCCAGTGATAGCAGATCTGGCACGAAAACTCCATTGGAGTTTTTTGGGTGGGGGAAACCTCGGCAAGTGTGCGTGCTTGTCCGTGAGGACGGAAGGACGGAACTATGCTGCGTCCCGTTTCAACCAGCAACGCGCGTTGCGTCTTTGTTCGACATGCAGTCGCGGCGTCGCGTCTTCGTTCCGCACACAGGCCGGTGACAGTGGTGCCAGATTGCGCATAAGGCATCGCCCGTACCATTGCGTTCTTTCAACCGGAAGGCAAATCGGGCACCACCGCGCTGAGCAGAGCGCGATGCAGAGAAAAGTGAATCGAGGAGAGTTTGGGATTGATTCGTCGTACTCATAATCGCTCGTCGACGCGTTGGTTTTTTTCGTACGTTCGCGCCCAGTCATGGTTCAATTTTTTTCACAAAACAATTTTTTCTTTTAATTATTTATCGCACGACAACAAACGACATTCATTTACAAATATTTTAGTACTTACTACGGATAGTTTTTAATATTTTGTCAACGGAATAGATGTGTCGTATTGGTTTATAATAGATATGGGCAAAATATATATTTCATAAATTTTGGTTTCAGTAACATTAATCTTTCTACGGTAGTAATAAATAAGAAAGTATATAATAAATCTCAATTATTGCGTATTATGCATTAACCGTGAAACATGTAACAGGAGCTTCTTGCACTAGAACGTTCTGAGGGATCGTACTAACACGCGATTTTAACACACGACAACTTACGTCAGGAAGAATTTGCTTGACCCGACGCGACGACGCCGACGGTGCGAATGTTTCTATGAGTTGTTCTTTATGATTTGTTTTCTAAATAGAAGGTGACCAAATTGTGCATATATTCTAACAGTTCTCATCAAGTCCCATAACATTGATTTGAAACCTTTTTCTTACTACGCACGCTTAGTTTAACAACGCTATACCCATTTCGAGAAAGAAGAAGGTGTTCCTTCTTTGGCAATGCACCATGCATACTGTAATCCATATGTACGTCCATTGTCGCATTCTGCCCACGAAATGTCGCAACGTGCGTATTGTCGAAGAAGGCATGATAAAAGACGACAATAATAGCAAAAACTCTGTCAATGGAAAACCGAAACTCACTTTGTGCCGCTCCCGACTAATTGAAATATCTGAAGAGTCAAACCATTCTGAGCGCGTATTTTACGTACCTACTGCAAATTATTTCCCCGGGACTCTAACTGACTTTTCCAATGTCATTTATTCGTCATTATTTTGCAACCAATTGTACGATATTTATTACTTTTAAATGCACATGTACAGGGTCCACAGGTTGCGCTAGTCAGCTTTTTTCCTGTAAACGGTAAGTATTAGACAAAATTATAAAGGAAAGGGTTCAATGGGATCATAATATCTATCTTCTACGAGACTTCATTCTATTGAAAAGTGCAACGCTGCACCCGACAAATGCAAATGCGTATGTAAGGTTGTAGTTTATATAATTTCAGATACGTGGAGTTCCACGCCACCCATGAGGTGCCA
This sequence comes from Priocnemis perturbator, assembly GCA_963942575.1. Classification (NCBI taxonomy): domain Eukaryota; kingdom Metazoa; phylum Arthropoda; class Insecta; order Hymenoptera; family Pompilidae; genus Priocnemis; species Priocnemis perturbator. Next base: position 339,233 of record CAWWDK010000097.1, read on the forward strand.
CGTCTAGCGCGTTCGGTTTTTTAACGTGGACCGTCGCCTATAGCCCTATTATACCACGTTTTATGATAATAATCATACAGCGTGCGGCAATACCTCTGTCCACTTTGAACGACGGAGATATTGAAGGTGGACAGAGTTACTGCCCCACGCTGTGGAAGTAAGGATTAGAAAAGAAATGAGATCACTATCAAATGATTTTACATCTATTGGAGCAGATAAACATTAAATTTTTCACAAAAATTTCGACAACAATTCCCCCAGAAACTTGTTTCTTTAATTATAAATAAACGACTAACTATCAAACGTTGGTATTGAATATCATTCACTATCAAACGATTTTACATCTATTGGCGCAGATAAACATTAAATTTTTCACAAAAATTTCGACAACAATTTCCCCTAGACACTTATTTCTTTGATTATAAGCAAACGGCTAACTATCAAACGTTTGTATTGGACTATCAAACACTATCAAACGACCTTCAAACGATTGCAACTATTAAAACTCAAATCGGTTGAGTTGGGGGTGCTAACTATACGGAGCTGTATTTTGGCCGTAATTAACAATTTCGAGAATGGGGTAATGTAGATCTTGCAAGCGCCTCCAGTGGCCGAAAGGAGAAGCTGACCAGATGCAAACTCTGGCGAAACAATTTTGACTTATCTCGTGTGTAATGGTCTCAATCGTTTACAAATAGTTTTCGCAAGCTGCTGTATCGATTTCGGAGTTTACGAAATCGTATTTTGGCCGTAATTAACAATTTCGAGAATCGGGTAATGTAGATCTTGCAAGCGCCTCTAGTGGCTGAAAGGAGAAGCTGACCAGATGCAAACTCTGGCGAAATAATTTTGACGTATCTCGTGTGTAACGGTCTCAATCGTTTACGAATAGTTTTCGCAAGCTGCTGTATCAATTTCGGAGTTTACGAAATCGTATTTTGGCCGTAATAAACAATTTCGAGAATGGGGTAATGTAGATCTTGCAAGCGCCTCTAGTGGCTGAAAGGAGAAGCTGACCAGATGCAAACTCTGGCGAAATAATTTTGACGTATCTCGTGTGTAATGGTCTCAATCGTTTACGAATAGTTTTCGCAAGCTGCTGTATCAATTTCGGAGTTTAGTAAATCGTATTTTGGCCGTAATTAACAATTTCGAGAATCGGGTAATGTAGATCTTGCAAGCGCCTCTAGTGGCCGAAAGGAGAAGCTGACCAGATGCAAACTCTGGCGAAATAATTTTGATGTATCTCGTGTGCAACGGTCTCAATCGTTTACGAATAGTTTTCGCAAGCTGCTGTATCGATTTCGGAGTTTACGAAATCGTATTTTGGCCGTAATTAACAATTTCGAGAATGGGGTAATGTAGATCTTGCAAGCGCCTCTAGTGGCTGAAAGGAGAAGCTGACCAGATGCAAACTCTGGCGAAATAATTTTGACGTATCTCGTGTGTAACGGTCTCAATCGTTTACGAATAGTTTTCGCAAGCTGCTGTATCAATTTCGGAGTTTACGAAAACGTATTTTGGCCGTAATAAACAATTTCGAGAATGGGGTAATGTAGATCTTGCAAGCGCCTCTAGTGGCTGAAAGGAGAAGCTGACCAGATGCAAACTCTGGCGAAATAATTTTGACGTATCTCGTGTGTAATGGTCTCAATCGTTTACGAATAGTTTTCGCAAGCTGCTGTATCAATTTCGGAGTTTAGTAAATCGTATTTTGGCCGTAATTAACAATTTCGAGAATCGGGTAATGTAGATCTTGCAAGCGCCTCTAGTGGCCGAAAGGAGAAGCTGACCAGATGCAAACTCTGGCGAAATAATTTTGACGTATCTCGTGTGCAACGGTCTCAATCGTTTACGAATAGTTTTCGCAACCTGTTGTATCGATTTCGGAGTTTACGAAATCGTATTTTGCTCGTTATTAACAATTTCAGGAATCGGCTAACGTGCAGCTCGCAAGCGTCGCCGTTGGCAGAGACGAGAATCGGTTTGCGGACATAGAGTAACGAAATAATTTTGACGTATCTCATCTCTAACGGTCTCAATCGTTTACGAATAGTTTTCGCAAGCTACTGTATCGATTTCGGAGTTTACGAAATCGTAATTTGCCCGTAATTAATAATTTCAGAATCGGCTATCGTGCAGTGTTGATTTGCTCGCAAGCGCCGCCGTTGGCCGAAGGGAGGAGCTGACCAGATGTATACCCTGACCAAGTAGTTTTGACTTTTGACGTATCTCACGTCATCCATCGACAAGTAGTAGACGAAAAATATTGTATCGTGGAATTGAGGGATGGGTTGCAAGTCATTCCAACCTGTTGGTTAGATGCCAACAAAAGTGTAAGCAAATGGCCAGGCGACGTCAAGTTGCTGAACTAATTAGAGAAATTAATAATTTCTGAGGCTTTACTCCAAACCTTGTCAGAGGAGTGTGCAGTTTTCAGCGTTGCTTTGGGTCGACAGGTATGTATAGAGGATATTATTAATAATGTGTGTATGTGTTTATATATAATATAGATATCTATATTTTTTATACCTAGAAGACCTGTCGATGTCATAATAATAAACAATTATATACTTTGTGGATGATTGGGCATGGGCCCAAGAAAAATTAAATGAGGCACAGGACACATCAGATGTTTTCTATTCTGATGAGCTCTTGGAATATGAGTTAGCTGCGGCCTTAAAAAACCGAAGGAGGGCTAAGGTTAAAAGGGTCATATCTTCGGAAGAAGAGAGTATGGAGTCCATATCTAAAAACCCAAGAAAAAATCAACATATGACGACACATTCACAGACGAGCGGAGAGTACATTAACCAATCTACTAATTACACCTGTAATGCTTGAACCCTTATTCGATTCATCAACACCTGGGGGTTTGACGTTCATTGCATATGATGAGAATGAACCCCCTACCGCTGTTTACATAGCCATGGAGGTAACCTTCATATTATTGGAGTGTATTCATAATAATCATGATTATTGCAAATGTCTCTCATCTTTTTCCAATATCCCTTAGCTACTGAAACTATTGCAGCTCAAGGCAGTGCCTGTGGAAACTGGGAGCATCATCCTTACACCTCAGAAATTGGTAAATAAAACAAAAAACCATTCATATCAATGTTTCTACCTTCTGTTTTACATATTTTAGGATTTCGAAAATGTGTTTACAAAATGCTGTCTACGATATCTTTACAAATAAAGGATCTGTACACAAAAGTACCGATTTTTTGTTGGAGTCCAAAAATTAAAATGCCGAAGTTGATGAGGACGAAACATCCGAAAATGAATTGCAGCGGGTTCCCCTAGTGCAAAGTATGGATGATTTGGCCTCATTTGAGCCCAAACTTCAACAGTCTGAATTAAAAAAAAAATTGGTAATTATTTTTTAATCACATGTTCCTCTAAAGTACCATTATTGCTCTACAACGAAAAAAGTAATATCTTTCGTGGTACAAAATATAATAAAAACCATCTATAACATTTCCTCCCAACAGCTGAAGTTTCCTGAACATGTTGTTGTCAGCATCAAAAGCATTGAAGTCACGCCACTGCTCATTTGTGTATAATGCCTATTCAGATGAATGTTTGTACTATTACAGTTTCTATGGGCGTGGGCGTGGGCATGGGCATGGGTAAAGGTAAAGGATATATAAGGATAGGTTTGGTGCATGTCCGCGAGAGAATCATTATTTCATGTTTTTACGTTAATTCCACAATACTCTTTCTCGCCTATGAAGGAATCAATACATGGTGTTTTTTTGTGTTGAATTCAAATCTCTCTCGCTATAACTATCAATTTTATTGGTTCATATTGATCTGCAATACTCTTTTGCTTTCACAATATTTCTATTATAACTTATATTAATTAGTTGCTGTTTTGATCTGCCTTTTATGTACACATGATAACATCATGAAATTTTTCAGATTCGTCGATTAAATATTGTTGGCCCAGGTAAGCTGACTATGTGCGTAGCAGCTGTAATATCCCGAGTACTTGCAGACGGAATCGCAGTAAATTTCATTTGGCAGGGCCGCTTGCACAAGCAAAGCTTTCAAAAATTGCGGACTGCGAACTTATTCCAAAGTATTTTCCTACAGATATACATTATTAATAATCTTTTAATAATCACTAATATTCTTTTATTATTTTATAGTAGTCTGTATGCCCGTTGGCAATAATAAGTTGAAAAAGGCGGAAGTAAATGACGTCATTGGCAAGTGGTTCACTCAAGCAAAAACGAGAATTGAGCGAAAAATGAAATCTTAATAAATAGAATTGAGACTAGGTTAAGATTTTGTTATATTTACTATTATATTTAGGGTAGTTTTTATAATTACTGTTATATTTAATGTAAATATTTTATATGTACTTTTATATTTAGTGTAATTTAATATTTCATTAATAAAAATAATATATTGTAAAACAAATTTTCTTGAATTATTCATAATGTAAAACAGAATCGTATGTAGGATATAATATTGAATGAATATTCTTAGGACCTTGATGCAATATTCTGTGTCATCTTCCTGCAATATTCCCGCAAATTTCGAGGGGGCTGACATAGGAATATTGCAGCAATATTCCTACAATACTTCGACAATGTGACCTGCAAGGGTCAGCATTGCAAAGTAATATTTGTGCTACATGCCAACAAAATTCCTTGCTGTCGTGAAATTTACAATTTCAGAATCGGCTATCATGCAGCTCCTCCCTTCGGCCAACGGCGGCGCTTGGGAGCCAATCGACGCTGCACGATAGCCGATTCTGAAATTGTTAATTACGGCCAAAAACGATTTCGTAAACTCCGAAATCGATACAGCAGCTTCCAAAAATTATTCGTAAACGATTGAGACCATTACACACGAGATACGTCAAAATTATTTCGCCAGGTTCCGCATCTGGTTAGCTTCTGCTTTCGGCCACTGGCGGCGCTTGCAAGACCTACATTACCCGATTCCCGAAATTGTTAATTACGGCCAAAATACGATTTCGTAAACTCCGAAATGGATACAGCAGCTTGCGAAAACTATTCGTAAACGATTGACACCGTTACACACGAGATACGTCAAAATTATTTCGCCAGGTTCCGCATCTGGTCAGCTTCTGCTTTCGGCCACTGGCGGCGCTTGCAAGACCTACATTACCCGATTCTCGAAATTGTTAATTACGGCCAAAATACGATTTCGTAAACTCCGAAATCGATACAGCAGCTTGCGAAAACTATTCGTAAACGATTGAAACCGTTAGACCGGGCTGTTCCACCTCTGGGTAAAGTGTCACGTAGCGAAGTTACCAGATAAAACTAGACAAAAGTAAATCTTGCGTTGTTCCACCTTTCGGTAAAATTTATCCTCCTGGTAAATGAAGCTACCTGACGGATAAATTACACGGTGCCGAATCCACCGTGTAAGTCACTACCTAACAGATAAATATATGGTGGGGGTAGAAAGTGCACGCAGTGGGAGGTAGAAGTCTTATATCTCTCGTTCGTATAGTAAGTAGTTTGCTTTGGTTGGGTTAGGTCGTTTTCGCAAACTACATATTAAAAATATTTCAGTTTTCAAAAGTAGAAGTAAATCTTCAAGATAACCGGGTGTTATATGGAGACGACGATGAGGATGAATGCATAGAAGAAATTATAGTGGTTATTCGGAAACCGTATACTGTTCGTCCGCGTCCAAACTTTGTTAACCAATATACCGACTCCGAGTTTGCAAGGCAGTTATACCTACATATCAAATATTTTACCAATCAATTAATTACAAATAATAAATTGACAATTTCATGTAAGACTATGTGACGATTTACTTAGAAGATTTGTGACATTTATTTGTGTAACAGTAAGCAATCTATGCATACACAAGCATATTTTTACAATATTGACATAATTATGAAATAGCAACGGTCTGGGTTAGGATTAGGTTAACAATAGGAAATAAAATAATTTTAAATAATTTCTTTATTTAACAAAAATATTTTATTAGGCAGAATTATAACGAATACCATCAATAAGACGCCCCCCCCCCAGACAGCAAGGAATATTGCGGGAATATTGCCAGAAAATTACAACCTTGCGCAATATTGCTAACTTTGCACCAATATTGCAGTAATATTGCAATGTCAGGGTAAAATACGCAATATTGCAATAATGTTGCAGTGACATATGTACATTGTAACTTATTAAATGACATTTTTCAGACTCGTCGACTTGTAAATGTCACGGGACCGTGCAAGTTGTCCACATGTATATCCGCAATCACGGTCCGACTGATTGCAGGCGAAGTCGCTGTCGATTTTAGCTGGAAGGGACGCCTGCAGAAGCAATGCTTTCATAAATTAAGGACGGCGAATTTGCTCCAAGTACGTTTCTTACATATATACCCGGAAACCGACAAATATTGCTGAAATATTATATAAATACATTATTAATAATCTTTTCCCTAATAATCATACATTATTTTATAGAAGTCTGTATGGTCGCGTCGGCCAAAATAAATGGAGGGAAGCTGATATCGAGGACGGAATTGCGAAGTGGTTGACGCAAGCGAAAACAAGAATACACCGCGCAAAGTGAAAATAGAAATAAAATGTAATTTAAGGATAGGTTAGGGTTTTATTATTATTTCTTGTTGTATGTTTTAATTCATAGTATAATAAAAATAGTATTTGTATTCTAAAATATATAAAATTTCCCTCAATTATTTCCATAAAGTGAAACCATAATCATATGCATCATGCAATGTTGAAGGAATATTATAGGGACCTTGACTCAATATTGCAGGTAAGATTCCTGCAATATTTCACGCAAGATTTCTGTAATATTCCGCAACGTTGCAAAGAAGCGGATATAGGAATAGTCCTGCAATTTTCCTGCAATACTCCGGCAATCTCACTGCAAGGTTTAGGCAATGCGAAATAATATTCATGCAATATTCCTGCAATATTTTTTGCTGTCCGGGCCATTACGTTTATCGTACACTGGTTTAAGTTTTTGTTTTCAAATCATGCGGGTTAACGCAGAATAGTGTATATGTGCCATCTGGTGACTAGACAAGTCGTCAAAAGGTCTGGATAACTACCAAGAGGATAAAATATGATGGAACAACCCATGTTTAAGGCCGGGTTGTTCCACCTCTCGGTAAACTGTCAGGTAGCGAAGTTACCAAATAAAAACTAGACAAAAGTTATCTTGCGTTGTTCCACCTTTGGGTAAAATTTATCCTCCTGGTAAATGAAGCTACCGACAGGATAAACTATCCGGTCGCGAATCAACCGTGTAAGAGGCTAACTAACAGATAAATATGTGGTGGGGGTAGAAAGTGCACGCTGTGTGAGGGGTGGGAGGTGGGAGGTAGTAGTCATATCTCATTCGTATATGGAGTATATAGTTTGCTTTCGTTGAGTCAGATCGTTTTCGCAAAGTACGCTAATAAAATATTTAGAGTTTAAAAAATGGAAATGAATCTCCAAGATGACCGAGTGTTGTATAGCGACGACGATGAGGAGGAATGCATACAAGAAATTGTATTGGTTATTCGGAAACTGTATCATATACCGTTCGTCGGCGTCCAAATTTTGTTGAATTATATAATGACTCCGAGTTCGCAAGGCGTTTTCGGTTCCGCAAACAAACTACCTTGAACATTATGGCACTTGTGGAAAATAATATAAGGAGCAGGACGGACAGGTAAATATTGAATGTATCTTTCTTTTATAAGGTTATTTTATAAAATGCAAGCCGAAATTAACAATTGTGTACTGTATTAGCTGACAATTTACATTTTAAAGCCTATTAAAAGATTGTGCAAATATCCGATATTACGATAAAAATCGGATTATGAGATTTGCTAATTAAGGTCACGATATCTATATATGCAAAGATAATCGTGATTAATATATGTATATATTTTTCTTTCAGAAATCATGCTGTGTCGCCATTGCTGAAATTGCTCTTGACATTGCGTTTTTATGCCTCCGGAACGTTCCAGATGGCAATTGGTGATTTTGGCAGCATCCACAATTCGACAGTGTGCCGCATAATCAACCAAGTTACCGAAGCATTAGCTGCATTGCGGCCCTAATTCATTATAATTGAGCTACCGGTTACAAATGACGACTTAATGCTAATACAAACACAATTTTGTGAGAGCGCTCGCTTTCCTCGAGTGGCTGGTGCTATAGATTGCACTCACATTAAAATACAATCACCAGGTTTTGATTATATTTACGAATTATAAGTGTATGTACATTATTGTCATATTGCTTTTATTGATAGGCGGAGACGAAGCTGAAACGTTCAGAAACAGAAAAGGAATATTTACCATAAATGTTCAGGCTGTTTGTGATTGCAAATTTAAAAGTCAAATAAACAAAAATAAACAACGAAATAATTTAACTCGGAATAACACAATAAATAAAGTATAGTTTAAGAAGAAATGTAAGAAAAACTTTATTTTTTAAGCGAGAAAGCACGTCGGTAGTCGTTGAAGTCGCAAAGAAGAAGATGGAGAAGGAAGAAGCGTAACAACTATCGCCTTAGCAACTAATTCCCTTATTTTATTATTTCTTTTATTATAATAAATCAATGGGCAATCAATCAATCATATAAGACGGTCTCCTTTTACATTTATCGTACACTGGTTCAAGTTTTCGTTTTCAAATCATGCGCGTTAACGCAGAATAGTGTATATGTGCCATCTGGTGGCTGGGTAAATCGTCATAAGTATGGATAACTTTACCGAGAGGATCAAATATGATGGAACAACCCATGTTAAAAGTAGCCGGTAAGTGCTGGGTAGGGCTTATCCTCTAGGTAGCTACCGGACAGATATCCTGATATTTACCGAGAGGTGGAACAACCGGCATATGTCTATTTGGAAAAAACAAAAAATGAGCAAGTATTATATTTTTACATCCAGCATGAATAATTCCCAAAGGAAAGCAATTTCGATATGTATTAACAATTAACCTTCACTACCTCTAAAACAAAAAATCATGTGTAATTTGAATGCGTTTGATAATATTTTTTACTTTATTTACCGACGAGATATTCTTAAAGACTGCCAGCGCCTGTGTTAAACAGCGGCCCGCAAATGGGGGCTGGATGGGGTCTGAGGGGGCGCTGAGGTCTCTTGGCGGCGTCTGTTGGCATCGGTAATTGGCGCTAGTACCGTAGGTAATAGACAAACATAGAACGTTGACATTACCCATTGTGTAACTGCTTAAAACGTAATGAGATTTTATTTTATAATTTTATTTCACCCTCACCTTTGTAATCGACACTTCACAGATGAATACATAATTAAAGAGTAATTAGCACGTGATTTAAAAATAACATCAATTTCTTTCGCTACTTTGCAATATCTGTTTAATATATCAAAACAGTTCGTTGCGCCTCGGATCAACTTTTCATGCGGCCTCGGGCTGCCCTCATGTGCATTCGAGTTCAAATTGGTACGCGGCTCCATGTTTTGCAACAAAACGAAAAACTTGTTTAAATAGACCAATGAAAGCGTAAGAATCGATTAGTGTATTGCGGAAAATATCGAGTGCCCGGGGAAACGGTGCAATATTTATGGATGTTCGGTCACGTTTGACTTCGTTTATCTTGGCTTGTCTCGGAAACGGTCAATAGAACACAACCGTGCAAGGTATCGCTGTGAAGCTCTCGACAAGATCTGTTCGAATATACGAAGAACATTTTGCATTGTTTTAAGCTAAACATTTTAAACATTCTTTACCAAATTCGTTGTGTTGCACTCACAGTTGCCGAGATAGACTGACAATGAGTTAAACACGGCAGCACACCCGCATGAAATAAACGCTTAGAAACCATACTTGACTAGCTCAACTTTACTCTCCAATCTGCAAGTCTTAGTCCTACACTCCTACTCAACTGACAACTCAATCGAACTTGAGCCTACCCGATTTTTTTATGTAATTGCTCATTAGTCGTTTTTATAAGAATATAAAATAAAGTTTACATCCGCAGCGCAGGACGCTATATATTAAAACGGTCGGAGAATTTCTGCTGTCAGTGCGTGACTTCCACAACTATTTTATTTATCGTTTCAGAAGAAATATACCTGTTGTATGATGCAGTAAAATTAGACACTAGAATTTATGGCAGATTAGTCATTTTTACTAAAAATTGGAAAGGATTCGGAAAAATAGGTGTGCGCAATGATGTTATTCAGAAAAGTTGCTAGATTCTTTTTTATAGTCTAAATTTTAAATTGACGATCTGAATGTGTGGGTATCGGGTAAAGCTTGTAATCGGAAATCAAATTCGCTTTTTTATTTTTACGCACGTGTGTCCTACAATCATATACATTTGTACAATGTACATACATCCGTGGCTAACTACCTCGTGAGTCGTGCGTCGTCACCTCTCTCCCCCCTTCACTCATCGCGACGCTTATGTTTTTCGCCGGACGCGCGCCGAGGCTCGGGCCCGGGCCGGCGATACACGGCAAGGGACTGGTGTGGCGTGTGTGTCACTTCCCACAGAATGTTATTCAACGTACAAAAAATATTAATTTTTTCCTTTCTAAAAACTGAGGTTTACGGAGATAAACGGATTTTAGATTTGTTTTCAGCGCCTCAAAGTCTGAAAATTAACCAACAGATGCTCTTATGTAATAAAATACATGTTCGGCCTCAGCATTACGTCATCGGGGGCTCGTAGGCAAGCCGGGGCAAACCGATTCAATGGTTTCACATTGCCCTCATCGATTGATCGGTTCGCCGCCGTACGAAAAAAAATGTAGTGTGTCGGAGACTTATTCTAATGTTGGAGAATCGGTGTAGCTTGCTCGGGCCGATCCGCGACTGTCTGTCTGAACGGGTGAACGAGAAATCATTGGTGGTTCGAGATTCATTCTAGACTTGGAGAATCGGTGTAGCTTGCTCTTTTTCAAAAGCAAATCAGACTGAGGAAAAACATCTCTAACTTTGTGATATTTAAAAAGTATAAAATCGATTATAATTCATTAAAATATTGCCACTCTTCCGATGCCGACATTTACTCACAGCCCGATCCGACAGTCTCGGATCGGCCCGAGCAAGCAACACCGATTCTCCAATACTAGAATGAATCTCCAACACACCAATGATTTCTCGTTCATCCAGTGTGGCCAGAAGTGGCTCTTTTACACCATCGGTGCCCGCGGGAGTGGGGATACGCGCAAGTGTGCCTGCCCTGTCTGTGAGAGCTGCGCACACCGTTTCTCGCCGAATCGCGCTCGGCGTGGAGAGAAGGACGGAACTATGCTGCGTCTCCCTTCCACCAACGTCGTATGTGACGTCAGATATCGTGACGACACATAAGGACAGAACTATGCTCCGTCCCCTTTCAACCAATATCGCGCGTTGCGTCTTTGTTCGACATGCAGTCGTGTCAGGCAAATTCTTCCTGACGTACGCTGTCGTGTGTTCAAATCGCGTGTTACGTACGATCCCTCAGAACGTCTAGTGCCAGAAGCTTTATGAAATATATATTTTGCCCATATCTATTATAAATCAATGCGACACATCTATTCCGCTGACAAAATATTAAAAACTATCCGTAGTAAGTACTAAAATATTTGTAAATGAATGTCGTTTGTCGCCGTGTGATAAATTATTAAGAAGAAAATTATTCTGTGAACAAAAATTGAACCATGACTGGGCGCGAACCTACGAAAAAAATCAACGTGTTGACGAGCGACGATGAGTACGACGAATCAATCCCAAACCCAAACTGTCCTCGATTGACTTTCCTCTGGATCGCGCTCTGCTCAGGGCGGTGGTGCCCGATTTGCCTTCCGGCTGAAAGAACGCAATGGTACGTGCGATGCCTTATGCGAAATCTGGCACCACTGTCACGGGCCTGTGTGCGGAACATAGTTCCGTCCTTCTCTCCACGCCGAGCGCGATTCGGCGAGAAACGGTGCGCGCAGCTCTCACAGATAGGGCACGCACTCTTGCACGTATCCCCACTCCCGCGGGCACCGATGGTGTAAAAGAGCCACTTCTGGACAGTCGCGGATCGGCCAAGCAAGCTACACCGATTCTCCCATACTAGAATGAATCTCCAACACACCAATGACTTCTCGTTCACCCGCTCAGACAGACAGTCGCGGTTCTCCTTGTCCGTCACGACATTGGGTCGAGTCGGGAGGACGACGCGACGGGACAATTCGCAACGAAGTTCCTTGACACATCTTTGGCAACGAATCGAGTAGCCACTGTGACTGTTAGGGGCCATAGGCCAAATATGATTTTGTAAAGTTTGAAAGGGTATTTTATATTATTATTTAATTGCGGTAGAGATTTACTCGTACACTCCGGTGGTTTAGATAACACGGTTAGCACCAAATTAGCGACAAGTAGAGTATCCTTGTATAGTCTGAATTAAATATTCATAGACAGCTCGTACATCGGGTTCACTCATCGTTAACAGCAGCATCGTTTTGAGAGTGGCCATAGTCCATGCGTGCACCTACACATGCATACTCACTCACAAGACGATGCTTCATTTGTTTGACAACCGACGAAAACGCACACAAACGAGCAACAGTGGCACGGTGAGAGCAGTTACGATGTGGTCAAGAGCTGGTGTTTCAAACATGTTTCGCTTTTTCGTCTAACAACTATATTAAATTTGGAAGACTAAACACTAGAAGTATCAAGGGGGTGAAAATCTCTTCTCTGGCACTTTGTAATAGAGTCATTATATATTAATGAAACACAAAATGTTCTTTAAAATAATATCTTAGATCTTAGAAAAGAACGGTATATGTCTATATGAAATGAACTTTCATGACAGTTCTGGGGTAAGCGCGGATGGGTCAATCTCCGTCCTTTTCCCGACAGGTAACTCTTGCTCCGATTTTCGGCCAGATCCATTCTCGCATTTGTTTTTATGTCCACTCTTTCTATACGGGTCAATGCCCCGAGGTGAGCATATGCTCATCAGCCGTCAGCCCCTTGATACCTCTCAAACAAGTCGCATAGCAATGCGTCAACGCATGGCACTCTTCAATTAGCCCGTGTCATTGGTCAAAATTCGCAGCTGCGCTAATAAAAAAAACGTCTTGAAAAGATTTGATCACTGTATATGTAGTGTGTGAAGAATGACTGGGTGTGAATGTGTGTGATTGCGGGTGAATGCGTGTAAAAGGAATGAAGGCGGATGAGCGGTAGATCGCGGGAGGCCGCGGAATCGATCATCGGGGTCACCTTGCTGTTGCTGGGCGAATTTTTGGGAGAAAAAAGGAAGGCAGTCAAGATTGAGATAGCTTCATTAGCGGACGTGCTGAGTGCGCTCGAAAAGACAATCGGAGACGCGGTAGAGGGGCAAGGGCCTAGCGTCGCTGTGTGCAACCGATTGAAAAACGAGAAACGTCGCGAAGCTATTAACGTGGACTGATAGTTAAAATGTGGATTGTAAGCAAGCGTGAATGTAGTTTAAGTGTTTCAATAAATATTTTATCTAATTAAATCTGACTCCACATATATAAATAAAAGCCAAACGAGGGAAGTTGATTCTCTCGGTGATTCTAGTGCTGATTTTGAAAAACTCATTGTAGCTGTCTTCGGCGTGGTTGCATTTCGTGCGTTTTCGTCGATCGCTAAACAAACGAAAGCATGACCTTGAGAGTGGATATGCATGTGTAGATGCACGCATGGACTATGCCTACTCTCGCAGCGATACCGTTGTTGCTATGCGACGTATTTGTCGATGTAGCTGAGTGCCACTACTGACAAATTGTTTCGGACTACAGAAGATCGACCAAAACCGCGACCATTGTAACGGCAGCCTTACTTATTTTCAATCTCACCTATAGCGATCATGACCTATACGGCAGATTTTTCCGGGCACCTGTTCTCCAATTGTCAGTTTCATGTATCTCACACAGCTTCGAATGGTGGAACAAATGAGCAAATTGCATTGAAACTATACGTGAACTTCACTTGAACATACAATAATATATATCCAAAATTCAGACCAACAAGACATGGTCAGGTTTGTATATCAAAATTTCCGCGTCCAATGTTGTACATATATTTTTACGGTTAACGTTGAATAGTTGAACATTTATTAAAATTTTAGTGAACTTTTTATCTTTCATTTTATGTTTCGTACACCCTTTTCTGCCGTTAATAGTAATTTTGCTTCTATTATTTTGAAACTTAAAATTCCACTTGAAATCGTCTGTAAAGAGAGCTTCACTTGCCCACACACAGGTGACATCTCATGATAATGGTTCAGTACAGTGGTAATTCGACATCAGTTTCTTACTCTGGCCGCAATATATTCTAGAGGGCGCCCGAGAACAGCGAATTTTGCTGGAGACACAAAGTCCCATAAGGCTGGCAGTCTTTAGGAATATCTCGTCGGTGCTTTATTTTGTGATCATTGTGACGGCCAGCCGTTACCGACACCATTCTCGACCCGCCTTTAACCATAAGCCGGCTAGTATCTTGAGGGCACTCCCAGAGGTCGCCTAAGTGGACGAGCGACGGAACTTCTCCCTCACTCGTTCACACTCACCTAGTTTAAGCCATGATAACATAGAATCGAATCATAAGTAGATATATCTTTGCGTCTATACCCATCGAGCGTTAGGGCATTAGTTCTAAGTAAAAGCGCACGGGGCGCTCCAAGTGGACTGCGCTTCACCACCAACGCGCCTGCGTCGAGCGCCGAGCCCCACTCTAAGGGCCGTACCCCTTCCTTAGCGGCGGGCCCTAGTAATTAGATTTAAGGCCGGGTCGAACCGAAAATCAGTGCATTATGCATTATACATAATATCACAGTGCTATTATACTTGACAAGCAGTTCATTACTTTTCTTGCGTGCATTCTACTTACAATCGTCTACTTAATTCCTTCTTGAAGATTAATTAAGTCGTCTTGAAGACAAGCAGTTACATCAAATTGAAGAACAGTGTACTAAAATCCTTTGTTCGAAATCTATAGTGAAAGCTCACTTCATTTCAATCCAATCAAATCCCAAATTCATAAATCTAAATCACAAACTCAAAAGCTCAAATCATTTTATCAAAGAATAAGTGCTGAAGCAACAACTGAAGACTCGACAAAAACCAACTCACGGTAAGCAAACTGACTTGCCGGTTCGACACTCGCATAACACTGTACTAATTATTAAGGTAGAATCTAGTTCCTTAAATTGTTCAATCGTATAGTCAATATTGTAAGAATCATATAGTCAAAGTCTATATATAGACCTTTGTTATACAAATTACTTCTATCATTCTATCCTTGCGTTCTTAAAGTAAATTAAGCCTTCCATAACGCTCTACGTCTAAGCATTCCCTCACCACATATATCCAGGCAGTCAACGAGAGGACGTTAGCTCGACGACATAAATGCCTACAACTTCACACTTATCCTTACCACACATATCCAAGCAGTCAACGAGAGGACGATAGCTCGTCGACATAAAAGCCTAGAATCTCACATATACCTTTACCTTACGTTTCCATTATTCCGTCAACGAGAGGACGATAGCTCGACGACAAATATTCCTTCAACTCCATACTTACCTTTATTCCGTCAACGAGAGGGCGATAGCTCGACGACAAATATTTCCTTAACCCCATACTTACCCACACCTCATACTGTCCATTTACCCGCCAACAAGAGGACGATCCGCTTGACGGCATATACATCCACCATAAGACCAAAAGTCACCACTATCCTGAATGCCTAAACAAAAGAGAGCCGGCCGGAAGAACCAACTACGTAAATTGATCAGGAACTTCTACGCTATTCCTTCAGAAACTAACAGGCCTCCGCCACCAACCCCAAAACCGCGTATAGTCGAGTGTCGTGCCGTTAGACCCAATATACGGGTAGTACAGCCTTCAGCAAGTAACGTAAGGGAAAATCAACCGTCTGTAAGCAGTGTAAAGAAGGTACAGCCGTCCGCTAAAACCACGTTGATTATAAAATCATCCGCGAGCTCGGTAAAAACAGATAAATCCTCGAAGTGGGAACTCATTCCGCTCAATTTAGAAGCGCCGATATATTCCGCGACCGTGCCGAGATTCGATCCGCGTTTCGAAACGTACATTCGAAAGAGGCGCGAACGCCTCTATCCGGAACTCATAGTGCTCGACCAATAAAACCGCACCGCCAGGATCCCCAAGTCGCTGAGATCGCGCTCCGTGGCCTCTCGACGAAAGGAGGAATTTAAAAGTCGCTTCCCGACTGCAATCGTTTCGTGGAAATCCCTCAAATCCGCGAAATCGCCGATCGGGACGTGACAATCATATACATTAATTTCTGTGACATACTGACATCACCTACTGAAATATCTAAATAGAAGAGAGCAACTTTTTCGAACCGGTCATATCTAGTCAAATCTCTGTGGAACTTACGTCGAACGGCGCAAATCGACTGTATGTCCCAAAGGTCCAGTGGTAAGAGTGAGACAGAATACCAAAATATCTTTCTTCTCTCTCTAACAGCGAGGCGCGGCTGTTCCTGCACCCGCGCACATTCCAGGTATTCTATAGTTCAATGTAGCCAATTGAATGGTGGAGTCGCAAGCGGTGTTGCTGGGAACTACAAACGTTACTAGGAATATATGTACGTTGGTTTCCAAATCATTGGACTCGCGACGTGCACATTATACACAATAACGCACGTTTAAAATAAATTATTTATATGAAATTGAAGTAATAGTGTAACATAAAATAGTGTGTATATATATACAAGTAATAGTATATATAATACGGTAATTTTTATTATATTTACGTGCCATTATACACAATAACGCAGGTTTAAAATGAATTATTTATATGAAATTAAAGTAATAGTGTAACATAAAATAGTGTGTATATATATATAAGTAATAGTATATGTAATACAATATTTTTATTATATTTGAAGGGTTACATTAAAGTAAATTCATAATAACACTGTAATCAATTTATTAATCCTATTATAATTCACCTAAATATACATCAAATATCAGTGACATGTGTGAAGTACATTTTGGTTTACAAACAATGGTATTTATTCGCGTCGTCAAATCAATAAAACGTATCCTATCCATATAAACTGACAGACATTCAAAAGCTGCCTAACGTGATCTCGCCTGTATGTATGGCGAAGTAGTATTCACCTCTGAATTCCTCTTCCTCACGATATCCAGGCCACATGTCGGAATAGCATATGTGTATTTCCCCCGGATATTCGTTATGTCGGTATTGATTGTCCTTACGATTTTTCGAAGATGTCATCATGCTAAGTGGGTTCACACAAAATTGTTTTAATGATGTGAAGAACTGATGAAAATTATATTGACAGTCAATAGCTAAAAATATAAATGTACACGTACCTCAGATCAATTGTCTCATAATGTACATGACTTGTTACGTCCTACGTCCTCCACCCGCTTTTTTAACGACTATATTCTCGCAACGAGCTCATCGCACCGTTTATCTATTTAATTAGATGTAAATCGTACATAAACGAAACAAGAGCCGGCGCACCGCGCCACCGAAATTCCTTCACGTAACGCTGACGCCCATCCGGGACGTAATTCGCGCCACGCGAAGGAATGACATAATGACGACAATAGCGATGTAGGTAGAGACATAAGAATGCTGACGCCGAATCAGCTCACAGGCTAACCCCAACGATCGACTAGCGATCCGCGGCAACACATCGTTCCGAGAACGCCAACTTCCAAACGGAAGCTAGGGTGCCAGTTCCACGAAGGACATGGCGACCCTCAGCAAAACCCACTACTTAACTGGGCCACGAGTCAGTCAGTCGACAGTCACAATTCTCCGCTCCATAGTTAACGTCACGCTCAAGTCGGGCACCAAGTCACTTCAGTTTACATTCGGCAACTCGTTAATCTAAGTTATCAAGCTCTTCAACCAACCAAGTTCGGCTACGACCCATGTAAATTCGGCAACTGTAAACCAGCTAAATGTACTTCGGGATAAAACATCCAGTCCACTTCCACCATCTGAACATTATTTAATTCACACGACCGTGTCCTTCCTGCACGTCAACACCAAACACCACCACCTCTACCTCTACCCAGGTCCCCAGAGAGCTAGCTACAGCCGTGGACGCCCTCCCAGGCATCCACCGTGGTAGAACTCCCGGTGATCGTCACCTACAGCCGTGGGCGCCCTTCCAGGCATCCACCGTGGTCGAGTCCCGGTAATCGTCGAGCCATCTACAAGCGTGGACGCCCTCCCCGGCATCCACCGTCGTGAACTCACGGTTGTGGTAAAACTTTCGGGATCGGCAATCCACAACCACACACACTCCCACACATCCAGAGCCGTAGCCATTCGGACACCTCCTTCTTACATTCCTCGATACGTCAGTGAGCCGCTCCACTGACGGATTAAACCACCCTCTTTTCGGTGCGATCACTGCTTCCGTTTGTCCTCGATCCCTGGTATACGCGGTGAACGCAGGGTGCCGAAAACGAGGACGTAACAACTTTTGCAGTCCATGTTACTTCCAGTCACCAATATGGGGCCAGAACAATTTAGTGCTCAGGTCATTCTTGATAATATAATATAGGCAATGAACCTGTAAAATGAAGACATTTATTACATTAAAACTTCATACCAAATCCAATGCCCTGAACAGGGACCAACCCACCATAGCAGCAACAAAATTTTACATTTGTTTCCAACACCAAGTTGAACAGCGGAATCAGGAAAAGAATCGTATACATAATGTATAATGTAGGATTGCCCTCTTCTGGGTTGAGAATGGAATGAATCAATATATTTCAACCCTTACATGTTTCAAAACAATTAGTTTCCTCATCAGGAGTCTATAACATACAAAAGTGAACTAATGTAAATGTCTATTACATTTTAGTTGTAGATCTAGTGGATGTATCCTATTGTGGTGGTACTCACGTAAATTGATATAGGATGCGGTATTGAGATGGTGTGTTTGAAAATTTAGCCAATTTTTCCTATGTGATTCATTCAATTTTTTCACAGTGTCTGAAAGCAAATCAGTGCGTTGAAGAAACCATGGCCAGAAATATGCACAACTTACATAATTTTCAACATTTCTCACATTGTAAAATTTTAACTCTCCAAGATTTAACTCATTTCTGCATTTTAATTTTGTAATATTAACTAATCTCACCTGTCTTCGCCAATCACTGATTGGATTAGGATCGTTTCGTTTCACGTTTGAACAATATTTTGGATGCTTTCTAATACAACACATACTTACGGATGAATATATTTATGTTAAAGTATATGACTCGATGTCTCCCAAGAAGTGTTTGTGGTGTCGGTATGTTTACCTTTAGCAGAGTGAAGGGCCGGCATTAAACGTTTCAACCCCACAGATAGCAATTTTTCTTAAGGAAACGGGGCCGCACCGAAGAAAAAAAAATGTTGCAGAACAATTTTCAGAGCGCGGCACCCTATAAGGTACCCACTTTGCCGAATAATAGGCCCTTCACTATACGTAGTACCCTGCAAGACCGCTTGCGACTCCACCGTTCATATTGGCTTCATTCCCCAGAACCTGATCTCGCATCCATTGTATAGAGATCAGTGCTTCGCCCCCTTATTCCTATGTCCATGTCCGCAACACGTGGCGGCAATCGGTCGGCGCGACAAAGTTGCGTCGCCAGCCTCCTGTGAACCGGGTTAATCTCTATCCGACTTTATCCTATACAACGTCAGTTTGTCTCGACCATTCTCAACCGTTCTGAGTTCTGACACAGACGAGGTATAGAATAGACACCGCATCTTATGGACCTTCGTGTCACACGTCTAGACATACCGACGGAGCAGAAAACGAGGCAAGTTGGAGCGCCCTCTGCGTATGCGAACGGCAGAAGTCATAGGCCCGTATTCAAATACTGTGCTTAGGGCTCGGCTTGAGTCGGGATTACGTAAACCTGGCTCAGACGCGTAATCCGGGTTCAGAAACCTGGCTTGGATCAGATTCTCAAACCAGGATGCCATTTGCGTGCCCCCACTCCGATTAAGCTCCGCCCACCGTGTTGTTACACGGGTACACAGGCTTCTCGCATAAAAGTGTAGAGGTCGGTCGGAGTGGGGGTCGAGAAATGTAAGCCTGGCCTGAGACGCCTTGGAAAGGCCTCTTGAGCCGGGATTACGGCCGTTTTTCGCGCCAAATCTGTAAAAATATAACCAAACGTTTACACGACTGTTTAGCAGTTCAGCAGTGTTAAGGTTGGTTAAGGTAATGTTCACCCATGGACAATCAGCAAGAAGTAAATTGAGGAGAAGAATAGAGAACTGCAGTTTCGAAATAGACAGATTGTTCGCGATGATGAGCTCATTCAAGGTGTTGCAGTAGTACAAAGTGTAGAGGATTTGCAAATTTATGAAAGAAAACTTAAAACTTCTGCATTTTTCCAAAAATCGGTAATTTTTTTTAATAACATCTTTCGTGTAAAACATACAACAAAAATGACCTTTTGATCAATAGTTACGTCGCAGTCTCAAAAATATAATAGTAATTACAATACAGACTTATAAGTTAAGGTTATTTATTATTTATTATTACATTTATAGTAGAACTTGGTAATTGAGGATTAATCAAAATAATATATTCTATAACATAAATTGGCTTGAATTATTTACAATGTTAAACAGAATCATATGGAGAGTGTAATATTGAATAAATATTCTTGGAACTTTGAGGCAATATTCCGTGTCATATTCATGCAATATTCCCACAAGTTACGAAGAGGCGGACATAGTAATATCGCTGCAACATTCTTGCAATAATCCGGCGAAGTCACCTGCAAGGTTTCGCATTGTAAAGTAATATTTATACAACATTCCAACAATATTCCTTGCTGTCTGGGTAGCCGAGATTCAGACAAGAAGAACGGTACATGAGCGAGTGAATAAATGCTGCTTTTTATTAGTTGTAATGCAAAATCTGTAAAAACTACCAAAAGCGTCCACACGACTGTTCAGTAGTGTTCAGGTAATGTTCAGCCATGGACAACCAGCAAGAAGTAAATTTTGAGGAGGAAAATTTGAAACTTGCAGTTCCGAGACGGATTGTTCGCGATAATTGGTATAATTAATAAATCGGCAAGGCATCGATTTCAACGCTAATCTTGTTCAAATTGGAATTGGGTGGCCGTGAAAACTATCTCGAATGTTCCGCCTTTTTGGTGGCATTACACCTCAGCGCTCCGTGCGACCCATGGGTGATTTGGCCGATGGTGTTGATACAAGACTGTTACACAGCATGCGGAATATTATATAAGTAAGTTCCTGTGGCTCATGTCTGATGATAATACAATACTCTTCTCTCATTCGTGGTCCTAAATCGGATAATTCCGAAGTTTCCCGCAAGCGAAGCAAGCCGCATGCAGTGTCAGCATATCGACTCTGAACACCATTCGTGTCGCACGTATGTGCGTGTCGGTGTGCGATGCGCGCAGCTTAGGCCCAATCAGGGCCTTAGCATCGCACACAGGCGAGCACGTACACTGCAACACGCATGGTGTTTAGAGCTCGATATGCTGGCACTGGCCGCATGGCACGCCTTGACCACGCCCAATGACTGCCAGGATCTCCCTTCCACGCGACGTCTAAACCGCGTTTGTGAATACACGAAAAATCTGAACCCGGATTACGCATCTGAGCCAGGTTTACGTAATCCCGACTCAAGCCAAGGCCGATGCGCAGTATTTGAATACGGGCCTCAGAATCGGCTATCATGCAGCTTCTCCCTATGGCCAATGGCGGCGTTTGCGAGCTGCACGATAGCCGAAACCGAAATTGTTAATTACGGCCAAACTACGATTTCGCAGACTGCGAAATCGATACAGCTGCTTGCGAAAACTATTAGTAAACGATTGAGACCGTTAGAGATGAGATATGTCAAAATTATTTCGTTAATCTATGTCCGAAGAGCGATTCTCGCCTCGGCCAACGGCGGCGCTTGCGAGCCAATCAACGCTGAACGATAGCCGATTCTGAAATCATTAATTACAGGCAAATTACGATTTCGTAAACTCCGAAATCGATACAGTAGCTTGCGAAAACTATTCGTAAACGATTGAGACCGTTATACACGAGATACGTCAAAGTTATTTCGCCACTTTCTGCATCTCCTTTCGCCAACGGCGGCGCTTGCGAGCAAATCAACGTTGCACAATAGCCGATTATGAAATTGTTAATTACAGGCAAACTATGATTTCGTAAACTCCGAAATCGATACAGCTGCTTGCGAAAACTATTCGTAAACGATTGAGACCGTTAGAGATGAGATGTGTCAAAATTATTTCGTTACTCTATGTCCGAAGAGCGATTCTCGCCTCGGCCAACGGCGGCGCTTGCGAGCCAATCAACGCTGATCGATAGCCGATTCTGAAATTATTAATTACAAGCAAATTACGATTTCGTAAACTCCGAAATCGATACAGTAACTTGCGAAAACTATTCGTAAACGATTGAGACCGTTATACACGAGTGTTTGAGAAACCCGCTCGACAGCGCTTCCTGTCGCCGACGACCACCTGGCGGCAGCACTTCCCGAGCTCGATTCGCGAGCGCCGGTTCGCGTACAGGTGAGAAGCGGAAATGGGTGGAATGCGCGAAACGCGGGCGGCGCCATGCGCCGTCCCGCCAAAAGTGATCACTTCTACCACGTCTCTTGTAGCGCGAGTCAGATTTCCAGTTCGATCACCGTATTATCAGTTTCCACCGCATCCCAGCTTCTCATCTTTGCATTTCCGACCGATCAACACGAGATACGCTGCCGTGTACAGTAAGCGATACGCCGACAACCGTAACGTCAATATTTAAGGTACATCACCAAGTTCTAATCAGGCACTGCACGTGGCCGTACTTTTACCACGTGCATCCGCGACCGCGCAATTACACAAGACACTGGGGGGCATTAATTATAGCAATTGTGTCCGAATCAACACACAAAGACTTTGTATAACACTGACGAGCTGTACCGATTTACCTACAATAAATCGGCACTAGCGAACGCAACACGCGAACACGTGTAATTTTCTAACCTCACCACCAGATGATCGACTCATTTCCGCACCCTTCCCCTCTCCGCTCCTAAATTTTCCTTCCCACTCGTTTTCCCACTCATTTCCCCACAACGAGATACGTCAAAGTTATTTCGCCACTTTCTGCATCTCCTTTCGCCAACGGCGGCGCTTGCGAGCAAATCAACGCTGCACGATAGCCGATTATGAAATTGTTAATTACAGGCAAACTACGATGTCGTAAACTCCGAAATCGATACAGTGGCTTGCGAAAACCATTCGTAAATGATTGAGACCGTCAGAGATGAGATACGTCAAAATTATTTCGTTACTCTATGTCCGAAGAGCGATTCTCGCCTCGGCCAACGGCGGCGCTTGCGAGCTCCACGTTAGTCTATTCTGAAATTGTTAATTACGAGCAAAATACGATTTCGTAAACTCCGAAATCGATACAGCAGCTTGCGAAAACTATTCGTAAACAACTGAGACCGTTACACACGAGATACGTAAAAGTTATTTCGCCAGGTTCTGCATCTGGTCAGCTTGTGCTTTCGGCCACTGGAGGCGCTTGCGAGACCTTGTTACGTCCCGCTTTTTCAACGACTATATTCTCGCAACGAGCTCATCGCACCGCGTATCTATTTAATTAGATGTAAGTCGTATATATACGAAACAAGAGCCGGCGCACCGCGCCACCGAAATTCCTTCACGTAACGCTGACGCCCATCCGGGACGTATTCCGTGCCAGGCGAAGGAATGACATAACGACGACAATAGCGATGTAAGTAGAGACATAAGAATGCTGACGCCGAATCAGCTCACAGGCTAACCCCAACGATCGACTAGCGATCCGCGGCAACACATAGTTCCGAGAACGCCAACTTCCAAACGGAAGCTAGGGTGTCTGTTCCACGAAGGACCTGGCGACCCTCAGCAAAATCCACTACTTAAATGGGCCGCACAGTCAGTCACAGTCGTTCAGTCAGTCAGTCACATTACTCCGCTCCATAGTTAACGTCACGCTCAAGTTGGGCACTAAGTCACGTCAGTTTACTTTCGGCAACTCGTTAATCTAAGTTATCAAGCTCTTCAGTCAACCAAGTTCGGCCACGATCCATGTAAATTCGGCAACTGTAAACCAGCTAAGTGTACTTCGAGATAAAACATCCTGTCCACTTCCACCATCTGAACATTATTTAATCCACACGAGCGTGTCCTTCCTGCACGTCATCACTAAACACCACCACCTCTACCTCTAACCCAGGGCCCCAGCGAGCTACTTACAAGCGTGGACGCCCTCCCCGGCATCCACCGTGGTAGAACTCCCGGTGATCGTCGAGCCACCTACAAGCGTGGACGCCCTCCCCGGCATCCACCGTGGTGGACTCACGCACCGCACCGGACACGAGCCCTCTCATAGGAGCGACTTGCAGCGAGGTAGCCCAGAAGCCCTCTCTGGCTTCCTGCACCCCGCGCTTACTGCCCCAGTCGACCGCTCTCCCGGTTATGGGGAAACCTTCGGGATCCGCAATCCACAACCACACACACACTCCCACACATCCAGAACCGTAGCCATTCGGACACCTTCTCCTTACTTTCCTCGATTCGTCAGTGAGCCGCTCCACTGACGGATCAACCACCCTCTTTTCGGTGCGATTACTCCTTCCGTCTGTCCTCGATCCCCGGTATACCCGGTGAACGCAGGGTGCCGAAAAACGAGGACGTAACAACCTACATTACCCGATTCTCGAAATTGTTAATTACGGGCAAACTACGATTTCGTAAACTCTGAAATCGATTGCGTAAACTTGCGTAAACTATTCGTAAACGATTGAGACCAAAATAAGCGAAATCGGTGATAGTCGTCTGCTAACTATACACCCACCTAAAAATGGTTAATTACGGGCAAACTACGATTTCGTAAATTCTGAAATCGATTGCGTAAACTTGCATAAACTATTCGTAAACGATTGAGACCAAAATAAGCGAAATCGGTGATAGTTGTCTGCTAACTATACGGCGGTCCCTCGGCCGTGTGACAAAAATATGCATTGTTTGTCCAGTCTATTCTATACCTCGTTTGTGCTAATACTGATGGACACCGCGAAAATGGTATTCTCGCCTTTCGATTATTTAGAATTAGCACAGAGCAAAACGTTAAATAAATATAAGATTGTAAAAAGAAACCATCCGGACTATTCGACGGACACCAGAGACTCTTGTTTAATAGAAATCTTAACACGCCGAGATACACGAAAATGCCGAACGCATTACATGCAGCTAGCGAACACACTGTGGATTCAATTAGATACTAATTCCGAATGGATAGGAGCCGCTCCAAACCAGGAAACCTTGTATATCTTATGTTGCGACAATAAGCCACGTAGTATAGAATTATTAGGTAGCTTCATACTGCACTTAGATAAAGACTGTACCGGTACAACTAATAAGGTCTTCCTCAAACCAGCTACACACGTAACCAGAACTTTAAAGTTAAATGTTCTTTTGACGAGCAAGGAAGAGGATTTTAACGTGACTTTCGGGAAACTCAGATCCCAAGACTTACCTTGTGAACTCATTCACGAAGTTAGTATCAATCCTGACAATTTGAAAAATTTGGGTAGAACCTTAGAGGAAATAGACGACCAGATTGAGACCTTAGCATCTGAGAAACGGGTTATCACGTGGAAGGAACGATTTTACAAATATCTGGAATATGCAGGATACGTAGCAATTGCTGGTTTGACAATCGTTTTCCTAGGTAAAATAGGACTATTTAAGCTAATTATAAGAACTATCCGATCGTGCTGTGTATCGTGTACATATAACAATTGTAGCTTTGGCAACAAAGCACCCACGCAGCACATTGCACCAGCTGCAACGCAACCAACATTTTCAATCAACGAACCTGACGAGGTACGCTTCATCGCTCAACGACCTAGAACGAGACCGACGAATGCTGCTTATGGATTTTAGTTTAGATCAGTACCCCAACTAAAATCTTAAACTACCCGGGGAGGTGTAAGCGGGCCCAGGTACCGAGCCCTTCGCCGCTTTCCCTTTTTGACCACCCATATCGTACCGAGGGATACTTTACGACGTCCGGGTAACCAGAAACTGACAGATAGCGAAGTACTTGCAGCTGAGGCGACATCTGAGTGTACACAGATGTCCAGATAGCCTCAATTCCTAGAGACGCCCTTACCAAGAAGAGAGACTTCGTGGAGGACGTTTTCGCCCTTCTCTGGGCTACCGACGCAACCCCCTCTTCTCACAAACCGTAGATATAAGAAGCCTGTTCTACGCTGCGAGTTTAGTCTTAGTCTACATTTTAACACCGAATCTCTGCCAGTAACTATATTCATTCTTAATAAAGTATTCATTATTATATTTTATTTTATGTCGTCTCATTGATTCGCGCTATCACGACAACAGTACAGACAGATTTCTAGAGAGAAACTAGTAGTTCGCCGCCTAGAAACTAATCGAGATTCGCCGCAGGTGCGAATGTGTGCTAAAGAACTGCGCCATGATTCGGCTTCGTTTTTGATTGACACGGGCGCTGATATCAACGTAATCAAACTAAAAATATTGCGAGAAGATATATCTGTCGCGTTACACGAATCTATAGTCGTTACGGGTATTACCACGGAACAAATAGAAACATTGGGCACCACGATCGTGCACCTACTCGGACAACCGGTTAAATTCCACGTGGTACAATCCTCGTTTCCCATCAGGAGCGACGGAATTTTGGGAAAACAATACCTGAGGCAGGAACACGCAGAGATATCATTCGCGCACAATACTGTAGTCACACAAAGTGATCCTATACGCCCGATGCGGTTCATAGGAGAGGCCGAACGACATAACGAAAAATTACCTTTGCCCATTACGCGCGTTCACAACCTACGAGCTAGAACGCGTCAAGCAATCAGAATAGATGTAAAGGAAGGGAGAGAACTGACCGAGGGTTATTTGCCGAAATTAAACACGACGGACGGAGTATTCATCGGGGAAGCCGCTGTCTCAGTTTGTCGAGGCGCGTGCCATGTACTTGCGATTAATACCTTGGAAAATGACGTAGAAATAACGATACCACCGCAAAATATAGTACCGTTTGAATACCACAATTTCCCTGAAGAGCAGGAATACTTCAATTCCGAGTCAGAAACAGCACACGCGCCGATAGTTAACGACCGAGTAGGTGAAATAGTCTCCCGTTTGCGTTTAAACCACCTTAACGACGAGGAAAGAAATCACGTAATAGATTTAGTAGAAGAATATCCAGAGAGGTTTCATCTACCGGGCGATAAGCTGCAGTCGACTCCCTGTATTAGGCATACAATCCCTACCACAGACGATTTACCTATTAACACGCGGCAGTTTAGATTTCCACCTGTTCATCAAGCCGAAATCGCGACACAAGTCTCTAATAAATTAGAGTGCAACATTATCGCACCCTCAAATTCGCCATATAATTCACCGCTATGGATAGTTCCGAAAAAGCCGGATTCTCAAGGAAACAAGCGTTGGCGAATGGTCATTGACTTCCGTAAATTAAATGAAAAAACGATTGGAGACGCGTACCCCTTGCCCAATATTACAGATATTATGGATCACCTAGGCGAGGCGCGGTATTTTTCGATCTTTGACCTCGCGAGCGGCTTTCAACAAATAGAAATGGACCCTAAAGACCGAGCTAAAACTGCCTTCACTACACCAAATGGCCATTACGAGTACATTCGCATGCCCGAAGGGCTTAAAAACGCTCCAGCTACGTTCCAGCGATTAATGGACCAAGTATTACGCGGGTTGCAAGGCGTAGAAGTTTTTGTATATCTAGACAACATCGTAGTTTACGCTAAGTCCTTGAAGGAGCACGGAAAGAAGGTGCAGAGACTATTCAATAGAATACGCGATGCAAAGCTAACTCCGCAACCTGACAAGGCGACTTCTTAAGAACCGAGGTAGCGTATCTAGGACATATAATCGGTCGAGACGGAGTCCGTCCAGACCCTGGGAAAATTAGCGCGGTAAAGAAATTCCCGTACCCGCAGAGTCAACGGAATGTCCGAGAATTCCTTGGGCTGGTGGGCTATTACCGACGTTTTATAGAAAACTTCGCCGCGATCGCGAAACCATTAACGGAATTATTGAAAAAGAACGAAAAATTCGACTGGAAACAGGAACATACAACTAGCTTTAAAACCTTACGGAGAGCGTTGTGCCGAAGCCCTATTCTACAGTACCCTAATTTTAACGAACATTTTACTTTGACAACGGACGCCTCGGACGTCGCGATAGGCGCGGTATTAAGCCAGAATGCGAACGGCCACGATTTGCCAGTAGCATACCCATCGCGTAATCTAACTAAGCCGGAGCGAAATTATTCCACCACGGAAAAGGAATGCCTAGCTGTGTTATATGCAGTCCTGCATTTTAGACCCTATCTATACGGGAGAAAGTTTACGCTAGTTAGCGATCACGAGCCGTTGAGATGGATAGACTCAGTTAAAGATCCGGGACAACGCTTGGTGCGTTGGCGACTTAAATTACGGGACTACGAATATGAATTTGTACATAAACCGGGCCGACTCAACACTAACGCGGATGCATTATCGCGGAATCCGGTAAAGACTGACACCGTCACGTCGGAATCCGACAACGAGTAACGCAACCGGGTTTCGTCAAAAGTATTGCCAGTAAACCGGGAAGCCTCCGAAGCCGGACCGAGCGCGCCCCGAAAAAACCCACGAGCACCGGAGCCATTAGATACAAGCGCGGTAGCGACGAGAACGCGCAGGCGAATACCGTACCTGCCAGAACCCGACATACCGATGACAGTAGGAGATAATAGCGAATCGTCATCCGACTCCTCAGACACGCCAATATTCGTAGAGAGCAGATGCGTGATGCTCAGTGTAAAGCCACGACCACCGCGCAAGTCGAAATCGCCGCCTAAAACACGATCCCATGACGCGGAGTCGCGTGATAGTGAGCGCGGTACTGCAGGGCCGTCGGACAGCGAAAATGTCGCTACGGAACTTCCTACCCGACCGCACTGCACTAGCGATGACGAGCAATCTGAGGACCTACTCACTTGGGACGTATTATCGAGATCTTTCGAAGAACTTGGCGACTCAATTACTAGAGGTGAACAACAAACGAGCACGGAAAATACGCGAGAACCGACGGAAAACGTAATTACCGAAACTGACCCGAACACATCCGACGACATACGAGACGGAGAACAGACGGGAATAACAGCTGATCTGGAGACAGACGGGGCGGTCAGCGAAAATGTCGCTACGGGAGGCCCTACCCGTCCCGCCTGTACCGAAGGTGACGCGGCGCGCCCACCAGGAGGCCCTTTAACGTTGGTCTCTGAAACAGTGGCGCCTGGGGGGGGGGGGGGGGGTAGCGCATTACTCGCCGGACCTGCGGATTGCTCGCATTTACCTACACCTTCACCAACGTCGAGACCGGTCGCGCTATCGACACCGATGCCCCTAACTGTACCCGCGAGACCATGCGTAATATTACCGGAACATCTACATAATGATAGACCCCCTTCGATACCAACAGTCGGAATCCCTGTCACCGAAGACGTGCCGATGGGCACCTATATCCCTTTTTCACCGGAACTCCAGCCTCATGTGCAAGAATTTCAGCCGAAACCTGTACGTTATTCCCGCGATAATTTGACAGCACGACGCGGAAACATGGCGCATTTCTTATCAGCTGATTGCAAATTGAGCGACCCGATATCGCGGCAGTAGTAAGAGTAAGCCGCTTCTGGACCCGAGGCGAGAGTAAGCCGATTCTGGACCAGTAATTCTGAACCAGTAGCCGATTCTGGACC
Organism: Priocnemis perturbator; assembly: GCA_963942575.1. Taxonomy (NCBI): domain Eukaryota; kingdom Metazoa; phylum Arthropoda; class Insecta; order Hymenoptera; family Pompilidae; genus Priocnemis; species Priocnemis perturbator. The sequence continues at coordinate 369,116 of CAWWDK010000097.1, forward strand.
AGTGTAGTCGATTCTGCTGGACCGCAGTCATTCGGTCTTGCGTGTTTACGTGTATTTTTTATTTTTTTATCGAAGTTTGCGGTTAGTGTCTTAATCACAGGTTGAAGTTTGCGGTTTGTCTTATCGGAGAGGTGAAGTTTGCGGTTTGTCTTTTAATGAGGGGAAGTTTGCGGTTTGTCTTAATCAGGTGGAAGTTTGCGCGGTCGGCGGTTAAAATCGGAAGAACGTTGGAAGGTGAAGAAGGCGAGCCGTTCGATTCCACAGCGGTAGCGGTCAAGGTTAAAAGTCGGCGGTTGGGCGATATCGAGTCGGTCGCTGCTGATATCGGGGGGCCTTGCCTTATTTTTTCTGTTAGGTCGAAAGTTTGTGGTTTACACGGAAGTTAGAGAGTAGGAGGAGAAGGGGTTGGACAGGAACAATACGAAACGAACGATAAGCGATTACACGATACTCGAGCGAGCGTGTGGGCAACGATATCGAGAGCGGAGGACGATAAGCGCCATCGACACGCGGCGTTGTACTACGAAATGTAGACAGAGGTGGTAGTAGGCGTTGTACTACGAAATGCCGTGCGGGGGGTTGGAAGTAGACCGGTAGGAGAAGGTTGCAGAGGAATGATACGATAAGCGATTACGCGGTACTCGAGCGTGTGTGGGCAACAACGATATCGAAAGCGGAGGACGATTGTACTACGGAGGAGGAGGTTGGGTGGGAGCAAGGTGTACGGGCAGTGAGGAGGGGGTCCGGCGTCATCTTGGAGCAGCGGACGCGTTGCAGGTCGGGGGTGGGAGGGAGGGGGGAGGGTCCCGGGGAAAGGGCGCTAGGCGCTAGCTAATATTTGCACGTTAAACGTAGCACCTCGGTTAATACTCTTCGTAGCATCAGCAGACTAGGAAGCAGAGAAGTGTTCGCGACTTTTTCTGAAAGCGAATTACTGAAAGTGTTGTAACGATGGCGGCTGACGGACATATTCGACAATTGTACAGATTTTTTTATGACAAACTGGTTGCTCAAATTGATCCTGAAAGTGGAATATTAGACGAATTAGGAGAGGAAGGGTTATTGAACGAGTCTGATATTTTCGATATTTTAACTTTGAAGGAACGAACAGCACAGGTGCGTTGTTTGATTACGAAGCTAGAAAGGTAAGTAATACAAACAAATTTATAAATCAATGTAGAATGATAGTACAATTGAAAGTATTTAAATTTGAATTTTGACCTTTGCAGATTGCCGCTATTGTATTTCATTCTATTCACAGAAATACTAAAATCTTATAACCTCTGGCTTGCCGTATGCATGATACAATGGATAGAAAATCAAAGTGAGCTGCGCGCACATGTGAAACAATTTTATGAAGTATTTCGCTAACAATTACGCGATGTTGATGTACGTAATGCCGTTATACAAAAGTTAAGACGAGACAAGGTGTTGCGCGCTGGTGCAATAAAGTACATTTTGGATACGGAAAATAAAGAGGTGCGGGTATCTCGTCTGATCCATAAGATGTCACGGTAAGTTGTAGAAAACTGGTAAAACGAGTGTAATCGTGAATGTTATACATTTTTTAAATTTTTAGACTAGGACTGACAGACTTGCTGTGTTTTAAAGAATCGTTAAAGCATCATTACCCTTGGATAGCCTGACGGATGGAAGACTATTTGAATACGGCATTTTTCAGCAAAAACTGAATCACAATTTTAACCCATGCTCGCTTATTTTCAATGCTAAGCTATTTTTGTTAAGAACAGTGAGATGTAATGAATTTCTCAGATACGCACTGTATATAATAAATTGTAAACGGGTGCAGATTATTGATAAATAATACATGTATTCAAATATTGCAAGCATTTTTTATTTTTTAATCGAACAGTGTCCCCAAGCAAGTGTTTATATACAATCATCGGTGATATATCTTTTATCAGCGTACGGATGCAATGCAACTTTTCCTTCGGAAATTGTGTGAATTTGATGCAGCTTCGACGCAATACGGTTTTGTCTAGCCATTTTAATTTCATCATTAAATAGGCAATTTATATAATCATCAAATTTAATTTCTCGCTTAATAAAATCTTTTTTGATCCCTTTAGCCTTCTTCGTGTCGCGCTCGCCAATAACTTTTATAGCATACATTTTCGATCTTAATCCTACAAATTCACACATCATTTTTCCTCCATTTTCATCTTTCATTAGGCCTAGAACTTTTTTATTTGCTAAAGGTATATTGTATACGTTGTCAATTGGATAATTACTAGTATCGAAATAAGCTATATCTCGCCCCATAATGCTATATATGTCATCACATTGTAATTTATAAATTAAACTGTCCGTATCAGTATATAATACCTTACACATATCTTGAAATTGAACCTTCATATAGTCGTAATGAAATTTATAGAGATATATTTTTGAAATATCTAGAATGGACATGCCGATATAAATGGGTTTATCTATTTTAACTTTCATCTTTTTCATTTCCACACCGACAAAATTTTCATTGAATATTACTCTTCTATGAAAATTAGGTCTTCCTATCAATGGCTTAATACCGGCACGTCCTTCCCACGATGTTAATAATCTTACATCAACTCGATTACGCACATTTTCCATTGTTTTTCCAAATACTGCGTTATTCATTAACTTAAATAAATCTTTTTCAAAGTCCGATTCAGATTGAGCTCGAAATTTTGCATTTAATTGTATATATGTACACATCCATGGAGATTGATTGAACTGTAAGATACGATGAATGTTCTTTAATTTAAGTCCATGTTGCAGGCATTGCTGTAGGGTTCGATAATGAATAACATAGTTGGTTTTACAATTTAAAGTTGCTAACAATTTTTCATATTTAGCGTTTGGCGGTACTTCGCGAGTGGGACAGAAAGGCAAATCTGAATGCGAATCATGTATTTCATCGGGATAGTCTAAATCTACCTCTAATATGTATCCAATCTCAGAATCGGCTTTAGCTGAATTAATGTTAAATTGACTTATCATATCATTATCCATCCATTCAAATTTACCGTACGGCAACGAATCGCACATGGCAAAACCGTATAAATTGTTAACATCGTTGTAGTATAGGTATAGTATGGGCGTCGACTCGAACGAGCGATCGAGAATCGATGTCGTCGGCGCGTGACGACAGGCGGCGCGGGAGGCATGAGCAGGACACTGCGTGTGAGGCCTCGAGCGAGAGAACACGTGGCGGAATAAAACGGCGGAGAGGTTAAGTGCCAGGCGAGTATTACTATACCTGACCCAAGCGTAGTCCTATAAGGAGAACGGATACAACAATCGTAATACATTAAATACGAAGATTCTTTATTAGAATCATACGTCGCTCCCATGTAAGGATTATTAGCTTTTGCATCCCGATGCGAACATTGACTGAATCCTCCGCGTATACCGCTTTCAATAAATAACACCATATCAATATCTGTTAATAATTCTAATGTTATGTTTGTAATTTTTAGCATAACGTCCCACGCATATGATGGTAGGGTACAGTAATAGGCAGGGTCGAGACCATAATATTCGATACATTTGCTTCGAAAATTTTCAAAAATATCTGCTAATAGTAGAACATCTGTTTTCAAATATAAATCGCTATATTCGCCTAGTGATGAGATATTAAATTTATTCCATACGTTTTGTGCATGTTTATACTCGCTCCTTTCAATATTGTGCCCGTACAATGTGCTGTGAAATTCGTCGTAATTAGGTAGACTATTATCATTTAGTCTTTCATAGCTGTCAACATATTCATAAGGAAAAACACCTTTGCGCGTCAGTAAATTAAACAAATTTTCATCGATCGACGGAAAGTTTTTGCGTAAAATTCTCATATCATTTATATCTAGTGTTGATACTAATTGTTCTAAACTGCTATTAAGAAATTTAAATGAATCGATAAATCTTACTTCAAGAGAAAATATATTATTTTTCATCCAACATGCGAATGAAACATATTTTTCCATTGTAGAGGCTATTACATGAAATTGATAACTAAAACATTTCATTGAAACAATTTCTTATATGAGAAAATGTGAATCGTAATTACTTAAGTTATGAAATATTATGGGTAGCATATACGTAGCTTTATAATTTAGGTTACATGCTCCATGTGCTGCCCCTATGTAGTAACCTGACCAGTGACAATGATCATGTACTTTATTACCGCCTCTAATATCAGCTTCTTTAAATTCACTTTTACAGATAAAACAATGTGTAGCAGTATTAAATTCTAGTAATTGTTCAGAAGTTAAAGGAGCCATTATGGTATGATTATTTTTTATAAAAGCAAAAATTGATGAAATGAAACCTTCCAAATCTGATATAAAATAAGATACCACTTTATCCTTCGCACGGTGTGAAACGTATTTGCACATCGATTCATCAAAATTACAGTGTATGTAATAGCCAATACTGTGTGGAACATGAGTTTGATATGCTTAAGTATTATGATTTTCTAAATTATGTGTTTCGTTACTAATTAGAGCGCATTCAAAATCAGCATATATTATAAATGGAAGCGGGATTCCTCTTCTATAATTTTTAAACTTAATCCATTTCTGATCTTCATTGACCAATTCAATTTTGCACGCATTTTGATCCACACATCTTTCATAATGATCTTGAAGTTTCCTTGTTGTATGGAAAAAATTTAGACATCTGTAAATTATAAGAATCATATTATTAAACTATTAAATTATTACAACTGTAAATAGAAACGTGATGAATTACCTGTCGCAAATGTGTGATTTATGTTGATGTTGATGAATTTGCGACGATATCAGCCTTGATAAATTTTTGATCCATACATAATGGCACATATTATCTTTTTCTTGCTCATTTTGATATATTAGTAAGTTTATATGTTTATTTTCAGATATTTTATCACTTAAACGTAATGGTAATACTTCATATTTTTCATGTTCAGATTTATCTTTATTCGTTAATTGGTATAAATTTATGGACAAATTATTATTTTTTTCAAATGTAGGTATATGTTTAGTTGTAACGGGAAATGTAATTCCCGTTAAATTTAGTACATTTTCATAATGCGGATATGATTGTTTACGGTTACTATGATGCGATGCTGGGTATAATGCTGACGTTACTGCCCAAGCAAAGCAATCATTTTCATTATCGGCCAAATCAATAGAAACAGTTGCTTTTCTATTTCGTTTAGCTAATGGAAGTCTACAGTTTCCTTTACCGGCGCTCAATAAATCACATTTATTGATATTTATAATCAAACTGATAATTTTGCTCAATGCCCATCCACTGTCACGTTCTTGAAATTCCTCTAGCGATGTAAGAATCTGCCCACACACATTGTTTGTATACCAATTATCAAGCTTTATGGTGGAATCATTGTCATTTAGTAGTACCTCATTTTTTGTTGCAAAGGTTTTAATTTCCTTCTTACTTTCGTCGGTCAAACTGTCTTTTAACGTAAATTCACCATTGAAGATTGTGTTTAGTTTAACACATTTGTGCTGTTTAACATACGATAGTACTTTTTCTATCACTATATCTTTAGCATCGTTTAAAAATATAGAAGGTTCAATATGATGTAAATTTATAATAATTCCAGTGATTATACGACTTTGGAAGGCATGTCCGCTTTCAATTTCTTTCCATTTCAGTGTAACATTCTTATCCTTCTGTTTTTCTTCATTTAATCCAGATCCAGAATGTAGATTGAAATTAAAACTTAATTGTTCACACGTACAAGTTAGTTTAGCTATTTGCGCAAGTAAATGTTGTTTCCTACCGACACTTATTTTTTCTTTTTTATTAATTAAATATGAATGCAAATATTTTAAATGCTGTTCACAATCTTTTATCCATTGGGTTTTATCTGCTTCTGATTCAATTAAATACGCTCGGTTTAATAAATTTTCTTCTTTTTGCATTAGTTTTATTCACTGCATTTTCTTTTTTTCTTCGTAATCGTTCGTTTACGAAATACTTTAAATTCCTCAGCCGCTTTAATTGTTCCATCAGTTTCACTTTATATTCTTTTTTCATATTTTCATTATTTAGGAGTATTTTCGTTTTTTTTACATATGTAGTATATTGCTTTTTCCACTCTTTAAAATCCTCTTCTTTCTTCAAAAACGGCATTTGATTTAATACATTTTTTTCTATTTTCGCCGATAATCTATTAATAGATTTCATTTTACACCTCTTTAATCACACTACCGTATTGTAATTAATCACACTACCGTTTTGTAGCCTCCGCTTACGGTCGCGGTTTAGAATACATCGGACGGAATACTCTCTCTGATTTACCACCGCACCGCTTTTATCATAGATATGAAATCGTATGATATCTTATCTCTGCTTGTGTGTTAAATTCGTTTATATCACGTTTATTTGCGTTATAAGATAATCTTGAATTTACATTTTTATTGTATTCACCATAAAATTGAACTAATTTTTCTACCATATCTCTCAAATTGGCTATAATGTTACTATCAGTAATACATTGAATACTGAAAATGGAGAGATCGAACGGCCCTGATCTTACAACATTGAAATTAAATTCGTCATACTCATAAAAATTACCGTTTTGTAATATATAAAGTTTACCATTTATATATTTAAATACTGAAAATGGATTTTGTGGAGATATGGATAGGCCAATTCCCTTAAATAAATCGTTAATTAAAATATACTTTCTAGGCTGATATCTACACTCGTCAATTTCAATTACATATACTCCTTTATACAAAATATATGTTCTACCGGTATTTGTTAAAACAGCAGATTGCACTCCATTATACTGAAAGTCTTTGCCAAATAGTTTTTGATATGTCATGGGATAACCAGTTTTTAATTGGAAAGTATCAGGATTGAATATATAAATATTATTATCAGAAAATAATGCAACTTCTCCATTTACTCTTTCATATATTGCATTAATTCCTGAAAAATTAAATGGCAATAATTTTAACCACGATCTTATTAACTGTGGCTCCTCATACTTTCGATATTTAACGTTTAAATTAAATGGCCATACCCAAATTTTATAGAATATATACAATCGTGTTTAAAAATGAAAAATTTTAAATCATCTGCTGGAGCTGAACATAAATCGACTAATTTTGGTGGAACTAATGTTGGTGCATCTGGTGACGTATCAGGAGAAGCATTGCATCTTCGCCGAATTCGTCCTCAGACTCATTCTCAGTATTAACATTATATAAATTTCGTATAGCTAATATATCATCTTCCTCAAGTTTAATATAATCTGTATGATTTTCATAATGATAAAACGGCGATATTATTGAATTCATATTTGACGAATGTAGTATACCTAGACTGTGATCAATTTCGTGTGTTAATGTTTCGTATAAACTGAATGACTCATTGTTTATCGGCCCCTCGCCTATCATCCATTTCCACGATTTAGATATATGAATTTCTCTGACATTATTACTTTCATTCGGCATATCTGCATGTGCTAATGTTTGATTAGAGAATGGCGGTGAACAAACTTGTTGCGGTGAATTAACACTGTAATGCATTGTATTTTCAAATGATATAATTATATCCGCTTCAGTTTTACTTTGTACTTGAGTAAAGGTTAACCGAGATGGCTTTTGCCACAAAGAAAATGCTTTTTTTGCAATGTTAATTTGATCTGTTGTTCCGACATGGAAATACCAACGCAATGTTTTTTTGTTCCGTTTTTAAGAATGAAGTGTGTAATCGCTGACATGATCACTTACTCCGCAACGCTTTGCCTCCATCAACTTTTTCGTTTCAGCATTTAGAGTCCCATCGACTTTAAGATTCCAATATTGTTGAAAAATTCGTATTGCATCTGCCAATTTATCATTATCAATGGTTTGTGATTTTGAATCGTTAGTGTTCATATAGCTGTAATATTGAAGATAATTAATTGTTGAACGTTTATTCATCGGATGCGTAGAAGGCACTCGCAAATTGGTCTTGATAGATAAGAGAGAAGGAAAAAGTTGAAGAAGTATCGCAGTGTGAATTATAAATATAATTAATTTCGCCATGATTAGAATTGAGGTGCTCACGTGTCACGCTAGGACGAAAGACTGATGTGAAAGAAAAATATGTACTAGTTTATAATGAACTCATTTTTTATTAATTTTATATAGGTGGCTAAATACATTAGAAATTTTAAACATTATTTTCATTATTTATATATTGTGTAAATTTCAAATTCATAATATCTTGAAGCAAATCATCCATTTTTTTAACCCGTGCTTTAAAATATGCGGAGTCGATATGCCAGAACCCTTTACGCGCACATCGGTATTCTTCAGGATACGTATCGTCGATTATATATAAGTAGTAGAAGTTGTTGAATGAAACAGTTTGTTTTATCTGTAATGAAATTATTATTTTATATAGTTTTATTACTAAAATCATTTATAATTATATACATACTTGATGTATGTCTACAAACCTGTTTTTGATTATGATGCTGCTTTTTTTTATTCTTTTCATCTTTTGACATCTTGTTTCCATTTTTGCGCTTACGTTTTGACGAATCTTTTTCGCTCTCATTTTTCATATTTTCCTTCTCCCTCTCTACATGTTTTTCTTCTTTTACATCATCATCATCATCATTATCATCAGTAGAGTATTTCATTTCATTGTATTTTCCACCAAGGTATATTAGATGAACTGGTTTACCGCTTATAAGGCAGTTCTCTATAACTTGGTAATGCTTGCTTTTTTCTAATAAAATATTACTTATACGTAATGGCAGAAAAATAGAGAATGTATCATTTAAATCAAACATAACTCTATCTCCAAAGCGGGTCTTCATTTTTCTCATTCCGCTTATTAAATATGATTTATTAATTTCCAACCCTGCTACCGGGTTCATTGGCAACTTGCTTATAATACCGACACTATTCAGCAAACTGAACGTATTTTCGCACATGTTCCCTGCAAATATCTACTGAACTGTTAATGCACTTGCGCTATTCAACGACTAAACTGCGTGTATCGCGAAGTAGCGCTATTTATGCACCCCATACTCTTCCACCCAAACTTCCAGCATACGTCACTTTTCTTCATTCCCCTACTCCCTTCAACAATTATGCCCACGCTCAATTTCTGATTTTCCACACATTTAATACCTACAGCGCAAATAGGAGCTTCAGTACGAGACGAATCTTTTTGAAAGAAACTTCGGTCGACTAAAGTTTGTGCAACATTTGCATTAAAGTGAAATTGAAAAGTTACAGTTTTGTAAGTGAAGTGAAAATTTAAAAATATAATTACGGTATGTAGTTCGAATATAAGTAAAACAAATTTTTATTTTCAATACTCTAATTTGCTTAAATTAATATTATTTTCAGGCTACAGCCGATTATGAAAAAATAACGCATTTCATCGATATGGATGGATTTACAATTAATCGACATACGTTTTTATGCAAAGAAATTGCGATAATATCTATAAATGAAAATATTTTACGTGAATACCTATTTTTGAATAAAAACTTTAGCGATTTAAGTGTTGAAGATCAGCGAAGCGCGCGTTATGTATACAACAACGTTCACGGAATTTTATTCAAAGATTACGGATATGAAAATTTTGAACAAGAGGACTTGCCCTATATAGTCAAAAATTTTATCTCAAAATATGACAGTCCAATTGTTGCATATAAAGGTGGAACTTATGAAAAGGAATTATTGAACGAACTTGGAATCCGAAATATAAATTTAGAGGGACTGGCATGTCCTAAATTTGATGTTCTAGTTTCTAATAAACTGTATAATAAAGTGAACATCAACACTATAATGTGTAAAATGCATGTAAAAGAGAGAAATTGGAATAATAAAATTCCGCATTGTCCTTTACTTGAAGTACAAGTTTTTAGAAATTGGTACTGTCATAACGTAACTAATAAATCTTCTTAAATAATAATGTACATTGATATGCACTGATTGTGAATATAATGAATTTTTATATTTTATTATCAATTTGTAATTAAGTACACAATTAAAAATAAATTTATTTTAAATTTATATCAATCCATGAATTATGTGATTTATCTAATCCCAACCATTTAACATATACTTTATTTTGCTTTCTACGAATAAGTTTTTCAACTAAATAAATATCGCTATGCTTAGCTTTTAATAATTCATATTCATAGAAACCGCCTTTAATGTCATTTCCTCGTAAATCTTGAATTAAATATGTGACAGGATAAGTATGTTGCACAGAAGTAACTTTAGAAATTTCAGTCGTCCAATTAGGCGTATATCCTTTCTCAAACAAATGCTTGTATTTACTAATACGTACAAAATCTCCAACTCGATATTTGCCCGGTTTAACGATCTTTATATTACTATAAACTGATGAAAGAAGCGTGCTAGCATTTTCATTTGTCACATCTGCAGGTCTCATTTTGAATGTTCTATGTTTACGCATATTGTAATCGTATACAAGTTTATTTAACATATGCGTCCATTTATAGCTTCCGTTTAACGAGAATAATTTCCACATATTATTTTTTAACGTTCTATTCCAACGCTCTACTATCGATGCCTTCATAACACTATATGTAGAATAATGATTTATTTCATGTTTATCCATTAAATTCTTAAAATCTTTATTAAAAAATTCTTTCCCACCATCCGTTTGCAAATTTTTAGGTTTACGCTCCTCGAAGATATTTGAGAAAGCCTTTACCACATCTTTACCTTGTATCGTTTTCAACGGACGAGCCCAGCCATATTTAGAAAATGTGTCGATAACTGTGAGAATATATTGAAATCCCGAATTAAATCGCGTATATGCTTTCATATCTACTAAATCAGCTTGCCATAAATCATCATATCCTTTAATTATAACACGTCTTCTTACAAAATTCTTTCTCACAGGTGTATGCAATTCTTTTACTAACTGCTCTTGTTCTTTAATTAATTTCATGATTTTAGGTTTCTACTACATTATCATGTGCTTGTGTACTATTTATAATTTCTATAATTGCAATTTGAGTGTTTCTTAAATTCTCCTTATTATCATTCACATCCTTCCGCAGCTCGTCAATTGAAGTTTTTAGCGTATTTTGTGTCACAAATTCTTTACGAATATTAGCTATGTCGTTTTCTTTATCGTGTAAATTTTGTTTTACCCCATTTATCTGCTCATCAAGAAGAGATTGTAGATTCACTATATCTTTTTCCAATGCCGTGGTCAAATTCTCTACTGCATCCTTCGTCGTAGCCGATTCCGTAAGATTGCTTATAAAATATCCATGACGACTAATACTATTTTTTGCTGAAGTAATATTATAATTAATTTCTTCAATATTTTTAGAAATTGTATTCAATTTTTCATTAAGGTTTTTTTCATCAGACTCTATTTTTTGCTGTTGCGCGAGGAAATCTTCTATAACATTTTGCAGCAATTTATTATTTTCTTTTCCATTTACTTCTAACTTTATAATTTTTTCTGTTAACGTAGAAGTCACTTCATCAAGTTTATTGAAATTTGCGCCATAAAGATTTAATACGGCATTTATTCTCTTTAATTTACCGTAATTAGCTTCGCTTTGCGATGCACACTTTTCAATTTTTTCGTTGAGACTGCCTCGAAGCGCCCTATCGTTACTTAATATACGTTTATCTACATAGTATTTGTTCGCAGCGTCTGTAGAGTTTCCAGGATTTGCTAATCGTATAATTTTTCTATTTTTTGCATCATAGCCGCCCTCATTAACGTTGAAATGAAGAAAAATACCTTTCCTTTTCATATTAGAATTTTGTAACCGATCATTAGCATCTTCTATGCCCTTACCACCAAACTTGTTAATGAACATTATAAGACTAAATATAATTTAGGCATACACAAATATTATATAATAATATTGGCTTCGCGAAGTTCCTCCACTATTGACATAATTTCATTATCATGTCCTGTATGTCCAACTTTTTTTGATGATATTAAAAGCCGTAAACGGTCAATAAGCTCATTAGGATTGTCCCAGTGAACATAATTCACTGGTTCATTCGTAACTAACATATTATTCGGTATATATTTTTTCATTGCAAATTTATTTCCTGCTCCAACTTTAAATTTATTAGATTTTGTTTTAGCTCTTTCCGCGGCTGTAGCTATAGCTAAATGTGGTGCTAGTAATGGAGCAATTATTTTTTTATATTTAAATCCTTTACTGCCCATAATCTGTTGTGATGATTGGTAATCTCTACGGAAGGCATTTGTTTTTAATAAAATAGTTTTATACTTAATTAAATCTGTATTATTATATAATTTTGAATTGGGAATTTTCTTGAAAATTAATTCGAAAATTCCAGGGGTTCCGCCGTATCTAGTTTTCTTAATAATAATATTATCATTTTCATCCACCTCAAATATGCTTTCACCTAACATTAAATTGTCATCTTTAAAATATATGCCGTAAACATGATCAATTTCTTTGTCAAAATCTGTACTGAAAAATAAGCTAATATATTTTCGTGATAATGGGCCTAAGTTCTCCTGCATTAAATTTCTAACATCTTCAGGCGGATTTTGTAATATTTCACTAATAGAGGATTCCGCATGTGATTTTTCTAACGGCGAAGGTTCTTCAACATTTGGTCTTTCTATCGATAATGGTATAGGAGATATAGGAGTTGACGCTTCAGCAAATGTCCTTCTCCTACCTATTTGTGGCGTTGCCTTAAATTTTATATTATCATTTTTAGTTTTAGTACTCCTAATAACGGCACTAGACGGAGAATAACTATAATGCGTTTCACTCAATGACGGATTAACCATTTCCTTTGTTTTTTTCTTACTCAAGTCTTCAATTCCTCCACTACCTTCATCTTCAAAAACATCACTTTCATTATCTTCAATATCTTCAATATCACTTTCAATATCTTTTTCAATTTCAAATTTTTTCTTTTCGTTTTCATTATTGATATTTGTAATTATATTTTTCTCTAGTAATTTTTGTAGAGGTTTAGTTATCGGTTTATATGTTTCTTTTAAATATTCCTCAGACTCTATTTTACCAAGTATCAAATCTTTATATTTTTTTCGAATTATATCACTTGTTTTCACGATATGTTTTAAAATTTGCCGGCGTTTCTTATTTTCTCGCGTACCACCCATCTCACTTCTCACTCCTTCCGTGGATGTATAATGACTGAATATTAGCAGTATACTGATTTATATAATAGCAAACTGGTCAAATTCTTTTCGATACCTTCCATTTTGAATATTACTATCCTTATCAATTACTAAAAATCCATACTTTTTCTCGCAGCAATTTCTACATAATGCTAGAAAATCTTCATAGCTCATATCCGTATTAATATGTTCATTATAAATATGGCGTAAATTTGTATTATCTTGCTGAAAAATTACTAATAAATTCGTATTATCTCTTATAAGATGCTTAGGTATTTTTGCATAAGTTTGACATAAATAAAAACTATCGATATTAGAATGTCTGCCCATTGAAAAATACTCCCTTATAGTTTGCTGTTTATCACAGGCTACATCATCGAATATAAAGATAGAATTAGGCAAAGCTTCAGAAATCGGAATAATCTCGTTATTATTTGAAAATGTATAATAGCCGATGTCTGGTACTGCTGATATAATTCTTTCGAGATAACGATATTTTACTTGTTGTAGTGATTTCGAATACACATAAATATTTTCAAAGCGCACTCCATTAGGGCTTTCAATTAAATTAACTATTATATTGGTTTTTCCACAATTAGATGGTCACGCATATTATACAGCGAATAGTATTGGGGAGTATCTTACTATGACGTCGATAATTATCATTACGATTTTCTTCAAGTAACATTTTTTCACACACAAAATTATTACAAATTGACAACGGCTGCTTAACGAAACGCATGATAATATTACCCGTAGAGACTGAAAGAATAACTACGAATATTCGCTTACAGCAAAAGCATATAAATAGGCGAGTAATCATTTATTAGCTTTATTATCTCAGAAGATGGTGAAGTGTAAGTGTAATGATAGCGTATGCAAATAGAAAAGAAAGAGTGAATAGCAGTCATACTAAGGGGAGTGGTATATTAAACTCTGCAATCAATGCACTTCCTTTCGAATTACATATTCCGGGGTATCAGATTTGCGGACCTGGTACGCATTTAAACAAAAGATTATCATTAGGACAAAAAGGTATAAACCAATTAGATTCAGCTTGTCGCGAACACGACATCGCCTATTCTAATAGTAAAGATATCGAGGAGCGACATAAGGCAGATAAATCTTTAGCAGCGGCTGCTAAACAAATTGCTACAGCGCAAGATACTAAACTTGGCCATCGTATTGCCGCTACTGTTACTTGGGTTCTTATGAATGCAAAAAGAAAAATGGGTATGGGCATGAATAAAAAGAAAAATAGAAAAAGAAAGATACATATTGCTAAACGAGGCGGATTTATACCGCTATTGCCACTTCTCGGTGTCTTGGGTTTGTTAGCGGGAGGTGCTGCTAATATTGCATCCGCAATAAATAGGTCTAAAGCTCAGCAAAAGCAGTTAGAAGAATTGAAAAGACACAATGCAACTGTAGAGGGTCGCGGACTCTATTTATCTCCGTATAAACGTATAAGCGGTCGCGGTATTAGAAAACGAAGAAAGGCCGGAAAAAAAAAATAATAATTCGAATACATTAGTCGCAACTGGAGTAACCACTAATATACAATTAGAAAAAGCATGCAAAAGTATTCCATATTTTAGAGGGGTTTTTATGCGAAATAAACTACCTATAACGATAAGAAGAAATGAATGTGGAATAGAAAATTTGGATAATAATGAAGGAAAAGGAACACACTGGGTGGCATATATTAAAAAAGGAAACAATGTTAAATATTTTGATTCGTTCGGTAATTTAAGGCCACCGTTAGAACTAATAAATTATTTTAATAAAAAAAACCTAGCAGCAGTTTCTTATAATTACAGCAGTTATCAATCATACGACATGACTAATTGTGGTCAGTTATGCTTTGAATTTCTTAAACGTAACATCTAAAAATGTCGTTTACTGTAACTTTAAGTGGCACGTCTTCAGACTTGATAGCCGAAACATTTCACGCTATTCCTAATATCGATGAATCAAATAATAAATTTTATTACGACGGTAATAAGGAAATCGTTATACCAAAAGGCTCCTACGAACTATCAAGTATTAATACCTATATTCAAGACAATATTCGTAAAGAGGTAAGCGAGGATCCAGATAATATCTTCATATTACGTGCAAATAATAGTACGTTAAAAAGTGAAATCAAATGTAAGTATTCTATTGACTTCGGTAAACCAAACAGTATTGGAAGTATATTAGGATTTTCAAACAAGAGAATACTTGAACCTGAAAAATGGTATGAATCGGATATTACAGTAAAAATTATTAAAGTGAATATAATTCGTATTGACTGTAGTATTACTGCCGGTGCGTATAGTAACGGGAAAATTGTGCACACAATTCATGAATTTTTCCCAAACGTTGAGCCAGGATATAAAATATCGGAAACGCCGTCAAACGTCATTTATCTTCCAATCATCGTAAGAGTTATAGACCGTATAAATTTACGAGTAGTAGATCAAAGCGGAGATTTAGTTGATTTCGGAGACGAAGAAGTGACAATAAGATTACATATTAGAAAAAATGATAATTTATAACAATAATGATAGGAGGGCTAATAGCGTGGAAAAAGTATGTAAATTAAGAGCACCGATTAAGAAACGTGTCAGTAGAGCGATACACTTCCACCGAAACCCATCTCATTCGCGAAAGAGTCTTACATCGGCGTCAACGTCGAAAATAAAGAGGTTAAGTTCGACAAATAAGAAATTTTTAGAATCGCTAGGCTTTACGGTAATATCTAAATAATATGAGCGACCCGCTTAATATTCATGATTCTCCTGTTATTGATAATCGAATTAGTGGCTACGAGTTTCATGCTTATAATCCCTACGTTAATTCTTCTCTAAGTTTTAACGATGAAATGAGAATTCAGATACAGCAGCAAGATTTAATTGTATTACCATGTGAAAGTTACTTATTAATTGAGGGACGGTGTAGCATAAAATATAATAACGATGCAAATAAAACTAGCCGCTTAGAAAACAATGCAATTGCTTTCCTATTTACTGAAATACGATATGAGCTTAATGGAATTGAGATAGACCGTTGTAAAAATGTGGGCATTACTACTACATTAAAGAATTATATTTCACTCGGAGATTCTAAAAGTAGGGAACTAGCTAAAGCCGGTTGGAATTATGGAAAATGGAAACCGCTAAACGAATCTGTCAATTTGTTTAGTTTTTGCGTACCGTTGAATATAATTTTAGGATTCTTTGAAGATTATAAACGCGTAATTACATATGGAAGGCATGAATTAATTTTAATTAGGGCAAAAGATGATAAAAATGCAATAGTATCCGAACATGAATTTGTCGTGGAACTAAAAATTGAATTAATAAAAATACAATGGATGATGAAACACATTACGTTAGACGAAAGTACTAAATTACAATTTTTACGGCTTCTACAACATGATAGACCAATTTCAATGAGCTTTCGTTCTTGGGAGTTACACGAATATCCCTTATTACCCGAAACACAAAATCATACGTGGGCTGTTAAAGCCTCAACTCAGCTAGAAAAGCCTCGCTACATCATATTTGCGTTTCAAACTAATAGAAAAAATGATTTCAAGAAAGCCTGTACGAAATTCGATCATTGCTTTCTACGGGATATTAAGCTTCACTTAAACTCCGACTTTTATCCCTATGATAGGCTCAATTTAAATTTTGGTAACAATCAAGCTACAATCTTATATGATATGTACGCTAGATTTAAAAAATCATATTATAACTTATCAGATTTATCTGAATGTGCAACATTACTGAGCATGGACTCTTTCATTGATACAATAGGTCCAATAGTAGTAATTGATTGTTCGCACCAAAACGAAACGGTCAAAACAGGTACGGTAGATGTAAAAATTGAATTTGAATGTGCTAATAATATCCCCCCCAATACATGTGCTTATTGTCTTATTTTACATGATCGCATAGTAGAATATAACCCATTATCTAGTATTGTGCGTAAGCTAAAATAAATGTGACTCCTCTACTACGATAGAATTACCCCCTCTTATTGTACATTAATATCTAACACCCAATGCATATAAACTACACCCGCTATCATAAACAGTACCTTATAGCACGCTCAGACGTGAACAAAGGACGATCGGTGGTCTTAACGTCATAGTGAAATTAAACATGGAGAATTGTAATTTCAAATATCTCCTATCAATTAGTGAAAACTGTGAGATTGAGTGTCCAAATCATTGGAAATTTATAAATAATGATACAAAGATTAAAGATATTTTAAAATTTATTATTGAAAGAGATTTACATAAGTTTCTAATGATAAAAGTAAATACAACTTTTTATATATTCAATAAATTATTTAAAATAATGATACCGGTGTTGGAGGAGACCGATACGATAGCGTCAAAATGGTAAGTAAATAATAAATACTCTTATTCTTCTTTTCATATTCACAACTTTCCACGTATACTCAGTTTTATTCTTTTTCAGTGTTTCAAAAATCGAGTTCATGATGGAGATAAACGACAAATTTATAAAATCACCGTCTACATGGATTTATATGGAAATATTAGAGATTATTGAAGATATTCTATCGTTTATAGACGACTACGGATTTGAGGAAATGTTAGCTATTAATTTAAATAATGATATTTATATGTATGACAAAGAACACAGGGAAATCTTGCAATTACATTTGAAGTAAGTACACAGCTTCACAGACTTTATTCGCTTTAGCAAAAATATTTAATTTAAGTCTTTGCAGCGCACCGATGTTGCATCAGGACTCTGAGGATTGTTCGGCAATATCATATTGCGCGAGTTTTAGTTCTGACGGTAACGAGGAAAGCGATACAGAGAACAACAGTGAAAAAGGAGCTACTTATGCCTCTTCCTCGCCATCGCCCGTAGAATCCATACCGGATTTGGTATCGGAACAAGACTGGTAGGAATCCATATCAGATTTGCAATCGGAACAAGAAACGCAGGATTATATTTAACATTTCTCATATTAATTCTTTGTATCGTAAGAACATATTTAAATTGTATTTTTAACTTTATTTTAAAAACAATAGATATAAATAAATAATACTGGCATTGATATTTACATTATTACGATCATTTACTACCGTATTCCATCGCGCGGGCACCCGACTTTATCGTTTCGCAGCTCAAATGTTCGTAGACAGTATCGACATTGTATAATGTAAATTCACCTAAAGATAATAACAACGAACTGCACTTCTCTGCTTCCTAGTCTGCTGATGCTACGAAGAGTATTAACCGATGTGCTACGTTTAACGTGCGAATATTAGCTAGCGCCTAGCGCCCTTTTCGCCGGACCCTCTCCCCTCCCTCCCACCCCCGACCTGCAACGCGTCCGCTGCTCCAAGATGACGCCGGACCCCCTCCTCACTGCCCGTACACCTTGCTTCCACCCAACCTCCTCCTCCGTAGTACAATCGTCCTCCGCTCTCGATATCGTTGTTGCCCACACACGCTCGAGTACCGCGTAATCGCTTATCGTATCATTCCTCTGCAACCTTCTCCTACCGGTCTACTTCCAACCCCCCGCACGGCATTTCGTAGTACAACGCCTACTACTACCTCTGTCTACATTTCGTAGTACAACGCCGCGTGTCGATGGCGCTTATCGTCCTCCGCTCTCGATATCGTTGCCCACACGCTCGCTCGAGTATCGTGTAATCGCTTATCGTTCGTTTCGTATTGTTCCTGTCCAACCCCTTCTCCTCCTACTCTCTAACTTCCGTGTAAACCACAAACTTTCGACCTAACAGAAAAAATAAGGCAAGGCCCCCCGATATCAGCAGCGACCGACTCGATACCGCCCAACCGCCGACTTTTAACCTTGACCGCTACCGCTGTGGAATCGAACGGCTCGCCTTCTTCACCTTCCAACGTTCTTCAGATTTTAACCGCCGACCGCGCAAACTTCCACCTGATTAAGACAAACCGCAAACTTCCCCTCATTAAAAGACAAACCGCAAACTTCACCTCTCCGATAAGACAAACCGCAAACTTCAACCTGTGATTAAGACACTAACCGCAAACTTCGATAAAAAAATAAAAAATACACGCAAGACCGAATGACTGCGGTCCAACAGAATCGACTACACTGGTCCAGAATCGACTACTGGTCCAGAATCGGGGCTACTGATTCTGGTCCAGAATCGGCTACTGGTCCAGAATTACTGGTCCAGAATCGGCTTACTCTCGCCTCGGGTCCAGAAGCGGCTTACTCTTACTACTCGCGGCTACTCGTAGAATTGCGTATGATTTCGGTAGAAGACATGAAACTTGCAAGGCCAAAGAAAGGAAACATACTGGTAACACAATACGGACAGCACCGAATTTTTAGTATTGTGCTGACCGACCGTTTTTTTAATACACCTAGTACTACGGACAGTGTGACTGGACTGCAGAGCCTTCGTATAACATTATCAAACTACGGGGCAAGCGCTTGCGGTATATCGCTGGAGGGAAATATGACAGACAGTTGACTCGCGAAACGTTCATACAGGAAATTAGTGAGGTATTTGAACATACTGGTGTTACGTCCTCGTTTTTGGCACCCTGCGTTCACCGGGTATACCAGGGATTGAGGACGGGCGGACGGATGGATCGCGCCGAAAGATTTGGATCCGTCAGTGGAGCGGTTCACTGACTTATCCCTGACCTAACGCATGTACCGGTAGCTGAGTGGATTATCGCGGCAACCGAGTATAATCGCGGTGTTTGGTTACCGGGGAATATCGTCGGAAGAGGAGACGGAGCGTTGGTCACTTACCTTGTGATGGGTGAGGTGTCGTATGGGCAGCAGCACACTCGTGTCACGGTTTACAATTGTCTTTATTGTACTTAAAGGTTGGCTACTGGGAGCCTGACAATGGATGACTTAGGTTAAGCGAATAGCCGAACTGAACCGACGCGACCTGGGTTTACGTTGGTATCGGCCTGTCAGTCAAAAGAGAGGCCGCCCTGTGGTTCCGCGCTTATTTAACTAGTTGGTTTTTGCTGATATCGCTAGGCGCTTCGTAGAACTGGCGTTTGTGTTCTTGGAACTCTATCATTGAGAATTGCTGATCGGTTATTGGGTGGTTGACCCGCGTGTCGGTTCAGCGTTGGCATTCTTGTGTTTCGACTTACATCTATTGTCTTGTTGCGCGCGGTCGTTCCTCCGCGTAGCGTGGACGGGTGTCAGCGTTTCGTGGAGGAATTCCGGTGGCTCTTATTCTGCTTATCCGCGACCTTCTAATGACTTCTACGCGGGGCGATGATCTTTATTTCGCTGATGCACGACTTATCGATAAGGAGCGGGTACATGGTGCGGTGAACCCGTTGCGAGAGTATGGCTACTGAATAGGCGGGTGGAGGACGTAGGACGTAACACCTCCCCCCCTGGGAAAGAATTCACGTATGTACAGAAATTCATATGTGAATTCGCTCGATTCTCGCAACGGCTTCGCGCACCTCTTCGTGGCTAGTGGCGGTGAGTTGGCGTGGCGCGGCTGTGGGGGCTTTCCGGTTGGGTATCTCTATACTCTGGAGGTTGTCGTCCTCGGTGGCGGGGTTGGGTGTCCTTCTTCGTCCCAGGTGTAGCAGAAGGTTAGTGATGGAGCTCCATACGGCTCCCGGGAGGTGCAGGCTCCATCCATACATCGAGTGTAGTGCGTAACCCTGTATCAGGGTGTCCACTACAAGCTTGATGAACCGTATGATGAGGAAGATTCCGATGATCCCGGCCGTTGCTGAGCCGAAGGTTGTGAGTCCGCCCCACATCTTCTCGGCGGTTGACTTCGCGATCTTGGCCAGGGTTTCCTCGTCGAGTAGTCCCATCATGGAGACCGAGCCCTGGGGGTTACTCTGTCCCGCGACGCCCCGGGCCAGCATGTTCAAGACTGCTGGTCTCTCTGCTGGGAATATGATGTGGTCGCGGAGTGCTTCAATGTCGTTCTCGGTGTAGATCCCGCTCGTGGCTAGTCGTCCGGGGGTGAGGTATCTCCACGAGGGTTGAGTGAGGGGCTGGACGACCTCGGGGGCGATGTTCTCAATTGGGTAAGGGGCGAACCGGTACCAGGTTCCCTCGATTCGGTACATTACTGGCAGTATGGTGTTGCATTCCCTTTGGGTTCCCGCTTTCGTTAGAATTCTTGACTTGGGCGTCAAGAATAGCGAGCGGTTCCGGTGGGTGACTGGCAGTTCCGTGTAGCAGTCCTGGGACTTCCGAATGGTGACCTCGACGGGTATGCATTTTATAATGTGGGCGACCTCCCCTGCGGAGACGGCCATGTATCCTGGTTGTTTCATCAGGACATATGCGAACTCGTCTGGTAACAGGGTTCCGAATGCTAGGGCGTTCTTTACCACCTGCTTCTCCAGGTTGCACTTCTGCCGCATGACATCGTAGTAGAGGGTCGCCATTTGATTGCGGATATGTCTTTCTACGTACACAAATTTGGAATTCACGTACGTGAAGATATCCAGGTTCTCGACTGGGATTCGAGTCCTGGCTTTGAACATATCGCCCTTTGGGGACTCCAGCACGAACAGCTTCGGATGTTCTGTCCTCAGCAAGGTGTAACCGCACAGTTGTTGTTCCGATGTCTTCGTGAGCGCAAACGTGACGTCTTGTGTCGTCAAGGAGTAAAGTGTGGGCGTTTCCTCGCCACTTTCCTGGATTTTTGTGGCGTGCCCCTCGTACAATACATCGTACTGGTCGAAATTGCATGTGGGAACTGGCATGGGTGACCAGAAAGTGTAGCCGTCGTAGAGGTCCACGCAGCTCCCGTCGCTGAGGGCACAGGTTGTGCCTGATCTCAGGATGATCTTGCCCGCAGCCAGCTTCACCGATGCGGTCCCGGTTTGTAGGGTGATCTTCGCAACTGCTTGCACGACCACGCCGTCCCAGGTTCCGTACGGGTCAGAAAACTGCGTCCCTGAGCAGTCCCCTCCTTGGCCGATCTTCCCCGCCAAAGTGATGCTCCTGCTCTCAGTCTGGTTTCCTCGTAGTCCCGTTATGTACGCTCCTTGTCCCAGTGAAAGCGTTCCGTCTTGGTGCATCTGCAGGCAGGTTTTGCGGCTGACATCCAGCAGGTATTCGTACTGGCCGTTGTGCACGACTGACACGTGGGAGTGCATCCCGCAATAGTAAATTGTCCGGGAGATTTCCACCTTGCATTGGAAAACATCAGCGTGTTGGTATTCGGCTAACTGTAGGAGTTGGATGTACGTCCTGGTCGAGTTGGATGGTTTGGGGTCGACGTTGCATTCTCCGGTGTCCAATAGTGAGATGGTGGTGGAATTTAGGTGCTGGCCTCCGCAATCGAAGCCCATTAGCGCCTCCACGCCAACGTGTAAGCTAATGAGGATGAGAACAATGCGTGCGGCCATGTTCTGCAACCGAATGAACATGCTAATCTTATATATATATATATATATGTCGCGGTGGTTGCAGTGTTTTCGTGTCGAGATTGCGTGCGCGTGGTTTCCGGGATGAAATGACTACGATGTTTTCTTGCCTTTGCAAGGGCGTTACTTTATTGGATTATCATCTCGCGGATCAATTTGGCGTAATTAGTCAATAGGCCTAGGGCCTCGAGGGGTGCTCCGGACTCCTCGTATTCTTCGGTGCACAGGGAACACGCCGCGGCCGGTCGCACGATTATGGGTTGCCTGTTGCACTGGTCGCAGGTGGGTATAATAGCGCAGGGGCCCAGCAGCAGGTGAATCATGGTTGCCGGGTGGTTTCGTTTTTCCTCGTCCGTGGCCCCCAGCGTGCACCTTCGGCATAGAAGTTCCCCTTCGTAGTCGCTGAATTCCACAATTACACACGTGGAATCGGCGAGGCCGCCGGTGTGGGCCCTTTCCGGGGTGGTACGCGGGAGTAATTGGTCGCGGGGCGCCATGTAACCTACGCGAATTGCCAAATTGATCAGATTTCCCGGTGGTTACGCACACAATCTTTACAGTGGTTTTACTTTAACTTCTACTTAGCTTAATCTTATCCTGGTGGACTACCCGTGCCTTTCCATTAATATCAAGTTTAACGTTATTCCGCGGCAGTATGTCAAGTACCACGTGAGGGCCAGTGTACTGATTGTCAAGTTTGCCTTTTCTGGGCTCCTTTAGCAGAAATACGTGGACGCCCGGTTTGAAATTTTTAGGGTTTGCCCGTCGGTTATAATAATCGGCCGACCTAATTTTACTCGCTATCAGGTGCTCCTGGGCGAGCTCCTGTACATCGCCTATCTTATGGAATAGGCCCTCGAGGTAGTCCTTGTATGTTACATCTAATCCGTCTTCAATATGCGGTATGCTAGACGGAATTCGCGCGCGTTTACCGAATACCAGTTCATGCGGCGTGTACTTTGTGCTTTCGTGTACACTTGTGTTGTACGATAACATTGCAAGTTCCGTCCATTTGTCCCAGTCCTCGCCAGACTCGATGTACTGTTTCAAGTACTCTGCGAGGACGTGGTGAGATCTTTCTAACGATCCGTTTGTTTGCGGATGATACGCGGTAGTCCGGAACTGCTTGATTCTAAAACGTATCGCAATGTGCTTGAAGATCGAGGAGCAGAATGGAGCGCCTTGGTCGGTCAGGATCGCCCGTGGTGCTCCGAACCGACATATGAGGTTTTTTGTGACCGCGTCCGCGATTGGGATGGCTCCCCCGCTCGGTAGTGGGGCAGCCACGCTGTATTTCGTTAAGAGGTCCTGCATCGTGAGGATGTAGCGGTTACCTCGCGGGGTAACCGGAAGAGGCCCGACCATATCGAGGGCAACTTTATCGAACGCTGAGCCCGGCGTATCCGTAATAATCATTGGCTGTTTCGTCTTTACCCGCGTGAGTTTTTTCAGTTGGCAGCTACGGCACTGCCTTATGTATTCAGCGACTTCCTCTTTCATACGTTCCCAAAAATAGTGTTCGCGTATCCGGCGGTACGTCTTTGTTACTCCTTTATGTCCTCCCAGGGCCGACGAGTGGTACTCCTTTATGATCTCCGCTCGTCGCTCCTGGGGAGGGATTGAGATCTGCGCTGTGCAAATAGAGATTTCGGGGATGCGACCCTTCAGTCCTCCGAACATTATTGTTTCGATCATCATCCACGTCCAGTAATCGTCTATACTGGTCGTGTGTGCGATGCTGAAGCTGTCTAGCCCGAGCTCCAGTACTACGTCTAACAAGGAGGACGCGGCCTCATGCATGACCTTTTCGTCGGGGCGGTCGTTACTGTCCGTCTTAATTGGTAATGCGATTAGTTTTTTTGATCTAAACGGAGTTACCTTGGCGCGGCCCAAGGTTAAGTCTATACTTTCGTATTCGGGGAGGAGTCCGTCCTCCGCTAGATTTTTGCTCCCGTTATCGCAGGGTTTTCCCTGCATATCGATAAAAATGACAAGGTTGTCCTTTCGTATGGAGACCGGGTCGTCGGTGTACCGGATTCTTGTCCCGTCTGTCGTCGGTTCGTGTCTTGGGCTCGCGTCGTCGGAAAGCCCTTCTTCGTCGGAGCTCAGGTTCGGTATTGAGTCGTCGTCGGTCGCGTCTGCTGGGGGTGCAAGGTCGGGTAGTCGCGAAGGACCCGGTGTCGGGAGCCATTCGGGGTCTGATGCGCGGGTGTAATGCCTGAATTCGCACGAGTGGTCAGAATCGTATGTGTCATAGAAATCTTCGTCTGCGGCGGTCGGGGGTAGGACTTCGTCGTTTGATCCGATATGCGGCGGGGCAGTAATGGAGGAGGGGAAGCTTTCGAAATCTGTTGACGAACTTGTTTCCTTGTCCTTTGGTCGTTTCTGGTGCGGTTTCAGTGCGGCCTCGGAGGATGAGGTGTGTGAATGGGGACGTTTGGATCGAGGGGCGGTGTTGGCGGGGAGGTTTAGGTTCTGAGCGCGAGTTCTTCGCTGCCGTGGACGGGAATCTTCTGTTTCGGAGTCGGATGACGTCGTGTCGGGGTGAGTCTGGTGGGTGGGTGGTTGTTTCCGAAGTCGGATGGGGAGTGCCCTGGCTTCCTTTTCGTGCGACATCTCCGGTGGGTTCCGCGAAAGCGCGTCGGCGTTTAGGTTCAGCGTCCCACATTTGTATTCTATGTCGTAGTCGTATTCTGATAACTTTAACCTCCATTTCCACAGCCGAGAGGTGGGGTCTTGGATCGAATGTAGCCATACTAATGGCTGGTGGTCGGTGACGATCGTGAACTTCTGCCCGTATAGATATGGTCTAAAATGCGACACACAGTATACAATGGCGAGGCACTCTTTCTCGATGGTCGAATACCTAGTTTCGGGATCGTTAAGCAGCCTCGAGGCGTACGCGACGGGCAGATCCTTTCCTACCGGCCCTTGGCTAAGAACTCCGCCGATGGCGTAGCCGGAAGCGTCCATGGTCAAGTTGAAGGGAATGGTGAAATCCGGGTACTGCAGGATGGGCTCGGAGATGAGTGCTTGTTTCAGCGTTTCGAACGCCTTTGCTTGCGGCGGTTTCCATTTGAATTCCGTATCTTTTCGCAATAGGTCGGTTAGGGGTTTGGCGGTTTTCGAAAAGTGTGGGATGAAGCGACGGTAGTATCCGGCCAATCCCAGAAATTGTTTTATATTTTTATCCTTCTTCGGTGTAGGGAAGTCCTTTACTGCACTGACCTTGTTGGGATCGGGTTTCACTCCGTGTTCTCCTATTATGTGTCCGAGGTAAGTCACCTCGTGTCGCAGAAATTCACATTTGTCGGGTTGCAGTTTTAAGTTTGCCTTACGTAGCCTGTCAGCTAAATTCTTGAACTTGACCCCGTGCTCGTGAAGCGAGCACGCGTAGAGAACTATGTCGTCGAGGTAGACGAATAATTCTTGTCCTTGCAGACCGGTCAATACGTTATCCATTAGTCGCTGGAACGTGGCGGGTGCATTTTTAAGCCCGAATGGCATCCTCCTAAACTGGTAGTGCCCGTAAGGTGTGGAAAAAGCTGTTTTTTCCGCGTCTTTTCCCGACATTGGGATTTGGTGGAAACCCGATGCTAGATCGAAAATGGAGAAGTATTTGGCACCGCCCAACTGGTCTAAGATTTCGGTTATGTTGGGCAGGGGGTACGCGTCTCCAATGGTTTTCTCGTTTAACGCCCGGTAGTCTATCACCATTCTCCATCTCTTCTTTCCGTGTGAGTCGGCCTTCTTGGGTACGATCCACAAGGGGGAGTTGTACGGGGACAGTGAATCCTCAATAGTCCCGTTCGTCAGGAGTTCTTGTACTTGTTTGTTGATCTCTTCCTTGTGGACGGGGGGGAAACGGTACTGCTTGGTGTTCACGGGCACATCGTTAGTTGTGTGGATGGAGTGGGAGGCGTAGTTGGTTGCGCCCAGTGGTTCGTTCGGCAGGTGGAAAAGATCGGCCGATTTCTGGATCAGGTCTTCGACGCTTTTCTTTTCCTTTGGGTCCAAGTGGTCCAGCCTAAGGAGTTCTTGGACTGCTACGGCGCGGGGCTTTCCCTCGGCTGCCTGCCCTAAGGCGGCGCTTACTGGAAAACATGCGCTGTCGGTACCTAAGTCCGAGTCCAAGGTTTCAAAGGGCAAGAGCGTGACTGTGGGGACGACGAGGTCGAAATCCTTTTCCGTAGTATTGAAGAGAGGCAGGTAGGCCCTTCCTTTATCGTTGGTCACGGCGGCGTCGCCTAAATATACGCCGCTGCATACGTTCATCCTGGTCACATAACCGATTCCTACCTCGGGGTTAGCGATTCGCACGTGGAAGGGGATTTTGCTTCGGGGGAGGATTCTGATGGTCTCTCCCTCGTCGAAGGGCACGTACATCCCGTTGCACTTGATCCTCCTTTTCCGATAGTCAATTTTGACCGAATTTTGGTCTAGGAATGCAGAACCCATTATTCCGTTCTGCGAGATGGGGAAATCGTGGGGCACCAAGTGGAATTCCGTCGGTAGCCCGAGCATGTTGATGGTTGTTGTGCCCAGCGTGGAGACTGTTCCGTTCGAGATTCCGCGCAAATGGAAGCTAGGGTTTTCATTTATTTCAGCGTTCTCCGTGAGGGCGGTTTCCTTGATGAGGTTTAATTCGGATCCAGAGTCCACCATGAGGGAAGTGATCTCTCTTAAGTTCTTCGAGCTGATTTGAATCGCCGGCACGTGTTTGGATTTGCTCAGGTTTATTGTGGCGACGGCGAATGTTCTCCCGTTGCTGTCGTTACTTCCGCCACCATTACTTGACGTCCCGTATTCGGGGCGCTCCGCTGGACGTCGCGGTGGTTCAGGGCGCCCGAATCGTTTCCCGGGCGGCTAGGCTGGTTGCCTTGCCGTCTCTCTTGCTCCCTCTTATATGCTAAGCTGCGGCATTCTCGGACGTCGTGTCCTGGTCTTCTACAAAAGTCGCAGAAGGGCCTGTTGTTGGGTGCGCGGAGTGGGGCGTAGCCGTATCTCGGATTCTCGTATCGCCGTGGGGGCGGGTTTCTTGGTTCGTAAGTCCTTCGGTCGTAGGCCCTCGGTTCGTACCTACGTTGTGGTGGTGCGGGGTGCGGAATCCTGCTGTCGAGTAGCGGCGGCGGGTTTTCTCGTCGTGGGTACTCGCGCGGGGTTTGTCTCCTACGGCGGCCTGCTTCCGCCTCTAGGGCCTGCACGACCTGGCTGCTCTTGATGAAGGCGTCGTCTAGGCTCTCGTATCCTTGGAGCCGCAGCCTGACTTGGACATCGTTGGGCAGTCCCGACACGAAGCTGTCCATGGCGTCCCATTCGATTCGTTCCCTTGCTTCCGCGTCCAGGCACCCCTGCAGCTGCTCTTCCCCGTCCGTGATTGCCGTTACTAGGTCCATGACCCTCCCCATGTAATCCACTAAATGCTCGTTAGGTTTCTGACAGATATCGTTCAGCTCTCCTCTGTACCCATTTACTGATCTTTTTGGGCCGAACACGCTCTTCAGCCTATCTGTCAGTGCCCTGACGGTTGTGAAGGCGATGCTTTCTGTTATACGGCGGGCGTGTCCCCTTAATTTGTTGGCGATTAATCGCGCGAAGGCCACTTCTTGTCGGGGCGATATGAGTTCTCGTGCCTGATCGCACGCCTTTGCGAACTGGAAAACCGAGATTTCATACCCGTCATACGCTGGGATCAATTCTAGGGCGTCCTTTAGGCTGGTTGCCGGGGGGGGGGGGGGGTGATGGCTGTCTTCGTTGGCTTCCTGTTGCCAGTTCGGAGGGAAACGGGTGAGGTTGAGCCTCCCTTCGGTTTAGGTGGGCTTGCAGTCGTGCCCCCAGGTCGGTCGTTTGGAAGGTCCACGGGGCGTCTTCGTTGCGCCACTCTGGTTGGGGATCCGGAAATTCGCCGGACTGTGTGGTAACGGAAGGTCGTCGCGTTTGTTCCGTTGTGGCCCTTGCGCCCAGCTCCTTAGCGTACGCTTGTAGTGCGGCGGCTTGTCGTTCCAGTTCTTTTTCCTTCGCTTCGACCTTTTCTCGTAGGGCGTTAACTTCATGTTCCGACAGAAACCGTTGTGCTGATGTGCTGGGATCCTGTGCCATCTTGTCTTGGTAAGGGGGGGGGGGGGGAGTTAGGGCGCGATCGGATTTTTTCCGCCTTTAAAGAAATCCCACCGCTGTCACCAGAAAATTCCTACTGTTACGTCCTCGTTTTTGGCACCCTGCGTTCACCGGGTATACCAGGGATTGAGGACGGGCGGACGGATGGATCGCGCCGAAAGATTTGGATCCGTCAGTGGAGCGGTTCACTGACTTATCCCTGACCTAACGTATGTACCGGTAGCTGAGTGGATTATCGCGGCAACCGAGTATAATCGCGGTGTTTGGTTACCGGGGAATATCGTCGGAAGAGGAGACGGAGCGTTGGTCACTTACCTTGTGATGGGTGAGGTGTCGTATGGGCAGCAGCACACTCGTGTCACGGTTTACAATTGTCTTTATTGTACTTAAAGGTTGGCTACTGGGAGCCTGACAATGGATGACTTAGGTTAAGCGAATAGCCGAACTGAACCGACGCGACCTGGGTTTACGTTGGTATCGGCCTGTCAGTCAAAAGAGAGGCCGCCCTGTGGTTCCGCGCTTATTTAACTAGTTGGTTTTTGCTGATATCGCTAGGCGCTTCGTAGAACTGGCGTTTGTGTTCTTGGAACTCTATCATTGAGAATTGCTGATCGGTTATTGGGTGGTTGACCCGCGTGTCGGTTCAGCGTTGGCATTCTTGTGTTTCGACTTACATCTATTGTCTTGTTGCGCGCGGTCGTTCCTCCGCGTAGCGTGGACGGGTGTCAGCGTTTCGTGGAGGAATTCCGGTGGCTCTTATTCTGCTTATCCGCGACCTTCTAATGACTTCTACGCGGGGCGATGATCTTTATTTCGCTGATGCACGACTTATCGATAAGGAGCGGGTACATGGTGCGGTGAACCCGTTGCGAGAGTATGGCTACTGAATAGGCGGGTGGAGGACGTAGGACGTAACACTGGTATCACCATAACCCTTTTCACGGAAAAGATATCAATTCCCCCGGAATCGATGCGGGCGGAGATTATTAAAGAACTGCATGCAGGTGTTGTGGGAGGGCATAAAGGCGTTACGAAAACCTATCGAAGAATAAGAGAGAGATTTTATTGGCCGGGAATGAAAAACGAGATCCAGAACTTCATTAGAACTTGTGCGGAATGCCAGGAAAAGAAATTAATACGAGCAAGAACGCGTGAACCAATGGTAATTACCGACACACCGATAGAGCCTTTTGCGAAAGTATCTCTTGACACAGTAGGACCGCTCCCCACGACTCCCGACGGGAATAGACACATATTCACGATGCAGGACAATCTAACAAAATTCTGCCTCGCGGTGCCCGTACCCGATATTAAGGCCGAGACTATTGCTCACGTCCTCGTGACTAGCCTTATATTGCAGTACGGAGCTCCGCGAGTAATATTAACAGATAAAGGTACCAGTTTTATAAATAAAGTTATCCGCGAAATTGGGCGATTATTCGATATCGATCACGTAACGACTTCCGGTTACCACCCGCAGACTAATGGAGCCTTGGAGCGTAGTCATATAGTACTAACCGAATACATAAAACATTATTTAGGCGAATACGACGATTGGGATCGGTTGGTACCGTTCGCAATGTTCTCGTATAATACGTCGGTGCACGAAGCGACTAACATTACGCCCTACGAACTAGTATTCGGTAGACTAGCAAGATACCCGAACTCTTTTTGCATCGACGACAGGACAGATACGTACGGATCGTATCTACGGGAATTAATACCTCGCCTGTCTGAGATGCAAGTGGTAGCGGGAATAAACTTAATTGCTGCAAAACAAAAATCTAAGGAGCGATACGATAGACACGCGCGACCACTAAATGCGAGGGAGGGCGACATGGTGCGGGTGCTTATCGAACCGAAGAAGGGAAAGTTTAGTATGTATGTATGTATATGTTTTATTGTTCCCTATCCGGGTTACAAATATCCTTACACCTCCCTCCTCTTTCCTCTATACACTTCCACCCTTCCTCCACTCTCCTTATCCTACTTATCCTACTTAGTTTACTTATTTCTACTTACTCTACTTATTCTACTTATTTTACTTATCCTACTTTCGCTTCCGCCTTTCCTATTTATATTTATATTTACAACTCGCTCTTTCCTTCTCCGCACGCCATTCTCTCTCTCTCCATTTGCCTAACCGCTCACCCTCCGCACCGCCTCCTTCGCTCTCTCCTCCCCTCGCACGCCTCCCTCTCTTTCCTTTTCCCTACTTACTTGCTACTATTTACAACTTTGTACAACTTATCTTCTATCTTATCCTACCCCCCTCCCCCCCTTCCCCTTTCCCCCTGCGGACTTCCGTTTCCTCCCATTCACACCTTCTCTCCTCTCCTTCCCCCTTTCCTTCCTTTCTCCCACTCACTCATTTATTCCCATTCACACCTTCCTTCCTCCTTATCCCTTCTCTTTCCTTCTTTCCTCATCCTGCCCCTTCCCCCCTTTCCCCCCCCCCCTTTCTTCCTTTTCCCGTCTTGCTCTCTCCAGCACCTTCATCCACTTCTCCCCTCCTCCCTCTGCATCCAGTACCTCTTTCACTTTTACTTCCCACCTTTCTTCCCTTCCTTCCATCTTTTCCCAACCTCCACATCTTTCCCACACATGCTCCCATGTCTCCTCTTCCTCTCCGCACAATCTGCACCCCCTCTCCTCTTCTCCCTCCCAGTACTTCCCTTCTCTCACCTCATTCCCCATCCTAAATCTTGCCACCCTTCTCACTCTTTCCTCACTCCATCTCTTCTTCAAATATCCCTTCCTATCCTCTCCTACCACTTCCCTATACCATCTGTTCGATCTTGATTCCTCTATTTTCTTCTTCCTTTCCTTGCTCTGTTCCTCTATATCCCTCCTCTCCAGTTCCTCGTATTCCATCCCTTCTTCCCCCCCTCCTCCACCCCTCTTTCTCTGAGGAACTCCTTTCTCTCCTTCTCCCATTTCCCCACTATTTTTCCCCTCCCCCACCTCTCTCCAGCACCTCCCCGCGATCACTCCCCCTTTCCCTTCCTCCAGCCTCCTCTCGTACCCCCATGCTCTCCTGCCTGCCCTCGTCCTCATCTTTACCCTGCCCGCCTCCTCCCTTATCATATAACCCGGCGTCACCCAGTTCACTCCCATTATCCACCTTAAATATCTTTCCTGTGCTGCCTCCACTGTCTTCCTTTCCATCCACCCCCACACCTCCACCCCATACTCCGCCACTGTCCATACCAACGTGTCGAACAGCCATAACCTTCTTTCCCAATCCTTACTCCACAGCCTCTTTCCCAGTCCCCACACCTCTCTCATCGCCGCCGCCGCCCTCCTCCCTCTTTCCCTTACATTTTTCTCACATCCCCCCCCCCCCTGCTCTACCCAGTATCCTAAGTATTTCACCTCTTTCACCTCCTCCAGCTTCTTCCCCTCCCATCTCCAATCCACCGCCCTTTTCCTTCCTCCCCCCTTCCTAAACCTTACTATTTTTGTCTTGTCCGTATTCACCTCTAATCCCTTTCCTTTCAAATACTTCTCCAGCCTTGCCATCACCGCCCTCATCTCCCCCTCCTCCCTCGCCATCACCACAACATCATCCGCGTACGACAGAGTGTAAACTTTCTCCCCTCCCACTTTAATCTCCTCCCACTTTCCTTTCAAATACTTCTCCCGCTATCAGTATGTTGAACAGGATCGGGCTGAGCGGGCAACCCTGCCTCAGCCCTCTCGCCGTCCAAAATACCTCTCCTTGCTCTTCCCCCACCCTCACCTTACTCTTCGTTTCCCTCATTACCTCCTCCACTCTCTTTACCAATCCTTCCCTTACCCCCCTCTCCCTCATCGCCTCCGCCACCTTACTTTTTTCCACTGAGTCGAATGCGGCTCTGAGGTCCAGGAACAGTGCGCACATTTTCCCTCCCTTCTTCCCTATCTCCCTGTTTACTATATAATTCAACGCATAAATCTGATCCCTAGCCCCCATGCCTTTCCTGAAACCCGCCTGCGTGTCCCCTAGAATTCCCTTCCCTTCTACTTCTTTCCCTATCCTGTCTGCCAAGATCTTTGTATATATCCTATACAGGGAGGGCATTATCGTTACCCCCCTGTACTCCTCCACTCTCCTTCCCTCTCCCTTCCTCACTATCGGCACTATTTCTCCCTCACACCATTCTTCTGGCCATCCCTCTCCATTCCATATTCTCTTACATATCTCTCCTCCCCCTTCCCTTACCCTTTCCCCTCCGTACTTCCACACCTCGTTGGGTATCCCATCCCCCCCCCCCCCATCGCCTTTCCGTCCTTCAACCCTCCCATCACCTTATTTATTTCCCCCATATTCATTTCCTCCTCTTCGTCCTTCTCTCTCCCCTCTTCCTTACCTCCGCTGACTACCTTTCTTTCCTCTCCTCCCAGCAGTCCCATAAAATGTGCTTTCCATTCCTCTCCCGTTATCTCTTCACACACCCCCTTCCTTCTTTTCCTGTTCCTTCTAACTATCCCCCATACCTCCCCTTCCGTTCTCGCCGCCCCTGCCTCTCTCACTAGCCTTTCCCTTTCTTCCGTCTTTTTCCTGTCACATAACTCTTTATACCTTCTTTTCCTCATCCGATATTCCTCCCCCTCCCCCCTCTCCCTTCTTCCATTTCCTTAGTTCCTTTCTCAGTTCCTTTTTCGCCTCTCTGCATCCCTTATCCCACCATCCCTCCCTCCTTCTCCCTCCTCCCTCCCCCTTCTTTTCCTCCTCCAAAGCCGCCTTTATCCTTTCACCTAGCCCTCTCATCTCCTCCCTTGTTGTTATTCCCCTCTCTCGTTCCCCTTCCCCTATTTTCCCTTTAAATTTCTCTCTCCCTTCTTCATCCCAGTTCCCTCTATTCCTCCCCCCCCCCTTCCCCTCTTCCTTCCTTCCCCTCTTTCCAATTCTCCTTTTACCCATATTACTACTGGTTGGTGGTCCGAGTCTACCCTCTCCCCCACCTCCACCCTTCTTACCTTCTCCCTCGTCTTCCTGTCCCCCAGCACGTAGTCAATCACAGACCTCCCCCTTCCCCCTGTGTACGTATATTCTCCCTCTTCATCCCCCTCCGTGCATCCATTCAGTATCCCCCACCCCCTTTCCACCACACACTCCACCAACATTCTTCCCTCCCTATTTATCTTCCCATCCTTGGACCTCCTTCCCTCCTGTTCTTCCTCCCCTTCTACCCACCCCCCTTCCCTTCCAGTCCTAGCATTGAAGTCCCCTACTATGATCGTTGTCCTCTCCCCCTCTTCCTCTTCCATGCTACCCCTTATTCCCTCTAATTTGCCCTCTATATCTCCCCTTACATACACCCCTATTACTCTCCATTTCTCACCCCCCACCCTCATCCCCCATTCCCATTTCCCCTCCTCCTCCCTCCTTCTCTCCTCCTCCTCTTCTATTACTATCCCCTTTCTCGTCCCCCTTATCATCCCCCCGCATGCCCTTCCTTTTTTATTCCACCTCTTCGCAAACCTCGCTTCCCATTCGTACTCCCTCGGCAGCCTTTCTTTTACCTTTTCCCATCCTTTCTCCTCTACCCATGTCTCTATCCATAATACCACATCCCATTCCTTCATCCCCTCCCAAAACTCCCTATCTTTATTCCCTATCCCCGCCACATTCCAGAATGCCAACTTCCACCCCCTCCCCCTTTCCCTTCGTCAACCCTTCTTCCTTCTTCCTCTCCTCCCCCGCCTACCCTCCATCCCTTTCCCCCCTCTCTTCCCTTCCCCCTCCCCTCCATTTCTCCCCTCCATCAATCTCTCTTCCTCCTCATCCCACCTCCACCATTTTCCCTCTACCTCACCTTCCCATAACCCACCCACACGTTCTTTCCTTTGCTCCTCTCTTCTCTCGCTATCTCTTCTATCCTCCACCTCATCTTTCTCTCTCTCCATGTCAGATCATCATCTATCCTTATTCCTTTGTCCTTTATTTTCCTCCTTCCCATCATCACCTCCCTCTTTCGCTCCCTGTCCCTCAAATCCGCTACCACCGCTCCCCCCTCTCCCTCCCTCACCCCTCCTCCGATCTCCCTCATTCCCTCTATCTTCATTCCAACCCCCATTTCCCCTAACAATCCCTCTATCTCCTCCCTTCTCTCCATCCCTCTTTTCTTCAGCCCTCTTATCAGTATGTTATTCCTTCTTCCCTCTCTCTCCTTCCTTTCCTCCCTCCATTCCATTCCTTTAACCCTCCTCATTACCTCCTCCACTTTGTCTCCTTCTTCATTTCCTTCCTTTCTCCCCCTCCCCTTCCTTTCTTCCTCTACCTCTTTCCTCCTTTCCCCCTCCAATTCCTCTATCCTTTTCTCCAGTTCCCTTTTCTCACTTCCCCATTTCTCCTCCCCCTCCTTCATTTGTCTCCTCAATTCCTCTATCTCCCCTCTTACCGTCTCCTTCAATTCCTTGATTTCCTCCCTTATCCCCCCTCCTTGCCTCGCCATCAACTCCATCATACTCCTCACCCCGTCCCTCCATTCCTGTCTCATTTCCCGTACCTCCTTTCTCAGTTCCTTCTCTTCCCCCTTCCCTTCTTCCTTTTCCGTTCCCTTCCCCGGCGACCTCTGCAATTTTCTAGAGGGCTTGAAGATTGCTTCCTCTCCCTCGCCCTTTTTTTCTCTCTTTTCCTCCCCCTTCACTTCCCCAGGGCTTTCTCTTTTCCTTTTCGTCACTTCCTCCCACCCTGCCTCCCCCTGTCCTCTATCGCTCCGCCCTCTCTCTGCTCCTTCTTCCATTTCTTCCTTTTCTTTCCTACCTCTCTACTTCCCTGCTTTACCGACCCTACTTCCTAATTCCCTTCCTCTCCGCCAGGTGTCTCTCCCGCCGTTCTTCACCGTCTTCCCGCTTTCCTATCACGTTTTCTCCTAACCTCTTCCCTGCCCGCTTCTTTCCTTCCTTATTGCACCTCACCCACTCACCCGTTCAACCCACCAACACTCACCCACGCACCTCTCCCTTTCCTCTACCCTCTCCCGCCCTCTCTGTCTCCTACGCTCACTTTTCCTCACTCTCCGCACACTTTTCTCTCTCCACACACTCTCTCTCGTCCACTCTCTCACGCTCCGGAAACGGAAGTCCGGCTACTGGGAAAGTTTAGTAGTAGATATCGAGGGTCCTACAGAGTTGTCAAAATCCTAGAGGGAAATACCGTGCTGCTGGAGAACGAGAATGGCGAGCGTATTGTTAAACACGCCGACAAAGTGCAACCCCTGTACCAGTAATATACGTGCGTAGATGGTAAGACCAAAGGCACGTCGCACTCTAGACACGTCGCGCACACTTACAGCTAGCTGCGCAGCCATCCTCCTGTTGCGGCAATAAGAAAAACGGCATTCATCGGGCCAGGCACTGAATTGATAATAATTGTATTTCTAATAACACCATAGTTTAGTTGAAATGGCGAGCACACCAAGGAACCTTGAGTGTAGGCGTCTGTTCGTGACGCGGCTGGCGCGAGGGACAAAGAAGAAGGACCTGATGCGGATCTTCGCACCATCCGGGGCAGAACACGCAATCGTGCGCCAATCCCCACATGGGAATTGCGATTACGTGACCTTCGCCACCGTAAACCAGGTGAAGGCGGTGGTGGAAGACGCGGCGCAACATCCGATCGTCCTGCACAAGCGGCCGATTGCCTTACAAATGGCGGACGCATGGCACGATAGAGCTCAACCTCCGGTTTCGTCAACTTCGGCGATGCACCAGTTCGACGGTCTGGGATGGTGGCCAACACCGCTGCTTCCGGCGGACGTGGTGGTGGAAATCGCCAAATACGTCAGTTACATCGACCTGGCAAGGATGGAGCAGGTCAACAAAGCGTGGAGGGCTGGGGTGCTCCTACATCTCCAAACCACCACTACCCTGACGCTAACGAGCTGGCGCTGGCCGGAATACCGAGACTTGAAGGTGGTTACCCATGACGCATATTATTGGTTGCTGCGGAGGTGCGCCCCCGCACTTCGTGCCGTCAACCTTAGCGACTCGGAAGTGGCAGCGAACTTGCGTCCGTCTCTCCTAACACTGACCGCGACGTATGCCCCGCTTTTGGAAGAGTTAGATCTCTCCGGGTTTAGTGTCCTGCCGTCTGGACTGCGTGCGATCGCGAACGGAGCCCCTAGGTTAAGGTATTTAACCGTAGGGGAGTGTGGGCGTCCGGTGGACCCCGAACTAAAATGGGTATTTGCCGCCCACAAATTAACGAGGTTGTCCGCGTCCGATACACCCATGACGGGCGCTGCATTCGCCACACTGAGTTGTTGCCTGGAGAAGCTCGCGTTACCCAGAACTCGAACGAAGCCCAACTACCTCGCGACGTTTCTCTCAAAACCGGTCAGACTGACGGAGCTTACCATCGACCAACCAGTCTTCTTCGGGGACAAAGTTTCACGGCACTGGGGCACAACCGCGCGATGGGAGAGACAATGGTCAAGATGTGCCTGCGATACTGCGATCAGAGGGACGAGGCACTCGACGAGGAGCTGGCGGAGGCGGAAGAGCACGGCGAGGTGGCGAATTTCATGGAGTTGGGATATGGCTCGGTAACGGGAGCAATGTGGCTTCCACCGCGTTTCACAGGAGTGAAACATCTCACCCGTCATTGCAACAGCTGGGTGGAGGTGTCCTTTATCGATGCGGTCGGCGCCCACATGAAGTCGCTATTTCGCATTTCCTTGATATCACGGGGTGTACGAACATCCGGGGACAATTCTCATTAGAGGCCCTTGGGGACTTGCCGATGTTGCGACATCTGAACATGAGCCTCATGTATCCCTCCGTCGGTGCTCAATTCCTCTCGCGCATGCGCGCACTCGAAGAGTTGGAGTGCAGGGACAACGCCGGTGTGACTGACGAGGACATATGCGGCCTGGTGAGAAACTCCAGTACCATCAGGGAGGTGGACGTAGAGGCGTGCATAGGCGTGCGTAGGCCGCTGATCGATTGTGTCCTACAAGTATTACGGGGAGATCCGCATGGACACAGTTTCGATTTGAAAGTGGGAGGGACCAGTGCGATACGTCATCGGCGCGATAGAGAGATGCTACACGTTAGAATCCGCTACCACCGGACGTCAGGGAACCCCTACGCTTAAATTAGTTCCTAACACATCATCGGGGACGATAATGATTCCAAGGGGGGAGGGTGTTACGTCCCAACGTAACTTTTAACTTATTTGCCTAGTATTTTCCTTGTTCTTGCTACTCCGATCTCCGGTTGCGCCTATACTTGAATATTACGGCGTATGCCTATCGCAGCCGGCGTACCGTTAGAGTATTAGAGTTAAAATCATGTCATTTTCCTTTTACTCCGGGCTTCGTATGCGCCTATACTTGTATATTACGGCGTATGCCTAGCGCATGCGTGGTACCGTCGAGCGGTAACTTCAAGTAGAATATTCCTCGCCTTGGAATCACCGTCGTCCCCACCCAATATACCGACTCATGACAATATAAATATATATATGTAGCATAAGGAACGAATGCGTGTACGCGGTATGCAAGTGTAAGTGTAACTTAAGGTTAGCGACGAGTTTCCGCTTAAGAATAATGTTTATCCTTTTCTCTCTCTTTTCATTTACTAATTGCGCCACTGTTAGGCATCGCTGCGGAGCAAGACTATTTTTCGTTATCATTAATTCCACCGAAGCGTGCGCTTGACAGTTACTAAGTTCCTGCGTGCCGAGATCGACTTGCACTCATAATAAAATCTGTTAGTTAGAGAAAGAGACTAACGAACAAAACCAGCGTCTCACTGTACATAGCCAGCCGAATGTTTGTATATATCGTCAACCGCTATGTGGCCGATTCTGTGAGAGGAGCCTAAAAACTTCCTCTGAGCCGGCCTAGGAACCACCTCGAGACGCGATCATCGTCGCAGTTGGCTGTATAGTCGCGAGGTGGGTAGTCCTCTGTCCGAGGATATCTTAGTTTATTCTTTGTGAGCTAATCTGTGCAAATTCTTACAGTTTGATCAGAGACTCATTGATCCTCGTTAAATCGTAGTGTTAAAATCTAGCTATTAATAAGAGCAAGGACTCATATTTCTTTTGTTTTTCTTTTTGGTTTTGCATTCTAATCTAGAGTGCGAATAGTGCGATCCGCGTTATTTCCGGCACGTGGTCGGCGAATTGCGCCGAGCCCGTTAGCATATAAGTTTCATTTATAAAGAACATTATATTATTATCCTAAGTAACACTTCCGCACAAGTCTTCTCTCGGTGAGGAATTGGTATTGTATTTAGACTGATTTAAACATCTAGACCGGTCTGAGGGGTCTCTTCGCGAGTAACATCTACAGCTCCGATAACACGAGAGCTTAGGCCATCTGAAGCCTAATCGTATATTAATACCTTTTTACGATTCGAAGGTACTCATCGTAATAGCGCATACGAATTTCCACCGACATACAACCGAACTCAGAGCGAGAGCGAGAGAGAAAGAGTAACACAGCGAGCGACATACCATCGAGCGAGCGTGAGAGAGAGAGAGAGAGAGAGAGAGAGGTCAAAGATTGTCTGAGCGTTTCCAGCAGCACGGTAAGAATATTCCAATTAACCAGCTAGATCATGATTTCTGGCCCGACTCTTGCCCCCAGTACATGTATTACGGGAAACCTAGGGCAATAGTTGTAGAGGCGATCTCGTGCAGTGTGCTCTGAGCGCTGGGCGATCGAAAACTGTTTTATTCTACGAGAATACTCTGTATCAATTATATGACGAATATCACGCGTAAAACGAGCTACTTCGTTCAAACCACGATTATACCACGCGTTGCATACAGGCGAATTGTACTACCGAACATTGTGTAATAGTTAGGCTTTCTGTTTCTTATTATACCAATACTCCGATTCAAGACCGAACATTGGACCCATTGTTAGAAACGTGGAATTGATGTTAGCAGTGGGATACTCCTTCTTTCTGTGTATATATGTATAATATTCTATATTTCTGTTTCTTTATACCCACTTCTAACCGTGGAATTGGTGTCAGAAGTCTGCTTTCAAATCAAATCACCTTTGTATCTGCACCTGAACAGTCATCACAGAATAAACACTTTGCTTTTTCACACTATACCCGATTTTACCTTTTATTTTCTTTGCATGCGCTATAACTAACATTATCTGTACTGGAATAGAACACGTAACAACTCAGCAACCTGTACGGGTTGATAAGAGAGAGAATCCTATAAGTCCTGCAGATCGAGTAGATTGATTTCGTCTTCGCGTCATTATTCTATTCGGTCATCGATATAAACATATAATCATCTTTTCGGTTTATATCCTTTAGTTTTAAGTATTCACGCGTTGCTCCCGGGCGGAACGGTCGACCGCTCGAACACACACAGTTCCATCCTTGACAATCTTTAGATCGACTTATCGCGACGCCCGGACGTAACAGCTCCTAAAAGCCATATTCTACTGAATACGGGAACCCAGGTTGACTGCAACCCCTATATTCCATTAATGTATTATTTGGATGGCGTATGGTACAAAATAACGCCCTCAGCTACCTCGGCAGTGGTACCCAACGAATTACAGCCAGCGGTAATGCAATCATGGATCTATACGAATCCCGCCGAACTAGCAACATCAGGGATTTACTCCACGCAAGATCTCGAACAGCTAAGGAATCATATAATGTTTCCAGCCGAAAGACCTGCCGTACTAAATACCATAGCTAGAGGAATGTCTGGACAAAAGGTAAATATGCAAGGCATATCTCTGATATATATGTTTGATGAAAAAACCTTCGAGGAAATAGCTTCCTCCACCTGGTCCAGAATATGGCAATGGTTTACGTGTTTCGGTACCTTCAGTGCAGGATTATTCGGAATATGGATCGCCATCAAAACAGTAAAATTTGCGATCGACACTGCACTACATGGTTACGCATTACATAACGTCTACGGGTGGGGCATACATCCGATAGGCGCTGTATGGGACTCAGTGACTAACGTCCTGATACATCTTAGGAACCGCACACCGGATGGTGACGAGTCCAGACGCTAAAACACGGTCCCACAGGATCGAAACGGAAATGTTATATGAAACCATCTTAGCACTAAACACCGATAAGATGTACGACAAGGAGTTTGGAGACCGGGCCCTGGCGTGAGAAAAGGGGGTAGGAAGTCTCCAGTGATGAAGACATCATTTAATCAGCAAGGTCAGAAATGTTTAGATTCAAGCAGAATGAAGGACTTGCAACTCCCACTCAAGCTTTTTCGCAGGGCTGAACCGAACTTATAAAAGACCGGACGTCCTTGTACTTGTCAGTCTAAAAAGTGAGATCAGAAGGTGACAAACAGTAAAAACCCATATTGAAAAGTGCAGTAATGGAAGGAGTTTCGGAAGAAGGACTGGCGCCGAACGCCCCGCATTTCCCGGTATGTTTCCTACCGTTGTATGTGCAACTCCCCGTAATCGGGCTTGTTCCACCCATGGAAACAAACATGAGAACGACGCAGCAAACTAGAGACAGCCGACCACCCCCGCCACCCTACTACGGGCCACACTACATTTACCGCCCAAATGTGGAAGCACCAACCCTGCCACCGGTCCCGATACAATCGGAGGAACGACGACACGGAGAAGAAGAACCGGAATGGGACCAGGAATTCTTCAATACTTTCGATGAGGATCTTTTTAACAACCTCCTGGGCGACATGGACTTGCCGCCAAGAACATCCAATGCGGACATTGGACCACCCCAAGGGGGGGGGGGGGGTGTTACGGTCGCCCCGATAAACCTCTACTAGAGCAACACCATGGGCATGTGGTGAGGCGTTCGCCCAGAACTCCGGCTCACTCCCCGGACCGACTCCAAGTCGGGACCCGCAGGGCTCAGCGACGTCGCCGAAGCCACCGACGTGGAAGCCGGCACGGCCCTAGAAACAACGGCAGGCGAAGCGGCGGACACGAGATACGGCGTTAGATGGAAAAACGGGCACACCACCCGTAACAAGGCAAGGAGGAAGTAAAGAAAGTCAAATGGGCACAGCCCACGAACCAATCAACCGACGCAACTGCGGAGTGAACGAATGGAGGGGGCCTGTTCGAAGCTCCAATCAAACTGTTTCCTAATCTGAGTTATTGCTGCGACCGTGACGCTCCGTGTACCTCAGCTGTTTTTAAATAACGTTTGTGTACCTATCGAGATCCCGTCATCGTTTACCCACATGCATCCGTGCAAATACATATTGTACCGACAGCGATAGGAGCATGGGCTTGTTTGTCTTTAATTTCTCTATAAGGGAGCCTGCGACCGCCGTATAGTTAGCAGACAACTATCATAGATTTCGGCTATTTTCGGCTCAATCGTTTACGAATAGTTTACGCAAGTTTACGCAATCGATTTCAGAGCTTACGAAATCGTAGTTTGCCCGTAATTAACAATTTTTAGGTGGGTGTATAGTTAGCAGACGACAATCATAGTTTTCGGCTATTTTGGTCTCAATCGTTTACGAATAGTTTACGCAAGTTTACGCAATCGATTTCAGAGTTTACGAAATCGTAGTTTGCCCGTAATTAACAATTTTAATATCTAGTAATTATCGTCTGCTACCGCGCAGCGCCACCATGGCCGGGGAGCGAAGCTGACCAGATGCAAACTCTGGCGAAATAATTTTGACGTCTCTCGTGTGTAATGGTCTCAATCGTTTACGAATAGTTTTCGCAAGCTGCTGTATCGATTTCGGAGTTTACGAAATTGTATTTTGCTCGTTATTAACAATTTCAGGATCGGCTAACGTGCAGCTCGCAAGCGCCGCCGTTGGCCGAGGCGAGAATCGCTCTTCGGACATAGAGTAACGAAACAATTTTGACATATCTCATCTCTAACGGTCCCAATCGTTTACGAATAGTTTACGCAAGCCACTGTAACGATTTCAGAGTTTACGAAATTGTAGTTTGGTCGTAATTAACAATTTCAGAATCGGCTATCGTGCAGCGTCGATTGGCTCCCAAGCGCCGGCGTTTGCCGAAGGGAGAAGCTGCATGATAGCCGATTCTGAAATTGTAAATTTCACGACAGCTAGGAATTTTGCTGGCATGCAGCACAAATATTACTTTGCAATGCTGAACCTTGCAGGTCACATTGTCGGAGTATTGTAGGAATATTGCTGCAATATTCCTATGTCAGCCCCCTCGAAATTTGCGGGAATATTGCAGGAAGATGACACAGAATATTGCATCAAGGTCCTAAGAATATTCATTCAATATTATATCCTACATATGATTCTGTTTTACATTATGAATAATTCAAGAAAATTTGTTTTACAATACATTATTATTATTAATGAAATATTACATTACACTAAATATAAAAGTACATATAAAATATTTACATTAAATATAACAGTAAATATAAAAACTACACTAAATATAATAGTAAATATAACAAAATCTTAACCTAGTCTCAATTCTATTTAAGATTTCATTTTTCGCTCAATTCTCGTTTTTGCTTGAGTGAACCACTTGCCAATGACGTCATTTACTTCCGCCGTTTTCAACTTATTATTGCCAACGGCCATACAGGCTACTATAAAATAATAAAAGAATATTAGTGATTATTAAAAGATTATTAATAATGTATATCTGTAGGAAAATACTTTGGAATAAGTTCGCAGTCCGCAATTTTGGAAAGCTTTGCTTCTGCAAGCGGCCCTGCCAACTGAAATTTACTGCGATTCCGTCTGCAAGTACTCGGGATATTACAGCTGCTACGCACATAGTCAGCTTACCTGGGCCAACAATATTTAAGTCGACGAATCTGAAAAATTTCATGATGTTATCATGTGCACATAAAAGGCAGATCAAAACAGCAACTAATTAATATAAGTTATAATAGAAATATTGTGAAAGCAAAAGAGTATTGCAGATCAATATGAACCAATAAAATTGATAGTTATAGCGAGAAAGAGATATGAATTCAACACAAAAAAACACGATATATTGATTCCTTCATAGGCGAGAAAGAGTATTGTGGAATTAACGCAAAAACATGAAATAATGATTCTCTCGCGGACATGCACCAAACCTATCCTTATATATCCTTTACCTTTACCCATGCCCATGCCCACGCCCACGCCCATAGAAACTGTAATAGTACAAACATTCATCTGAATAGGCATTATACGCAAATGAGCAGTGATGTGACTTCAATACTTTTGATGCTGACAACTATATGTTCAGGAAACCTCAGCTGTTGGGAGGAAATGTATTGGATGGTCATTATTATATTTTGTTCC
Source organism: Priocnemis perturbator (assembly GCA_963942575.1). Classification (NCBI taxonomy): domain Eukaryota; kingdom Metazoa; phylum Arthropoda; class Insecta; order Hymenoptera; family Pompilidae; genus Priocnemis; species Priocnemis perturbator. Next base: position 413,039 of record CAWWDK010000097.1, read on the forward strand.
ACGAAAGATATTACTTTTTTCGTTGTAGAACAATAATGGTACTTTAGAAGCACATGTGTTTAAAAAATAATTACCAATTTTTTCTAAAATTCAGTCTGTTCAAGCTTGGGCTCAAACGAGGCCAAATCATCCATACTTTGCACTATGGGAACCCGCTGCAATTCATTTTCGGATGTTTCGTCCTCATCAACTTCGGCATTTTAATTTTTGGACTCCAACAAAAAATCGACTTTTGTGAACAGATCCTTTATTTGTAAAGATATCGTAGACAGCATTTTGTAAACACATTTTCGAAATCCTAAAATATGTAAAACAGAAGGTAGAAACATTGATATGAATGGTTTATTTGTTTTATTTACCAATTTCTAAGGTGTATGGATGATGCTCCCAGTCTCCACAGGAACTGCCTTGAGCTGCAATAGTTTCAGTAGCTAAGGGACATTAGAAAAAGATGAAAAACATTTGCAATAATCATGATTATTATGAATACACTCCGATAATATGAAGCTTACCTCCATGGCTATGTAAACAGTGGTAGGGGGTTCATTCTCATCATATGCAATGAACCTCAAACCCCCAGGTGTTGATGAATCGAATAAGGGTTCAAGCATTACAGGTGTAATTAGTAGATTGGTTAATGTACTCTCCGCTCCTCTGTGAATGTGTCGTCATATGTTGATTTTTTCTTGGGTTTTTAGATATGGACTCCATACTCTCTTCTTCCAAGGATATGACCCTTTTAACCTTAGCCCTCCTTCTTTTTTTTAAGGCCCCAGCTAACTCATATTCCAAGAGCTCATCCGAAAAGAAAACATCAGATGTGTCCTGTGCCTCAATTAATTTTTCTTGGGCCCATACTCAATCATCTACAAAGTATATAATTGTTAATTATTATGACATCGACAGGTCTTCTAGGTATAAAAAATATAGACATCTATATTATATATAAACACATACACACATTATTAATAATATCCACTATACATACCTGTCGACACACAGCAACGCTAATAACTGCACAATCCTCTCACGAGGTTTGAGATAAAGCCTCGGAAATTATTAATTTCTCTAATTTGTTCAGCGACTTGACGTGGCCTGGCCATTTGCTTACACTTTTGTTGGCATTTAACCAACAGGTTGGAATCACTTGCAACCCACTGCTCAATTCCACGATACAATATTTTTCTTCTATTACTTGTCGATGGAAGACGTGAGATACGTCAAAAGTCAAAACTACTTGATCAGGGTATACATCTGGTCAGCTTCTCCCTTCGGCCAACGGAGGCGCTTGCGAGCAAATCAACACTGCACGATAGCCGATTCTGACATTATTAATTACGGGCAAATTACGATTTCGTAAACTCCGAAATCGATACGGCAGCTTGCGAAAACTATTCGTAAACGATTGAGACCGTCGCACACGAGATACGTCAAAATTATTTCGCTAGAGCTTGCATCTGGTCAGCTTCTCCTTTCGGCCACTGGAGGCGCTTGCAAGTTCTACATTACCCGATTCTCGAAATTGTTAATTACGGCCAAAATACGATTTCGTAAACTCCGAAACCGATACAGCAGCTTGCGAAAACTATTCGTAAACGAATGAGACCGTTACACACGAGATACTTTAAAATTATTTCGCCAGAGTTTGCATCTGGTCAGCTTCTGCTTTCGGCCACTGGCGGCGCTTGCAAGACCTACATTACCCCATTCTCGAAATTGTTAATTACGGGCAAATTACGATTTCGTAAACTCCGAAATCGATACAGCAGCTTGCGAAAACTATTCGTAAACGATTGAGACCGTTGCACACGAGATACGTTAAAATTATTTCGCCAGAGTTTGCATTTGGTCAGCTTCTCTTTTCGGCCACTGGAGGCGCTTGCAAGATCTACATTACCCCATTCTCGAAATTGTTAATTACGGCCAAAATACGATTTCGTAAACTCCGAAATCGATACAGCAGCTTGCGAAAACTATTCGTAAACGATTGAGACCGTTACACACGAGATACGTCAAAATTATTTCGCCAGGTTCTGCATCTGGTCAGCTTCTGCTTTCGGCCACTGGAGGCGCTTGCAAGACCTACATTACCCCATTCTCGAAATTGTTAATTACAGCCAAAATACGATTTCGTAAACTCCGAAATCGATACAGCAGCTTGCGAAAACTATTCGTAAACGATTGAGATCGTTAGAGATGAGATACGTCAACATTGTTTCCATACTCTGTGCTCGAAGAGCGATTCTCGCCTCGGCCAACGGCGGCGCTTGCGAGCCAATCAACGCCGAACAACAGCCGATTCTGAAATTATTAATTACGGGCAAATTACGATTTCGTAAACTCCGAAATCGATACAGTAGCTTGCGAAAACTATTCGTAAACGATTGAAACCGTTATACACGAAATACGTCAAAGTTATTTCGCCACTTTCTGCATCTCTTTTCGCCAACGGCGGCGCTTGCGAGCAAATCAACGCTGCACGATAGCCGATTCTGAAATCATTATTTACAGGCAAATTACGATTTCGTAAACTCCGAAATCGATACAGTAGCTTGCGAAAACTATTCGTAAACGATTGAGACCGTTATACGCGAGATACGTCAAAGTTACTTCGCCACTTTCTGCATCTCCTCTCGCCATCGGCGGCGCTTGCGAGTAAATCAACGCTGCACGATAGCCGATTATGAAATTGTTAATTACGGCCAAAATACGATTTCGTAAACTCCGAAATCGATACAGCTGCTTGCGAAAACTATTCGTAAACGATTGAGACCGTTAGAGATGAGATACATCAAAATTATTTCGTTACTCTATGTCCGAAGACCGATTCTCGCCTCGGCCAACGGCGGCGCTTGCGAGCTGCACGTTAGCCGTTTCTGAAATTGTTAATTTCGGGCAAACTATGATTTCGTAAACTCCGAAATCGATACAGCTGCTTGCGAAAACTATTCGTAAACGATTGGGACCGTTACAGATGAGATACGTCAACATTGTTTCCATACTCTATGCCCGAAGAGCGATTTTTGCCTCGGTCAACGGCGGCGCTTGCGAGCCAATCAACGCTGAACGATAGCCGATTTTGACATTATTAATTACGGGCAAATTACGATTTTGTAAACTCCGAAATCGATACAGCAGCTTGCGAAAACTATTCGTAAACGATTGAGACCGTTGCTCACGAGATACGTAAAAGATATTTCGCCAGGTTCCGCATCTGGTCAGCTTCTGCTTTCGGCCACTGGCGGCGCTTGCAAGACCTATATTACCCCATTCTCGAAATTGTTAATTACGGGCAAACTACGATTTCGTAAACTCTGAAATCGATTGCGTAAACTTGCGTAAACTGTCGTAAACGATTGGGACCAAAATAAGCGAAATCGGTGATAGTTGTCTGCTAACTATATGGCGGTGTTCATATCCATCTTTCGTTTTTTCAAATCGACCGACACAGTCACAGTGTATCGTGTCGAAGGGGAAAGGCTTCTTTTCAATTGGGTGCAATTTCCCTTGTTTCGGTCCGGTCTGTCGTTTGCATACTACGCAAGTAATGCAGTGATCGATGTACTTACGGACAAATCTTAGCATTTTTGGGAACCAGTATTTTTTCGCGATGCGGTCGTATGTTTTTTCAAAGCCTACATGACAGTTTTCGTCATGGTACAGACGCAACAAACGAAGGCGGCTTCCCTTCGGGACAAAACTTCGGTAGATCACTCGGCCTGTGTCCCGGAGTGTTTATCGACACAGTATACCGTCTCTTAGCTCGAAATCCGTAATAACAGTATCGTTCGACTTTACCCGCTCGATCATGTTTTGCGTTTCTTCATCATTTTTCTGCGCGATTTCTAGCCAGGAGCCCTCACAAATTACGTTTACGCGATAGTTTTTACACGGATTTCTACTTAAATAATCCACGTGCTCTACGTATTTGCCTTTCCTATATTCAAGATCAAAGGAAAAGTCTTGTAGAAATATCCACCAACGAGCTACGCGTGGTAATAAATCTTTTTTGTTTTGCGTAGCCTTAATGGCATTACAGTCGGTGACAATTTTAAACTGCATACCAAGCAGATATACGCGGAAGTATTTCAGTGCGTTCACAATCGCGAGTGTCTCTAGTTCATACGAATGATAGCGCGATTCCTCTGGGCTGGTACGACGACTAAAATATGCGACCACGCGTAGTTCCTTTTCCACTCTTTGGAAGAGGATTGCACCATATCCAATGGAACTAGAGTCGGTGTGGAGCTCCGTATCTCGCGTTGGGTCGAATATTACGAGCAAAGGGTGTGTACTCAGTTTGTCTATGATGTACGATCGCGCTTCTTCCTGTTCTTTACCCCATACCCACGGCTCATTATGTTTTGTTAATTTGGCCAAGCACGCCGTTCGCACCGCGAATTCAGGTACAAACTTCCGGAAATAACTCGCTAGGCCAATAAATTGTCTTATCTGCTTCACATTGTTCGGAACTGGTAATTCTACTAGGGTTTTAACTTTTTCTTTGCCTGGCTTTATGCCTTCGGATGATATCTCTCGACCCAGGTAATTGATCGAAGTTTCAAAAAATTTACATTTTGCGATGTTTAACGTGAATCCTGCCTTGTCCAATACCTCCAACACGCGCTCTAAACTCTGTAGCCCTTCCTCGACCGTTTGCGATGGGATCAAAATATCGTCCATATAGACTAATGCGATGCTATTTCTTAGGTTGCCTAGAGCCGCGTTAATGGCTCTCTGAAAGACAGCGGGCGCATTACAAAGGCCGAAGGGTATACGCATATACTCATAATGCCCGTCGGGGGTAACAAACGCAGTTTTACAAATTGAATCGGCGGCAATGGGTATTTGGTGAAATCCCGCGGCAATGTCTAGCGTAATAAATACCCTACCCTTTCCCAAACGATCCAATTGATCGTCGATTAGTGGTAAAGGGTATCTGTCTTGAACCGTAATTCTATTTAACGGCCCGAAATCCACGCACAGACGGTCCTCTCCATTTTTCTTTTTCACTAAGATAACGGGGCTTGCAAACGGCGAGTTGCTTTCGCGTATTATGCCGTTACTTATGAGGTCATCTATGATCCCCCTTAATTTCTCCCGTTCCGAAAGTGACAGACGGTAAGGGTGGTAATTTATTACCTTGTTCTCCTGAGTAATTATTTTGAGTTCCGCCGTACTTACGGACCGCACGTGATTGCCAGTGGTCAACATTCGCTCGAATTATAATAAAAGATCTCTCAGAGAATCGTCCGCAACGTACAGTGTGAAGCACGGTGCCTTCGTTGTAGCCTCGTTCCTTTCTGCCGTGACAAGTCCGCACCGTTAAAGCCTCGTCGTCCCATCAGGTTCCGTCACAATGCGTAGATCGGCATGCACCAGGACATTCTTCCCGGTGATGACCTCGTACGGTATTGCAGTATCCGGGACAACAAACAAATCCAACTCAGTGGACACATCCTCCGTCTGAATTAATTCTGATGTGCATCCGACGGTCGTCGTGCTAGACTCACACAGTCCTTGTATTGTCGTCGTGTACGCGTTTACTTTGCAGTTTACCCGGTCGGCAACACTTTCTCTCACGAGGGAACATGTTGCGCCATTGTCGATCAAACAGCGTCGTACGATCATCTGTCTCAATAGTATTGGTGTCAGTTTGTGTTCTACTGAGTAGCACACGTTGGCTTCGGGTTTCTTCGAACCTTGATGATTTTGGGCTGTTCGCTGTTTCGCCCAACATTGCGATTCGGTATGGCCCCTCTTTTTGCAAAACTTGCAGTTAGTTACGCTGGGAGTTTCCCGTTGCGGTAATAATTTTCTCCTTTTCGGGCAATTCACCCGTTAATGTCCCAGCTCATTGCATTGGTAGCATCTGCCGTCTTGTCGGTTCGGAGCGCGTTCTCCGCCATCGCGTGCAAATCATTCCCTTGGTTTCGTTTCTTTTACGAAATTGGTCGTGCCCGTGATCAGCGCCGATGTCTTCGCGTAATTCGCGGACAGCATGGCCTGTCGCACGTTCTGATCTGTGATTGTGCTTATTGTCAGCTCCACCAATTCTTCGGGTCGAAATGCTACACGCGCCTTCTCGAGACAGCCCACTTTTTTCCTTGCATATTCCACGTACGTGGTCGCGTCGTCGCTGTTATAGGTCAGCGCCCGTAGCAAGCATTCGTGGAGTTTCTTCTGCGGACCGAAAATGGCGCACAAGTCCTCCTTGAATTTTTCCCACGTTCGGGGTCTCCCTTTCCATTCTTGGTACCATACTTTAGCAGAACCCGCAAGCGCATGCGTGGCGGCACTCAACCGCTGTTGCGGGATCGAATCAGGGGGGATATGTTACACTCCGTTGCACCAAGCATTAGCGTCGTCATTCAGTTCGGTACCACGGAATTGCGGCACCATATCCAAAAGAGGAGGTGTCGTTGCATTAATAATCTTCGGGGTAGCCGGCATTACGCCTCTTGCAATTTCGGCTACCACTTGGCGGATGATGTCCTCCAAGGACGGGGGAGCACGCGAGTTCTCCATTTTTTCGTGTCCCGATCACGTCCCGAACAAAACGAAAGGGAAAAAAAAATAAAACGAGGAAACCAAAAAAAGCACACAAAGAAACACAGCACGACACAATCCACAGCACAATAAAATCAACGAAAATGAATCAAGAATTAGCTTTGCAGCTAAGGCGCGTAAAATTCACTATATCCCACTTCTGATATTAGAAACCCGCAAAATGGCTCGACGAGATGTGTTTGTTTTAGCGATTCTGGGGGAAGTGCAGAGCGGTCAAGCTCCGTCCTCTTTCCAACAGGCAAAGCCTGCTCCGATCTTCGGCCAGATTCACACTCGCATTTGTTTACAATGCTTACTCTTACTGACACGCAGGTCAATGCACCGGCCACCGAGGTAAACACACGATCCGCGAATCTCGGCGCCTCCAAGAACAGGTGACACATCAACGCACTGTCGTGTGCCACTGTAGAATTACCGCGTGTTATGGGCGAAATCAAATGCATCGCTAACAGGCAACACAGCAAGCACAGGCAGCACAGGCAGCACAGCAAGCACAGGCAGCAAGCACAGGCAGCACAGCAAGCACAGGCAGCAAGCACAGGCAGCACAGCAAGCACAGGCAGCAAGCACAGGCAGCACAGCAAGCACAGGCAGCAAGCACAGGCAGCACAGCAAGCACAGGCAGCAAGCACAGGCAGCACAGCAAGCACAGGAATGTTAGAAACCCGCAAAATAGCTCGACGAGATGTGTTCGTTTTAGCGATTCTGGGGGAAGTGCAGAGGGGTCAAGGTCCGTCCTCTTTCCAACAGGCAAAGCCTGCTCCGATCTTCGGCGAGATTCACTCTCGCATTTGTTTACAATGCTTACTCTTACTGAGACGCAGGTCAATGCACCGGCCGCCGAGGTAAACATATGATCCGCGACTCTCGGCGCCTCCAAAAACAGGTGACACAGCAACGCACTGTCTTGTGCCACTGTCGAATTACCGCGTGTTATGGGCGAAATAAAATGTATCGCTAACAGGCAGCACAGCAAGCACAGGCAGCACAGCAAGCACAGGCAGCACAGCAAGCACTTGCAGCAAGCACAGGCAGCAAGCACAGGCAGCACAACAAGCACAGGCAGCAAGCACAGGCAGCACAGCACAGGCAGCACAGCAAGCACAGGCAGCAAGCACAGGCAGCACAGCAAGCACAGGCAGCAAGCACAGGCAGCAAGCACACTCAGCACAGCAAGCACAGGCAGCAAGCACAGACAGCACAGCAAGCACAGGCAGCACAGCAAGCACAGGCAGCACAGGCAGCACAGCAAGCACAGGCAGCAAGCATAGGCAGCACAGCAAGCACAGGCAGCAAGCACAGGCAGCGCAGCAAGCACAGGCAGCACAGCAAGCACAGGCAGCACAGGCAGCAAGCACAGGCAGCACAGCAAGCACAGGCAGCACAGGCAGCAAGCACAGGCAGCAAGCAAAGGCAGCACAGCAATTACAGGCAGCACAGCAAGCACAGGCAGCAAGCACAGGCAGCACAGCAAGCACAGGCAGCCAGCACAGGCAGCTCAGGCAGCACAGGCAGCAAGCACAGGCAGCACAGCAAGCACAGGCAGAAAGCACAGGCAGCACAGCAAGCACAGGCAGCAAGCACAGGCAGCACAGCAAGCACAGGCAGCAAGCACACTCAGCACAGCAAGCACAGGCAGCAAGCACACTCAGCACAGCAAGCACAGGCAGCAAGCACAGACAGCACAGCAAGCACAAGCAGCACAGCAAGCACAGGCAGCACAGGCAGCACAGCAAGCACAGGCAGCAAGCATAGGCAGCACAGCAAGCACAGGCAGCAAGCACAGGCAGCGCAGCAAGCACAGGCAGCAAGCGCAGGCAGCAAGCAAAGGCAGCACAGCAATTACAGGCAGCACAGCAAGCACAGGCAGCAAGCACGGCAGCACAGCAAGCACGGGCAGCAAGCACAGGCAGCTCAGGCAGCACAGGCAGCAAGCACAGGCAGCACAGCAAGCACAGGCAGCAAGCACAGGCAGCACAGCAAGCACAGGCAGCAAGCACAGGCAGCACAGCAAGCACAGGCAGCAAGCACAGGCAGCAAGCACACTCAGCACAGCAAGCACAGGCAGCACAGCAAGCACAGGCAGCACAGCATGCACAGCAAGCACAGCAAGCACAGGCAGCAAGCACAGGCAGCACAGCAAGCACAGGCAGCACAGCAAGCACAGGCAGCAAGCACAGGCAGCACAGAAAGCACAGGCAGCATAGCAAGCACAGCAAGCACAGGCAGCAAGCACAGGCAGCACAGAAAGCACAGGCAGCATAGCAAGCACAGCAAGCACAGGCAGCAAGCACAGGCAGCACAGCAAGCACAGGCAGCAAGCACAGGCAGCACAGCAAGCACAGGCAGCACAGCAAGCACAGGCAGCAAGCACAGGCAGCACAGCAAGCACAGGCAGCAAGCACAGGCAGCACTGCAAGCACAGGCAGCAAGCACTGGCAGCACAGCAAGCACAGGCAGCATAGCAAGCAGAGGCAGCACAGGCAGCACAATAAGCACAGCAAGCACAGGCAGCAAGCACAGGCAGCACAGAAAGCACAGGCAGCATAGCAAGCACAGGCAGCATAGCAAGCACAGCAAGCACAGGCAGCAAGCACAGGCAGCACAGCAAGCACAGGCAGCAAGCACAGGCAGCACAGCAAGCACAGGCAGCAAGCACAGGCAGCACTGCAAGCACAGGCAGCAAGCACAGGCAGCACAGCAAGCACAGGCAGCATAGCAAGCAGAGGCAGCACAGGCAGCACAATAAGCACAGGCAGCACAGCAAGCACAGGCAGCTCAGGCAGCACAGGCAGCAAGCACAGGCAGCACAGCAAGCACAGGCAGCAAGCACAGGCAGCAAGCACAGGCAGCAAGCACACTCAGCACAGCAAGCACAGGCAGCACAGCATGCACAGCAAGCACAGGCAGCAAGCACAGGCAGCACAGCAAGCACAGGCAGCACAGCATGCACAGCAAGCACAGCAAGCACAGGCAGCAAGCACAGGCAGCACAGCAAGCACAGGCAGCACAGCAAGCACAGGCAGCAAGCACAGGCAGCACAGAAAGCACAGGCAGCATAGCAAGCACAGCAAGCACAGGCAGCAAGCACAGGCAGCACAGCAAGCACAGGCAGCAAGCACAGGCAGCACAGCAAGCACAGGCAGCACAGCAAGCACAGGCAGCAAGCACAGGCAGCACAGCAAGCACAGGCAGCAAGCACAGGCAGCAAGCACTGGCAGCACAGCAAGCACAGGCAGCATAGCAAGCAGAGGCAGCACAGGCAGCACAATAAGCACAGCAAGCACAGGCAGCAAGCACAGGCAGCACAGAAAGCACAGGCAGCATAGCAAGCACAGCAAGCACAGGCAGCAAGCACAGGCAGCACAGCAAGCACAGGCAGCAAGCACAGGCAGCACAGCAAGCACAGGCAGCAAGCACAGGCAGCAAGCACAGGCAGCAAGCACAGGCAGCACTGCAAGCACAGGCAGCAAGCACAGGCAGCACAGCAAGCACAGGCAGCATAGCAAGCAGAGGCAGCACAGGCAGCACAATAAGCACAGGCGGCACAGCAAGCACCGGCAGCAAGCACAGGCAGCACAGCAAGCACAGGCAGCACAGCAAGCACAGGCAGCACAGCAAGCACAGGCAGCAAGCACAGGCAGCTCAGGCAGCACAGGCAGCAAGCACAGGCAGCACAGCAAGCACAGGCAGCAAGCACAGGCAGCACAGCAAGCACAGGCAGCAAGCACAGGCAGCAAGCACACTCAGCACAGCAAGCACAGGCAGCACAGCAAGCACAGGCAGCACAGCAAGCACAGCAAGCACAGCAAGCACGGGCAGCAAGCACAGGCAGCAAGCACAGGCAGCACAGGCAGCACTGCAAGCACAGGCAGCAAGCACTGGCAGCACAGCAAGCACAGGCAGCATAGCAAGCAGAGGCAGCACAGGCAGCACAATAAGCACAGCAAGCACAGGCAGCAAGCACAGGCAGCACAGAAAGCACAGGCAGCATAGCAAGCACAGCAAGCACAGGCAGCAAGCACAGGCAGCACAGCAAGCACAGGCAGCAAGCACAGGCAGCACAGCAAGCACAGGCAGCAAGCACAGGCAGCAAGCACAGGCAGCAAGCACAGGCAGCACTGCAAGCACAGGCAGCAAGCACAGGCAGCACAGCAAGCACAGGCAGCATAGCAAGCAGAGGCAGCACAGGCAGCACAATAAGCACAGGCGGCACAGCAAGCACCGGCAGCAAGCACAGGCAGCACAGCAAGCACAGGCAGCAAGCAAAGGCAGCACAGCAATTACAGGCAGCACAGCAAGCACAGGCAGCACAGCAAGCACAGGCAGCACAGTAAGCACAGGCAGCACAGCAAGCACAGCAAGCACAGGCAGCTAGCACAGGCAGCACAGCAAGCACAGGCAGCACAGGCAGCAAGCACAGGCAGCGCAGCAAGCACAGGCAGCACAGCAAGCACAGGCAGCAAGCACAGGCAGCAGAGCAAGCACAGGCAGCAAGCACAGACAGCACAGCAAGAACAGACAGCAAGCACAGGCAGCACAGCAAGCACAGGCAGCAAGTACAGGCAGCACAGCAAGCACAGGCAGCAAGCACAGGCAGCAAGCACAGGCAACACAGCAAGCAGAGGCAGCATAGCAAGCACAGGCAGCAAGCACAGGCAGCACAGCAAGTACAGCAAGCACAGGCAGCAAGCACAGGCAGCACAGCAAGCACAGGCAGCAAGCACAGTCAGCACAGCAAGCACAGGCAGCAAGCACAGGCAGCACAGGCAGCAAGGACAGTCAGCACAGCAAGCACAGGCAGCACAGCAAGCACAGGCAGCAAGTACAGGCAGCACAGCAAGCACAGGCAGCAAGCACAGGCAGCACAGCAAGCACAGGGTGCAAACACAGGCAGCAAGCACAGGCAGCAAGCACAGGCAGGACAGCAAGCACAGGCAGCAAGCACAGGTAGCACAGCAAGCACAGGCAGCACAGCAAGCACAGGCAGCTTGCACAGGCAGCATAGCAAGCACAGCAAGCACTGGCAGCAAGCACAGGCAGCACAGCAAGCACAGGCAGCAGAGCAAGCACAGGCAGCAAGCACAGGCAGCACAGCAAGCACAGGCAGCAAGCACAGGCAGTACAGCAAGCACAGGCAGCACACCAAGCACAGGCAGCAAGCACAAGCAGCGCAGCAAGCACAGGCAGCACAGCAAGCACAGGCAGCAAGTGCAGGCAGCACAGCAGGCACAGGCAGCACAGCAACCACAGGCAGCACAGCGAGCACAGGCAGCAAGCACAGGCAGCAAGCACAGGCAGCACAGCAAGCACAGGCAGCACAGCAAGCACAGGCAGCAAGCACAGGCAGCACAGCAAGCACAGGCAGCAGAGCAAGCACAGGCAGCAAGCACAGGCAGCACAGCAAGCACAGGCAGCAAGCACAGGCAGCACAGCAGGCACAGGCAGTAAGTGCAGGCAGCGCAGCAAGCACAGGCAGCACAGCAAGCACAGGCAGCAGAGCAAGCACAGGCAGCAAGCACAGGCAGCACAGCAAGCACAGGCAGCAAGCACAGGCAGCACAGCAAGCACAGGCAGCAAGTGCAGGCAGCACAGCAGGCACAGGCAGCACAGCAAGCACAGGCAGCACAGCAAGCACAGGCAGCAAGCATAGGCAGCACAGTAAGCACAGGCAGCAAGCACAGGCAGCACAGCAAGCACAGGCAGCAAGTGCAGGCAGCACAGCAGGCACAGGCAGCACAGCAAGCACAGGCAGCACAGCAAGCACAGGCAGCAAGCACAGGCAGCACAGTAAGCACAGGCAGCAAGAACAGGCAGCACAGCAAGCACAAACAGCAAGCTCCGGCAGCACAGTAAGCACAGGCAGCAAGCACAGGCAGCACAGCAAGCACAAACAGCAAGCTCCGGCAGCACAGCAAGCACAGGCAGCAAGCACAGGCAGCACAGCAAGCACAGGCAGCAAGCACAGGCAGCACAGCAAGCACAGGCAGCAAGCACAGGCAGCACAGCAAGCACAGGCAGCAAGTACAGGCAGCACAGCAGGCACAGGCAGCACAGCAAGCACAGGCAGCACAGCAAGCACAGGCAGCAAGCACAGGCAGCACAGCAAGTACAGGCAGCACAGCAAGCACAAACAGCAAGCTCCGGCAGCACAGCAAGCACAGGCAGCAAGCACAGGCAGCACAGCAAGCACAGGCAGCAAGCACAGGCAGCACAGCAAGCACAGGCAGCAAGCACAGGCAGCACAGCAAGCACAGGCAGCAAGTGCAGGCAGCACAGCAGGCACAGGCAGCACAGCAAGCACAGGCAGCAAGCACAGGCAGCACAGCAAGCACAGGCAGCAAGCACAGGCAGCACAGCAAGCACAGGCAGCAAGTGCAGGCAGCACAGCAGGCACAGGCAGCACAGCAAGCACAGGCAGCAAGCACAGGCAGCACAGCAAGTACAGCAAGCACAGGCAGCAAGTACAGGCAGCACAGCAAGCACAGGCAGCAAGCACAGGCAGCACAGGCAGCAGAGCAAGCACAGGCAGCACAGGGTGCAAGCACAGGCAGCAAGCACAGGCAGCAAGCACAGGCAGGACAGCAAGCACAGGCAGCAAGCACAGGCAGCACAGCAAGCACAGGCAGCAAGCACAGGCAGCACAGCAAGCACAGGCAGCTTGCACAGGCAGCATAGCAAGCACAGCAAGCACAGGCAGCAAGCACAGGCAGCACAGCAAGCACAGGCAGCAAGCACAGGCAGCAAGCACAGGCAGGACAGCAAACACAGGCAGCAAGCACAGGCAGCACAGCAAGCACAGGCAGCAAGTACAGGCAGCACAGCAAGCACAGGCAGCAAGCACAGGCAGCACAGCAAGCACAGGCAGCACAGCAAGCACAGGCAGCAGAGCAAGCACAGGCAGCAAGCACAGGCAGCAAGCACAGGCAGTACAGCAAGCACAGGCAGCACAGCAAGCACAGGCAGCAAGCACAGGCAGCGCAGCAAGCACAGGCAGCACAGCAAGCACAGGCAGCAAGTGCAGGCAGCACAGCAGGCACAGGCAGCACAGCAACCACAGGCAGCACAGCAAGCACAGGCAGCAAGCACAGTCAGCACAGCAAGCACAGGCAGCAAGCACAGGCAGCACAGCAAGCACAGGCAGCAGAGCAAGCACAGGCAGCAAGCACAGGCGGCACAGCAAGCACCGGCAGCAAGCACAGGCAGCACAGCAAGCACAGGCAGCAAGCAAAGGCAGCACAGCAATTACAGGCAGCACAGCAAGCACAGGCAGCACAGCAAGCACAGGCAGCACAGTAAGCACAGGCAGCACAGCAAGCACAGCAAGCACAGGCAGCTAGCACAGGCAGCACAGCAAGCACAGGCAGCACAGGCAGCAAGCACAGGCAGCGCAGCAAGCACAGGCAGCACAGCAAGCACAGGCAGCAAGCACAGGCAGCAGAGCAAGCACAGGCAGCAAGCACAGACAGCACAGCAAGAACAGACAGCAAGCACAGGCAGCACAGCAAGCACAGGCAGCAAGTACAGGCAGCACAGCAAGCACAGGCAGCAAGCACAGGCAGCAAGCACAGGCAACACAGCAAGCAGAGGCAGCATAGCAAGCACAGGCAGCAAGCACAGGCAGCACAGCAAGTACAGCAAGCACAGGCAGCAAGCACAGGCAGCACAGCAAGCACAGGCAGCAAGCACAGTCAGCACAGCAAGCACAGGCAGCAAGCACAGGCAGCACAGGCAGCAAGGACAGTCAGCACAGCAAGCACAGGCAGCACAGCAAGCACAGGCAGCAAGTACAGGCAGCACAGCAAGCACAGGCAGCAAGTGCAGGCAGCACAGCAGGCACAGGCAGCACAGCAACCACAGGCAGCACAGCGAGCACAGGCAGCAAGCACAGGCAGCAAGCACAGGCAGCACAGCAAGCACAGGCAGCACAGCAAGCACAGGCAGCAAGCACAGGCAGCACAGCAGGCACAGGCAGTAAGTGCAGGCAGCGCAGCAAGCACAGGCAGCACAGCAAGCACAGGCAGCAGAGCAAGCACAGGCAGCAAGCACAGGCAGCACAGCAAGCACAGGCAGCAAGCACAGGCAGCACAGCAAGCACAGGCAGCAAGTGCAGGCAGCACAGCAGGCACAGGCAGCACAGCAAGCACAGGCAGCACAGCAAGCACAGGCAGCAAGCATAGGCAGCACAGTAAGCACAGGCAGCAAGCACAGGCAGCACAGCAAGCACAGGCAGCAAGTGCAGGCAGCACAGCAGGCACAGGCAGCACAGCAAGCACAGGCAGCACAGCAAGCACAGGCAGCAAGCACAGGCAGCACAGTAAGCACAGGCAGCAAGAACAGGCAGCACAGCAAGCACAAACAGCAAGCTCCGGCAGCACAGTAAGCACAGGCAGCAAGCACAGGCAGCACAGCAAGCACAAACAGCAAGCTCCGGCAGCACAGCAAGCACAGGCAGCAAGCACAGGCAGCACAGCAAGCACAGGCAGCAAGCACAGGCAGCACAGCAAGCACAGGCAGCAAGTGCAGGCAGCACAGCAAGCACAGGCAGCACAGCAAGCACAGGCAGCAAGCACAGTCAGCACAGCAAGCACAGGCAGCAAGCACAGGCAGCACAGCAAGCACAGGCAGCAGAGCAAGCACAGGCAGCAAGCACAGGCAGCACAGCAAGCACAGGCAGCAAGCACAGGCAGCACAGCAAGCACAGGCAGCAAGTGCAGGCAGCACAGCAGGCACAGGCAGCAGAGCAAGCACAGGCAGCAAGCACAGGCAGCACAGCAAGCACAGGCAGCACAGCAAGCACAGGCAGCAAGTGCAGGCAGCACAGCAGGCACAGGCAGCACAGCAAGCACAGGCAGCAAGCACAGGCAGCACAGCAAGTACAGCAAGCACAGGCAGCAAGTACAGGCAGCACAGCAAGCACAGGCAGCACAGCAACCACAGGCAGCACAGCAAGCACAGGCAGCACAGCAAGCACAGGTAGCAGAGCAAGCACAGGCAGCAAGCACAGGCAGCACAGCAAGCACAGGCAGCAAGCACAGGCAGCACAGCAAGCACAGGCAGCAAGTGCAGGCAGCACAGCAGGCACAGGCAGCACAGCAAGCACAGGCAGCACAGCAAGCACAGGCAGCAAGCACAGGCAGCACAGTAAGCACAGGCAGCAAGCACAGGCAGCACAGCAAGCACAGGCAGCACAGAAAGCACAGGCAGCATAGCAAGCACAGCAAGCACAGGCAGCAAGCACAGGCAGCACAGCAAGCACAAACAGCAAGCTCCGGCAGCACAGCAAGCACAGGCAGCAAGCACAGGCAGCACAGCAAGCACAGGCAGCAAGCACAGGCAGCACAGCAAGCACAGGCAGCAAGCACAGGCAGCACAGCAAGCACAGGCAGCAAGTGCAGGCAGCACAGCAGGCACAGGCAGCACAGCAAGCACAGGCAGCAAGCACAGGCAGCACAGCAAGTACAGCAAGCACAGGCAGCAAGTACAGGCAGCACAGCAAGCACAGGCAGCACAGCAAGCACAGGCAGCACAGCAAGCACAGGCAGCAAGCACAGGCAGCACAGCAAGCACAGGCAGCAAGTGCAGGCAGCACAGCAGGCACAGGCAGCACAGCAAGCACAGGCAGCACAGCAAGCACAGGCAGCAAGCACAGGCAGCACAGTAAGCACAGGCAGCAAGCACAGGCAGCACAGCAAGCACAAACAGCAAGCTCCGGCAGCACAGCAAGCACAGGCAGCAAGCACAGGCAGCACAGCAAGCACAGGCAGCAAGCACAGGCAGCACAGCAAGCACAGGCAGCAAGCACAGGCAGCACAGCAAGCACAGGCAGCAAGTGCAGGCAGCACAGCAGGCACAGGCAGCACAGCAAGCACAGGCAGCAAGCACAGGCAGCACAGCAAGTACAGCAAGCACAGGCAGCAAGTACAGGCAGCACAGCAAGCACAGGCAGCAAGCACAGGCAGCACAGGCAGCAGAGCAAGCACAGGCAGCAAGCACAGGCAGCACAGGGTGCAAGCACATGCAGCAAGCACAGGCAGCAAGCACAGGCAGGACAGCAAGCACAGGCAGCAAGCACAGGCAGCACAGCAAGCACAGGCAGCAAGCACAGGCAGCACAGCAAGCACAGGCAGCTTGCACAGGCAGCATAGCAAGCACAGCAAGCACAGGCAGCAAGCACAGGCAGCACAGCAAGCACAGGCAGCAAGCACAGGCAGCACAGCAAGCACAGGCAGCAAGCACAGGCAGTACAGCAAGCACAGGCAGCACAGCAAGCACAGGCAGCAAGCACAGGCAGCGCAGCAAGCACAGGCAGCACAGCAAGCACAGGCAGCAAGTGCAGGCAGCACAGCAGGCACAGGCAGCACAGCAACCACAGGCAGCACAGCAAGCACAGGCAGCAAGCACAGTCAGCACAGCAAGCACAGGCAGCAAGCACAGGCAGCACAGCAAGCACAGGCAGCAGAGCAAGCACAGGCAGCAAGCACAGGCAGCACAGCAAGCACAGGCAGCAAGCACAGGCAGCACAGCAAGCACAGGCAGCAAGTGCAGGCAGCACAGCAGGCACAGGCAGCACAGCAAGCACAGGCAGCAAGCACAGGCAGCACAGCAAGTACAGCAAGCACAGGCAGCAAGCACAGGCAGCACAGCAAGCACAGGCAGCAAGCACAGTCAGCACAGCAAGCACAGGCAGCAAGCACAGGCAGCACAGCAAGCACAGGCAGCACAGCAAGCACAGGCAGCACAGCAAGTACAGCAAGCACAGGCAGCAAGCACAGGCAGCACAGCAAGCACAGGCAGCAAGTGCAGGCAGCACAGCAGGCACAGGCAGCACAGCAACCACAGGCAGCACAGCAAGCACAGGCAGCAAGCACAGTCAGCACAGCAAGCACAGGCAGCAAGCACAGGCAGCACAGTAAGCACAGGCAGCAAGCACAGGCAGCACAGCAAGCACAAACAGCAAGCTCCGGCAGCACAGCAAGCACAGGCAGCAAGCACAGGCAGCACAGCAAGCACAGGCAGCAAGCACAGGCAGCAAGTGCAGGCAGCACAGCAGGCACAGGCAGCACAGCAAGCACAGGCAGCACAGCAAGCACAGGCAGCAAGCACAGGCAGCACAGCAAGTACAGCAAGCACAGGCAGCAAGTACAGGCAGCACAGCAAGCACAGGCAGCAAGCACAGGCAGCACAGGCAGCAGAGCAAGCACAGGCAGCAAGCACAGGCAGCACAGGGTGCAAGCACAGGCAGCAAGCACAGGCAGCAAGCACAGGCAGGACAGCAAGCACAGGCAGCAAGCACAGGCAGCACAGCAAGCACAGGCAGCAAGCACAGGCAGCACAGCAAGCACAGGCAGCTTGCACAGGCAGCATAGCAAGCACAGCAAGCACAGGCAGCAAGCACAGGCAGCACAGCAAGCACAGGCAGCAAGCACAGGCAGCAAGCACAGGCAGGACAGCAAACACAGGCAGCAAGCACAGGCAGCAAGCACAGGCAGCAAGCACAGGCAGCACACCAAGTACAGGCAGCAAGCACAGGCAGCGCAGCATGCACAGGCAGCACAGCAAGCACAGGCAGCACAGCAAGCACAGGCAGCAAGCACAGGCAGCACAGCAAGCACAGGCAGCACAGGCAGCACAGCAAGTACAGCAAGCACAGGCAGCAAGCACAGGCAGCACAGCAAGCACAGGCTGCAAGCACAGGCAGCACAGCAAGCACAGGCAGCAAGCACAGGCAACACAGTAAGCACAGGCAGCACAGCAAGCACAGGCAGCAAGCACAGGCAGCACAGCAAGCACAGGCAGCAAGCACAGGCAGCACAGCAAGCACAGGCAGCAAGCACAGGCAGCAAGCACAGGCAGCACAGCAAGCACAGGCAGCTAGCACAGGCATGTTAGAAACCCGCAAAATAGCTCGACGAGATGTGTTCGTTTTAGCGATTCTGGGGGAAGTGCAGAGGGGTCAAGCTCCGTCCTCTTTCCAACAGGCAAAGCCTGCTCCGATCTTCGGCGAGATTCACTCTCGCATTTGTTTACAATGCTTACTCTTACTGAGACGCACGTCAATGCACCGGCCGCCGAGGTAAACATATGATCCGCGACTCTCGGCGCCTCCAAAAACAGGTGACACAGCAACGCACTGTCGTGTGCCACTGTCAAATTACCGCGTGTTATGAGCGAAATCAAATACATCGCTAACAGGCAGCACAGCAAGCACAGGCAGCAAGCACAGGCAGCAAGCACAGACAGCAAGCACAGGCAGCACAGCAAGCACAGGCAGCAAGCACAGGCAGCAAGCACAGGCAGCAAGCACAGGCAGCACAGCAAGCACAGGCAGCAAGCACAGGCAGCACAGCAAGCACAGGCAGCAAGCACAGGCAGCAAGCACAGGCAGCAAGCACAGGCAGCAAGCACAGGCAGGACAGCAAGCACAGGCAGCAAGCACAGGCAACACAGCAAGCACAGGCAGCAAGCACAGGCAGCAAGCACAGGCAGCACACCAAGTACAGGCAGCAAGCACAGGCAGCGCAGCATGCACAGGCAGCACAACAAGCACAGGCAGCAAGAACAGGCAGCACAGCAAGTACAGGCAGCACAGCAAGCACAGGCAGCAAGAACAGGCAGCACAGCAAGCACAGGCAGCAAGCACAGGCAGCACAGCAAGCACAGGCAGCAAGCACAGGCAGCACAGCAAGCACAGGCAGCAAGCACGGGCAGCACAGCAAGCACAGGCAGCACAGCAAGCACAGGCAGCAAGTACAGGCAGCACAACAAGCACAGGCAGCAAGCACAGGCAGCACAGCAAGCACAGGCAGCAAGCACAGGTATGCTAGAAACCCGCAAAATAGCTCGACGAGATGTGTTCGTTTTAGCGATTCTGGGGGAAGTGCAGAGGGGTCAAGCTCCGTCCTCTTTCCAACAGGCAAAGCCTGCTCCGATCTTCGGCGAGATTCACTCTTGCATTTGTTTACAATGCTTATTCTTACTGAGACGCAGGTCAATGCACCGGCCGCCGAGGTAAACATATGATCCGCGACTCTCGGCGCCTCCAAAAACAGGTGACACAGCAACGCACTGTCGTGTGCCACTGTCGAATTACCGCGTGTTATTGGCGAAATCAAATGCATCGCTACCAGGCAGCACAGCAAGCACAGGCAGCAAGCACAGGCAGGACAGCAAGCACAGGCAGCACAGCAAGCACAGGCAGCTTGCACTGGCAGCATAGCAAGCACAGCAAGCACAGGCAGCACAGCAAGCACAGGCAGCAAGCACAGGCAGCATAGCAAGCACAGGCAGAAAGCACGGGCAGCACAGCAAGCACAGGCAGCAAGCACAGGCAGCACAGCAAGCACAGGCAGCAAGCACAGGCAGCAAGCACAGGCAGCACAGCAAGCACAGGCAGCAAGCACAGGCAGCAAGCACAGGCAGCACAGCAAGCACAGGCAGCAAGCACAGGCAGCACAGCAAGCACAGGCAGCAAGCACAGGCAGCACAGCAAGCACAGGCAGCAAGCACAGGCAGCAAGCACAGGCAGCACAGCAAGCACAGGCAGCAAGCACAGGCAGCACAGCAAGCACAGGCAGCTAGCACAGGCATGTTAGAAACCCGCAAAATACCTCGACGAGATGTGTTCGTTTTAGCGATTCTGGGGGAAATGCAGAGGGGTCAAGCTCCGTCCTCTTTCCAACAGGCAAAGCCTGCTCCGATCTTCGGCGAGATTCACACTCGCATTTGTTTACAATGCTTACTCTTACTGAGACGCAGGTCAATGCACCGGCCGCCGAGGTAAACATATGATCCGCGACTCTCGGCGCCTCCAAAAACAGGTGACACAGCAACGCACTGTCGTGTGCCACTGTCAAATTACCGCGTGTTTTGAGCGAAATCAAATGCATCGCTAACAGGCAGCACAGCAAGCACAGGCAGCAAGCACAGGCAGCAAGCACAGGCAGCAAGCACAGGCAGCACAGCAAGCACAGGCAGCAAGCACAGGCAGCACAGCAAGCACAGGCAGCAAGCACAGGCAGCAAGCACAGGCAGCAAGCACAGGCAGCACAGCAAGCACAGGCAGCAAGCACAGGCAGCACAGCAAGCACAGGCAGCAAGCACAGGCAGCAAGCACAGGCAGCACACCAAGTACAGGCAGCAAGCACAGGCAGCGCAGCATGCACAGGCAGCACAGCAAGCACAGGCAGCAAGAACAGGCAGCACAGCAAGTACAGGCAGCACAGCAAGCACAGGCAGCAAGAACAGGCAGCACAGCAAGCACAGGCAGCAAGCACAGGCAGCACAGCAAGCACAGGCAGCAAGCACATTCAGCACAGCAAGCACAGGCAGCACAACAAGCACAGACAGCAAGCACAGGCAGCACAGCAAGCACAGGCAGCAAGCACAGGCATGTTAGAAACCCGCAAAATAGCTCTAGGAGATATGTTCGTTTTAGCGATTCTGGGGGAAGTGCAGAGGGGTCAAGCTCCGTCCTCTTTCCAACAGGCAAAGCCTGATCCGATCTTCGGCGAGATTCACTCTCGCATTTGTTTACAATGCTTACTCTTACTGAGACGCAGGTCAATGCACCGGCCGCCGAGGTAAACATATGATCCGCGACTCTCGGCGCCTCCAAAAACAGGTGACACAGCAACGCACTGTCGTGTGCCACTGTCGATTTACCGCGTGTTATTGGCGAAATCAAATGCATCGCTAACAGGCAGCACAGCAAGCACAGGCAGCAAGCACAGGCAGCACAGCAAGCACAGGCAGCACAGCAAGCACAGGCAGCTTGCACTGGCAGCATAGCAAGCACAGCAAGCACAGGCAGCACAGCAAGCACAGGCAGCAAGCACAGGCAGCACGGCAAGCACAGGCAGAAAGCACAGGCAGCACAACAAGCACAGGCAGCAAGCACAGGCAGCACAGCAAGCACAGGCAGCAAGCACAGGCAGCACAGCAAGCACAGACAGCAAGCACAGGCAGCACAGCAAGCAGAGGCAACACGCACAGGCAGCAGGCCCAGGCAGCACAGCAAGCACAGGCAGCAAGCACAGGCAGCACAGCAAGCACAGGCAGCAAGCACAGGCAACACAGTAAGCAGAGGCAGCACAGCGAGCACAGGCAGCAAGCACAGGCATGTTAGAAACCCGCAAAATAGCTCGACGAGATGTGTTCGTTTTAGCGATTCTGGGGGAAGTGCAGAGGGGTCAAGCTCCGGCCTCTTTCCAACAGGCAAAGCCTGCTCCGATCTTCGGCGAGATTCACTCTCGCATTTGTTTACAATGCTTACTCTTACTGATACGCAGGTCAATGCACCGGCCGCCGAGGTAAACATATGATCCGCGACTCTCGGCGCCTCCAAAAACAGGTGACACAGCAACGTACTGTCGTGTGCCACTGTCGAATTACCGCGTGTTATGGGCGAAATCAAATGCATCGCTAACAGGCAGCACAGCAAGCACAGGCAGCACAGCAAGCAGAGGCAACAAGCACAGGCAGCACAGCAAGCACAGGCAGCAAGCACAGGCAGCACAGCAAGCACAAACAGCAAGCACAGGCAGCAAAAACAGGCAGCACAGCAAGCACAGGCAGCAAGCACAGGCAGCACAGCAAGCACAGGCAGCAAGCACAGGCAACACAGTAAGCACAGGCAGCACAGCGAGCACAGGCAGCAAGCACAGGCATGTTAGAAACCCGCAAAATAGCTCGACGAGATGTGTTCGTTTTAGCGATTCTGGGGGAAGTGCAGAGGGGTCAAGCTCCGTCCTCTTTCCAACAGGCAAAGCCTGATCCGATCTTCGGCGAGATTCACTCTCGCATTTGTTTACAATGCTTACTCTTACTGAGACGCAGGTCAATGCACCGGCCGCCGAGGTAAACATATGATCCGCGACTCTCGGCGCCTCCAAAAACAGGTGACACAGCAACGCACTGTCGTGTGGCACTGTCGAATTACCGCGTGTTATGGGCGAAATCAAATGCATCGCTAACAGGCAGCACAGCAAGCACAGACAGCACAGCAAGCACAGGCAGCAAGCACAGGCAGCACAGCAAGCACAGGCAGCACAGCAAGCAGAGGCAACAAGCACAGGCAGCACAGCAAGCACAGGCAGCAGGCACAGGCAGCACAGCAAGCACAGGCAGCAAGCACAGGCAGCACAGCAAGCACAGGCAGCAAGCACAGGCAGCAAGCACAGGCAGCACAGCAAGCACAGGCAGCAAGCACAGGCAGCACAGCAAGCACAGGCAGCAAGCACAGGCAGCACAGCAAGCACAGGCAGCACAGCAAGCACAGGCAGCACAGCAAGTACAGCAAGCACAGGCAGCTAGCACAGGCAGCACAGCAAGCACAGGCAGCAAGCACAGGCAGCACAGCAAGCACAGGCAGCACAGGCAGCAAGCAAGCACAGGCAGCAAGCACAGGCAGCATAGCAAACACAGGCAGCACAGCAAGCACAGGCAGCACAGCAAGCACAGGCAGCAAGCACAGGCAGCACAGCAAGCACAGGCAGCAAGCACAGGCAGCAAGCACAGGCAGCACAGCAAGCACAGGCAGCAAGCACAGGCAGCAAGCACAGGCAGCACAGCAAGCTCAGGCAGCAAGCACAGGCAGCACAGCAAGCACAGGCAGCAAGCACAGGCAGCACAGCAAGCACAGGCAGCAAGCACAGGCAGCACAGCAAGCAGAGGCAACAAGCACAGGCAGCAAGCACAGGCAGCACAGCAAGCACAAACAGCAAGCACAGGCAGCAAAAACAGGCAGCACAGACAGCAAGCACAGGCAGCACAGCAAGCACAGGCAGCACAGCAAGCAGAGGCAACACGCACAGGCAGCAGGCACAGGCAGCACAGCAAGCACAGGCAGCACAGCAAGCACAGGCAGCAAGCACAGGCAGCACAGCAAGCACAGGCAGCAAGCACAGGCAGCAAGCACAGGCAGCACAGCAAGCACAGGCAGCTAGCACAGGCATGTTAGAAACCCGCAAAATAGCTCGACGAGATGTGTTCGTTTTAGCGATTCTGGGGGAAGTGCAGAGGGGTCAAGCTCCGTCCTCTTTCCAACAGGCAAAGCCTGATCCGATCTTCGGCGAGATTCACTCTCGCATTTGTTTACAATGCTTACTCTTACTAAGACGCAGGTCAATGCACCAGCCGCCGAGGTAAACATATGATCCGCGACACTCGGCGCCTCCAAAAACAGGTGACACAGCAACGCACTGTCGTGTGCCACTGTCAAATTACCGCGTGTTATGAGCGAAATCAAATGCATCGCTAACAGGCAGCACAGCAAGCACAGGCAGCAAGCACAGGCAGCAAGCACAGGCAGCACAGCAAGCACAGGCAGCACAACAAGCACAAACAGCAAGCACAGGCAGCACAGCAAGCACAGGCAGCAAGCACAGGCAGCACAGCAAGCACAGGCAGCAAGCACAGGCAGCACAGCAAGCACAGGCAGCAAGCACAGGCAGCACAGCAAGCACAGGCAGCAAGCACAGGCAGCACAGCAAGCACAGGCAGCAAGCACTGGCAGCACAGCAAGCACAGGCAGCACAGCAAGCACAGGCAGCACAGCAAGTACAGGCAGCACAGCAAGCACAGGCAGCAAGCACAGGCAGCAAGCACAGGCAGCACAGCAAGAACAGGCAGCAAGCACAGGCAACACAGTAAGCACAGGCAGCACAGCGAGCACAGGCAGCAAGCACAGGCATGTTAGAAACCCGCAAAATGCCAACAGGCAAAGCCTGCTCCGATCTTCGGCGAGATTCACTCTCGCATTTGTTTACAATGCTTACTCTTACTGAGACGCAGGTCAATGCACCGGCCGCCGAGGTAAACATATGATCCGCGACACTCGGCGCCTCCAAAAACAGGTGACACAGCAACGTACTGTCGTGTGCCACTGTCGAATTACCGCGTGTTATGGGCGAAATCAAATGCATCGCTAACAGGCAGCACAGCAAGCACAGGCAGCACAGCAAGCAGAGGCAACAAGAACAGGCAGCACAGCAAGCACAGGCAGCAAGCACAGGCAGCACAGCAAGCACAAACAGCAAGCACAGGCAGCAAAAACAGGCAGCACAGACAGCAAGCACAGGCAGCACAGCAAGCACAGGCAGCACAGCAAGCAGAGGCAACACGCACAGGCAGCAGGCACAGGCAGCACAGCAAGCACAGGCAGCACAACAAGCACAAATAGCAAGCACAGACAGCACAGCAAGCACAGGCAGCAAGCACAGGCAGCACAGCAAGCACAGGCAGCAAGCACAGGCAGCAAGCACAGGCAGCACAGCAAGCACAGGCAGCAAGCACAGGTAGCAAGCACAGGCAGCACAGCAAGCACAGGCAGCAAGCACAGGCAGCACAGCAAGCACAGGCAGCAAGCACTGGCAGCACAGCAAGCACAGGCAGCACAGCAAGCACAGGCAGCAAGCACAGGCAGCACAGCAAGCACAGGCAGCAAGCACAGGCAGCACAGCAAGCACAGGCAGCAAGCACAGGCAACACAGTAAGCACAGGCAGCACAGCGAGCACAGGCAGCAAGCACAGGCATGTTAGAAACCCGCAAAATGCCAACAGGCAAAGCCTGCTCCGATCTTCGGCGAGATTCACTCTTGCATTTGTTTACAATGCTTACTCTTACTGAGACGCAGGTCAATGCACCGGCCGCCGAGGTAAACATATGATCCGCGACTCTCGGCGCCTCCAAAAACAGGTGACACAGCAACGCACTGTCGTGTGCCACTGTCGGATTACCGCGTGTTATTGGCGAAATCAAATGCATCGCTAACAGGCAGCACAGCAAGCACAGGCAGCACAGCAAGCAGAGGCAACAAGCACAGGCAGCACAGCAAGCACAGGCAGCAAGCACAGGCAGCACAGCAAGCACAAACAGCAAGCACAGGCAGCAAAAACAGGCAGCACAGACAGCAAGCACAGGCAGCACAGCAAGCACAGGCAGCACAGCAAGCAGAGGCAACACGCACAGGCAGCAGGCACAGGCAGCACAGCAAGCACAGGCAGCACAACAAGCACAAACAGCAAGCACAGACAGCACAGCAAGCACAGGCAGCAAGCACAGGCAGCACAGCAAGCACAGGCAGCAAGCACAGGCAGCAAGCACAGGCAGCACAGCAAGCACAGGCAGCAAGCACAGGTAGCAAGCACAGGCAGCACAGCAAGCACAGGCAGCAAGCACAGGCAGCAAGCACAGGCAGCACAGCAAGCACAGGCAGCAAGCACAGGCAGCAAGCACAGGCAGCACAGCAAGCACAGGCAGCAAGCACTGGCAGCACAGCAAGCACAGGCAGCACAGCAAGTACAGGCAGCACAGCGAGCACAGGCAGCAAGCACAGGCAGCACAGCAAGCACAGGCAGCAAGCACAGGCAGCACAGCAAGCACAGGCAGCAAGCACAGGCAACACAGTAAGCACAGGCAGCACAGCGAGCACAGGCAGCAAGCACAGGCATGTTGGAAACCCGCAAAATGCCAACAGGCAAAGCCTGCTCCGATCTTCGGCGAGATTCACTCTCGCATTTGTTTACAATGCTTACTCTTACTGAGACGCAGGTCAATGCACCGGCCGCCGAGGTAAACATATGATCCGCGACTCTCGGCGCCTCCAAAAACAGGTGACACAGCAACGTACTGTCGTGTGCCACTGTCGAATTACCGCGTGTTATGGGCGAAATCAAATGCATCGCTAACAGGCAGCACAGCAAGCACAGGCAGCACAGCAAGCAGAGGCAACAAGCACAGGCAGCACAGCAAGCACAGGCAGCAAGCACAGGCAGCACAGCAAGCACAAACAGCAAGCACAGGCAGCAAAAACAGGCAGCACAGACAGCAAGCACAGGCAGCACAGCAAGCACAGGCAGCACAGCAAGCAGAGGCAACACGCACAGGCAGCAGGCACAGGCAGCACAGCAAGCACAGGCAGCACAACAAGCACAAACAGCAAGCACAGGCAGCACAGCAAGCACAGGCAGCAAGCACAGGCAGCACAGCAAGCACAGGCAGCAAGCACAGGCAGCAAGCACAGGCAGCACAGCAAGCACAGGCAGCAAGCACAGGCAGCAAGCACAGGCAGCACAGCAAGCACAGGCAGCAAGCACAGGCAGCACAGCCAGCACAGGCAGCAAGCACTGGCAGCACAGCAAGCACAGGCAGCACAGCAAGCACAGGCAGCACAGCAAGTACAGGCAGCACAGCAAGCACAGGCAGCAAGCACAGGCAGCACAGCAAGCACAGGCAGCAAGCACAGGCAGCACAGCAAGCACAGGCAGCAAGCACAGGCAACACAGTAAGCACAGGCAGCACAGCGAGCACAGGCAGCAAGCACATGCATGTTAGAAACCCGCAAAATGCCAACAGGCAAAGCCTGCTCCGATCTTCGGCGAGATTCACTCTTGCATTTGTTTACAATGCTTACTCTTACTGAGACGCTGGTCAATGCACCGGCCGCCGAGGTAAACATATGATCCGCGACTCTCGGCGCCTCCAAAAACAGGTGACACAGCAACGCACTGTCGTGTGCCACTGTCGGATTACCGCGTGTTATTGGCGAAATCAAATGCATCGCTAACAGGCAGCACAGCAAGCACAGGCAGCAAGCACAGGCAGCTTGCACTGGCAGCATAGCAAGCACAGCAAGCACAGGCAGCACAGCAAGCACAGGCAGCAAGCACAGGCAGCACAGCAAGCACAGGCAGCAAGCACAGGCAGCACAGCAAGCACAGGCAGCAAGCACTGGCAGCACAGCAAGCACAGGCAGCACAGCAAGTACAGGCAGCACAGCAAGCACAGGCAGCAAGCACAGGCAGCACAGCAAGCACAGGCAGCAAGCACAGGCAGCACAGCAAGCACAGGCAGCAAGCACAGGCAGCACAGCAAGCACAGGCAGCAAGCACAGGCAGCAAGCACAGGCAGCAAGCACAGGCAGCACAGCAAGCACAGGCAGCACAGGCAGCAAGCACAGGCAGCAAGCACAGGCAGCACAGCAAGCACAGGCAGCACAGCAAGCACAGGCAGCAAGCACAGGCAGCACAGCAAGCACAGGCAGCTCAGGCAGCAAGCACAGGCAGCACAGCAAGCACAGGCAGCAAGCACAGGCAGCAAGCACAGGCAGCACAGCAAGCACAGGCAGCAAGCACAGGCAGCACAGCAAGCACAGGCAGCAGAGCAAGCACAGGCAGCAAGCACAGGCAGCACAGCAAGCACAGGCAGCAAGCACAGACAGCTCAGGCAGCAAGCACAGGCAGCACAGCAAGCACAGGCAGTAAGCACAGGCATGTTAGAAACCCGCAAAATAGCTCGACGAGATGTGTTCGTTTTAGCGATTCTGGGGGAAGTGCAGAGGGGTCAAGCTCCGTCCTCTTTCCAACAGGCAAAGCCTGCTCCGATCTTCGGCGAGATTCACTCTCGCATTTGTTTACAATGCTTACTCTTACTGAGACGCAGGTCAATGCACCGGCCGCCGAGGTAAACATATGATCCGCGACTCTCGGCGCCTCCAAAAACAGGTGACACAGCAACGCACTGTCGTGTGCCACTGTCGAATCACCGCGTGTTTTGGGCGAAATCAAATGCATCGCTAACAGGCAGCACAGCAAGCACAGGCAGCAAGCACAGGCAGCACAGCAAGCACAGGCAGCAAGCACAGGCAGCACAGGCAGCACAGCAAGCACAGGCAGCAAGCACAGGCAGCACACCAAGCACAGGCAGCACAGCAAGCACAGGCAGCAAGCACAGGCAGCACAGCAAGCACTGGCAGCACAGCAAGCACAGGCAGCAAGCACAGGCAGCACAGCAAGCACAGGCAGCAAGCACAGGCAGCACAGGCAGCATAGCAAGCACAGGCAGCAAGCACAGGCAGCAGAGCAAGCACAGGCAGCAAGCACAGGCAGCAAGCACAGGCAGCACAGAAAGCACAGGCAGCAAGCACAGGAAGCACAGGCAGCACAGCAAGCACAGGCAGCACAGCAAGCACAGGCAGCACAGCAAGTACAGCAAGCACAGGCAGCACAGCAGGCACAGGCAGCACAGCAAGCACAGGCAGCACAGCAAGTACAGCAAGCACAGGCAGCAAGCACAGGCAGCAAGCACAGGCAGCACAGCAAGCACAGGCAGCAAGCACAGGCAGCAAGCACAGGCAGCAAGCACAGGCAGCAAGCACAGGCAGCACACCAAGCACAGGCAGCACAGCAAGCACAGGCAGCAAGCACAAGCAGCACACCAAGCACAGGCAGCACAGCAAGCACAGCAAGCACAGGCAGCAAGCACAGGCAGCACAGCAAGCACAGGTAGCACAGCAAGCACAGGCAGCACAGGCAGCAAGCACAGGCAGCAAGCACAGGCAGCACAGCAAGCACAGGCAGCAAGCACAGGCAGCACAGCAAGCACAGACAGCAAGCACAGGCAGCAAGCACAGGCAGCACAGCAAGCACAGGCAGCAAGCACAGGCAGCGCAGCAAGCACAGGCAGCAAGCACAGACAGCACAGCAAGCACAGGCAGCACAGCAAGCACAGGCAGCAAGCACAGGCAGCACAGCAAGCACAGGCAGCAAGCACAGGCAGCACAGGCAGCAGAGCAAGCACAGGCAGCAAGCACAGGCAGCACAGGGTGCAAGCACAGGCAGCAAGCACAGGCAGCAAGCACAGGCAGGACAGCAAGCACAGGCAGCAAGCACAGGCAGCACAGCAAGCACAGGCAGCAAGCACAGGCAGCACAGCAAGCACAGGCAGCTTGCACAGGCAGCATAGCAAGCACAGCAAGCACAGGCAGCAAGCACAGGCAGCACAGCAAGCACAGGCAGCAAGCACAGGCAGCAAGCACAGGCAGGACAGCAAACACAGGCAGCAAGCACAGGCAGCAAGCACAGGCAGCAAGCACAGGCAGCACACCAAGTACAGGCAGCAAGCACAGGCAGCGCAGCATGCACAGGCAGCACAGCAAGCACAGGCAGCACAGCAAGCACAGGCAGCAAGCACAGGCAGCACAGCAAGCACAGGCAGCACAGGCAGCACAGCAAGTACAGCAAGCACAGGCAGCAAGCACAGGCAGCACAGCAAGCACAGGCTGCAAGCACAGGCAGCACAGCAAGCACAGGCAGCAAGCACAGGCAACACAGTAAGCACAGGCAGCACAGCAAGCACAGGCAGCAAGCACAGGCAGCACAGCAAGCACAGGCAGCAAGCACAGGCAGCACAGCAAGCACAGGCAGCAAGCACAGGCAGCAAGCACAGGCAGCACAGCAAGCACAGGCAGCTAGCACAGGCATGTTAGAAACCCGCAAAATAGCTCGACGAGATGTGTTCGTTTTAGCGATTCTGGGGGAAGTGCAGAGGGGTCAAGCTCCGTCCTCTTTCCAACAGGCAAAGCCTGCTCCGATCTTCGGCGAGATTCACTCTCGCATTTGTTTACAATGCTTACTCTTACTGAGACGCACGTCAATGCACCGGCCGCCGAGGTAAACATATGATCCGCGACTCTCGGCGCCTCCAAAAACAGGTGACACAGCAACGCACTGTCGTGTGCCACTGTCAAATTACCGCGTGTTATGAGCGAAATCAAATACATCGCTAACAGGCAGCACAGCAAGCACAGGCAGCAAGCACAGGCAGCAAGCACAGACAGCAAGCACAGGCAGCACAGCAAGCACAGGCAGCAAGCACAGGCAGCAAGCACAGGCAGCAAGCACAGGCAGCACAGCAAGCACAGGCAGCAAGCACAGGCAGCACAGCAAGCACAGGCAGCAAGCACAGGCAGCAAGCACAGGCAGCAAGCACAGGCAGCAAGCACAGGCAGGACAGCAAGCACAGGCAGCAAGCACAGGCAACACAGCAAGCACAGGCAGCAAGCACAGGCAGCAAGCACAGGCAGCACACCAAGTACAGGCAGCAAGCACAGGCAGCGCAGCATGCACAGGCAGCACAACAAGCACAGGCAGCAAGAACAGGCAGCACAGCAAGTACAGGCAGCACAGCAAGCACAGGCAGCAAGAACAGGCAGCACAGCAAGCACAGGCAGCAAGCACAGGCAGCACAGCAAGCACAGGCAGCAAGCACAGGCAGCACAGCAAGCACAGGCAGCAAGCACGGGCAGCACAGCAAGCACAGGCAGCACAGCAAGCACAGGCAGCAAGTACAGGCAGCACAACAAGCACAGGCAGCAAGCACAGGCAGCACAGCAAGCACAGGCAGCAAGCACAGGTATGCTAGAAACCCGCAAAATAGCTCGACGAGATGTGTTCGTTTTAGCGATTCTGGGGGAAGTGCAGAGGGGTCAAGCTCCGTCCTCTTTCCAACAGGCAAAGCCTGCTCCGATCTTCGGCGAGATTCACTCTTGCATTTGTTTACAATGCTTATTCTTACTGAGACGCAGGTCAATGCACCGGCCGCCGAGGTAAACATATGATCCGCGACTCTCGGCGCCTCCAAAAACAGGTGACACAGCAACGCACTGTCGTGTGCCACTGTCGAATTACCGCGTGTTATTGGCGAAATCAAATGCATCGCTACCAGGCAGCACAGCAAGCACAGGCAGCAAGCACAGGCAGGACAGCAAGCACAGGCAGCACAGCAAGCACAGGCAGCTTGCACTGGCAGCATAGCAAGCACAGCAAGCACAGGCAGCACAGCAAGCACAGGCAGCAAGCACAGGCAGCATAGCAAGCACAGGCAGAAAGCACGGGCAGCACAGCAAGCACAGGCAGCAAGCACAGGCAGCACAGCAAGCACAGGCAGCAAGCACAGGCAGCAAGCACAGGCAGCACAGCAAGCACAGGCAGCAAGCACAGGCAGCAAGCACAGGCAGCACAGCAAGCACAGGCAGCAAGCACAGGCAGCACAGCAAGCACAGGCAGCAAGCACAGGCAGCACAGCAAGCACAGGCAGCAAGCACAGGCAGCAAGCACAGGCAGCACAGCAAGCACAGGCAGCAAGCACAGGCAGCACAGCAAGCACAGGCAGCTAGCACAGGCATGTTAGAAACCCGCAAAATACCTCGACGAGATGTGTTCGTTTTAGCGATTCTGGGGGAAATGCAGAGGGGTCAAGCTCCGTCCTCTTTCCAACAGGCAAAGCCTGCTCCGATCTTCGGCGAGATTCACACTCGCATTTGTTTACAATGCTTACTCTTACTGAGACGCAGGTCAATGCACCGGCCGCCGAGGTAAACATATGATCCGCGACTCTCGGCGCCTCCAAAAACAGGTGACACAGCAACGCACTGTCGTGTGCCACTGTCAAATTACCGCGTGTTTTGAGCGAAATCAAATGCATCGCTAACAGGCAGCACAGCAAGCACAGGCAGCAAGCACAGGCAGCAAGCACAGGCAGCAAGCACAGGCAGCACAGCAAGCACAGGCAGCAAGCACAGGCAGCACAGCAAGCACAGGCAGCAAGCACAGGCAGCAAGCACAGGCAGCAAGCACAGGCAGCACAGCAAGCACAGGCAGCAAGCACAGGCAGCACAGCAAGCACAGGCAGCAAGCACAGGCAGCAAGCACAGGCAGCACACCAAGTACAGGCAGCAAGCACAGGCAGCGCAGCATGCACAGGCAGCACAGCAAGCACAGGCAGCAAGAACAGGCAGCACAGCAAGTACAGGCAGCACAGCAAGCACAGGCAGCAAGAACAGGCAGCACAGCAAGCACAGGCAGCAAGCACAGGCAGCACAGCAAGCACAGGCAGCAAGCACATTCAGCACAGCAAGCACAGGCAGCACAACAAGCACAGACAGCAAGCACAGGCATGTTAGAAACCCGCAAAATAGCTCTAGGAGATATGTTCGTTTTAGCGATTCTGGGGGAAGTGCAGAGGGGTCAAGCTCCGTCCTCTTTCCAACAGGCAAAGCCTGATCCGATCTTCGGCGAGATTCACTCTCGCATTTGTTTACAATGCTTACTCTTACTGAGACGCAGGTCAATGCACCGGCCGCCGAGGTAAACATATGATCCGCGACTCTCGGCGCCTCCAAAAACAGGTGACACAGCAACGCACTGTCGTGTGCCACTGTCGATTTACCGCGTGTTATTGGCGAAATCAAATGCATCGCTAACAGGCAGCACAGCAAGCACAGGCAGCAAGCACAGGCAGCACAGCAAGCACAGGCAGCACAGCAAGCACAGGCAGCTTGCACTGGCAGCATAGCAAGCACAGCAAGCACAGGCAGCACAGCAAGCACAGGCAGCAAGCACAGGCAGCACGGCAAGCACAGGCAGAAAGCACAGGCAGCACAACAAGCACAGGCAGCAAGCACAGGCAGCACAGCAAGCACAGGCAGCAAGCACAGGCAGCACAGCAAGCACAGACAGCAAGCACAGGCAGCACAGCAAGCAGAGGCAACACGCACAGGCAGCAGGCCCAGGCAGCACAGCAAGCACAGGCAGCAAGCACAGGCAGCACAGCAAGCACAGGCAGCAAGCACAGGCAACACAGTAAGCAGAGGCAGCACAGCGAGCACAGGCAGCAAGCACAGGCATGTTAGAAACCCGCAAAATAGCTCGACGAGATGTGTTCGTTTTAGCGATTCTGGGGGAAGTGCAGAGGGGTCAAGCTCCGGCCTCTTTCCAACAGGCAAAGCCTGCTCCGATCTTCGGCGAGATTCACTCTCGCATTTGTTTACAATGCTTACTCTTACTGATACGCAGGTCAATGCACCGGCCGCCGAGGTAAACATATGATCCGCGACTCTCGGCGCCTCCAAAAACAGGTGACACAGCAACGTACTGTCGTGTGCCACTGTCGAATTACCGCGTGTTATGGGCGAAATCAAATGCATCGCTAACAGGCAGCACAGCAAGCACAGGCAGCACAGCAAGCAGAGGCAACAAGCACAGGCAGCACAGCAAGCACAGGCAGCAAGCACAGGCAGCACAGCAAGCACAAACAGCAAGCACAGGCAGCAAAAACAGGCAGCACAGCAAGCACAGGCAGCAAGCACAGGCAGCACAGCAAGCACAGGCAGCAAGCACAGGCAACACAGTAAGCACAGGCAGCACAGCGAGCACAGGCAGCAAGCACAGGCATGTTAGAAACCCGCAAAATAGCTCGACGAGATGTGTTCGTTTTAGCGATTCTGGGGGAAGTGCAGAGGGGTCAAGCTCCGTCCTCTTTCCAACAGGCAAAGCCTGATCCGATCTTCGGCGAGATTCACTCTCGCATTTGTTTACAATGCTTACTCTTACTGAGACGCAGGTCAATGCACCGGCCGCCGAGGTAAACATATGATCCGCGACTCTCGGCGCCTCCAAAAACAGGTGACACAGCAACGCACTGTCGTGTGGCACTGTCGAATTACCGCGTGTTATGGGCGAAATCAAATGCATCGCTAACAGGCAGCACAGCAAGCACAGACAGCACAGCAAGCACAGGCAGCAAGCACAGGCAGCACAGCAAGCACAGGCAGCACAGCAAGCAGAGGCAACAAGCACAGGCAGCACAGCAAGCACAGGCAGCAGGCACAGGCAGCACAGCAAGCACAGGCAGCAAGCACAGGCAGCACAGCAAGCACAGGCAGCAAGCACAGGCAGCAAGCACAGGCAGCACAGCAAGCACAGGCAGCAAGCACAGGCAGCACAGCAAGCACAGGCAGCAAGCACAGGCAGCACAGCAAGCACAGGCAGCACAGCAAGCACAGGCAGCACAGCAAGTACAGCAAGCACAGGCAGCTAGCACAGGCAGCACAGCAAGCACAGGCAGCAAGCACAGGCAGCACAGCAAGCACAGGCAGCACAGGCAGCAAGCAAGCACAGGCAGCAAGCACAGGCAGCATAGCAAACACAGGCAGCACAGCAAGCACAGGCAGCACAGCAAGCACAGGCAGCAAGCACAGGCAGCACAGCAAGCACAGGCAGCAAGCACAGGCAGCAAGCACAGGCAGCACAGCAAGCACAGGCAGCAAGCACAGGCAGCAAGCACAGGCAGCACAGCAAGCTCAGGCAGCAAGCACAGGCAGCACAGCAAGCACAGGCAGCAAGCACAGGCAGCACAGCAAGCACAGGCAGCAAGCACAGGCAGCACAGCAAGCAGAGGCAACAAGCACAGGCAGCAAGCACAGGCAGCACAGCAAGCACAAACAGCAAGCACAGGCAGCAAAAACAGGCAGCACAGACAGCAAGCACAGGCAGCACAGCAAGCACAGGCAGCACAGCAAGCAGAGGCAACACGCACAGGCAGCAGGCACAGGCAGCACAGCAAGCACAGGCAGCACAGCAAGCACAGGCAGCAAGCACAGGCAGCACAGCAAGCACAGGCAGCAAGCACAGGCAGCAAGCACAGGCAGCACAGCAAGCACAGGCAGCTAGCACAGGCATGTTAGAAACCCGCAAAATAGCTCGACGAGATGTGTTCGTTTTAGCGATTCTGGGGGAAGTGCAGAGGGGTCAAGCTCCGTCCTCTTTCCAACAGGCAAAGCCTGATCCGATCTTCGGCGAGATTCACTCTCGCATTTGTTTACAATGCTTACTCTTACTAAGACGCAGGTCAATGCACCAGCCGCCGAGGTAAACATATGATCCGCGACACTCGGCGCCTCCAAAAACAGGTGACACAGCAACGCACTGTCGTGTGCCACTGTCAAATTACCGCGTGTTATGAGCGAAATCAAATGCATCGCTAACAGGCAGCACAGCAAGCACAGGCAGCAAGCACAGGCAGCAAGCACAGGCAGCACAGCAAGCACAGGCAGCACAACAAGCACAAACAGCAAGCACAGGCAGCACAGCAAGCACAGGCAGCAAGCACAGGCAGCACAGCAAGCACAGGCAGCAAGCACAGGCAGCACAGCAAGCACAGGCAGCAAGCACAGGCAGCACAGCAAGCACAGGCAGCAAGCACAGGCAGCACAGCAAGCACAGGCAGCAAGCACTGGCAGCACAGCAAGCACAGGCAGCACAGCAAGCACAGGCAGCACAGCAAGTACAGGCAGCACAGCAAGCACAGGCAGCAAGCACAGGCAGCAAGCACAGGCAGCACAGCAAGAACAGGCAGCAAGCACAGGCAACACAGTAAGCACAGGCAGCACAGCGAGCACAGGCAGCAAGCACAGGCATGTTAGAAACCCGCAAAATGCCAACAGGCAAAGCCTGCTCCGATCTTCGGCGAGATTCACTCTCGCATTTGTTTACAATGCTTACTCTTACTGAGACGCAGGTCAATGCACCGGCCGCCGAGGTAAACATATGATCCGCGACACTCGGCGCCTCCAAAAACAGGTGACACAGCAACGTACTGTCGTGTGCCACTGTCGAATTACCGCGTGTTATGGGCGAAATCAAATGCATCGCTAACAGGCAGCACAGCAAGCACAGGCAGCACAGCAAGCAGAGGCAACAAGAACAGGCAGCACAGCAAGCACAGGCAGCAAGCACAGGCAGCACAGCAAGCACAAACAGCAAGCACAGGCAGCAAAAACAGGCAGCACAGACAGCAAGCACAGGCAGCACAGCAAGCACAGGCAGCACAGCAAGCAGAGGCAACACGCACAGGCAGCAGGCACAGGCAGCACAGCAAGCACAGGCAGCACAACAAGCACAAATAGCAAGCACAGACAGCACAGCAAGCACAGGCAGCAAGCACAGGCAGCACAGCAAGCACAGGCAGCAAGCACAGGCAGCAAGCACAGGCAGCACAGCAAGCACAGGCAGCAAGCACAGGTAGCAAGCACAGGCAGCACAGCAAGCACAGGCAGCAAGCACAGGCAGCACAGCAAGCACAGGCAGCAAGCACTGGCAGCACAGCAAGCACAGGCAGCACAGCAAGCACAGGCAGCAAGCACAGGCAGCACAGCAAGCACAGGCAGCAAGCACAGGCAGCACAGCAAGCACAGGCAGCAAGCACAGGCAACACAGTAAGCACAGGCAGCACAGCGAGCACAGGCAGCAAGCACAGGCATGTTAGAAACCCGCAAAATGCCAACAGGCAAAGCCTGCTCCGATCTTCGGCGAGATTCACTCTTGCATTTGTTTACAATGCTTACTCTTACTGAGACGCAGGTCAATGCACCGGCCGCCGAGGTAAACATATGATCCGCGACTCTCGGCGCCTCCAAAAACAGGTGACACAGCAACGCACTGTCGTGTGCCACTGTCGGATTACCGCGTGTTATTGGCGAAATCAAATGCATCGCTAACAGGCAGCACAGCAAGCACAGGCAGCACAGCAAGCAGAGGCAACAAGCACAGGCAGCACAGCAAGCACAGGCAGCAAGCACAGGCAGCACAGCAAGCACAAACAGCAAGCACAGGCAGCAAAAACAGGCAGCACAGACAGCAAGCACAGGCAGCACAGCAAGCACAGGCAGCACAGCAAGCAGAGGCAACACGCACAGGCAGCAGGCACAGGCAGCACAGCAAGCACAGGCAGCACAACAAGCACAAACAGCAAGCACAGACAGCACAGCAAGCACAGGCAGCAAGCACAGGCAGCACAGCAAGCACAGGCAGCAAGCACAGGCAGCAAGCACAGGCAGCACAGCAAGCACAGGCAGCAAGCACAGGTAGCAAGCACAGGCAGCACAGCAAGCACAGGCAGCAAGCACAGGCAGCAAGCACAGGCAGCACAGCAAGCACAGGCAGCAAGCACAGGCAGCAAGCACAGGCAGCACAGCAAGCACAGGCAGCAAGCACTGGCAGCACAGCAAGCACAGGCAGCACAGCAAGTACAGGCAGCACAGCGAGCACAGGCAGCAAGCACAGGCAGCACAGCAAGCACAGGCAGCAAGCACAGGCAGCACAGCAAGCACAGGCAGCAAGCACAGGCAACACAGTAAGCACAGGCAGCACAGCGAGCACAGGCAGCAAGCACAGGCATGTTGGAAACCCGCAAAATGCCAACAGGCAAAGCCTGCTCCGATCTTCGGCGAGATTCACTCTCGCATTTGTTTACAATGCTTACTCTTACTGAGACGCAGGTCAATGCACCGGCCGCCGAGGTAAACATATGATCCGCGACTCTCGGCGCCTCCAAAAACAGGTGACACAGCAACGTACTGTCGTGTGCCACTGTCGAATTACCGCGTGTTATGGGCGAAATCAAATGCATCGCTAACAGGCAGCACAGCAAGCACAGGCAGCACAGCAAGCAGAGGCAACAAGCACAGGCAGCACAGCAAGCACAGGCAGCAAGCACAGGCAGCACAGCAAGCACAAACAGCAAGCACAGGCAGCAAAAACAGGCAGCACAGACAGCAAGCACAGGCAGCACAGCAAGCACAGGCAGCACAGCAAGCAGAGGCAACACGCACAGGCAGCAGGCACAGGCAGCACAGCAAGCACAGGCAGCACAACAAGCACAAACAGCAAGCACAGGCAGCACAGCAAGCACAGGCAGCAAGCACAGGCAGCACAGCAAGCACAGGCAGCAAGCACAGGCAGCAAGCACAGGCAGCACAGCAAGCACAGGCAGCAAGCACAGGCAGCAAGCACAGGCAGCACAGCAAGCACAGGCAGCAAGCACAGGCAGCACAGCCAGCACAGGCAGCAAGCACTGGCAGCACAGCAAGCACAGGCAGCACAGCAAGCACAGGCAGCACAGCAAGTACAGGCAGCACAGCAAGCACAGGCAGCAAGCACAGGCAGCACAGCAAGCACAGGCAGCAAGCACAGGCAGCACAGCAAGCACAGGCAGCAAGCACAGGCAACACAGTAAGCACAGGCAGCACAGCGAGCACAGGCAGCAAGCACATGCATGTTAGAAACCCGCAAAATGCCAACAGGCAAAGCCTGCTCCGATCTTCGGCGAGATTCACTCTTGCATTTGTTTACAATGCTTACTCTTACTGAGACGCTGGTCAATGCACCGGCCGCCGAGGTAAACATATGATCCGCGACTCTCGGCGCCTCCAAAAACAGGTGACACAGCAACGCACTGTCGTGTGCCACTGTCGGATTACCGCGTGTTATTGGCGAAATCAAATGCATCGCTAACAGGCAGCACAGCAAGCACAGGCAGCAAGCACAGGCAGCTTGCACTGGCAGCATAGCAAGCACAGCAAGCACAGGCAGCACAGCAAGCACAGGCAGCAAGCACAGGCAGCACAGCAAGCACAGGCAGCAAGCACAGGCAGCACAGCAAGCACAGGCAGCAAGCACTGGCAGCACAGCAAGCACAGGCAGCACAGCAAGTACAGGCAGCACAGCAAGCACAGGCAGCAAGCACAGGCAGCACAGCAAGCACAGGCAGCAAGCACAGGCAGCACAGCAAGCACAGGCAGCAAGCACAGGCAGCACAGCAAGCACAGGCAGCAAGCACAGGCAGCAAGCACAGGCAGCAAGCACAGGCAGCACAGCAAGCACAGGCAGCACAGGCAGCAAGCACAGGCAGCAAGCACAGGCAGCACAGCAAGCACAGGCAGCACAGCAAGCACAGGCAGCAAGCACAGGCAGCACAGCAAGCACAGGCAGCTCAGGCAGCAAGCACAGGCAGCACAGCAAGCACAGGCAGCAAGCACAGGCAGCAAGCACAGGCAGCACAGCAAGCACAGGCAGCAAGCACAGGCAGCACAGCAAGCACAGGCAGCAGAGCAAGCACAGGCAGCAAGCACAGGCAGCACAGCAAGCACAGGCAGCAAGCACAGACAGCTCAGGCAGCAAGCACAGGCAGCACAGCAAGCACAGGCAGTAAGCACAGGCATGTTAGAAACCCGCAAAATAGCTCGACGAGATGTGTTCGTTTTAGCGATTCTGGGGGAAGTGCAGAGGGGTCAAGCTCCGTCCTCTTTCCAACAGGCAAAGCCTGCTCCGATCTTCGGCGAGATTCACTCTCGCATTTGTTTACAATGCTTACTCTTACTGAGACGCAGGTCAATGCACCGGCCGCCGAGGTAAACATATGATCCGCGACTCTCGGCGCCTCCAAAAACAGGTGACACAGCAACGCACTGTCGTGTGCCACTGTCGAATCACCGCGTGTTTTGGGCGAAATCAAATGCATCGCTAACAGGCAGCACAGCAAGCACAGGCAGCAAGCACAGGCAGCACAGCAAGCACAGGCAGCAAGCACAGGCAGCACAGGCAGCACAGCAAGCACAGGCAGCAAGCACAGGCAGCACACCAAGCACAGGCAGCACAGCAAGCACAGGCAGCAAGCACAGGCAGCACAGCAAGCACTGGCAGCACAGCAAGCACAGGCAGCAAGCACAGGCAGCACAGCAAGCACAGGCAGCAAGCACAGGCAGCACAGGCAGCATAGCAAGCACAGGCAGCAAGCACAGGCAGCAGAGCAAGCACAGGCAGCAAGCACAGGCAGCAAGCACAGGCAGCACAGAAAGCACAGGCAGCAAGCACAGGAAGCACAGGCAGCACAGCAAGCACAGGCAGCACAGCAAGCACAGGCAGCACAGCAAGTACAGCAAGCACAGGCAGCACAGCAGGCACAGGCAGCACAGCAAGCACAGGCAGCACAGCAAGTACAGCAAGCACAGGCAGCAAGCACAGGCAGCAAGCACAGGCAGCACAGCAAGCACAGGCAGCAAGCACAGGCAGCAAGCACAGGCAGCAAGCACAGGCAGCAAGCACAGGCAGCACACCAAGCACAGGCAGCACAGCAAGCACAGGCAGCAAGCACAAGCAGCACACCAAGCACAGGCAGCACAGCAAGCACAGCAAGCACAGGCAGCAAGCACAGGCAGCACAGCAAGCACAGGTAGCACAGCAAGCACAGGCAGCACAGGCAGCAAGCACAGGCAGCAAGCACAGGCAGCACAGCAAGCACAGGCAGCAAGCACAGGCAGCACAGCAAGCACAGACAGCAAGCACAGGCAGCAAGCACAGGCAGCACAGCAAGCACAGGCAGCAAGCACAGGCAGCGCAGCAAGCACAGGCAGCAAGCACAGACAGCACAGCAAGCACAGGCAGCACAGCAAGCACAGGCAGCAAGCACAGGCAGCACAGCAAGCACAGGCAGCAAGCACAGGCAGCACAGCAAGCACAAACAGCAAGCACAGGCAGCAAAAACAGGCAGCACAGACAGCAAGCACAGGCAGCACAGCAAGCACAGGCAGCACAGCAAGCAGAGGCAACACGCACAGGCAGCAGGCACAGGCAGCACAGCAAGCACAGGCAGCACAACAAGCACAAACAGCAAGCACAGGCAGCACAGCAAGCACAGGCAGCAAGCACAGGCAGCACAGCAAGCACAGGCAGCAAGCACAGGCAGCAAGCACAGGCAGCACAGCAAGCACAGGCAGCAAGCACAGGCAGCAAGCACAGGCAGCACAGCAAGCACAGGCAGCAAGCACAGGCAGCACAGCAAGCACAGGCAGCAAGCACTGGCAGCACAGCAAGCACAGGCAGCACAGCAAGTACAGGCAGCACAGCAAGCACAGGCAGCAAGCACAGGCAGTACAGCAAGCACAGGCAGCAAGCACAGGCAGCACAGCAAGCACAGGCAGCAACCACAGGCAACACAGTAAGCACAGGCAGCACAGCGAGCACAGGCAGCAAGCACATGCATGTTAGAAACCCGCAAAATGCCAACAGGCAAAGCCTGCTCCGATCTTCGGCGAGATTCACTCTTGCATTTGTTTACAATGCTTACTCTTACTGAGACGCAGGTCAATGCACCGGCCGCCGAGGTAAACATATGATCCGCGACTCTCGGCGCCTCCAAAAACAGGTGACACAGCAACGCACTGTCGTGTGCCACTGTCGGATTACCGCGTGTTATTGGCGAAATCAAATGCATCGCTAACAGGCAGCACAGCAAGCACAGGCAGCAAGCACAGGCAGCTTGCACTGGCAGCATAGCAAGCACAGCAAGCACAGGCAGCACAGCAAGCACAGGCAGCAAGCACAGGCAGCACAGCAAGCACAGGCAGCAAGCACAGGCAGCACAGCAAGCACAGGCAGCAAGCACTGGCAGCACAGCAAGCACAGGCAGCACAGCAAGTACAGGCAGCACAGCAAGCACAGGCAGCAAGCACAGGCAGCACAGCAAGCACAGGCAGCAAGCACAGGCAGCACAGCAAGCACAGGCAGCAAGCACAGGCAGCACAGCAAGCACAGGCAGCAAGCACAGGCAGCAAGCACAGGCAGCAAGCACAGGCAGCACAGCAAGCACAGGCAGCACAGGCAGCAAGCACAGGCAGCAAGCACAGGCAGCACAGCAAGCACAGGCAGCACAGCAAGCACAGGCAGCAAGCACAGGCAGCACAGCAAGCACAGGCAGCTCAGGCAGCAAGCACAGGCAGCACAGCAAGCACAGGCAGCAAGCACAGGCAGCAAGCACAGGCAGCACAGCAAGCACAGGCAGCAAGCACAGGCAGCACAGCAAGCACAGGCAGCAGAGCAAGCACAGGCAGCAAGCACAGGCAGCACAGCAAGCACAGGCAGCAAGCACAGACAGCTCAGGCAGCAAGCACAGGCAGCACAGCAAGCACAGGCAGTAAGCACAGGCAGCACAGCAAGCACAGGCAGCAAGCACAGGCAGCACAGGCAGCAAGCACAGGCAGCACACCAAGCACAGGCAGCACAGCAAGCACAGGCAGCAAGCACAGGCAGCACAGCAAGCACTGGCAGCACAGCAAGCACAGGCAGCAAGCACAGGCAGCACAGCAAGCACAGGCAGCAAGCACAGGCAGCACAGGCAGCATAGCAAGCACATGCAGCAAGCACAGGCAGCTCAGGCAGCACAGGCAGCAAGCACAGGCAGCACAGCAAGCACAGGCAGCACAGGCAGCAAGCACAGGCAGCACAGCAAGCACAGGCAGCAAGCACAGGCAGCACAGCAAGCACAGGCAGCAAGCACAGGCAGCAAGCACAGGCAGCACAGGCAGCACAGCAAGCACAGGCAGCAAGCACAGGCAGCACAGCAAACACAGGCAGCAAGCACAGGCAGCACAGCAAGCACAGGCAGCAAGCACAGGCAGCACAGCAAGCACAGCAAGCCCAAGCAGCACAGGCAGCAAGCACAGGCAGCACAGGCAGCACAGGCAGCAAGCACAGGCAGCACAGGCAGCAAGCACAGGCAGCACAGCAAACACAGGCAGCAAGCACAGGCAGCACAGCAAGCACAGGCAGCATAGCAAGCACAGGCAGCACAGGCAGCAAGCACAGGCAGCAAGCACAGGCAGCACAGCAAGCACAGGCAGCACAGCAAGCACAGGCAGCAAGCACAGGCAGCACAGCAAGCACAGGCAGCAAGCACAGGCAGCTCAGGCAGCAAGCACAGGCAGCACAGCAAGCACAGGCAGCAAGCACAGGCAGCAAGCACAGGCAGCACAGCAAGCACAGGCAGCAAGCACAGGCAGCACAGCAAGCACAGGCAGCAGAGCAAGCACAGGCAGCAAACACAGGCAGCACAGCAAGCACAGGCAGCAAGCACAGACAGCTCAGGCAGCAAGCACAGGCAGCACAGCAAGCACAGGCAGCAAGCACAGGCATGTTAGAAACCCGCAAAATAGCTCGACGAGATGTGTTCGTTTTAGCGATTCTGGGGGAAGTGCAGAGGGGTCAAGCTCCGTCCTCTTTCCAACAGGCAAAGCCTGCTCCGATCTTCGGCGAGATTCACTCTCGCATTTGTTTACAATGCTTACTCTTACTGAGACGCAGGTCAATGCACCGGCCGCCGAGGTAAACATATGATCCGCGACTCTCGGCGCCTCCAAAAACAGGTGACACAGCAACGCACTGTCGTGTGCCACTGTCGAATCACCGCGTGTTTTGGGCGAAATCAAATGCATCGCTAACAGGCAGCACAGCAAGCACAGGCAGCAAGCACAGGCAGCACAGCAAGCACAGGCAGCAAGCACAGGCAGCACAGGCAGCACAGCAAGCACAGGCAGCAAGCACAGGCAGCACACCAAGCACAGGCAGCACAGCAAGCACAGGCAGCAAGCACTGGCAGCACAGCAAGCACAGGCAGCAAGCACAGGCAGCACAGGCAGCATAGCAAGCACAGGCAGCAAGCACAGGCAGCAGAGCAAGCACAGGCAGCAAGCACAGGCAGCACAGAAAGCACAGGCAGCAAGCACAGGAAGCACAGGCAGCACAGCAAGCACAGGCAGCACAGCAAGCACAGGCAGCACAGCAAGTACAGCAAGCACAGGCAGCACAGCAGGCACAGGCAGCACAGCAAGCACAGGCAGCAAGCACAGGCAGCACAGCAAGCACAGGCAGCACAGCAAGCACAGGCAGCACAGGCAGCAAGCACAGGCAGCAAGCACAGGCAGCAAGCACAGGCAGCATAGCAAGCACAGGCAGCAAGCACAGGCAGCAGAGCAAGCACAGGCAGCAAGCACAGGCAGCAAGCACAGGAAGCACAGGCAGCACAGCAAGCACAGGCAGCACAGCAAGTACAGCAAGCACAGGCAGCACAGCAGGCACAGGCAGCACAGCAAGCACAGGCAGCAAGCACAGGCAGCACAGCAAGCACAGGCAGCACAGCAAGCACAGGCAGCACAGGCAGCAAGCACAGGCAGCAAGCACAGGCAGCAAGCACAGGCAGCACAGCAAGCACAGGCAGCAAGCACAGGCAGCACAGCAAGCACAGGCAGCAAGCACAGGCAGCAAGCGCAGGCAGCACAGCAGGCACAGGCAGCACAGCAAGCATAGCAAGCACAGGCAGCAAGCACAGGCAGCACAGCACAGGCAGCACAGCAAGCACAGGCAGCAAGCACAGGGAGCACAGCAAACACAGGCAGCAGGCACAGGCAGCAAGCACAGGCAGCAAGCACAGGCAGCACAGCAAGCACAGGCAGCAAGCACAGGCAGCAAGCACAGGCAGCACAGCAAGC
Source organism: Priocnemis perturbator (assembly GCA_963942575.1). Lineage (NCBI taxonomy): Eukaryota > Metazoa > Arthropoda > Insecta > Hymenoptera > Pompilidae > Priocnemis > Priocnemis perturbator. The sequence goes on from CAWWDK010000097.1 coordinate 457,327, forward strand.
ACAGACAGCAAGCACAGGCAGCAAGCACAGGCAGCACAGCAAGCACAGGCAGCGCAGCAAGCACAGGCAGCAAGCACAGACAGCACAGCAAGCACAGGCAGCACAGCAAGCACAGGCAGCAAGCACAGGCAGCACACCAAGCACAGGCAGCACAGCAAGCACAGGCAGCAAGCACAGGCAGCACAGCAAGCACTGGCAGCACAGCAAGCACAGGCAGCAAGCACAGGCAGCACAGCAAGCACAGGCAGCAAGCACAGGCAGCGCAGCAAGCACAGGCAGCAAGCACAGACAGCACAGCAAGCACAGGCAGCACAGCAAGCACAGGCAGCAAGCACAGGCAGCACAGCAAGCACAGGCAGCAAGCACAGGCAGCACGGCAAGCACAGGCAGCTCAGGCAGCACAGCAAGCACAGGCAGCAAGCACAGGCAGCACAGCAAGCACAGGCAGCAAGCACAGGCAGCACAGCAAGCACAGGCAGCACACCAAGCACAGACAGCACAGCAAGCACAGGCAGCAAGCACAGGCAGCACAGCAAGCACAGGCAGCAAGCACAGGCAGCACAGGCAAGCACAGGCAGCAAGCACAGGCAGCACAGCAAGCACAGGCAGCAAGCACAGGCAGCACACCAAGCACAGGCAGCACAGCAAGCACAGGCACCAAGCACAGGCAGCACAGCAAGCACGGGCAGCAAGCACAGGCAGCACTGCAAGCACTGGCAGCACAGCAAGCACAGGCAGCACAGCACAGGCAGCACAGCAAGCACATGCAGCAAGCACAGGCAGCTCAGGCAGCACAGGCAGCAAGCACAGGCAGCACAGCAAGCACTGGCAGCAAGCACATGCAGCACAGCAAGCACAGGCAGCACAGGCAGCAAGCACAGGCAGCACAGCAAGCACAGGCAGCAAGCACAGGCAGCACAGCAAGCACAGGCAGCAAGCACAGGCAGCACACCAAGCACAGGCAGCACAGCAAGTACAGCAAGCACAGGCAGCAAGCACAGGCAGCACAGCAAGCACTGGCAGCACAGCAAGCACAGGCAGCAAGCACAGGCAGCACAGCAAGCACAGGCAGCACAGCAAGCACAGGCAGCAAGCACAGGCAGCTCAGGCAGCAAGCACCGGCAGCACAGCAAGCACAGGCAGCAAGCACAGGCAGCAAGCACAGGCAGCACAGCAAGCACAGGCAGCAAGCACAGGCAGCACAGCAAGCACAGGCAGCAGAGCAAGCACAGGCAGCAAGCACAGGCAGCACAGCAAGCACAGGCAGCAAGCACAGACAGCTCAGGCAGCAAGCACAGGCAGCACAGCAAGCACAGGCAGCAAGCACAGGCATGTTAGAAACCCGCAAAATAGCTCGACGAGATGTGTTCGTTTTAGCGATTCTGGGGGAAGTGCAGAGGGGTCAAGCTCCGTCCTCTTTCCAACAGGCAAAGCCTGCTCCGATCTTCGGCGAGATTCACTCTCGCATTTGTTTACAATGCTTACTCTTACTGAGACGCAGGTCAATGCACCGGCCGCCGAGGTAAACATATGATCCGCGACTCTCGGCGCCTCCAAAAACAGGTGACACAGCAACGCACTGTCGTGTGCCACTGTCGAATCACCGCGTGTTTTGGGCGAAATCAAATGCATCGCTAACAGGCAGCACAGCAAGCACAGGCAGCAAGCACAGGCAGCACAGCAAGCACAGGCAGCAAGCACAGGCAGCACAGGCAGCACAGCAAGCACAGGCAGCAAGCACAGGCAGCACACCAAGCACAGGCAGCACAGCAAGCACAGGCAGCAAGCACTGGCAGCACAGCAAGCACAGGCAGCAAGCACAGGCAGCACAGGCAGCATAGCAAGCACAGGCAGCAAGCACAGGCAGCAGAGCAAGCACAGGCAGCAAGCACAGGCAGCACAGAAAGCACAGGCAGCAAGCACAGGAAGCACAGGCAGCACAGCAAGCACAGGCAGCACAGCAAGCACAGGCAGCACAGCAAGTAGAGCAAGCACAGGCAGCACAGCAGGCACAGGCAGCACAGCAAGCACAGGCAGCAAGCACAGGCAGCACAGCAAGCACAGGCAGCACAGGCAGCAAGCACAGGCAGCAAGCACAGGCAGCAAGCACAGGCAGCACAGCAAGCACAGGCAGCAAGCACAGGCAGCACAGCAAGCACAGGCAGCAAGCACAGGCAGCAAGCGCAGGCAGCACAGCAGGCACAGGCAGCACAGCAAGCATAGCAAGCACAGGCAGCAAGCACAGGCAGCACAGCACAGGCAGCACAGCAAGCACAGGCAGCAAGCACAGGGAGCACAGCAAACACAGGCAGCAGGCACAGGCAGCAAGCACAGGCAGCAAGCACAGGCAGCACAGCAAGCACAGGCAGCAAGCACAGGCAGCAAGCACAGGCAGCACAGCAAGCACAGACAGCAAGCACAGGCAGCAAGCACAGGCAGCACAGCAAGCACAGGCAGCGCAGCAAGCACAGGCAGCAAGCACAGACAGCACAGCAAGCACAGGCAGCACAGCAAGCACAGGCAGCAAGCACAGGCAGCACAGCAAGCACAGGCAGCAAGCACAGGCAGCACGGCAAGCACAGGCAGCTCAGGCAGCACAGCAAGCACAGGCAGCAAGCACAGGCAGCACAGCAAGCACTGGCAGCACAGCAAGCACAGGCAGCAAGCACAGGCAGCACAGCAAGCACAGGCAGCATAGCAAGCACAGGCAGCAAGCACAGGCAGCACAGCAAGCACAGGCAGCACAGCAAGCACAGGCAGCAAGCACAGGCAGCACAGCAAGCACAGGCAGCAAGCACAGGCAGCACAGGCAGCACAGCAAGCACAGGCAGCAAGCACAGGCAGCACACCAAGCACAGGCAGCACAGCAAGCACAGGCAGCAAGCACAGGCAGCACAGCAAGCACTGGCAGCACAGCAAGCACAGGCAGCAAGCACAGGCAGCACAGCAAGCACAGGCAGCAAGCACAGGCAGCGCAGCAAGCACAGGCAGCAAGCACAGACAGCACAGCAAGCACAGGCAGCACAGCAAGCACAGGCAGCAAGCACAGGCAGCACAGCAAGCACAGGCAGCAAGCACAGGCAGCACGGCAAGCACAGGCAGCTCAGGCAGCACAGCAAGCACAGGCAGCAAGCACAGGCAGCACAGCAAGCACAGGCAGCAAGCACAGGCAGCACAGCAAGCACAGGCAGCACACCAAGCACAGACAGCACAGCAAGCACAGGCAGCAAGCACAGGCAGCACAGCAAGCACAGGCAGCAAGCACAGGCAGCACAGGCAAGCACAGGCAGCAAGCACAGGCAGCACAGCAAGCACAGGCAGCAAGCACAGGCAGCACACCAAGCACAGGCAGCACAGCAAGCACAGGCACCAAGCACAGGCAGCACAGCAAGCACGGGCAGCAAGCACAGGCAGCACTGCAAGCACTGGCAGCACAGCAAGCACAGGCAGCACAGCACAGGCAGCACAGCAAGCACATGCAGCAAGCACAGGCAGCTCAGGCAGCACAGGCAGCAAGCACAGGCAGCACAGCAAGCACTGGCAGCAAGCACATGCAGCACAGCAAGCACAGGCAGCACAGGCAGCAAGCACAGGCAGCACAGCAAGCACAGGCAGCAAGCACAGGCAGCACAGCAAGCACAGGCAGCAAGCACAGGCAGCACACCAAGCACAGGCAGCACAGCAAGTACAGCAAGCACAGGCAGCAAGCACAGGCAGCACAGCAAGCACTGGCAGCACAGCAAGCACAGGCAGCAAGCACAGGCAGCACAGCAAGCACAGGCAGCACAGCAAGCACAGGCAGCAAGCACAGGCAGCACAGCAAGCACAGGCAGCAAGCACAGGCAGCACAGGCAGCATAGCAAGCGCAGGCAGCACAGGCAGCAAGCACAGGCAGCAAGCACAGGCAGCACAGCAAGCACAGGCAGCACAGCACAGGCAGCAAGCACAGGCAGCTCAGGCAGCAAGCACAGGCAGCACAGCAAGCACAGGCAGCAAGCACAGGCATGTTAGAAACCCGCAAAACAGCTCGACGAGATGTGTTCGTTTTAGCGATTCTGGGGGAAGTGCAGAGGGGTCAAGCTCCGTCCTCTTTCCAACAGGCAAAGCCTGCTCCGATCTTCGGCGAGATTCACTCTCGCATTTGTTTACAATGCTTACTCTTACTGAGACGCAGGTCAATGCACCGGCCGCCGAGGTAAACATATGATCCGCGACTCTCGGCGCCTCCAAAAACAGGTGACACAGCAACGCACTGTCGTGTGCCACTGTCGAATTACCGCGTGTTTTGGGCGAAATCAAATGCATCGCTAACAGGCAGCACAGCAAGCACAGGCAGCAAGCACAGGCAGCACAGCAAGCACAGGCAGCGCAGCAAGCACAGGCAGCAAGCACAGGCAGCACAGAAAGCACAGGCAGCAAGCACAGGCAGCACAGGCAGCACAGCAAGCACAGGCAGCACAGCAAGCACAGGCAGCACAGCAAGTACAGCAAGCACAGGCAGCACAGCAGGCACAGGGAGCACAGCAAGCACAGGCAGCACAGCAAGTACAGCAAGCACAGGCAGCAAGCACAGGCAGCACAGCAAGCACAGGCAGCACAGCAAGCACAGGCAGCAAGCACAGGCAGCACACCAAGCACAGGCAGCACAGCAAGCACAGGCAGCACAGCAAGCACAGGCAGCAAGCACAGGCAGCACAGCAAACACAGGCAGCAAGCACAGGCAGCACAGCAAGCACAGGCAGCACAGCAAGCACAGGCAGCAAGCACAGGCAGCACAGCAAGCACATGCAGCAAGCACAGGCAGCTCAGGCAGCACAGGCAGCAAGCACAGGCAGCACAGCAAGCACAGGCAGCACAGGCAGCAAGCACAGGCAGCACAGGCAGCAAGCACAGGCAGCACAGCAAGCACAGGCAGCAAGCACAGGCAGCACAGCAAGCACAGGCAGCAAGCACAGGCAGCAAGCACAGGCAGCACAGGCAGCACAGCAAGCACAGGCAGCAAGCACAGGCAGCACAGCAAACACAGGCAGCAAGCACAGGCAGCACAGCAAGCACAGGCAGCAAGCGCAGGCAGCACAGCAGGCACAGGCAGCACAGCAAGCATAGCAAGCACAGGCAGCAAGCACAGGCAGCACAGCACAGGCAGCACAGCAAGCACAGGCAGCAAGCACAGGGAGCACAGCAAACACAGGCAGCAGGCACAGGCAGCAAGCACAGGCAGCAAGCACAGGCAGCACAGCAAGCACAGGCAGCAAGCACAGGCAGCACAGCAAGCACAGGCAGCAAGCACAGGCAGCACAGCAAGCACAGACAGCAAGCACAGGCAGCAAGCACAGGCAGCACAGCAAGCACAGGCAGCAAGCACAGGCAGCGCAGCAAGCACAGGCAGCACAGCAAGCACAGGCAGCAAGCACAGACAGCACAGCAAGCACAGGCAGCACAGCAAGCACAGGCAGCAAGCACAGGCAGCACAGCAAGCACAGGCAGCAAGCACAGGCAGCACGGCAAGCACAGGCAGCTCAGGCAGCACAGCAAGCACAGGCAGCAAGCACAGGCAGCACAGCAAGCACAGGCAGCAAGCACAGGCAGCACACCAAGCACAGGCAGCACAGCAAGCACAGGCAGCAAGCACAGGCAGCACAGCAAGCACAGGCAGCAAGCACAGGCAGCACAGGCAAGCACAGGCAGCAAGCACAGGCAGCACAGCAGGCACAGGCAGCACAGCAAGCATAGCAAGCACAGGCAGCAAGCACAGGCAGCACAGCACAGGCAGCACAGCAAGCACAGGCAGCAAGCACAGGGAGCACAGCAAACACAGGCAGCAGGCACAGGCAGCAAGCACAGACAGCAAGCACAGGCAGCACAGAAAGCACAGGCAGCACAGCACAGGCAGCAAGCACAGGCAGCTCAGGCAGCAAGCACAGGCAGCACAGCAAGCACAGGCAGCAAGCACAGGCATGTTAGAAACCCGCAAAACAGCTCGACGAGATGTGTTCGTTTTAGCGATTCTGGGGGAAGTGCAGAGGGGTCAAGCTCCGTCCTCTTTCCAACAGGCAAAGCCTGCTCCGATCTTCGGCGAGATTCACTCTCGCATTTGTTTACAATGCTTACTCTTACTGAGACGCAGGTCAATGCACCGGCCGCCGAGGTAAACATATGATCCGCGACTCTCGGCGCCTCCAAAAACAGGTGACACAGCAACGCACTGTCGTGTGCCACTGTCGAATTACCGCGTGTTTTGGGCGAAATCAAATGCATCGCTAACAGGCAGCACAGCAAGCACAGGCAGCAAGCACAGGCAGCACAGCAAGCACAGGCAGCGCAGCAAGCACAGGCAGCAAGCACAGGCAGCACAGAAAGCACAGGCAGCAAGCACAGGCAGCACAGGCAGCACAGCAAGCACAGGCAGCACAGCAAGCACAGGCAGCACAGCAAGTACAGCAAGCACAGGCAGCACAGCAGGCACAGGGAGCACAGCAAGCACAGGCAGCACAGCAAGTACAGCAAGCACAGGCAGCAAGCACAGGCAGCACAGCAAGCACAGGCAGCACAGCAAGCACAGGCAGCAAGCACAGGCAGCACACCAAGCACAGGCAGCACAGCAAGCACAGGCAGCAAGCACAGGCAGCAAGCACAGGCAGCACAGGCAGCACAGCAAGCACAGGCAGCACAGCAAGCACAGGCAGCACAGCAAGCACAGCAAGCACAGGCAGCACAGGCAGCAAGCACAGGCAGAAAGCACAGGCAGCACAGCAAGCACAGGCAGCAAGCACAGGCAGCACAGCAAGTACAGCAAGCACAGGCAGCAAGCACATGCAGCACAGCAAGTACAGCAAGCACAGGCAGCACAGCAAGCACAGGCAGCACAGCAAGTACAGCAAGCACAGGCAGCAAGCACATGCAGCACAGCAAGCACAGGCAGCAAGCACAGGCAGCACAGCAAGCACAGGCAGCAAGCACAGGCAGCACAGGCACGCACAGGCAGCAAGCACAGGCAGCACAGCAAGCACAGGCAGCACACCAAGCACAGGCAGCAAGCAGAGGCAGCAAGCACAGGCAGCACAGCAAGCACAGGCAGCAAGCACAGGCAGCACTGCAAGCACTGGCAGCACAGCAAGCACAGGCAGCACAGCAAGCACATGCAGCAAGCACAGGCAGCTCAGGCAGCTCAGGCAGCACAGGCAGCAAGCACAGGCAGCACAGCAAGCACAGGCAGCACAGGCAGCAAGCACAGGCAGCACAGCAAGCACAGGCAGCAAGCACAGGCAGCACAGCAAGCACAGGCAGCAAGCACAGGCAGCACAGGCAGCACAGCAAGCACAGGCAGCAAGCACATGCAGCACACCAAGCACAGGCAGCACAGCAAGCACAGGCAGCAAGCACAGGCAGCACAGCAAGCACAGGTAGCACAGCAAGCACAGGCAGCACAGGCAGCAAGCACAGGCAGCAAGCACAGGCAGCAAGCACAGGCAGCACAGCAAGCACAGGCAGCAAGCACAGGCAGCACAGCAAGCACAGGCAGCAAGCACAGGCAGCAAGCGCAGGCAGCACAGCAGGCACAGGCAGCACAGCAAGCATAGCAAGCACAGGCAGCAAGCACAGGCAGCACAGCACAGGCAGCACAGCAAGCACAGGCAGCAAGCACAGGGAGCACAGCAAACACAGGCAGCAGGCACAGGCAGCAAGCACAGGCAGCAAGCACAGGCAGCACAGCAAGCACAGGCAGCAAGCACAGGCAGCACAGCAAGCACAGGCAGCAAGCACAGGCAGCACAGCAAGCACAGACAGCAAGCACAGGCAGCAAGCACAGGCAGCACAGCAAGCACAGGCAGCAAGCACAGGCAGCGCAGCAAGCACAGGCAGCACAGCAAGCACAGGCAGCAAGCACAGACAGCACAGCAAGCACAGGCAGCACAGCAAGCACAGGCAGCAAGCACAGGCAGCACAGCAAGCACAGGCAGCAAGCACAGGCAGCACGGCAAGCACAGGCAGCTCAGGCAGCACAGCAAGCACAGGCAGCAAGCACAGGCAGCACAGCAAGCACAGGCAGCAAGCACAGGCAGCACACCAAGCACAGGCAGCACAGCAAGCACAGGCAGCAAGCACAGGCAGCACAGCAAGCACAGGCAGCAAGCACAGGCAGCACAGGCAAGCACAGGCAGCAAGCACAGGCAGCACAGCAGGCACAGGCAGCACAGCAAGCATAGCAAGCACAGGCAGCAAGCACAGGCAGCACAGCACAGGCAGCACAGCAAGCACAGGCAGCAAGCACAGGGAGCACAGCAAACACAGGCAGCAGGCACAGGCAGCAAGCACAGACAGCAAGCACAGGCAGCACAGCAAGCACAGGCAGCAAGCACAGGCAGCACAGCAAGCACAGGCAGCAAGCACAGGCAGCTCAGGCAGCAAGCACAGGCAGCACAGCAAGCACAGGTAGCACAGCAAGCACAGGCAGCACAGGCAGCAAGCACAGGCAGCAAGCACAGGCAGCACAGCAAGCACAGGCAGCAAGCACAGGCAGCAAGCACAGGCAGCACAGCAAGCACAGACAGCAAGCACAGGCAGCAAGCACAGGCAGCACAGCAAGCACAGGCAGCAAGCACAGGCAGCGCAGCAAGCACAGGCAGCAAGCACAGACAGCACAGCAAGCACAGGCAGCAAGCACAGGCAGCACAGCAAGCACAGGCAGCAAGCACAGGCAGCACGGCAAGCACAGGCAGCTCAGGCAGCACAGCAAGCACAGGCAGCAAGCACAGGCAGCACAGCAAGCACAGGCAGCAAGCACAGGCAGCACAGCAAGCACAGGCAGCACACCAAGCACAGACAGCACAGCAAGCACAGGCAGCAAGCACAGGCAGCACAGCAAGCACAGGCAGCAAGCACAGGCAGCACAGGCAAGCACAGGCAGCAAGCACAGGCAGCACAGCAAGCACAGGCAGCAAGCACAGGCAGCACACCAAGCACAGACAGCAAGCACAGGCAGCAAGCACAGGCAGCACAGCAAGCACAGGCAGCAAGCACAGGCAGCGCAGCAAGCACAGGCAGCAAGCACAGACAGCACAGCAAGCACAGGCAGCAAGCACAGGCAGCACAGGCAAGCACAGGCAGCAAGCACAGGCAGCACAGCAAGCACAGGCAGCAAGCACAGGCAGCACACCAAGCACAGGCAGCACAGCAAGCACAGGCAGCAAGCACAGGCAGCGCAGCAAGCACAGGCAGCAAGCACAGACAGCACAGCAAGCACAGGCAGCAAGCACAGGCAGCACAGCAAGCACAGGCAGCAAGCACAGGCAGCACGGCAAGCACAGGCAGCTCAGGCAGCACAGCAAGCACAGGCAGCAAGCACAGGCAGCACAGCAAGCACAGGCAGCAAGCACAGGCAGCACAGCAAGCACAGGCAGCACACCAAGCACAGACAGCACAGCAAGCACAGGCAGCAAGCACAGGCAGCACAGCAAGCACAGGCAGCAAGCACAGGCAGCACAGGCAAGCACAGGCAGCAAGCACAGGCAGCACAGCAAGCACAGGCAGCAAGCACAGGCAGCACACCAAGCACAGGCAGCACAGCAAGCACAGGCACCAAGCACAGGCAGCACAGCAAGCACGGGCAGCAAGCACAGGCAGCACTGCAAGCACTGGCAGCACAGCAAGCACAGGCAGCACAGCACAGGCAGCACAGCAAGCACATGCAGCAAGCACAGGCAGCTCAGGCAGCACAGGCAGCAAGCACAGGCAGCACAGCAAGCACAGGCAGCACAGCAAGCACTGGCAGCAAGCACATGCAGCACAGCAAGCACAGGCAGCAAGCACAGGCAGCACAGCAAGCACAGGCAGCAAGCACAGGCAGCACACCAAGCACAGGCAGCACAGCAAGCACAGGCAGCAAGCACAGGCAGCACAGCAAGCACTGGCAGCACAGCAAGCACAGGCAGCAAGCACAGGCAGCACAGCAAGCACAGGCAGCAAGCACAGGCAGCACACCAAGCACAGGCAGCACAGCAAGCACAGCAAGCACAGGCAGCAAGCACAGTCAGCACAGCAAGCACTGGCAGCACAGCAAGCACAGGCAGCAAGCACAGGCAGCACAGCAAGCACAGGCAGCAAGCACAGGCAGCACAGCAAGCACAGGCAGCAAGCACAGGCAGCACAGCAAGCACAGGCAGCAAGCACAGGCAGCACAGGCAGCATAGCAAGCGCAGGCAGCACAGGCAGCAAGCACAGGCAGCAAGCACAGGCAGCACAGCAAGCACAGGCAGCACAGCACAGGCAGCAAGCACAGGCAGCTCAGGCAGCAAGCACAGGCAGCACAGCAAGCACAGGCAGCACAGCACAGGCAGCAAGCACAGGCAGCTCAGGCAGCAAGCACAGGCAGCACAGCAAGCACAGGCAGCAAGCACAGGCATGTTAGAAACCCGCAAAACAGCTCGACGAGATGTGTTCGTTTTAGCGATTCTGGGGGAAGTGCAGAGGGGTCAAGCTCCGTCCTCTTTCCAACAGGCAAAGCCTGCTCCGATCTTCGGCGAGATTCACTCTCGCATTTGTTTACAATGCTTACTCTTACTGAGACGCAGGTCAATGCACCGGCCGCCGAGGTAAACATATGATCCGCGACTCTCGGCGCCTCCAAAAACAGGTGACACAGCAACGCACTGTCGTGTGCCACTGTCGAATTACCGCGTGTTTTGGGCGAAATCAAATGCATCGCTAACAGGCAGCACAGCAAGCACAGGCAGCAAGCACAGGCAGCACAGCAAGCACAGGCAGCGCAGCAAGCACAGGCAGCAAGCACAGGCAGCACAGAAAGCACAGGCAGCAAGCACAGGCAGCACAGGCAGCACAGCAAGCACAGGCAGCACAGCAAGCACAGGCAGCACAGCAAGTACAGCAAGCACAGGCAGCACAGCAGGCACAGGGAGCACAGCAAGCACAGGCAGCACAGCAAGTACAGCAAGCACAGGCAGCAAGCACAGGCAGCACAGCAAGCACAGGCAGCAAGCACAGGCAGCACAGCAAGCACAGGCAGCAAGCACAGGCAGCACACCAAGCACAGGCAGCACAGCAAGCACAGGCAGCACAGCAAGCACAGGCAGCAAGCACAGGCAGCACAGCAAACACAGGCAGCAAGCACAGGCAGCACAGCAAGCACAGGCAGCACAGCAAGCACAGGCAGCAAGCACAGGCAGCACAGCAAGCACATGCAGCAAGCACAGGCAGCTCAGGCAGCACAGGCAGCAAGCACAGGCAGCACAGCAAGCACAGGCAGCACAGGCAGCAAGCACAGGCAGCACAGCAAGCACAGGCAGCAAGCACAGGCAGCACAGCAAGCACAGGCAGCAAGCACAGGCAGCACAGGCAGCACAGCAAGCACAGGCAGCAAGCACATGCAGCACACCAAGCACAGGCAGCACAGCAAGCACAGGCAGCAATTACAGGCAGCACAGCAAGCACATTTAGCACAGCAAGCACAGGCAGCACAGGCAGCAAGCACAGGCAGCAAGCACAGGCAGCAAGCACAGGCAGCAAGCACAGGCAGCACAGCAAGCACAGGCAGCAAGCACAGGCAGCACAGCAAGCACAGGCAGCAAGCACAGGCAGCACAGCAAGCACAGGCAGCAAGCGCAGGCAGCACAGCAGGCACAGGCAGCACAGCAAGCATAGCAAGCACAGGCAGCAAGCACAGGCAGCACAGCACAGGCAGCACAGCAAGCACAGGCAGCAAGCACAGGGAGCACAGCAAACACAGGCAGCAGGCACAGGCAGCAAGCACAGGCAGCAAGCACAGGCAGCAAGCACAGGCAGCACAGCAAGCACAGGCAGCAAGCACAGGCAGCACAGCAAGCACAGGCAGCAAGCACAGGCAGCAAGCACAGGCAGCACAGCAAGCACAGACAGCAAGCACAGGCAGCAAGCACAGGCAGCACAGCAAGCACAGGCAGCAAGCACAGGCAGCGCAGCAAGCACAGGCAGCACAGCAAGCACAGGCAGCAAGCACAGACAGCACAGCAAGCACAGGCAGCACAGCAAGCACAGGCAGCAAGCACAGGCAGCAAGCACAGGCAGCACGGCAAGCACAGGCAGCTCAGGCAGCACAGCAAGCACAGGCAGCAAGCACACGCAGCACAGCAAGCACAGGCAGCAAGCACAGGCAGCACACCAAGCACAGGCAGCACAGCAAGCACAGGCAGCAAGCACAGGCAGCACAGCAAGCACAGGCAGCAAGCACAGGCAGCACAGGCAAGCACAGGCAGCAAGCACAGGCAGCACAGCAGGCACAGGCAGCACAGCAAGCATAGCAAGCACAGGCAGCAAGCACAGGCAGCAAGCACAGGCAGCACAGCAAGCACAGGCAGCAAGCACAGGCAGCACAGCAAGCACAGGCAGCAAGCACAGGCAGCACAGGCAGCACAGCAAGCACAGGCAGCAAGCACATGCAGCACACCAAGCACAGGCAGCACAGCAAGCACAGCAAGCACAGGCAGCAAGCACAGGCAGCACAGCAAGCACAGGTAGCACAGCAAGCACAGGCAGCACAGGCAGCAAGCACAGGCAGCAAGCACAGACAGCAAGCACAGGCAGCACAGCAAGCACAGGCAGCAAGCACAGGCAGCACAGCAAGCACAGGCAGCAAGCACAGGCAGCACAGCAAGCACAGGCAGCAAGCGCAGGCAGCACAGCAGGCACAGGCAGCACAGCAAGCATAGCAAGCACAGGCAGCAAGCACAGGCAGCACAGCACAGGCAGCACAGCAAGCACAGGCAGCAAGCACAGGGAGCACAGCAAACACAGGCAGCAGGCACAGGCAGCAAGCACAGGCAGCAAGCACAGGCAGCACAGCAAGCACAGGCAGCAAGCACAGGCAGCACAGCAAGCACAGGCAGCAAGCACAGGCAGCAAGCACAGGCAGCAAGCACAGGCAGCACAGCAAGCACAGGCAGCAAGCACAGGCAGCGCAGCAAGCACAGGCAGCACAGCAAGCACAGGCAGCAAGCACAGACAGCACAGCAAGCACAGGCAGCACAGCAAGCACAGGCAGCAAGCACAGGCAGCACAGCAAGCACAGGCAGCAAGCACAGGCAGCACGGCAAGCACAGGCAGCTCAGGCAGCACAGCAAGCACAGGCAGCAAGCACAGGCAGCACAGCAAGCACAGGCAGCAAGCACAGGCAGCACACCAAGCACAGGCAGCACAGCAAGCACAGGCAGCAAGCACAGGCAGCACAGCAAGCACAGGCAGCAAGCACAGGCAGCACAGGCAAGCACAGGCAGCAAGCACAGGCAGCACAGCAGGCACAGGCAGCACAGCAAGCATAGCAAGCACAGGCAGCAAGCACAGGCAGCACAGCACAGGCAGCACAGCAAGCACAGGCAGCAAGCACAGGGAGCACAGCAAACACAGGCAGCAGGCACAGGCAGCAAGCACAGGCAGCAAGCACAGGCAGCACAGCAAGCACAGGCAGCAAGCACAGGCAGCTCAGGCAGCAAGCACAGGCAGCACAGCAAGCACAGGCAGCAAGCACAGGCAGCAAGCACAGGCAGCACAGCAAGCACAGGCAGCAAGCACAGGCAGCACAGCAAGCACAGGCAGCAGAGCAAGCACAGGCAGCAAGCACAGGCAGCACAGCAAGCACAGACAGCTCAGGCAGCAAGCACAGGCAGCACAGCAAGCACAGGTAGCACAGCAAGCACAGGCAGCACAGGCAGCAAGCACAGGCAGCAAGCACAGGCAGCAAGCACAGGCAGCAAGCACAGGCAGCACAGCAAGCACAGGCAGCACAGCAAGCACAGGCAGCAAGCACAGGCAGCAAGCACAGGCAGCACAGCAAGCACAGGCAGCACAGGCAGCACAGGCAGCAAGCACAGGCAGCAAGCACAGGCAGCAAGCACAGGCAGCACAGCAAGCACAGGCAGCAAGCACAGGCAGCAAGCACAGGCAGCACAGCAAGCACAGACAGCAAGCACAGGCAGCAAGCACAGGCAGCACAGCAAGCACAGGCAGCGCAGCAAGCACAGGCAGCAAGCACAGACAGCACAGCAAGCACAGGCAGCACAGCAAGCACAGGCAGCAAGCACAGGCAGCACAGCAAGCACAGGCAGCAAGCACAGGCAGCACGGCAAGCACAGGCAGCTCAGGCAGCACAGCAAGCACAGGCAGCAAGCACAGGCAGCACAGCAAGCACTGGCAGCACAGCAAGCACAGGCAGCAAGCACAGGCAGCACAGCAAGCACAGGCAGCATAGCAAGCACAGGCAGCACAGGCAGCAAGCACAGGCAGCAAGCACAGGCAGCACAGCAAGCACAGGCAGCACAGCAAGCACAGGCAGCAAGCACAGGCAGCACAGCAAGCACAGGCAGCAAGCACAGGCAGCTCAGGCAGCAAGCACAGGCAGCACAGCAAGCACAGGCAGCAAGCACAGGCAGCAAGCACAGGCAGCACAGCAAGCACAGGCAGCAAGCACAGGCAGCACAGCAAGCACAGGCAGCAAGCACAGGCAGCACAGCAAGCACAGGCAGCAAGCACAGGCAGCACAGCAAGCACAGGCAGCAGAGCAAGCACAGGCAGCACAGCAAGCACAGGCAGCAAGCACAGACAGCTCAGGCAGCAAGCACAGGCAGCACAGCAAGCACAGGCAGCAAGCACAGGCATGTTAGAAACCCGCAAAATAGCTCGACGAGATGTGTTCGTTTTAGCGATTCTGGGGGAAGTGCAGAGGGGTCAAGCTCCGTCCTCTTTCCAACAGGCAAAGCCTGCTCCGTTCTTCGGCGAGATTCACTCTCGCATTTGTTTACAATGCTTACTCTTACTGAGACGCAGGTCAATGCACCGGCCGCCGAGGTAAACATATGATCCGCGACTCTCGGCGCCTCCAAAAACAGGTGACACAGCAACGCACTGTCGTGTGCCACTGTCGAATCACCGCGTGTTTTGGGCGAAATCAAATGCATCGCTAACAGGCAGCACAGCAAGCACAGGCAGCAAGCACAGGCAGCACAGCAAGCACAGGCAGCAAGCACAGGCAGCACAGGCAGCACAGCAAGCACAGGCAGCAAGCACAGGCAGCACACCAAGCACAGGCAGCACAGCAAGCACAGGCAGCAAGCACAGGCAGCACAGCAAGCACTGGCAGCACAGCAAGCACAGGCAGCAAGCACAGGCAGCACAGCAAGCACAGGCAGCAAGCACAGGCAGCACAGGCAGCATAGCAAGCACAGGCAGCAAGCACAGGCAGCAAGCACAGGCAGCAAGCACAGGCAGCACAGAAAGCACAGGCAGCAAGCACAGGAAGCACAGGCAGCACAGCAAGCACAGGCAGCACAGCAAGCACAGGCAGCACAGCAAGTACAGCAAGCACAGGCAGCACAGCAGGCACAGGCAGCACAGGCAGCACAGCAAGTACAGCAAGCACAGGCAGCAAGCACAGGCAGCAAGCACAGGCAGCACAGCAAGCACAGGCAGCAAGCACAGGCAGCAAGCACAGGCAGCAAGCACAGGCAGCAAGCACAGGCAGCAAGCACAGGCAGCAAGCACAGGCAGCACACCAAGCACAGGCAGCACAGCAAGCACAGGCAGCAAGCACAAGCAGCACACCAAGCACAGGCAGCACAGCAAGCACAGCAAGCACAGGCAGCAAGCACAGGCAGCACAGCAAGCACAGGTAGCACAGCAAGCACAGGCAGCACAGGCAGCAAGCACAGGCAGCAAGCACAGGCAGCAAGCACAGGCAGCACAGCAAGCACAGGCAGCAAGCACAGGCAGCAAGCACAGGCAGCACAGCAAGCACAGACAGCAAGCACAGGCAGCAAGCACAGGCAGCACAGCAAGCACAGGCAGCAAGCACAGGCAGCGCAGCAAGCACAGGCAGCAAGCACAGACAGCACAGCAAGCACAGGCAGCACAGCAAGCACAGGCAGCAAGCACAGGCAGCACAGCAAGCACAGGCAGCAAGCACAGGCAGCACGGCAAGCACAGGCAGCTCAGGCAGCACAGCAAGCACAGGCAGCAAGCACAGGCAGCACAGCAAGCACAGGCAGCAAGCACAGGCAGCACAGCAAGCACAGGCAGCACACCAAGCACAGACAGCACAGCAAGCACAGCAAGCACAGGCAGCACAGCAAGCACAGGCAGCACAGCAAGTACAGCAAGCACAGGCAGCACAGCAGGCACAGGGAGCACAGCAAGCACAGGCAGCACAGCAAGCACAGGCAGCAAGCACAGGCAGCACAGCAAGCACAGGCAGCACACCAAGCACAGACAGCACAGCAAGCACAGGCAGCAAGCACAGGCAGCACACCAAGCATAGGCAGCACAGCAAGCACAGGCACCAAGCACAGGCAGCACAGCAAGCACGGGCAGCAAGCACAGGCAGCACTGCAAGCACTGGCAGCACAGCAAGCACAGGCAGCACAGCACAGGCAGCACAGCAAGCACATGCAGCAAGCACAGGCAGCAAGCACAGGCAGCACAGCAAGCACAGGCAGCAAGCACAGGCAGCACAGCAAGCACAGGCAGCAAGCACAGGCAGCACACCAAGCACAGGCAGCACAGCAAGCACAGCAAGCACAGGCAGCAAGCACAGGCAGCACAGCAAGCACTGGCAGCACAGCAAGCACAGGCAGCAAGCACAGGCAGCACAGCAAGCACAGGCAGCAAGCACAGGCAGCACAGCAAGCACAGGCAGCAAGCACAGGCAGCACAGGCAGCATAGCAAGCGCAGGCAGCACAGGCAGCAAGCACAGGCAGCAAGCACAGGCAGCACAGCAAGCACAGGCAGCACAGCACAGGCAGCAAGCACAGGCAGCACAGCAAGCACAGGCAGCAAGCACAGGCATGTTAGAAACCCGCAAAATAGCTCGACGAGATGTGTTCGTTTTAGCGATTCTGGGGGAAGTGCAGAGGGGTCAAGCTCCGTCCTCTTTCCAACAGGCAAAGCCTGCTCCGATCTTCGGCGAGATTCACTCTCGCATTTGTTTACAATGCTTACTCTTACTGAGACGCAGGTCAATGCACCGGCCGCCGAGGTAAACATATGATCCGCGACTCTCGGCGCCTCCAAAAACAGGTGACACAGCAACGCACTGTCGTGTGCCACTGTCGAATTACCGCGTGTTTTGGGCGAAATCAAATGCATCACAGGCAGCACAGCAAGCACTGGCAGCACAGCAAGCACAGGCAGCAAGCACAGGCAGCATAGCAAGCACAGGCAGCAAGCACAGGCAGCACAGGCAGCAAGCACAGGCAGCAAGCTCAGGCAGCACAGCAAGCACAGGCAGCAAGCACAGGCAGCACAGCAAGCACAGGCAGCAAGCACAGGCAGCACAGGCAGCACAGCAAGCACAAGCAGCACAGGCAGCAAGCACAGGCAGCACAGGCAGCACAGGCAGCACAGCAAGCACAGGCAGCACAGGCAGCAAGCACAGGCAGCACAGCAAGCACAGGCATCAAGCACAGGCAGCACAGCAAGCACAGACAGCAAGCACAGGCAGCACAGCAAGCACAGGCAGCACAGCAAGCAATGGCAGCACAGCAAGCACAGCAAGCACAGGCAGCAAGCACAGGCAGCACAGGCAGCACAGCAAGCTCAGGCAGCAAGCACAGGCAGCAAGCACAAGCAGCACAGCAAGCACAGGCAGCAAGCACAGGCAGCACAGCAAGCACAGGCAGCACAGCAAGCACAGGCAGCAAGCACAGGCAGCACAGGCAGCACAGCAAGTACAGCAAGCACAGGCAGCAAGCACATGCAGCACAGCAAGTACAGCAAGCACAGGCAGCAAGCACATGCAGCACAGCAAGCACAGGCAGCAAGCACAGGCAGCACAGCAAGCACAGGCAGCAAGCACAGGCAGCACAGGCAAGCACAGGCAGCAAGCACAGGCAGCACAGCAAGCACAGGCAGCAAGCACAGGCAGCACACCAAGCACAGGCAGCAAGCAGAGGCAGCAAGCACAGGCAGCACAGCAAGCACAGGCAGCAAGCACAGGCAGCACTGCAAGCACTGGCAGCACAGCAAGCACAGGCAGCACACCACAGGCTGCACAGCAAGCACATGCAGCAAGCACAGGCAGCTCAGGCAGCACAGGCAGCAAGCACAGGCAGCACAGCAAGCACAGGCAGCAAGCACAGGCAGCACAGCAAGCACAGGCCGCAAGCACAGGCAGCACAGCAAGCACAGGCAGCACAGCAAGCACAGGCAGCAAGCACAGGCAGCACAGCAAGCACAGGCAGCAAGCACAGGCAGCTCAGGCAGCACAGCAAGCACAGGCAGCAAGCACAGGCAGCACACCAAGCACAGGCAGCACATCAAGCACAGGCAGCAAGCAAAGGCAGCACAGCAAGCACTGGCAGCACAGCAAGCACAGGCAGCAAGCACAGGCAGCATAGCAAGCACAGGCAGCATAGCAAGCACAGGCAGCACAGCAAGCACAGGCAGCAAGCACAGGCAGCACAGCAAGCACAGGCAGCAAGCACAGGCAGCACAGCAAGCACAGGCAGCAAGCACAGGCAGCACAGCAAGCACAGGCAGCAAGCACAGGCAGCAAGCACAGGCAGCACACCAAGCACAGGCAGCACAGCAAGCACAGGCAGCAAGCACAAGCAGCACACCAAGCACAGGCAGCACAGCAAGCACAGGCAGCAAGCACAGGCTGCACAGCAAGCACAGGCAGCACACCAAGCACAGGCAGCACAGCAAGCACAGGCACCAAGCACAGGCAGCACAGCAAGCACAGGCAGCAAGCACAGACAGCACAGCAAGCACAGGCAGCACAGCAAGCACAGGCAGCAAGCACAGGCAGCACAGGCAGCACAGGCAGCAAGCACAGGCTGCACTGGCAGCATAGCAAGCACAGGCAGCACAGGCAGCAAGCACAGGCAGCAAGCACAAGCAGCACAGCAAGCACAGGCAGCACAGCAGGCACAGGCAGCACAGCAAGCACAGGCAGCACAGCAAGTACAGCAAGCACAGGCAGCAAGCACAGGCAGCAAGCACAGGCAGCAAGCACAGGCAGCACACCAAGCACAGGCAGCACAGCAAGCACAGGCAGCAAGCACAGGCAGCACAGCAAGCACAGGCAGCAAGCACAGGCAGCACAGCAAGCACAGGCAGCAAGCACAGACAGCACAGCAAGCACAGGCAGCACAGGCAGCAAGCGCAGGCAGCACAGCAAGCACAGGCAGCACAGCAAGCACAGGCAGCAAGCACAAGCAGCACACCAAGCACAGGCAGCACAGCAAGCACAGGCAGCAAGCACAGGCAGCACAGCAAGCACAGGTAGCACAGCAAGCACAGGCAGCACAGGCAGCAAGCACAGGCAGCAAGCACAGGCAGCACAGGCAGCAAGCACAGGCAGCAAGCACAGGCAGCAAGCACAGGCAGCACAGCAAGCACAGGCAGCACAACAAGCACAGGCAGCAAACACAGGCAGCACAGCAAGCACAGGCAGCAAGCACAGGCAGCACAGCAAGCACAGGCAGCAAGCGCAGGCAGCACAGCAGGCACAGGCAGCACAGCAAGCATAGCAAGCACAGGCAGCAAGCACAGGCAGCACAGGCAGCAACCCCAGGCAGCAAGCACAGGCAGCACAGCAAGCACAGGCAGCACAGCAAGCACAGGCAGCAAGCACAGGCAGCAAGCACAGGCAGCACGGGCAGCACAGCAAGCACAAGCAGCACAGGCAGCAAGCACAGGCAGCACAGGCAGCACAGGCAGCAAGCACAGGCAGCACAGGAAGCACAGCAAGCACAGGGAGCACAGCAAGCAATGGCAGCACAGCAAGCACAGGCAGCAAGCACAGGCAGCAAGCACAGGCAGCACAGGCAGCACAGCAAGCACAGGCAGCAAGCACAGGCAGCACAGCAAGCACAGGCAGCAAGCACAGGCAGCACAGCAAGCACAGGCAGCACAGGCAGCACAGCAAGCACAGGCAGCAAGCATAGGCAGCACAGCAAGCACAGGCAGCACAGCAAGTACAGCAAGCACAGGCAGCAAGCACAGGCAGCACAGCAAGCACAGGCAGCACAGCAAGTACAGCAAGCACAGGCAGCACAGCAAGCACAGGCACCAAGCACAGGCAGAAAGCACAGGCAGCACAGCAAGCACAGGCAGCAAGCACAGGCAGCACAGCAAGTACAGCAAGCACAGGCAGCAAGCACATGCAGCACAGCAAGTACAGCAAGCACAGGCAGCAAGCACATGCAGCACAGCAAGCACAGGCAGCAAGCACAGGCAGCACAGCAAGCACAGGCAGCAAGCACAGGCAGCACAGGCAAGCACAGGCAGCAAGCACAGGAAGCACAGCAAGCACAGGCAGCAAGCACAGGCAGCACAGCAAGCACAGGCAGCAAGCACAGGCAGCACAGCAAGCACAGGCAGCAAGCACAGGCAGCACAGCAAGCACAGGAAGCACAGCAAGCACAGGGAGCACAGCAAGCAATGGCAGCACAGCAAGCACAGGCAGCAAGCACAGGCAGCACAGGCAGCACAGCAAGCACAGGCAGCAAGCACAGGCAGCAAGCACAGGCAGCACAGCAAGCACAGGCAGCAAGCACAGGCAGCACAGCAAGCACAGGCAGCACAGGCAGCACAGCAAGCACAGGCAGCAAGCACAGGCAGCACAGCAAGCACAGGCAGCACAGCAAGTACAGCAAGCACAGGCAGCAAGCACAGGCAGCACAGGCAGCACAGCAAGTACAGCAAGCACAGGCAGCAAGCACAGGCAGCACAGCAAGCACAGGCACCAAGCACAGGCAGAAAGCACAGGCAGCACAGCAAGCACAGGCAGCAAGCACAGGCAGCACAGCAAGTACAGCAAGCACAGGCAGCAAGCACATGCAGCACAGCAAGTACAGCAAGCACAGGCAGCAAGCACATGCAGCACAGCAAGCACAGGCAGCAAGCACAGGCAGCACAGCAAGCACAGGCAGCAAGCACAGGCAGCACAGGCAAGCACAGGCAGCAAGCACAGGAAGCACAGCAAGCACAGGCAGCACAGCAAGCACAGGCAGCAAGCACAGGCAGCACAGCAAGCACAGGCAGCAAGCACAGGCAGCACTGCAAGCACAGGCAGCACAGCACAGGAAGCACAGCAAGCACATGCAGCAAGCACAGGCAGCTCAAGCAGCACAGGCAGCAAGCACAGGCAGCACAGCAAGCACAGGCAGCAAAGCAAGCACAGGCAGCAAGCACAGGCAGCACAGCAAGCACAGGCAGCAAGCACAGGCAGCACAGGCAGCACAGCAAGCACAGGCAGCAAGCACATGCAGCACAGCAAGCACAGACAGCACAGACAGCACAGCAAGCACAGGCAGCAAGCACAGGCAGCACAGCAAGCACAGGCAGCACACCAAGCACAGGCAGCACAGCAAGCACAGGCAGCAAGCACAGGCAGCACAGCAAGCACTGGCAGCACAGCAAGCACAAGCAGCAAGCACAGGCAGCACAGCAAGCACAGGCAGCAAGCACAGGCAGCACAGCAAGCACAGGCAGCACAGGCAGCATAGCAAGCACAGGCAGCACAGGCAGCAAGCACAGGCAGCACAGCAAGCACAGGCAGCAAGCACAGGCAGCACAGCAAGCACAGGCAGCTCAGGCAGCAAGCACAGGCAGCACAGGCAGCAAGCACAGGCATGTTAGAAACCCGCAAAATAGCTCGACGAGATGTGTTCGTTTTAGCGATTCTGGGGGAAGTGCAGACGGGTCAAGCTCCGTCCTCTTTCCAACAGGCAAAGCCTGCTCCGATCTTCGGCGAGATTCACTCTCGCATTTGTTTACAATGCTTACTCTTACTGAGACGCAGGTCAATGCACCGGCCGCCGAGGTAAACATATGATCCGCGACTCTCGGCGCCTCCAAAAACAGGTGACACAGCAACGCACTGTCGTGTGCCATTGTCGAATTACCGCGTGTTTTGGGCGAAATCAAATGCATCGCTAACAGGCAGCACAGCAAGCACAGGCAGCACAGCAAGCACAGGCAGCGCAGCAAGCACAGGCAGCAAGCACAGGCAGCACAGGCAGCACAGCAAGCACAGGCAGCACAGCAAGCACAGGCAGCTTGCACAGGCAGCATAGCAAGCACAGGCAGCACAGCAAGCACCGGCAGCAAGCACAGGCAGCAAGCGCAGGCAGCACAGCAGGCACAGGCAGCACAGCAAGCACAGGCAGCAAGCACAGGCAGCACAGCAAGCACAGGCAGCACAGCAAGCACAGGCAGCAAGCACAGGCAGCAAGCACAGGCAGCACAGCAAGTACAGCAAGCACAGGTAGCAAGCACAGGCAGCACAGCAAGCACAGGCAGCAAGCACAGGCAGCACAGCAAGCACAGGCAGCACAGCAAGCTCAGGCAGCAAGCACAGGTATGCTAGAAACTCGCAAAATAGCTCGACGAGATGTGTTCGTTTTAGCGATTCTGGGGGAAGTGCAGAGGGGTCAAGCTCCGTCCTCTTTCCAACAGGCAAAGCCTGCTCCGTTCTTCGGCGAGATTCACTCTCGCATTTGTTTACAATGCTTACTCTTACTGAGACGCAGGTCAATGCACCGGCCGCCGAGGTAAACATATGATCCGCGATTCTCGGCGCCTCCAAAAACAGGTGACACAGCAACGCACTGTCGTGTGCCACTGTCGAATTACCGCGTGTTATGGGCGAAATCAAATGCATCGCTAACAGGCAGCACAGCAAGCACAGGCAGCATAGCAAGCACAGGCAGCAAGCACAGGCAGCACAGCAAGCACAGGCAGCAAGCACAGGCAGCACAGCAAGCACAGGCAGCAAGCACAGGCAGCAAGCGCAGGCAGCAAGCGCAGGCAGCACAGCAGGCACAGGCAGCACAGGCAGCAAGCACAGGCAGCACAGGCAGCACAGCAAGCACAGGCAGCAAGCACTGGCAGCACAGCAAGCACAGGCAGCAAGCACAGGCAGCACAGGCAGCTGGCACAGGCATCTTAGAAACCCGCAAAATAGCTCGACGAGATGTGTTCGTTTTAGCGATTCTGGGGGAAGTGCAGAGGGGTCAAGCTCCGTCCTCTTTCCAACAGGCAAAGCCTGCTCCGATCTTCGGCGAGATTCACTCTGGCATTTGTTTACAATGCTTACTCTTACTGAGACGCAGGTCAATGCACCGGCCGCCGAGGTAAACATATGAACCGCGACTCTCGGCGCCTCCAAAAACAGGTGACACAGCAACGCACTGTCGTGTGCCACTGTCGAATTACCGCGTGTTATGGGCGAAATCAAATGCATCGCTAACAGGCAGCACAGTAAGCACAGGCAGCAAGCACAGGCAGCACAGCAAGCACAGGCAGCAAGCACAGGCCGCATAGCAAGCACAGGCAGCACAGCAAGCACAGGCAGCAAGCACAGGAAGCAAGCGCAGGCAGCACAGCAGGCACAGGCAGCACAGCAAGCACAGGCATTATGAGTATATCCGTATGCCCTTCGGCCTTTGTAATGCGCCCGCTGTCTTTCAGAGAGCCATTAACGCGGCTCTAGGCAACCTAAGAAATAGCATCGCATTAGTCTATATGGACGATATTTTGATCCCATCGCAAACGATCGAGGAAGGGCTACAGAGTTTAGAGCGCGTGTTGGAGGTATTGGACAAGGCAGGATTCACGTTAAACATCGCAAAATGTAAGTTTTTTGAAACTTCGATCAATTACCTGGGTCGAAAGATATCATCCGAAGGCATAGAGCCAGGCAAAGAAAAAGTTAAAGCCCTAGTAGAATCACCAGTTCCGAACAATGTGAAGCAGATAAGACAATTTATTGGCCTAGCGAGTTATTTCCGGAAGTTTGTACCTGAATTCGCGGTGCGAACGGCGTGCTTGACCAAATTAACAAAACATAATGAGCCGTGGGTATGGGGTAAAGAACAGGAAGAAGCGCGATCGTACATCATAGACAAACTGAGTACACACCCTTTGCTCGTAATATTGGACCCAACACGAGATACGGAGCTCCACACCGACGCTAGTTCCTTTGGATATGGTGCAATACTCTTCCAAAGAGTGGAAAAGGAACTACGCGTGGTCGCATATTTTAGTCGTCGTACCAGCCCAGAGGAATCGCGCTATCATTCGTATGAACTAGAGACACTCGCGATTGTGAACGCACTGAAATACTTCCGCGTATATCTGCTTGGTATGCAGTTTAAAATTGTCACCGACTGTAATGCCATTAAGGCTACGCAAAACAAAAAAGATTTATTACCACGCGTAGCTCGTTTGTGGATATTTCTACAAGACTTTTCCTTTGATCTTGAATATAGGAAAGGCAAATACGTAGAGCACGTGGATTATTTAAGTAGAAATCCGTGTAAAAACTATCGCGTAAACGTAATTTGTGAGGGCTCCTGGCTAGAAATCGCGCAGAAAAATGATGAAGAAACGCAAAACATGATCGAGCGGGTAAAGTCGAACGAAACTGTTATTACGGATTTCGAGCTAAGAGACGGTATACTGTGTCGAAAAACACTCCGGGACACAGGTCGAGTGATCTACCGAAGTTTTGTCCCGAAGGGAAGCCGCCTTGGTTTGTTGCGTCTGTACCATGACGAAAACTGTCATGCAGGCTTTGAAAAAACATACGACCGCATCGCGAAAAAATACTGGTTCTCAAAAATGCTAAGATTTGTCCGTAAGTACATCGATCACTGCATTACTTGCGTAGTATGCAAACGACAGACCGGACCGAAACAAGGGAAATTGCACCCAATTGAAAAGCAGCCTTTCCCCTTCGACACGATACACTGTGACTGTGTCGGTCCATTTGAAAAAACGAAAGATGGATATGAACACCGCCGTATAGTTAGCAGACAACTATCACCGATTTCGCTTATTTTGGTCCCAATCGTTTACGATAGTTTACGCAAGTTTACGCAATCGATTTCAGAGTTTACGAAATCGTAGTTTGCCCGTAATTAACAATTTCGAGAATGGGGTAATGTAGGTCTTGCAAGCGCCGCCAGTGGCCGAAAGCAGAAGCTGACCAGATGCGGAACCTGGCGAAATATCTTTTACGTATCTCGTGTGCAACGGTCTCAATCGTTTACGAATAGTTTTCGCAAGCTGCTGTATCAATTTCGGAGTTTACGAAATCGTATTTTGGCCGTAATTAACAATTTCGGGAATGGAGTAATGTAGATCATGCGAGCGCCTCCAGTGGCCGAAAGCAGAAGCTGACCAGATGCGGAACTTGGCAAAATAATTTTGACGTATCTCGTGTGTAACGGTCTCAATCGTTTACGAATAGCTTTCGCAAGCTGCTGTATTGATTTCGGAGTTTACGAAATCGTATTTTGGCCGTAATTAACAATTTCGGGAATGGGGTAATGTAGATCTTGCGAGCGCCTCCAGTGGCCGAAAAGAGAACCTGACCAGATGCAAACTCTGGCGAAATAATTTTGACGTATCTTGTGTGTAACGGTCTCAATCGTTTACGAATAGTTTTCGCAAGCTGCTGTATCGATTTCGGAGTTTACGAAATCGTAGTTTGCCTGTAATTAACAATTTTATAATCGGCTATCGTGCAGCGTTGATTTGCTCGCAAGCGCCGACGTTTCCCGAAGGGAGAAGCTGACCAGATACAGAAAGTGGCGAAATAACTTTGACGTATCTCGTGTGTAATGGTCTCAGTCGTTTACGAATAGTTTACGCAAGCTGCTGTATCGATTTCGGAGTTTACGAAATCATAATTTGCCCGTAATTAACATTTTCAGAATCGGCTATCGTGCAGTGTTGATTTGCTCGCAAGCGCCTCCGTTGGCCGAAGGGAGAAGCTGATCAGATGTATACCCTGACCAAGTAGTTTTGACTTTTGACGTATCTCACGTCTTCCATCGACAAGTAGAACAAGAAAAATATTGTATCGTGGAATTGAGCAATGGGTTGCAAGTGATTCCAACCTGTTGGTTAAATGCTAACAAAAGTGTAAGCAAATGGCCAGGCCACGTCAAGTCGCTGAACAAATTAGAGAAATTAATAATTTCCGAGGCTTTATCTCAAACCTCGTGAGAGGATTGTGCAGTTATTAGCGTTGCTTTGGGTCGACAGGTATGTATAGTGGATATTATTAATAATGTGTGTATGTGTTTATATATAATATAGATGTCTATATTTTTTATACCTAGAAGACCTGTTGATGTCATAATAATAAACAATTATAAACTTTGTAGATGATTGAGTATGGGCCCAAGAAAAATTAAATGAGGCACAGGACACATCTGATGTTTTCTATTCGGATGAGCTCTTGGAATATGAGTTAGCTGCGGCCTTAAAATACCGAAGGAGGGCTACGCTCAAAAGGGTCATATCCTCGGAAAAAGAGAGTATGGAGTCCATATCTAAAAACCCAAGAAAAAATCAACATATGACGACACATTCACAGACGAGCGGAGAGTACATTAACCAATCTACTAATAACACCTGTAATGCTTGAACCCTTATTCGATTCATCAACACCTGGCGGTTTGACGTTCATTGCATATGATGAGAATGAACCCCCTACCACTGTTTACATAGCCATGGAGGTAAGCTTCATATTATCGGAGTGTATTCATAATAATCATGATTATTGCAAATGTTTCTCATCTTTTTCTAATGTCCCTTAGCTACTGAAACTATTGCAGCTCAAGGCAGTGCCTGTGGAGACTGGGAGCATCATCCATACACCTTAGAAATTGGTAAATAAAACAAATAAACCATTCATATCAATGCTTCTACCTTCTGTTTTCCATATTTTAGGATTTCAAAATATGTTTACAAAATGCTGTCTACGATATCTTTACAAATAAAGGATCTGAACACAAAAGTCGATTTTTTGTTGGAGCCCAAAAATTAAAATGCCGAAGTTGATGAGGACGAAACATCCGAAAATGAATTGCAGCGGGTTCCCATTGTGCAAAGTATGGATGATTTGGCCTCATTTGAGCCCAAACTTCAACAGCCTGAATTAAAAAAAAAATTGGTAATTATTTTCTAATCACATGTTCCTCTAAAGTACTATTATTGCTCTACAACGAAAAAAGTAATATCTTTCGTGGTACAAAATATAATAAAAACCATCTATAACATTTCCTCCCAACAGCTGAGGTTTCCTGAACATGTTGTTGTCAGCATCAAAAGCATTGAAGTCACGCCACTGCTCATTTGTGTATAATGCCTATTCAGATGAATGTTTGTACTATTACAGTTTCTATGGGCGTGGGCGTGGGCATGGGCATGGGTAAAGGTAAAGGATATATAAGGATAGGTTTGGTGCATGTCCGCGAGAGAATCATTATTTCATGTTTTTACGTTAATTCCACAATACTCTTTCTCGCCTATGAAGGAATCAATACATGGTGTTTTTTGTGTTGAATTCACATCTCTCTCCCTATAACTATCAATTTTATTGGTTCATATTGATCTGCAATACTCTTTTGCTTTCACAATATTTCTATTATAACTTATATTAATTAGTTGCTGTTTTGATCTACCTTTTATGTACACATGATAACATCATGAAATTTTTCAGATTCGTCGACTTAAATATTGTTGGCCCAGGTAAGCTGACTATGTGCGTAGCAGCTGTAATATCCCGAGTACTTGCAGACAGAATCGCAGTAAATTTCATTTGGCAGGGCCGCTTGCAGAAGCAAAGCTTTAAAAAATTGCGGACTGCGAACTTATTCCAAAGTATTTTCCTACAGATATACATTATTAATAATCTTTTAATAATCACTAATATTCTTTTATTATTTTATAGTAGTCTGTATGCCCGTTGGCAATAATAAGTTGAAAAAGGCGGAAGTAAATGACGTCATTGGCAAGTGGTTCACTCAAGCAAAAACGATAATTGAGCAAAAAATGAAATCTTAATAAATAGAATTGAGACTAGGTTAAGATTTTGTTATATTTACTATTATATTTAGTGTAGTTTTTATAATTACTGTTATATTTAATGTAAATATTTTATATGTACTTTTATATTTAGTGTAATTTAATATTTCATTAATAAAAATAATATATTGTAAAACAAATTTTGTTGAATTATTCATAATGTAAAACAGAATCGTATGTAGGATATAATATTGAATGAATATTCTTAGGACCTTGATGCAATATTCTGTGTCATCTTCCTGCAATATTCCCGCAAATTTCGAGGGGGCTGACATAGGAATATTGCAGCAATATTCCTACAATACTCCGACAATGTGACCTGCAAGGGTCAGCATTGCAAAGTAATATTTGTGCTACATGCCAACAAAATTCCTTGCTGTCGTGAAATTTACAATTTCAGACTCGGCTATCATGCAGCTTCTCCCTTCGGCCAACGGCGGCGCTTGGGAGCCAATCGACGCTGCACGATAGCCGATTCTGAAATTGTTAATTACGCCCAAAAACGATTTCGTAAACTCCGAAATCGATACAGCAGCTTCCGAAAACTATTCGTAAACGATTGAGACCATTACACACGAAATACGTCAAAATTATTTCGCCAGGTTCCGCATCTGGTCAGCTTCTGCTTTCGGCAACTGGCGGCGCTTGCAAGACCTACATTACCCGATTCTCGAAATTGTTAATTACGGCCAAAATACGATTTCGTAAACTCCGAAATGGATACAGCAGCTTGCGAAAACTATTCGTAAACGATTGAGACCATTACACACGAGATACGTCAAAATTATTTCGCCAGGTTCCGCATCTGGTCAGCTTCTGCTTTCGGCCACTGGCGGCGCTTGCAAGACCTACATTACCCGATTCTCGAAATTGTTAATTACGGCCAAAATACGATTTCGTAAACTCCGAAATCGATACAGCAGCTTGCGAAAACTATTCGTAAACGATTGAAAACGTTAGACCGGGCTGTTCTACCTCTGGGTAAAGTGTCACGTAGCGAAGTTACCAGATAAAACTAGACAAAAGTAAATCTTGCGTTGTTCCACCTTTCGGTAAAATTTATCCTCCTGGTAAATGAAGCTACCTGACGGATAAATTACACGGTGCCGAATCCACCGTGTAAGCCACTACCTAACAGATAAATATATGGTGGGGGTAGAAAGTGCACGCAGTGGGAGGTAGAAGTCTTATATCTCTCGTTCGTATAGTAAGTAGTTTGCTTTGGTTGGGTTAGGTCGTTTTCGCAAACTAAATATTAAAAATATTTCAGTTTTCAAAAGTAGAAATAAATCTTCAAGATAACCGGGTGTTATATGGAGACGACGATGAGGATGAATGCATAGAAGAAATTATAGTGGTTATTCGGAAACCGTATACTGTTCGTCCGCGTCCAAACTTTGTTAACCAATATACCGACTCCGAGTTTGCAAGGCAGTTATACCTACATATCAAATATTTTACAAATCAATTAATTACAAATAATTAATTGACAATTTCATGTAAGACTATGTGACGATTTACTTAGAAGATTTGTAACATTTATTTGTGTAACAGTAAGCAATCTATGCATACACAAGCATATTTTTACAATATTGACATAATTATGAAATAGCAACGGTCTGGGTTAGGATTAGGTTAACAATAGGAAATAAAATAATTTTAAATAATTTCTTTATTTAACAAAAATATTTTATTAGGCAGAATTATAACGAATACCATCAATAAGACGGCCCCCCCCCCCCAGACAGCAAGGAATATTGCGGGAATATTGCCTGAAAATTACAACCTTGCACAATATTGCTAACGTTGCACCAATATTGCAGTAATATTGCAATGTCAGGGTAAAATACGCAATATTGCAATAATGTTGCAGTGACATATGTACATTGTAACGTATTAAATGACAT
This sequence comes from Priocnemis perturbator, assembly GCA_963942575.1. NCBI lineage: Eukaryota > Metazoa > Arthropoda > Insecta > Hymenoptera > Pompilidae > Priocnemis > Priocnemis perturbator. The sequence goes on from CAWWDK010000097.1 coordinate 487,102, forward strand.
TTTTCAGACTCGTCGACTTGTAAATGTCACGGGACCGTGCAAGTTGTCCACATGTATATCCGCAATCACGGTCCGACTGATTGCAGGCGAAGTCGCTGTCGATTTTAGCTGGAAGGGACGCCTGCAGAAGCAATGCTTTCATAAATTAAGGACGGCGAATTTGCTCCAAGTACGTTTCTTACATATATACCCGGAACCCGACAAATATTGCTGAAATATTATATAAATTCATTATTAATAATCTTTTCCCTAATAATCATTCATTATTTTATAGATGTCTCTATGGTCGCGTCGGCCAAAATAAATGGAGGGAAGCTGATATCGAGGACGGAATTGCGAAGTGGTTGACGCAAGCGAAAACAAGAATACACCGCGCAAAGTGAAAATAGAAATAAAATGTAATTTAAGGATAGGTTAGGGTTTTATTATTATTTCTTGTTGTATGTTTTAATTCATAGTATAATAAAAACAGTATTTGTATTCTAAAATATATAAAATTTCCCTCAATTATTTCCATAAAGTGAAACCATAATCATATGCAGCATGCAATGTTGAAGGAATATTATAGGGACCTTGACTCAATATTGCAGGTAAGATTCCTGCAATATTTCACGCAAGATTTCTGTAATATTCCGCAACGTTGCAAAGAAGCGGATATAGGAATATTCCTGCAATTTTCCTGCAATACTCCGGCAATCTCACTGCAAGGTTTAGGCAATGCGAAATAATATTCATGCAATATTCCTGCAATATTTTTTGCTGTCCGGGCCATTACGTTTATCGTACACTGGTTTAAGTTTTTGTTTTCAAATCATGCGGGTTAACGCAGAATAGTGTATATGTGCCATCTGGTGACTAGACAAGTCGTCAAAAGGTCTGGATAACTACCAAGAGGATAAAATATGATGGAACAACCCATGTTTAAGGCCGGGTTGTTCCACCTCTCGGTAAACTGTCAGGTAGCAAAGTTACCAAATAAAAACTAGACAAAAGTTATCTTGCGTTGTTCCACCTTTGGGTAAAATTTATCCTCCTGGTAAATGAAGCTACCGACAGGATAAACTATCCGGTCGCGAATGAACCGTGTAAGCCGCTAACTAACAGATAAATATGCGGTGGGGGTAGAAAGTGCACGCTGTGTGAGGGGTGGGAGGTGGGAGGTAGAAGTCATATCTCATTCGTATATGGAGTATATAGTTTGCTTTCGTTGAGTCAGATCGTTTTCGCAAAGTACGCTAATAAAATATTTAGAGTTTAAAAAATGGAAATGAATCTCCAAGATGACCGAGTGTTGTATGGCGACGACGATGAGGAGGAATGCATACAAGAAATTGTATTGGTTATTCGGAAACTGTATCATATACCGTTCGTCGGCGTCCAAATTTTGTTGAATTATATAATGACTCCGAGTTCGCAAGGCGTTTTCGGTTCCGCAAACAAACTACCTTGAACATTATGGCACTTGTGGAAAATAATATAAGGAGCAGGACGGACAGGTAAATATTGAATGTATCTTTCTTTTATAAAGTTATTTTATAAAATGCATGCCGAAATTAACAATTGTGTACTGTATTAGCTGACAATTTACATTTTAAAGCCTATTAAAAGATTGTGCAAATATCCGATATTACGATAAAAATCGGATTATGAGATTTGCTAATTAAGGTCACGATATCTATATATGCAAAGATAATCGTGATTAATATATGTATATATTTTTCTTTCAGAAATCATGCTGTGTCGCCATTGCTGAAATTGCTCTTGACATTGCGTTTTTATGCCTCCGGAACGTTCCAGATGGCAATTGGTGATTTTGGCAGCATCCACAATTCGACAGTGTGCCGCATAATCAACCAAGTTACCGAAGCATTAGCTGCATTGCGGCCCTAATTCATTATAATTGAGCTACCGGTTACAAATGACGACTTAATGCTAATACAAACACAATTTTGTGAGAGCGCTCGCTTTCCTCGAGTGGCTGGTGCTATAGATTGCACTCACATTAAAATACAATCACCAGGTATTGATTATATTTACGAATTATAAGTGTATGTACATTATTGTCATATTGCTTTTATTGATAGGCGGAGACGAAGCTGAAACGTTCAGAAACAGAAAAGGAATATTTACTATAAATGTTCAGGCTGTTTGTGATAGCAAATTTAAAAGTCAAATAAACAAAAATAAACAACGAAATAATTTAACTCGGAATAACACAATAAATAAAGTATAGTTTAAGAAGAAATGTAAGAAAAACTTTATTTTTTAAGCGAGAAAGCACGTCGGTAGTCGTTGGAGTCGCAAAGAAGAAGATGGAGAAGGAAGAAGCGTAACAACTATCGTCTTAGCAACTAATTCCCTTATTTTATTATTTCTTTTATTATAATAAATCAATGGGCAATCAATCAATCATATAAGACGGTCTCCTTTTACATTTATCGTACACTGGTTCAAGTTTTCGTTTTCAAATCATGCGCGTTAACGCAGAATAGTGTATATGTGCCATCTGGTGGCTGGGTAAATCGTCATAAGTATGGATAACTTTACCGAGAGGATAAAATATGATGGAACAACCCATGTATAAAAGTAGCCGGTAAGTGCTGGGTAGGGCTTATCCTCTAGGTAGCTACCGGACAGATATCCTGATATTTACCGAGAGGTGGAACAACCGGCCTATGTCTATTTGGAAAAAACAAAAAATGAGCAAGTATTATATTTTTACATCCAGCATGAACAATTCCCAAAGGAAAGCAATTTCGATATGTATTAACAATTAACCTTCACTACCTCTAAAACAAAAAATCATGTGTAATTTGATTGCGTTTGATAATATTTTTTACTTTATTCACCGACGAGATATTCTTAAAGACTGCCAGCGCCTGTGTTAAACAGCGGCCTGCAAATGGGGGCTGGGTGGGGTCTGAGGGGGCGCTGAGGTCTCTTGGCGGCGTCGGTTGGCATCGGTAATTGGAGCTAGTACCGTAGGTAATAGACAAACATAGAACGTTGACATTACCCATTGTGTAACTGTTAAAACGTAATGAGATTTTATTTTATAATTTTATTTCACCCTCACCTTTGTAATCGACACTTCACAGATGCATACATAATTAAAGAGTAATTAGCACGTGATTTAAAAATAACATCAATTTCTTTCGCTACTTTGCAATATCTGTTTAATATATCAAAACAGTTCGTTGCGCCTCGGATCAACTTTTCATGCGGCCTCGGGCTGCCCTCATGTGCATTCGAGTTCAAACAACTATATTAAATTTGGAAGACTGAACACTAGAAGTATCAAGGGGGTGAAAATCTCTTCTCTGGCACTTTGTAATATAGTCATTATATATTAATGAAACACAAAATGTTCTTTAAAATAATATCTTAGATCTTAGGAAAGAACGGTATATGTCTATATGAAATGAACTTTCATGACAGTTCTGGGGTAAGCGCGGATGGGTCAATCTCCGTCCTTTTCCCGACAGGTAACTCTTGCTCCGATTTTCGGCCAAATCCATTCTCGCATTTGTTTTTATGTCCACTCTTTCTATACGGGTCAATGCCCCGAGGTGAGCATATGCTCATCAGCCGTCAGCCCCTTGATACCTCTCAAACAAGTCGCATAGCAATGCGTCAACGCATGGCACTCTTCAATTAGCCCGTGTCATTGGTCAAAATGCGCAGCTGCGCTAATAAATAAAACGTCTTGAAAAGATTTGATCACTATATATAAATAAAAGCCAAACGAGGGAAGTTGATTCTCTCGGTGATTCTAGTGCTGATTTTGTAAAACTCATTGTAGCTGTCTTCGGCGTGGTTGCGTTGCGTGCGTTTTTGTCGATCGCTAAACAAACGAAAGCATGACCTTGAGAGTGGATATGCATGTGTAGATGCACGCATGGACTATGCCTACTCTCGCAGCGATACCGTTGTTGCTATGCGACGTATTTGTCGATGTAGCTGAGTGCCACTACTGACAAATTGTTTCGGACTACAGAAGATCGACCAAAACCGCGACCATTGTAACGGCAGCTTTACTTATTCTCAATCTCACCTATAGCGATCATGACCTATACGGCAGATTTTTCCGGGCACCTGTTCTCCAATTGTCAGTTTCATGTATCTCACACAGCTTCGATTGGTGGAACAAATGAGCAAATTGCATTGAAACTATACGTGAACTTCACTTGAACATACAATAATATATATCCCAAATTCAGACCAACAAGACATGGTCAGGTTTGTATATCAAAATTTCCGCGTCCAATGTTGTACATATATTTTTACGGTTAACGTTGAATAGTTGAACATTTATTAAAATTTTAGTGAACTTTTTATCTTTCATTTTATGTTTCGTACACCCTTTTCTGCCGTTAATAGTAATTTTGCTTCTATTATTTTGAAACTTAAAATTCCACTTGAAATCGTCTGTAAAGAGAGCTTCACTTGCCCACACACAGGTGACATCTCATGATAATAGTTCAGTACGGTGGTGATTCGACATCAGTTTCTTACTGTTTGTAATTGAAGTGCTCGCGTAGATGGAAAGCGAGTGGATAGTGGACGGGTGAGTGGCAAGTAAGCGCAGGCGGTGAAGTTATGAGAACACAATAAACTATTTATTTACGACACTAAATAACAGCTATTTACACACTGAGTGAACCCGTGGTGAGTTGCACCGTGCGAGAAAATAATGAGAGAGAAGAGTTGATGTGAAACCGTCCGAAAAGAGAAGTGTTGCTATAGCACAAGAAGTGACGTCCGCGTGATACAATGGTTGCGAGGTGAGTGAGAATAAAAGGCGGGCGCCGGAAGCGCACCGGCTCGTCACGTGAGTTCTCGATAATAATCGATTAGATCTGTATTGATCTCTGATAGGTGGACAAGTTATCGATTCGAGATCTCGCGTGAGTGATGAGCGTGAAGTGAGGTGAAGTTGGTCGGTAATATAGATTTCTCTGACACTTACTCTGGCCGCAATATATTTTAGAGGGCGCCCGAGAACAGCGAATTTTGCTGAAGACACAAAGTCCCATAAGGCTGGCAGTCTTTAGGAATATCTCGTCGGTGCTTTATTTTGTGATCATTGTGACGGCCAGCCGTTACCGAGACCATTCTCGACCCGCCTTTAACCATAAGCCGGCTAGTATCTTGAGGGCACTCCCAGAGGTCGTCTAAGTGGACGAGCGACGGAACGTCTCCCTCACTCGTTCACACTCACCTAGTTTAAGCCATGATAACATAGAATCGAATCATAAGTAGATATATCTTTGCGTCTATACCCATCGAGCGTTAGGGCATTAGTTCTAAGTAAAAGCGCACGCGGCGCTCCAGGTGGACTGCGCTCCACCACCAACGCGCCTGCGTCGAGCGCCGAGCCCCACTCTAAGGGCCGTACCCCTTCCTTAGCGGCGGGCCCTAGTAATTAGATTTAAGGCCGGGTCGAACCGAAAATCAGTGCATTATGCATTATACTTAATATCACAGTGCTACTATACTTGACAAGCAGTTCATTACTTTTCTTGAGTGCATTCTACTTACAATCGTCTACTTAATTCCTTCTTGAAGATTAATTAAGTCGTCTTGAAGACAAGCAGTTACATCAAATTGAAGGACAGTGTACTAAAATCCTTTGTTCGAAATCTATAGTGAAAGCTCAGTTCAGTTCAATCCAATCAAATCCCAAATTCATAAATCTAAATCACAAACTCAAAAGCTCAAATGATTTTATCAAAGAATAAGTGCTGAAGCAGCAACTGAAGACTCGACAAAAACCAACTCACGGTAAGCAAACTGACTTGCCGGTTCGACACTCGCATAACACTGTACTAATTATTAAGGTAGAATCTAGTTCCTTAAATTGTTCAATCGTATAGACAATATTGTAAGAATCATATAGTCAAAGTCTATATATAGACCTTTGTTATACAAATTACTTTCATTCATTCTATCCATGCGTTCTTAAAGTAAATTAAGCCTTCCATAACGCTCTACGTCTAAGCATTCCCTCACCACATATATCCAGGCAGTCAACGAGAGGACGTTAGCTCGACGACATAAATGCCTACAACTTCACACTTATCCTTACCACACATATCCAGGCAGTCAACGAGAGGACGTTAGCTCGACGACATAAATGCCTACAACTTCACACTTATCCTTACCACACATATCCAGGCAGTCAACGAGAGGACGATAGCTCGACGACATAAAAGCCTACAATCTCACATATACCTTTACCTTACGTTTCCATTATTCCGTCAACGAGAGGACGATAGCTCGACGACAAATATTCCTTCAACTCCATACTTACCTTTATTCCGTCAACGAGAGGGCGATAGCTCGACGACAAATATTTCCTTAACCCCATACTTACCCACACCTCATACTGTCCATTTACCCGCCAACAAGAGGACGATCCGCTTGACGGCATATACATCCACCATAAGACCAAAAGTCACCACTATCCTGAATGCCTAAAAAAAAGAGAGCCGGCCGGAAGAACCAACTACGTAAATTGATCAGGGACTTCTACGCAATTCCTTCAGAAACTAACAGGCCTTCGCCACCAACCCCAAAACCGCGTATAGTCGAGTCTCTTGCCGTTAGACCCAATATACGGGTAGTACAGCCTTCAGCGAGTAACGTAAGGGACAATCAACCGTCTGTAAGCAGTGTAAAGAAAGTACAGCCGTCCGCTAAAACCACGTTGATTATAAAATCATCCGCGAGCTCGGTAAAAACAGATAAATCCTCGAAGTGGGAACTCATTCCGCTCAATTTAGAAGCGCCGATATATTCCGCGACCGTGCCGAAATTCGATCCGCGTTTCGAAACGTACATTCAAAAGAGGCGCGAACGCCTCTATCCGGAACTCATAGTGCTCGACCAATAAAACCGCACCGCCAGGATCCCCAAGTCGCTGAGATCGCGCTCCGTGGCCTCTCGATTAAAGGAGGAATTTAAAAGTCGCTTCCCGACTGCAATCGTTTCGTGGAAATCCCTCAAATCGGCGAAATCGCCGATCGGGACGTGACAATCATATACATTAATTTCTGTGACATACTGACATCACCTACTGAAATATCTAAATAGAAGAGAGCAACTCTTTTCGAACCGATCATATCTAGTCAAATCTCTGTGGAACATACGTCGAACGGCGCAAATCGACTGTATGTCCCAAAGGTCCAGTGGTAAGAGTGAGACAGAATACCAAAATATCTTTCTTCTCTCTCTAACAGCGAGACGCGGCTGTTCGTGCACCCGTGCACATTCCAGGTATTCTATAGTTCAATGTAGCCAATTAAATGGTGGAGTCGCAAGCGGTCCTGCAAGGAACTACAAAAGTTACTAGGAATATATATACGTTGGTTTCCAAATCATTGGACGCGCCACGTGCACATTATACACAATAACGCACGTTTAAAATAAATTATTTATATGAAATTGAAGTAATAGTGTAACATAAAATAGTGTGTATATATATACAAGTAATAGTATATATAATACGGTAATTTTTATTACATTTACGTGCCATTATACACAATAACGCAGGTTTAAAATGAATTATTTATATGAAATTAAAGTAATAGTGTAACATAAAATAGTGTGTATATATATATATAAGTAATAGTATATGTAATACAATATTTTTATTATATTTGAAGGGTTACATTAAAGTAAATTCATAATAACACTGTAATCAATTTATTAATCCTATTATAATTCACCTAAATATACATAAAATATCAGTGACATATGTGAAGTACATTTTGGTTTACAAACAATGGTATTTATTCGCGTCGTCAAATCAATAAAACGTATCCTATCCATATAAACTGACAGACATTCAAAAGCTGCCTAACGTGATCTCGCCTCTATGTATGGCGAAGTAGTATTCACCTCTGAATTCCTCTTCCTCACGATATCCAGGCCACATGTCGGAATAGCATATGTGTATTTCCCCCGGATATTCGTTATGTCGGTATTGATTGTCCTTACGATTTTCCGAAGATGTCATCATGCTAAGTGGGTTCATACAAAATTGTTTTAATAATGTGAAGAACTGATGAAATTTATATTGACCATCAATAGCTAAAAATATAAATGTACACGTACCACAGATCAATTGTCTCATAACTTCCAGTCACCAATATGGGGCCAGAACAATTTAGTGCTCAGGTGATTCTTGATAATATAATATAGGCAATGAACCTTGTTGGGGAAATGAGTGGGAAATTGAGTGGGAAGGAAAATTTAGGAATGGAGAGGGGAAGGGTGAGGAAATGAGTGGATCATCTGGTGGTGAGGTTATAAAAGACACGTGTTCGCGTGTTGCGTTCGCTAGTGCCGATTTATTGTAGGTAAACCGGTGCAGCTCGTCAGTGTTATACAAAGTCTTTGTGTGTTGATTCGGACACAATTGCTATAATTAATGCCCCCCAGTGTCTGTGTAAATGCGCGGTCGCGGATGCACGTGGTAAAAGTACGGCCACGTGCAGTGCCTGATCGGAAACTTGGTGATGTACCTTAAATATTGACGCTTCGGTTGTCGGCGTATCGCTTACTGTTCACGGCAGCGTATCTCGTGTTGATCGGTCGGAAATGCAATAAAGATGAGAAGCTGGGATGCGGTGGAAATTGATAATTCGGTGATCGAACAAGAAATCTGACTCGCGCTACAAGAGACGTGGTAGAAGTGGTCAAATTAGCGGAACGGCGCATGGCGCCGCCCGCGTTTCGCGCATTCCACGCATTCCAGCTTTTCACCGGTACGCGAACCGGCGCTCGCGAATCGAGCTTGGGAAGTGCTGCCGCCAGGTGGTCGTCGGCGGCAGGATGCGCTGTCGAGCGGGTTTCTCAAACAAACCTGTAAAATGAAGACATTTATTACATTGAAACTTCACACCAAATCTAATGGCCTGAACAGGGACCAACCCATCATAGCAGCAACAAAATTTTACATTTGTTTCCAACACCAAGTTGAACAGCGGAATCAGGAAAAGAATCGTATACATAATGTATAATGTAGGATTGCCCTCTTCTGGGTTGAGAATGGAATGAATCAATATATTTCAACCCTTACATGTTTCAAAACAATTAGTTTCCTCATCAGGAGTCTATAACATACAAAAGTGAACTAATGTAAATGTCTATTACATTTTAATTGTAGATCTAGCAACCCTTACATGTCTCAAAACAATTAGTTTCCTCATCAGGAGTCTATAACATACAAAAGTGAACTAATGTAAATGTCTATTACATTTTAGTTGTAGATCTAGCGGATGTATCCTATTGTGGTGGTACTCACGTAAATTGATACAGGATGCAGTATCGAGATGGTATGTTTGAAAATTTAACCAATTTTTCCTATGCGATTCATTCAATTTTTTCACATTGCACAGTGTCTGAAAGCAAATCAGTGCGTTGAAGAAACCATGGCCAGAAATATGCAAAGCTTACATAATTTTCAACATTTCTCACATTGTAAAATTTTAACTCTCCAAGATTTGACACATTTCTGCATTTTAATTTTGTAATATTAACTAATCTCACCTGTCTTCGCCAATCGCTGATTGGATTAGGATCGTTTCGTTTCACGTTTGAACAATATTTTGGATGCTTTCTAATACAACACATACTTACGGATGAATATATTTATGTTAAAGTATATGACTCGATGTCTCCCAAGAAGTGTTTGTGGTGTCGGTTTGTTTACCTTTAGCAGAGTGAAGGGCCGGCATTAAACGTTTCAACCCCACAGATAGCAATTTTTCTTAAGGAAACGGGGGCGCACCGAAAAAAAAAAAATGTTGCAGAACAATTTTCAGAGCGCGGCACCCTATAAGGTACCCACTTTGCCGAATAATAGGCCCTTTACTATACGTAGTACCCTGCAAGACCGCTTGCGACTCCACCGTTCATATTGGCTTCATTCCCCAGATCCTGATGTCGCATCCATTGTATAGAGATCAGTGCTCCGTCCCCTTATTCTTATGTCCATGTCCGCAACACGTGGCGGCAATCGGTCGGCGCGACAAAGTTGCGTCGCCAGCCTCCTGTGAACCGGGTTAATCTCTATCCAACTTTATCCTAGACAACGTCAGTTTGTCTCGACCATTCGCAACCGTTCTGAGTTCTGACACAGACGAGGTATAGAATAGACACCGCATCTTATGGACCTTCGTATCACACGTCTAGAAATACCGACGGAGCAGAAAACGAGGCAAGTTGGAGCGCCCTCTGAGTATGCGAACGGCAGAAGTCATAGGCCCGTATTCAAATACTGCGCTTTGGCCTCGGCTTGAGTCGGGATTACGTAAACCTGGCTCAGACGCGTAATCCGGGTTCAGAAACCTGGCTTGGATCAGATTCTCAAACCAGGATTACATTTGCGTGCCCCCACTCCGATTAAGCCCCGCCCACCGTGTTGTTACACGGGTACACAGGCTTCTCGCATAAAAGTGTAGAGGTCGGTCGGAGTGGGGGTCGAGAAATGTAAGCCTGGCCTGAGACGCCTTGGAAAGGCCTCTTGAGCCGGGATTACGGCCGTTTTTCGCGCCAAATCTGTAAAAATATAACCAAACGTCTACACGACTGTTTAGCAGTTCAGCAGCGTTAAGGTTGGTTAAGGTAATGTTCACCCATGGACAATCAGCAAGAAGCAAATTGAGGAGAAGAATAGAGAACTGCAGTTTCGAAATAGACAGATTGTTCGCGATGATGAGCTCATTCAGGGTGTTCCAGTAGTACAAAGTGTAGAGGATTTGCAAATTTATGAAAGAAAACTTAAAACTTCTGCATTTTTACAAAAATCGGTAATTATTATTTAATAACATCTTTCGTGTAAAACATACTACAAAAATGACCTTTCGATCAATAGTTACGTCGCAGTCTCAAAAATATAATAGTAAATACAATACAGACTTATAAGATAAGGTTATTTATTATTTATTATTACATTTATAGTAGAGCATGATAATTGAGGATTAATCAAAATAATATATTCTATAACATAAATTGGCTTGAATTATTTACAATGTTAAACAGAATCATATGGAGAGTGTAATATTGAATAAATATTCTTGGAACTTTGAGGCAATATTCCGTGTCATATTCATGCAATATTCCCACAAGTTACGAAGAGGCGGACATAGTATTATGGCTGCAACATTCTTGCCATAATCCGGCGAAGTCACCTGCAAGGTTTCGCATTGTAAAGTAATATTTATACAACATTCCAACAATATTCCTTGCTGTCTGGGTAGCCGAGATTCAGACAAGAAGAACGGTACATGAGCGAGTGAATAAATGCTGCTTTTTATTAGTTGTAATGCAAAATCTGTAAAAACAACCAAAAGCGTCCACACGACTGTTCAGTAGTGTTCAGGTAATGTTCAGCCATGGACAACCAGCAAGAAGTAAATATTGAGGAGGAGAATTTGAAACTTGCAGTTCCGAGACGGATTGTTTGCGATAATTGGTATAATTAATCAATCGGCAAGGCATCGATTTCAACGCACATCTTGTTAAAATTGGAATTGGGTGGCCGTGAAAACTATCTCGAATGTTCCGCCTTTTTGGTGGCATTACACCTCAGCGCTCCGTGCGGCCCATGGGTGATTTGGCCGATGGTCTTGATACAAGACTGTTACGCAGCATGCGGAATATTATATAAGTAAGTTCCTGTGGCTCATGTCTGATGATAATACAACACTCTTCTCTCATTCGTGGTCCTAAATCGGATAATTCCGAAGTTTCCCGCAAGCGAAGCAAGCCGCATGCAGTATCAGCATATCGATTCTGAACACCATTCGTGTCGCAGGTATGTGCGTGTCGGTGTGCGATGCGCGCAGCTTAGGCCCAATCAGGGCCTTAGCATCGCACACAGGCGAGCACGTACACTGCAACACGCATGGTGTTTAGAGCTCGATATGCTGGCACTGGCCGCATGGCACGCCTTGGCCACGCCCATTATCCAATGACTGCCAGGATCTCCCTTCCACGCGACGTCTAAACCGCGTTTGTGAATACACGAAAAATCTGAACCCGGATTACGCATCTGAGCCAGGTTTACGTAATCCCGACTCAAGCCAAGGCCGAAGCGCAGTATTTGAATACGGGCCTCAGAATCGGCTATCATGCAGCTTCTCCCTTTGGCCAATGGCGGCGTTTGCGAGCTGCACGTTAGCCGAAACCGAAATTGTTAATTACGGCCAAACTGCGATTTCGCAAACTCCGAAATCGATACAGTAGCTTGCGAAAACTATTCGTAAACGATTGAGACCGTTATACACGAGATACGTCAAAGTTATTTCGCCACTTTCTGCATCTCCTTTCGCCAACGGCGGCGCTTGCGAGCAAATCAACGTTGCACAATAGCCGATTATGAAATTGTTAATTACAGGCAAACTATGATTTCGTAAACTCCGAAATCGATACAGCTGCTTGCAAAAACTATTCGTAAACGATTGAGACCGTTAGAGATGAGATGTGTCAAAATTAGTTCGTTACTCTATGTCCGAAGAGCGATTCTCGCCTCGGCCAACGGCGGCGCTTGCGAGCCAATCAACGCTGATCGATAGCCGATTCTGAAATTATTAATTACAAGCAAATTACGATTTCGTAAACTCCGAAATCGATACAGTAACTTGCGACAACTATTTGTAAACGATTGAGACCGTTATACACGGGTGTTTGAGAAACCCGCTCGACAGCGCTTCCTGTCGCCGACGACCACCTGGCGGCAGCACTTCCCGAGCTCGATTCGCGAGCGCCGGTTCGCGTACAGGTGAGAAGCGGAAATGCGTGGAATGCGCGAAACGCGGGCGGCGCCATGCGCCGTCCCGCCAAACGTGATCACTTCTACCACGTCTCTTGTAGCGCGAGTCAGATTTCCAGTTCGATCACCGTATTATCAGTTTCCACCGCATCCCAGCTTCTCATCTTTATTGCATTTCCGACCGATCAACACGAGATACGCTGCCGTGTACAGTAAGCGATACGCCGACAACCGTAACGTCAATATTTAAGGTACATCACCAAGTTCTAATCAGGCACTGCACGTGGCCGTACTTTTACCACGTGCATCCGCGACCGCGCAATTACACAAGACACTGGGGGGCATTAATTATAGCAATTGTGTCCGAATCAACACACAAAGTCTTTGTATAACACTGACGAGCTGCACCGATTTACCTACAATAAATCGGCACTAGCGAACGCAACACGCGAACACGTGTAATTTTCTAACCTCACCACCACATGATCCACTCATTTCCGCACCCTTCCCCTCTCCGCTCCTAAATTTTCCTTCCCACTCGTTTTCCCACTCATTTCCCCAACAACGAGATACGTCAAAGTTATTTCGCCACTTTCTGCATCTCCTTTCGCCAACGGCGGCGCTTGCGAGCAAATCAACGCTGCACGATAGCCGATTATGAAATTGTTAATTACAGGCAAACTACGATGTCGTAAACTCCGAAATCGATACAGTGGCTTGCGAAAACCATTCGTAAATGATTGAGACCGTCAGAGATGAGATACGTCAAAATTATTTCGTTACTCTATGTCCGAAGAGCGATTCTCGCGTCGGCCAACGGCGGCGCTTGCGAGCTCCACGTTAGTCTATTCTGAAATTGTTAATTACGAGCAAAATACGATTTCGTAAACTCCGAAATCGATACAGCAGCTTGCGAAAACTATTCGTAAACAACTGAGACCGTGTCAGAGAAATCTATATTACCGATTAACTTCACCTCACTTCACGCTCATCACTCACGCGAGATCTCGAATCGATAACTTGTCCACCTATCAGCGATCAATACAGATCTAATCGATTACTTTCGAGAACTCTCGTGACGAGCCGGTGCGCTTCCGGCGCCCGCCTTTTATTCTCACTCACCGCGCGACTCTCACCTCGCAACCATTGTATCGCGCGGACGTCACCTCTTGTACCACCTCACACGGTTCTCAGATAAGACGGTTTCACATCAACTCTTTACTCTCATTATTACTTCTCGTACGGTGCAACTCAACACGGGTTCACTCAGTGTGTAAATAACTGTTATCTAGTGTCTAAAATAAATAGTCTATCGTGTTTTTATAACTTCACCGCCTGCGCTTACTTGCCACTCACCCGTCCACTATCCACTCGCTTTCCATCTACGCGAGCACTTCATATCTCAACAGACCGTTACACACGAGATACGTAAAAGTTATTTCGCCAGGTTCTGCATCTGGTCAGCTTGTGCTTTCGGCCACTGGAGGCGCTTGCAAGACCTTGTTACGTCCTACGTCCTCCACCCGCTTTTTCAACGACTATATTCTCGCAACGAGCTCATCGCACCGCGTATCTATTTAATTAGATGTAAGTCGTATATAAACGAAACAAGAGCCGGCGCACCGCGCCACCGAAATTCCTTCACGTAAGGCTGACGCCCATCCGGGACGTATTCCGTGCCACGCGAAGGAATGACATAACGACGACAATAGCGATGTAAGTAGAGACATAAGAATGCTGACGCCGAATCAGCTCACAGGCTAACCCCAACGATCGACTAGCGATCCGCGGCAACACATAGTTCCGAGAACGCCAACTTCCAAACGGAAGCTAGGGTGCCTGTTCCACGAAGGACCTGGCGACCCTCAGCCAAATCCACTACTTAAATGGGCCGCACAGTCAGTCACAGTCGTTCAGTCAGTCAGTCACAATACTCCGCTCCATAGTTAACGTCACGCTCAAGTCGGGCACCAAGTCACTTCAGTTTACATTCGGCAACTCGTTAATCTAAGTTATCAAGCTCTTCAACCAACCAAGTTCGGCTACGACCCATGTAAATTCGGCAACTGTAAACCAGCTAAATGTACTTCGGGATAAAACATCCAGTCCACTTCCACCATCTGAACATTATTTAATCCACACGAGCGTGTCCTTCCTGCACGTCAACACTAAACACCACCACCTCTACCTCTAACCCAGGGCCCCAGCGAGCTACCTACAAGCGTGGACGCCCTCCCCGGCATCCACCGTGGTAGAACTCCCGGTGATCGTCGAGCCACCTACAAGCGTGGACGCGCTCCCCGGCATCCACCGTGGTGGACTCACGCACCGCACCGGACACGAGCCCTCTCATAGGAGCGACTAGCAGCGAGGCAGCCCAGAAGCCCTCTCTGGCTTCCTGCACCCCGCGCTTACTGCCCCAGTCGACCGCTCTCCCGGTTATGGGGAAACCTTCGGGATCCGCAATCCACAACCACACACACACTCCCACACATCCTGAGCCGTAGCCATTCGGACACCTTCTCCTTACTTTCCTCGATTCGTCAGTGGGCCGCTCCACTGACGGATCAACCACCCTCTTTTCGGTGCGATCACTCCTTCCGTCTGTCCTCGATCCCCGGTATACCCGGTGAACGCAGGGTGCCGAAAAACGAGGACGTAACAACCTACATTACCCGATTCTCGAAATTGTTAATTACGGCCAAAATACGATTTCGTAAACTCCGAAATCGATACAGCAGCTTGCGAAAACTACTCGTAAACGATTGAGACCGTTGCACACGAGATACGTAAAAGTTATTTCGCCAGGTTCTGCATCTGGTCAGCTTCTGCTTTTGGCCACTGGAGGCGCTTGCAAGATCTACATTACCCCATTCTCGAAATTGTTAATTACGGGCAAACTACGATTTCGTAAACTCTGAAATCGATTGCGTAAACTTGCGTAAACTATTCGTAAACGATTAAGACCAAAATAAGCGAAATCGGTGATAGACGTCTGCTAACTATACACCCACCTAAAAATGGTTAATTACGGGCAAACTACGATTTCGTAAACTCTGAAATCGATTGCGTAAACTTGCGTAAACTATTCGTAAACGATTGAGACCAAAATAAGCGAAATCGGTGATAGTTGTCTGCTAACTATACGGCGGTCCCTCGGCCGTGTGACAAAAATATGCATTGTTTGTCCAGTCTATTCTATACCTCGTCTGTGCTAATACTGATGGACACCGCGAAAATGGTATTCTCGCCTTTCGATTATTTAGAATTAGCACAGAGCAAAACGTTAAATAAATATAAGATTGTAAAAAGAAACCATCCGGACTATTCGACGGACACCAGAGACTCTTGTTTAATAGAAATCATAACACGCCGAGATACACGAAAATGCCGAACGCATTACATGCAGCTAGCGAACACACTGTGGATTCAATTAGATACTAATTCCGACTGGATAGGAGCCGCTCCAAACCAGGAAACCTTGTATATCTTATGTTGCGACAATAAGCCACGTAGTATAGAATTATTAGGTAGCTTCATACTGCACTTAGATAAAGACTGTACCGGTACAACTAATAAGGTCTTCCTCAAACCAGCTACACACGTAACCAGAACTTTAGAGTTAAATGTTCTTTTGACGAGCAAGGAAGAGGATTTTAACGTGACTTTCGGGAAACTCAGATCCCAAGACTTACCTTTTGAACTCATTCACGAAGTTAGTATCAATCCTGACAATTTGAAAAATTTGGGTAGAACCTTAGAGGAAATAGACGACCAGATTGAGACCTTAGCATCTGAGAAACGGGTTATCACGTGGAAGGAACGATTTTACAAATATCTGGAATATGCAGGATACGTAGCAATTGCTGGTTTGACAATCGTTTTCCTAGGTAAAATACGACTATTTAAGCTAATTATAAGAACCATCCGATCGTGCTGTGTATCGTGTACATATAACAATTGTAGCTTTGGCAACAAAGCACCCACGCAGCACATTGCACCAGCTGCAACGCAAGCAACATTTTCAATCAACGAACCTGACGAGGTACGCTTCATCGCTCAACGACCTAGAACGAGACCGACGAATGCTGCTTATGGATTTTAGTTTAGATCAGTACCCCAACTAAAATCTTAAACTACCCGGGGAGGTGTAAGCGGGCCCAGGTACCGAGCCCTTCGCCGCTTTCCCTTTTTGACCACCCATATCGTACCGAGGGATACTTTACGACGTCCGGGTAACCAGAAACTGACAGATAGCGAAGTACTTGCATCTGAGGCGACATCTGAGTGTACACAGATGTCCAGATAGCCTAAATTCCTAGAGACGCCCTTACCAAGAAGAGAGACTTCGTGGAGGACGTTTTCGCCCTTCTCTGGGCTACCGACGCAACCCCCTCTTCTCACAAACCGTAGATATAAGAAGCCTGTTCTACGCTGCGAGTTTAGTCTTAGTCTACATTTTAACACCGAATCTCTGCCAGTAACTATATTCATTCTTAATAAAGTATTCATTATTATATTTTATTTTATGTCGTCTCATTGATTCGCGCTATCACGACAACAGGACAGACAGATTTCTAGAGAGAAACTAGTAGTTCGCCGCTTAGAAACTAATCGAGATTCGCCGCAGGTGCGAATGTGTGCTAAAGAACTGCGCCATGATTCGGCTTCGTTTTTGATTGACACGGGCGCTGAGATCAACGTAATCAAACTAAAAATATTGCGAGAAGATATATCTGTCGCGTTACACGAATCTATAGTCGTTACGGGTATTACCACGGAACAAATAGAAACATTGGGCACCACGATCGTGCACCTACTCGGACAACCGGTTAAATTCCACGTGGTACAATCCTCGTTTCCCATCGGGAGCGACGGAATTTTGGGAAAACAATACCTGAGGCAGGAACAGGCAGAGATATCATTCGCGCACAATACTTTAGTCACACAAAGTGATCCTATACGCCCGATGCGGTTCATAGGAGAGGCCGAACGACATAACGAAAAATTACCTTTGCCCATTACGCGCGTTCACAACCTACGAGCTAGAACGCGTCAAGCAATCAGAATAGATGTAAAGGAAGGGAGAGAACTGACCGAGGGTTATTTGCCGAAATTAAACACGACGGACGGAGTATTCATCGGGGAAGCCGCTGTCTCAGTTTGTCGAGGCGCGTGCCATGTACTTGCGATTAATACCTTGGAAAATGACGTAGAAATAACGATACCACCGCAAAATATAGTACCGTTTGAATACCACAATTTCCCTGAAGAGCAGGAATACTTCAATTCCGAGTCAGAAACAGCACACGCGCCGATAGTTAACGACCGAGTAGGTGAAATAGTCTCCCGTTTGCGTTTAAACCACCTTAACGACGAGGAAAGAAATCACGTAATAGATTTAGTAGAAGAATATCCAGAGAGGTTTCATCTACCGGGCGATAAGCTGCAGTCGACACCCTGTATTAGGCATACAATCCCTACCACAGACGATTTACCTATTAACACGCAGCAGTATAGATTTCCACCTGTTCATCAAGCCGAAATCGCGAGACAAGTCTCTAATAAATTAGAGTGCAACATTATCGCACCCTCAAATTCGCCATATAATTCACCGCTATGGATAGTTCCGAAAAAGCCGGATTCTCAAGGAAACAAGCGTTGGCGAATGGTCATTGACTTCCGTAAATTAAATGAAAAAACGATTGGAGACGCGTACCCCTTGCCCAATATTACAGATATTATGGATCACCTAGGCGAGGCGCGGTATTTTTCGATCTTTGACCTCGCGAGCGGCTTTCAACAAATAGAAATAGACCCTAAAGACCGAGCTAAAACTGCCTTCACTACACCAAATGGCCATTACGAGTACATTCGCATGCCCGAAGGGCTTAAAAACGCTCCAGCTACGTTCCAGCGTTTAATGGATCAAGTATTACGCGGGTTGCAAGGCGTAGAAGTTTAGGTATATCTAGACGACATCGTAGTTTACGCTAAGTCCTTGAAGGAGCATGGAAGGAAGGTGCAGAGACTATTCAATAGAATACGCGATGCAAAGCTAACTCTGCAACCTGACAAGTGCGACTTCTTAAGAACCGAGGTAGCGTATCTAGGACATATAATCGGTCGAGACGGAGTCCGTCCAGACCCGGGGAAAATTAGCGCGGTAAAGAAATTCCCGTACCCGCAGAGTCAACGGAATGTCCGAGAATTCCTTGGGCTGGTGGGCTATTACCGACGTTTTATAGAAAACTTCGCCGCGATCGCGAAACCATTAACGGAATTATTGAAAAAGAACGAAAAATTCGACTGGAAACAGGAACATACAACTAGCTTTAAAACCTTACGGAGAGCGTTGTGCCGAAGCCCTATTCTACAGTACCCTAATTTTAACGAACATTTTACTTTGACAACGGACGCCTCGGACGTCGCGATAGGCGCGTTATTAAGCCAGAATGCGAACGGCCACGATTTGCCAGTAGCATACCCATCGCGTAATCTAACTAAGCCGGAGCGAAATTATTCCACCACGGAAAAGGAATGCCTAGCTGTGTTATATGCAGTCCTGCATTTTAGACCCTATCTATACGGGAGAAAGTTTACGCTAGTTAGCGATCACGAGCCGTTGAGATGGATAGACTCAGTTAAAGATCCGGGACAACGCTTGGTGCGTTGGCGACTTAAATTACGGGACTACGAATATGAATTTGTACATAAACCGGGCCGACTCAACACTAACGCGGATGCATTATCGCGGAAACCAGTAGAGACTGACACCGTCACGTCGGAATCCGACAACTAGGAACGCAACCGGGTTTCGTCAAAAGTATTGCCAGTAAACCGGGAAGCTTCCGAAGCCGGACCGAGCGCGCCCCGAAAAAACCCACGAGAACCGGAGCCATTAGATACAAGCGCGGTAGCGACGAGAACGCGCAGGCGAATACCGAACCTGCCAGAACCCGACATACCGATGACAGTAGGAGATAATAGCGAATCGTCATCCGACTCCTCAGACACGCCAATATTCGTAGAGAGCAGATGCGTGATGCTCAGTGTAAAGCCACGACCACCGCGCAAGTCGAAATCGCCGCCTAAAACACGATCCCATGACGCGGAGTCGCGTGATAGTGAGCGCGGTACTGCAGGGCCGTCGGACAGCGAAAATGTCGCTACGGAACTTCCTACCCGACCGCACTGCACTAGCGATGACGAGCAATCTGAGGACCTACTCACTTGGGACGTATTATCGAGATCTTTCGAAGAACTTGGCGACTCAATTACTAGAGGTGAACAACAAACGAGCACGGAAAATACGCGAGAACCGACGGAAAACGTAATTACCGAAACTGACCCGAACACATCCGACGACATACGAGACGGAGAACAGACGGGAATAACAGCTGATCTGGAGACAGACGGGGCGGTCAGCGAAAATGTCGCTACGGGAGGCCCTACCCGTCCCGCCTGTCCGAAGGTGACGCGGCGCGCCCACCAGGAGGCCCTTTAACGTTGGTCTCTGAAACAGAGGCGTCTGGGGGGGGGGGGGCAGCGCATTACTCGCCGGACCTGCGGATTGCTCGCATTTACCTACACCTTCACCAACGTCGAGACCGGTCGCGCTATCGACACCGATGCCCCTAAATGTACCCGCGAGACCATGCGTAATATTACCGGAACATCTACATAATGATAGACCCCCTTCGATACCGACAGTCGAAATCCCTGTCACCGAAGACGTGCCGATGGGCACCTATATCCCTTTTTCACCGGAACTCCAGCCTCATGTGCAAGAATTTCAGCCGAAACCTGTACGTTATTCCCGCGATAATTTGACAGCACGACGCGGAAACATGGCGCATTTCTTATCAGCTGATTGCAAATTGAGCGACCCGATATCGCGGCAGTAGTAAGAGTTAAGCCGCTTCTGGACCCGAGGCGAGAGTAAGCCGATTCTGGACCAGTAATTCTGGACCAGTAGCCGATTCTGGACCAGTGTAGTCGATTCTGCTGGACCGCAGTCATTCGGTCTTGCGTGTTTGCGTGTATTTTTTATTTTTTTATCGAAGTTTGCGGTTAGTGTCTTAATCACAGGTTGAAGTTTGCGGTTTGTCTTATCGGAGAGGTGAAGTTTGCGGTTTGTCTTTTAATGAGGGGAAGTTTGCGGTTTGTCTTAATCAGGTGGAAGTTTGCGCGGTCGGCGGTTAAAATCGGAAGAACGTTGGAAGGTGAAGAAGGCAAGCCGTTCGATTCCACAGCGGTAGCGGTCAAGGTTAAAAGTCGGCGGTTGGGCGATATCGAGTCGGTCGCTGCTGATATCGGGGGGCCTTGCCTTATTTTTTCTGTTAGGTCGAAAGTTTGTGGTTTACACGGAAGTTAGAGAGTAGGAGGAGAAGGGGTTGGACAGGAACAATACGAAACGAACGATAAGCGATTACACGATACTCGAGCGAGCGTGTGGGCAACGATATCGAGAGCGGAGGACGATAAGCGCCATCGACACGCGGCGTTGTACTACGAAATGTAGACAGAGGTAGTAGTAGGCGTTGTACTACGAAATGCCGTGCGGGGGGTTGGAAGTAGACCGGTAGGAGAAGGTTGCAGAGGAATGATACGATAAGCGATTACGCGGTACTCGAGCGTGTGTGGGCAACAACGATATCGAGAGCGGAGGACGATTGTACTACGGTGGAGGAGGTTGGGTGGGAGCAAGGTGTACGGGCAGTGAGGAGGGGGTCCGGCGTCATCTTGGAGCAGCGGACGCGTTGCAGGTCGGGGGTGGGAGGGAGGGGGGAGGGTCCCGGGGAAAGGGCGCTAGGCGCTAGCTAATATTTGCACGTTAAACGTAGCACCTCGGTTAATACTCTTCGTAGCATCAGCAGACTAGGAAGCAGAGAAGTGTTCGCGACTTTCTCTGAAAGCGAATTACTGAAAGTGTTGTAACGATGGCGGCTGACGGACATATTCGACAATTGTACAGATTTTTTTATGACAAACTGGTTGCTCAAATTGATCCTGAAAGTGGAATATTAGACGAATTAGGAGAGGAAGGGTTATTGAACGAGTCTGATATTTTCGATATTTTAACTTTGAAGGAACGAACAGCACAGGTGCGTTGTTTGATTACGAAGCTAGAAAGGTAAGTAATACAAACACATTTATAAATCAATGTAGAATGATAGTACAATTGAAAGTATTTAAATTTGAATTTTGACCTTTGCAGATTGCCGCTATTGTATTTCATTCTATTCACAGAAATACTAAAATCTTATAACCCCTGGCTTGCCGTATGCATGATACAATGGATAGAAAATCAAAGTGAGCTGCGCGCACATGTGAAACAATTTTATGAAGTATTTCGCTAACAATTACGCGATGTTGTTGTACGTAATGCCGTTATACAAAAATTAAGACGAGACAAGGTGTTGCGCGCTGGTGCAATACAGTACATTTTGGATACGGAAAATAAAGAGGTGCGGGTATCTCGTCTGATCCATAAGATGTCACGGTAAGTTGTAGAAAACTGGTAAAACGAGTGTAATCGTGAATGTTATACATTTTTTAAATTTTTAGACTAGGACTGACAGACTTGCTGTGTTTTAAAGAATCGTTAAAGCATCATTACCCTTGGATAGCCTGACGGATGGAAGACTATTTGAATACGGCATTTTTCAGCAAAAACTGAATCACAATTTTAACCCATGCTCGCTTATTTTCAATGCTAAGCTATTTTTGTTAAGAACAGTGAGATGTAATGAATTTCTCAGATACGCACTGTATATAATAAATTGTAAACGGGTGCAGATTATTGATAAATAATACATGTATTCAAATATTGCAAGCATTTTTTATTTTTTAATCGAACAGTGTCCCCAAGCAAGTGTTTGTATACAATCATCGGTGATATATCTTTTATCAGCGTACGGATGCAATGCAACTTTTCCTTCGGAAATTGTGTGAATTTGATGCAGCTTCGACGCAATACGGTTTTGTCTAGCCATTTTAATTTCATCATTAAATAGGCAATTTATATAATCATCAAATTTAATTTCTCGCTTAATAAAATCTTTTTTGATCCCTTTAGCCTTCTTCGTGTCGCGCTCGCCAATAACTTTTATAGCATACATTTTCGATCTTAATCCTACAAATTCACACATAATTTTTCCTCCATTTTCATCTTTCATTAGGCCTAGAACTTTTTTATTTGCTAAAGGTATATTGTATACGTTGTCAATTGGATAATTACTAGTATCGAAATAAGCTATATCTCGCCCCATAATGCTATATATGTCATCACATTGTAATTTATAAATTAAACTGTCCGTATCAGTATATAATACCTTACACATATCTTGAAATTGAACCTTCATATAGTCGTAATGAAATTTATAGAGATATATTTTTGAAATATCTAGAATGGACATGCCGATATAAATGGGTTTATCTATTTTAACTTCACATCTTTTTCATTTCCACACCGACAAAATTTTCATTGAATATTACTCTTCTATGAAAATTAGGTCTTCCTATCAATGGCTTAATACCGGCACGTCCTTCCCACGATGTTAATAATCTTACATCAACTCGATTACGCACATTTTCCATTGTTTTTCCAAATACTGCGTTATTCATTAACTTAAATAAATCTTTTTCAAAGTCCGATTCAGATTGAGCTCGAAATTTTGCATTTAATTGTATATATGTACACATCCATGGAGATTGATTGAACTGTAAGATACGATGAATGTTCTTTAATTTAAGTCCATGTCGCAGGCATTGCTGTAGGGTTCGATAATGAATAACATAGTTGGTTTTACAATTTAAAGTTGCTAACAATTTTTCATATTTAGCGTTTGGCGGTACTTCGCGAGTGGGACAGAACGGCAAATCTGAATGCGAATCATGTATTTCATCGGGATAGTCTAAATCTACCTCTAATATGTATCCAATCTCAGAATCGGCTTTAGCTGAATTAATGTTAAATTGACTTATCATATCATTATCCATCCATTCAAATTTACCGTACGGCAACGAATCGCACATGGCAAAACCGTATAAATTGTTAACATCGTTGTAGTATAGGTATAGTATGGGCGTCGACTCGAACGAGCGATCGAGAATCGATGTCGTCGGCGCGTGACGACAGGCGGCGCGAGAGGCACGAGCAGGACACTGCGTGTGAGGCCTCGAGCGAGAGAACACGTGGCGGAATAAAACGGCGGAGAGGTTAAGTGCCAGGCGAGTATTACTATACCTGACCCAAGCGTAGTCCTATAAGGAGAACGGATACAACAATCGTAATACATTAAATACGAAGATTCTTTATTAGAATCATACGTCGCTCCCATGTAAGGATTATTAGCTTTTGCATTCCGATGCGAACATTGACTGAATCCTCCGCGTATACCGCTTTCAATAAATAACACCATATCAATATCTGTTAATAATTCTAATGTTATGTTTGTAATTTTTAGCATAACGTCCCACGCATATGATGGTAGGGTACAGTAATAGGCAGGGTCGAGACCATAATATTCGATACATCTGCTTCGAAAATTTTCAAAAATATCTGCTAATAGTAGAACATCTGTTTTCAAATATAAATCGCTATATTCGCCTAGTGATGAGATATTAAATTTATTCCATACGTTTTGTGCATGTTTATACTCGCTCCTTTCAATATTGTGCCCGTACAATGTGCTGTGAAATTCGTCGTAATTAGGTAGACTATTATCATTTAGTCTTTCATAGCTGTCAACATATTCATAAGGAAAAACACCTTTGCGGGTCAGTAAATTAAACAAATTTTCATCGATCGACGGAAAGTTTTTGCGTAAAATTCTCATATCATTTATATCTAGTGTTGATACTAATTGTTCTAAACTGCTATTAAGAAATTTAAATGAATCGATAAATCTTACTTCAAGAGAAAATATATTATTTTTCATCCGACATGCGAATGAAACATATTTTTCCATTGTAGAGGCTATTACATGAAATTGATAACTAAAACATTTCATTGAAACAATTTCTTCTATGAGAAAATGTGAATCGTAATTACTTAAGTTATGAAATATTATGGGTAGCATATACGTAGCTTTATAATTTAGGTTACATGCTCCATGTGCTGCCCCTATGTAGTAACCTGACCAGTGACAATGATCATGTACTTTATTACCGCCTCTAATATCAGCTTCTTTAAATTCACTTTTACAGATAAAACAATGTGTAGCAGTATTAAATTCTAGTAATTGTTCAGAAGTTAAAGGAGCCATTATGGTATGATTATTTTTTATAAAAGCAAAAATTGATGAAATGATACCTTCCAAATCTGATATAAAATAAGATACCACTTTATCCTTCGCACGGTGTGAAACGTATTTGCACATCGATTCATCAAAATTACAGTGTATGTAATAGCCAATACTGTGTGGAACATGAGTTTGATATGCATAAGTATTATGATTTTCTAAATTATGTGTTTCGTTACTAATTAGAGCGCATTCAAAATCAGCATATATTATAAATGGAAGCGGGATTCCTCTTCTATAATTTTTAAACTTAATCCATTTCTGATCTTCATTGACCAATTCAATTTTGCACGCATTTTGATCCACACATCTTTCATAATGATCTTGAAGTTTCCTTGTTGTATGGAAAAAATTTAGACATCTGTAAATTATAAGAATCATATTATTAAACTATTAAATTATTACAACTGTAAATAGAAACGTGATGAATTACCTGTCGCAAATGTGTGATTTATGTTGATGTTGATGAATTTGCGACGATATCAGCCTTGATAAATTTTTGATCCATACATAATGGCACATATTATCTTTTTCTTGCTCATTTTGATATATTAGTAAGTTTATATGTTTATTTTCAGATATTTTATCACTTAATCGTAATGGTAATACTTCATATTTTTCATGTTCAGATTTATCTTTATTCGTTAATTGGTATAAATTTATGGACAAATTATTATTTTTTTCAAATGTAGGTATATGTTTAGTTGTAACGGGAAATGTAATTCCCGTTAAATTTAGTACATTTTCATAATGCGGATATGATTGTTTACGGTTACTATGATGCGATGCTGGGTATAATGCTGACGTTACTGCCCAAGCAAAGCAATCATTTTCATTATCGGCCAAATCAATAGAAACAGTTGCTTTTCTATTTCGTATAGCTAATGGAAGTCTACAGTTTCCTTTACCGGCGCTCAATAAATCACATTTATTGATATTTATAATCAAACTGATAATTTTGCTCAATGCCCATCGACTGTCACGTTCTTGAAATTCCTCTAGCGATGTAAGAATCTGCCCACACACATTGTTTGTATTCCAATTATCAAGCTTTATGGTGGAATCATTGTCATTTAGTAGTACCTCATTTTTTGTTGCAAAGGTTTTAATTTCCTTCTTACTTTCGTCGGTCAAACTGTCTTTTAACGTAAATTCACCATTGAAGATTGTGTTTACTTTAACACATTTGTGCTGTTTAACATACGATAGTACTTTTTCTATCACTATATCTTTAGCATCGTTTAAAAAAATAGAAGGATCAATATGATGTAAATTTATAATAATTCCAGTGATTATACGACTTTGGAAGGCATGTCCGCTTTCAATTTCTTTCCATTTCAGTGTAACATTCTTATCCTTCTGTTTTTCTTCATTTAATCCTGATCCAGAATGTAGATTGAAATTAAAACTTAATTGTTCACACGTACAAGTTAGTTTAGCTATTTGCGCAAGTAAATGTTGTTTCCTACCGACACTTATTTTTTCTTTTTTATTAATTAAATATGAATGCAAATATTTTAAATGCTGTTCACAATCTTTTATCCATTGGGTTTTATCTGCTTCTGATTCAATTAAATACGCTCGGTTTAATAAATTTTCTTCTTTTTGCATTAGTTGTTTTTTATTCACTGCATTTTCTTTTTTTCTTCGTAATCGTTCGTTTACGAAATACTTTAAATTCCTCAGCCGCTTTAATTGTTCCATCAGTTTCACTTTATATTCTTTTTTCATATTTTCATTATTTAGGAGTATTTTCGTTTTTTTTACATATGTAGTATATTGCTTTTTCCACTCTTTAAAATCCTCTTCTTTCTTCAAAAACGGCATTTGATTTAATACATTTTTTTCTATTTTCGCCGATAATCTATTAATAGATTTTGTTTGTAATTGAAGTGCTCGCGTAGATGGAAAGCGAGTGGATAGTGGACGGGTGAGTGGCAAGTAAGCGCAGGCGGTGAAGTTATGAGAACACAATAAACTTTTTATTTACGACACTAAATAACAGCTATTTACACACTGAGTGAACCCGTGGTGAGTTGCACCGTACGAGAAATAATATTGAGAGTAAAGAGTTGATGTGAAACCGTCCGAAAAGAGAAGTGTTGCTATAGCACAAGAAGTGACGTCCGCGTGATACAATGGTTGCGAGGTGAGTGAGAATAAAAGGCGGGCGCCGGAAGCGCACCGGCTCGTCACGTGAGATCTCGAAAGTAATCGATTAGATCTGTATTGATCTCTGATAGGTGGACAAGTTATCGATTCGAGATCTCGCGTGAGTGATGAGCGTGAAGTGAGGTGAAGTTGGTCGGTAATATAGATTTCTCTGACATTTCCGCCCGCCATCAGCGAGTGCGCTGGTGTAATTGAAGTTGATGTCCAGGTGTAAGTTGGATCACCCCGTTTGGTGAAGTGGGAGTGGCGCAAGCTTTGCGATTGGCCGCATGAGAGTGGTTGTTGCCGTCTTGATGGTCACTACCCTGGTGAGACCGTCCTTCCCTGGATGGAGTGTGATGACCCGTGCTAGTGGCCATTTGGATGGTGGGAGTCTCTCATCGGTGATGAGCACGAGTGAACCCACCTTGATATCATTGGAGGGATGATGCCACTTGGAGATTGATTGCTGCCGTTGTAGGTAGTGAGCCGACCATTGATTCCAGAATTGTTGAAGTTTTTGTTGAAGTAGTTGCCATCGAGAGAGCCGACCGATTTTCACATCGTCGAGTGACGGTTCAGGCAGGGTTGTAAGCGCACCGCCTGAGAGAAAGTGGCCAGGTGTGAGTGCTGAGATGTCGTCAGGGTCGTCGCTGAGTGCCTCCAGTGGTCTTGAATTTAAGACCGCCTCTATTTGAGTGAGCACCGTGGTGAGCTCTTCAAATGTGAGCAAGGTGTCGCCCACAGTGCGACGGAGGTGAAACTTCATGGACTTCACCACCGCTTCCCATTTGCCACCCATGTGTGGCGCTGCAGGTGGGTTGAAGTTCCATTGAGTTCTGTCCCTTGACAGAATTGAAGTGATGGCCTGATGTTCTCGAGTGCTCTGGATGAATAGTTTCTGGAGGCTGATGTCTGCACCGATGAAATTGGTGCCGCAATCAGAGTAGACCGTGTGTGGGATGCCCCGTCGTGACGTGAACCGGCGGTAAGCGGCAATGAATCCTTCCGTGGAATAGTCGCTTACCGTCTCAAGGTGGACTGCTGAAGTGCTAAAACAAACAAAAATGCAGATCCACCCCTTTGAAGTTTTCGCGCCGCGACCCTTCCAAGTCTTCATGGAGTATGGCCCGGCGTAGTCCACACCCGTGTGGTGGAAAGCCCGAGATGGTGAGACTCGTGACTCTGGCAGCTGGCCCATAAGTTGTTGGGCTCGTATCCCTCTCAGTCGTGCACAGGGCATGCACCGAAGGATGTGGGACTTTACTGGCGCCCTGCCTCCAATAATCCAAAAAGATTGTCGTACAGTTGCCAGAGTGAGCTGAGTGCCGCCATGGAGAGTGCGTTGATGTGCGTCGTCTATAACCAGCGACGATAGTCGTGAATGGCGAGGTAGTATGACTGGGTGTTTTTCGTCGTGGCTGAGTGCTGACAGGTTGAGCCGGCCGCCGACTCGTACGACTCCTTGGTGATCCAGGAATGCAGTAAGGCGGTTGAATGGGTGATTCTTCGGCAATGTCCCATGTGAGCTAAGCGTCCTCAGCTCATGTGAGAAAAATGCCGCTTGAGTTGATTTAATCCAAAAAATCCGAGCTCTTTCCATGTCAGCAGATTGAAGTGACGTGATTGGTGATGAGTCTGAAGTTCCCTTGAATTTTGAAAGTGCTCTGAAACAAATAGCCGTGAGTCGAAGTAGTTTGTGAAGTGAAGAGTATTTGTAAATGAGGTCCCAATGGTAGTCGATTTTGGGCGCGGCTGCCGTAAGTGAAATGCCTGGACGAGCTTCTAGTGCACATGAGTCGTCCAATTCCGTCGGTTGAGGTGGCCATGAGGCTGGTGATTGTGTTATCCATGGTGGTCCCGTCCACCATAGGGCATGCCTTTCGAGTTCCTTTGTGGTTACGCCCCGCGAAGCGCAATCAGCTGGGTTTGATGTTCCCGGTACATGTCTCCAATGACCAGTTGGAGTGAGTTCTTGAATTTGTGTCACTCTATTCCGTACGAAATCCTTCCACCGTGAGGGGTGAGTCTTGATCCATATGAGGGTGACTTGTGAATCCGTCCACATATGAGTATCCGTAATCTTGTATTGTAGAGTGGCTGTGACGTGCTTCACGAGTTTTGAAAGTAGCAGCGCTGCAGAGAGTTCTAATCTCGGGATAATGAGTGTCTTGATTGGAGCTACTTTAGTTTTTGATGTGACGAGTGAAGCCTTGGCGCCTGTGGACGGTGAAGTTGTCACAATGTACACTACCGCTGACATTGCGAGTTGAGATGCATCAGAGAAACCGTGAATTTCAACCGTGGAGTTCGTGTAAGTGTGGAACCACCGTGGTATTGAGAGCTTGGCCAAGCATTTGAAGTCTTCTCTGATAGCCAACCATCGTGTTGAAATTCTGACCGGTAATGGGTCATCCCAGTTGAGTTTGTGCAACCAGAGTTCTTGGAGAAGCATCTTTGCTCTGATTACAACTGGTGAAATGAAGCCGAGTGGATCAAATATCTGTGCCACTTCAGATAGGACGTGTCTCTTTGTAAGTGCTCCCGCATGGTCTTGAAGTTGTGGAAAGAAGGTGAAGTTGTCAGTTTGAGGGTGCCACCGTAATCCGAGTATTTTGGTCGCGCAGTCGTCGAGAGATATTGATGTCGATGCTTCATTTGAGGAAGTTGCCTTGAGGAGATCGTGACTTGTTGAGTGCCACTTCGCCAAAGGAAATCCGCCCGCGTTGCACAATCCCGTTAATTGTTTAGCAACCCGTTTGAGTTGACGCACTGAATCCGCACCCCCGAATATGTCGTCAACGTATCTTCCCTTCGTGATTGATGGTAAGGCAAGTGGATAGTGTTGGCCCTCGTCTTCAGCCAACTGCAAGAGTGTTCTTATCGCCAAAAATGGAGCTGCCTTTGTTCCGTATGTAACCGTAGTGAGGTGGTATGAAGTTTCATTGAAGTTCTCGTCAATCCACAATATTCGCTGCAGATCCCAATCATCCTTGTGTACCCGTATCTGCCTGTACATCTTGGTGATGTCAGTTGCGAATATGTGACGGTGATGTCTGATCCAAGTGAGCACATCCGTGACGTCCAGCAGTAGATTTGCACCTGTGTACATGAGGTCATTTAGAGATTTCCCAGATGATGTGGAACTTGAGCCATTGAACACAACCCGTAGTTTTGTTGTGGTGCTGTCAGGCCGTAGGACTCCGTGGTGAGGCAAATAATATGGTTGAAGTGAAACCTGAGTCGACGTGCCACCGTGTGAGACCCTCAACCCTCCTGAAGCCGAAGCTTCATGTGCCAAGGTCATCTCACTAGTAACACTGCCAACATCAGGCTTACCTTGTTGAGTTATCCGTGGTGAGTTGCCTGCCACTGGTTGCATGTGTCCAAGTGTTTCATATTCCCTCATGAATGAAGTGTACATTTGTTTGTATGTGTCATCTCTTGAGAATTTCCTTAAAGTGCGTTGCAGGCACTGATGTGCCGTTGAATATGAAGTTCCTAGGAGTGATGTTGGAGATTTTAATGGTATACGCACAGTATACCGTCCAGATGTGTCACGAGAGTGAGTTGAATTGAAGTGATCCTCGCACTTTTGCTCCTCAGGTGTCAGTTTGTTGACGTTGTCCATCCTAACCTCCTCTTGAGTCCAAAATTTGGTTAAGAGATCTTGAAGTTCACAATTTTGACGTTGCACTGACACATGGTAAGCATGAGATGACACTGCAGGAGCTGACGACACTGGGCCTGTAATAAGCCATCCAAATATTGAGTGCTGTGCTATTGGCATTGATGGATCGCCCTTGATGACGTCAGGCAAAATGATGTGACCATAGAAATTTGCTCCCAAAACTATATCAATTTTGCGTGGTGTGGTGAAGTCTGGATCTGCCAGCTGCAGGTTCTTGAGGTGAGGCCATGTGTGACTCCGAGGCTGGAATGATGGCAGTATTGATGTCACATTCTTTAAGATGTGTGCTCTCACCGTAACAGTTTCCTTGTTGTAAATTGACTGCAGCTTGAGTGACACCACGCCTCTTGTTTCTGCTGATTTTGTTCCACCAATGCCAAGGATGGAGATTGACGAGTGTTGACGTGGTACGTTGAGGTCCTTGATGAGTTTCTCCGTGACAAAAGAGAGCTCTGATCCAGGATCTATTAACAGACGAGTGATTTGATTGCATACCGTAGAGTGCACCGTGGCTATTGCTGTGGCGAGCAGCGATGAGTCGGTTCCTGTGACGTGCACTGAATTCTTCATTGTGACGTGCTGATTCTTGATCTCCCTGGTGACGTGCTCCGTTTCTTGAGGTGAGGTGAGTTGCTTGACGACTGCACCGACATCCTATTGACGTGCTGATGTGTTTGGCCGTGTTGAGGAGGCAGATGAAGTAGTTCCGTGGTAGGCATTATCGTGCAGCATAGTGTGGTGCCTGCCAGAGCAATTTGCGCAGCTCATGGCGTTGCGACAGGCAGCCACACTGTGCCGTCCCAAACAATTAAAACAAAGCCGCTTCGCAACGACTATTGCCCGGCGTTGAGTGACTCCGAGATTGCGGAACTTTTCACATCTCACCATGAAGTGCTCTTCATTGCAACAATCACACACATATTTAGATGAAGTGGGCTCTTGCCGTGGTTGACGTGCAGGCGTTGACGTGCTCGTAGTGTGTGAGGTGCGCCGTGGTTGTTGCTGCTGTTGTGATGTTGAGCCTTCAACCCTTTCGAGGGCGCGCGCTCGAGCGCGTATGAAGTCCTCCAGTTTGGTGAACGTGGGATGTTCCGTTGAGTTCCCCAGTGACGTTTCCCACTGTTCATACGACGCCCGATCGAGCTGCCTGGTGAGGTGGTGAATGAGGATGCAGTCACCGAGATCTGCCACTTCGAGTGACTGCAGAGCCGTCCGTGCTTCCGCCGTTCGTGAGATCAGTTCCGTGAGTCCTTTCGCCGTTCCTTGACTGGTGCTCCGTCGCATGAGGTGGGTGAGTTGGGAGTCGATCAGCAACCTCCTGTTACGGTATCTTCTCTCCAGCAACTCCCACGCTGGTTGAAATGAGGTGGCGCTAACAGGAAGGTTGGCTACGACCGAGGCTGGCTCTCCGACCAAGCAGCCACGGAGGTAGTGGAGACGTGCAATGTCACTCAACTTGGGGTTGTTGGTGACAAGTTGAGTGAAGAGATCGGAGAAGGAGGGCCATTCCTTATAATCGCCCTTGAATGTGGGCAGGGTGATGTCCGGGAGTCGTGTGTGAAGTGTGTCCGTGGTTGCTCGTGTATCCGTGGTTGCTCGTGTCTCCGTTTGAGATGCCACCGTGAGTGCCCTTTTTAGTTTTATGAGGTGGAGCCGCGCCGTCCTGTATGCTTTGGCCTCCCTGCCGTGTGAGTCCTCGTTAAAATAGGGATGACAGAGGTGTCGGGCCGGCCAGTTGAGTTCGAAATGGGTGTGTTGCTCCGCGAATTTGAGGTGTGTCCGTTCCAGGTGTTGAGTCATGAATTCCACTTCGTCCAGATCGTAGATGACGAGATTATTAGGATCTATTTCCATAATGGTTTCGATCTCATTCAATCGACTCATTTGAGTGCAGGCCATGATTGTGAATTCGGTTGGGAGTGCTGCCGGTGATGTGCTCCGTGTGACGGGCGGTTTTGAAGTGCCGGTTTTTCGCGAGGAGTGCGTCGTTGTGCCATCTTTCGGCGGAGCGAGTGAGACTGCCGGTGTTGTTATGGCAGGTGGTGTGATGGCCGGTGTTGTGATGGCCGGTGTGGTGGGAGGGGGCTCTTCGACCTCAACCACCTCGTGGCTCGCTGCCCATGACTCTTCGTCTCCCTTGTCGGCCATCTTTGCTCGGCGATTTGAAGTGTAACCGTAACCGTCTTTGCACTGCACGAACTCTCACTCACTATTCGCGATAGCCACCGATTCCACTATCCGGCTCGAAGGACCAGAATGTTTGTAATTGAAGTGCTCGCGTAGATGGAAAGCGAGTGGATAGTGGACGGGTGAGTGGCAAGTAAGCGCAGGCGGTGAAGTTATGAGAACACAATAAACTTTTTATTTACGACACTAAATAACAGCTATTTACACACTGAGTGAACCCGTGGTGAGTTGCACCGTACGAGAAATAATATTGAGAGTAAAGAGTTGATGTGAAACCGTCCGAAAAGAGAAGTGTTGCTATAGCACAAGAAGTGACGTCCGCGTGATACAATGGTTGCGAGGTGAGTGAGAATAAAAGGCGGGCGCCGGAAGCGCACCGGCTCGTCACGTGAGATCTCGAAAGTAATCGATTAGATCTGTATTGATCTCTGATAGGTGGACAAGTTATCGATTCGAGATCTCGCGTGAGTGATGAGCGTGAAGTGAGGTGAAGTTGGTCGGTAATATAGATTTCTCTGACAGATTTCATTTTACACCTCTTTAATCACACTACCGTTTTGTAATTAATCACACTACCGTTTTGTAGCCTCCGCTTACGGTCGCGGTTTAGAATACATCGGACGGAATACTCTCTCTGATTTACCACCGCACCGC
Organism: Priocnemis perturbator; assembly: GCA_963942575.1. Lineage (NCBI taxonomy): Eukaryota > Metazoa > Arthropoda > Insecta > Hymenoptera > Pompilidae > Priocnemis > Priocnemis perturbator. The sequence continues at coordinate 520,874 of CAWWDK010000097.1, forward strand.
TTTTATCATAGATATGAAATCGTATGATATCTTATCTCTGCTTGTGTGTTAAATTCGTTTATATCACGTTTATTTGCGTTATAAGATAATCTTGAATTTACATTTTTATTGTATTCACCATAAAATTGAACTAATTTTTCTACCATATCTCTCAAATTGGCTATAATGTTACTATCAGTAATACATTGAATACTGAAAATGGAGAGATCGAACGGCCCTGATCTTACAACATTGAAATTAAATTCGTCATATTCATAAAAATTACCGTTTTGTAATATATAAAGTTTACCATTTATATATTTAAATACTGAAAATGGATTTTGTGGAGATATGGATAGGCCAATTCCCTTAAATAAATCGTTAATTAAAATATACTTTCGAGGCTGATATCTACACTCGTCAATTTCAATTACATATACTCCTTTATAAAAAATATATGTTCTACCGGTATTTGTTAAAACAGCAGATTGCACTCCATTATACTGAAAGTCTTTGCCAAATAGTTTTTGATATGTCATGGGATAACCAGTTTTTAATTGGATAGTATCAGGATTGAATATATAAATATTATTATCAGAAAATAATGCAACTTCTCCATTTACTCTTTCATATATTGCATTAATTCCTGAAAAATTAAATGGTAAAAATTTTAACCACGATCTTATTAACTGTGGCTCCTCATACTTTCGATATTTAACGTTTAAATTAAATGGCCATACCCAAATTTTATAGAATATATACAATCGTGCTTTAAAAATGAAAAATTTTAAATCATCTGCTGGAGCTGAACATAAATCGACTAATTTTGGTGGAACTAATGTTGGTGCATCTGGTGACGTATCAGGAGAAGCATTACCATTTGCATCTTCGCCGAATTCGTCCTCAGACTCATTCTCAGCATTAACATTATATAAATTTCGTATAGCTAATATATCATCTTCCTCAAGTTTAATATAATCTGTATGATTTTCATAATGATAAAACGGCGACATTATTGAATTCATATTTGACGAATGTAGTATACCTAGACTGTGACCAATTTCGTGTGTTAATGTTTCGTATAAACTGAATGACTCATCGTTTATCGGCCCCTCGCCTATCATCCATTTCCACGATTTAGATATATGAATTTCTCTGACATTATTACTTTCATTCGGCATATCTGCATGTGCTAATGTTTGATTAGAGAATGGCGGTGAACAAACTTGTTGCGGTGAATTAACACTGTAATGCATTGTATTTTCAAATGATATAATTATATCCGCTTCAGTTTTACTTTGTACTTGAGTAAAGGTTAACCGAGATGGCTTTTGCCACAAAGAAAATGCTTTTTTTGCAATGTTAATTTGATCTGTTGTTCCGACATGGAAATACCAACGCAAGGTTTTTTTGTTCCATTTATAAGAATGAAGTGTGTAATCGCTGACATGATCACTTACTCCGCAACGCTTTGCCTCCATCAACTTTTTCGTTTCAGCATTTAGAGTCCCATCGACTTTAAGATTCCAATATTGTTGAAAAATTCGTATTGCATCTGCCAATTTATCATTATCAATAGTTTGTGATTTTGAATCGTTAGTGTTCATATAGCCGTAATATTGAAGATAATTAATTGTTGAACGTTTATTCATCGGATGCGTAGAAGGCACTCGCAAATTGGTCTTGATAGATAAGAGAGAAGGAAAAAGTTGAAGAAGTATCGCAGTGTGAATTATAAATATAATTAATTTCGCCATGATTAGAATTGAGGTGCTCACGTGTCACGGTAGGACGAAAGACTGATGTGAAAGAAAAATATGTACTAGTTTATAATGAACTCATTTTTTATTAATTTTATATAGATGGCTAAATACATTAGAAATTTTAAACATTATTTTCATTATTTATATATTGTGTAAATTTCAAATTCATAATATCTTGAAGCAAATCATCCATTTTTTTAACCCGTGCTTTAAAATATGCGGAGTCGATATGCCAGAACCCTTTACGCGCACATCGGTATTCTTCAGGATACGTATCGTCGATTATATATAAGTAGTAGAAGTTGTTGAATGAAACAGTTTGTTTTATCTGTAATGAAATTATTATTTTATATAGTTTTATTACTAAAATCATTTATAATTATATACATACTTGATGTATGTCTACAAACCTGTTTTTGATTATGATGCTGCTTTTTTTTATTCTTTTCATCTTTTGACATCTCGTTTCCATTTTTGCGCTTACGTTTTGACGAATCTTTTTCGCTCTCATTTTTCATATTTTCCTTCTCACTCTCTACATGTTCTTCTTCTTTTACATCATCATCATCATCATTATCATCAGTAGAGAATTTCATTTCATTATATTTTCCACCAAGGTATATTAGATGAACTGGTTTACCGCTTGTAAGGCAGTTCTCTATAACTTGGTAATGCTTGCTTTTTTCTAATAAAATATTACTTATACGTAATGGCAGAAAAATAGAGAATGTATCATTTAAATCAAACATAACTCTATCTCCAAAGCGGGTCTTCATTTTTCTCATTCCGCTTATTAAATATGATTTATTAATTTCCAAGCCTGCTACCGGGTTCACTGGCAACTTGCTTATAATACCGACACTATTCAGCAAACTGAACGTATTTTCGCACATGTTCACTGCAAATATCTACTGAACTGTTAATGCACTTGCGCTATTCAACGACTAAACTGCGCGTATCGCGTAGTAGCGCTATTTATGCACCACATACTCTTCCACCCAAACTTCCAGCATACGTCACTTTTCTTCATTCCCCTACTCCCTTCAACAATTATGCCCACGCTCAATTTCTGATTTTCCACACATTTAATACCTACAGCGCAAATAGGAGCTTCAGTACGAGACGAATCTTTTTGAAAGAAACTTCGGTCGACTAAAGTTTGTGCAACATTTGCATTAAAGTGAAATTGAAAAGTTACAGTTTTGTAAGTGAAGTGAAAATTTAAAAATATAATTATGGTATGTAGTTCGAATGTAAGTAAAACAAATTTTTATTTTCAATACTCTAATTTGCTTAAATTAATATTATTTTCAGGCTACAGCCGATTATGAAAAAATAACGCATTTCATCGATATGGATGGATTTACAATTAATCGACATACGTTTTTATGCAAAGAAATTGCGATAATATCTATAAATGAAAATATATTACGTGAATACCTATTTTTGAATAAAAACTTTAGCGATTTAAGTGTTGAAGATCAGCGAAGCGCGCGTTATGTATACAACAACGTTCACGGAATTTTATTCAAAGATTACGGATATGAAAATTTTGAACAAGAGGACTTGCCCTATATAGTCCAAGATTTTATCTCAAAATATGACAGTCCAATTGTTGCATATAAAGGTGGAACTTATGAAAAGAAATTATTGAACGAACTTGGAATCCGAAATATAAATTTAGAGGAACTGGCATGTCCTAAATTTGATGTTCTAGTTTCTAATAAACTGTATAATAAAGTGAACATCAACACTATAATGTGTAAAATGCATGTAAAAGAGAGAAATTGGAATAATAAAATTCCGCATTGTCCTTTACTTGAAGTACAAGTTTTTAGAAATTGTTACTGTCATAACGTAACTAATAAATCTTCTTAAATAATAATGTACATTGATATGCACTGATTGTGAATATAATGAATTTTTATATTTTATTATCAATTTGTAATTAAGTACACAATTAAAAATAAATTTATTTTAAATTTATATCAATCCATGAATTATGTGATTTATCTAATCCCAACCATTTAACATATACTTTATTTTGCTTTCTACGAATAACTTTTTCAACTAAATAAATATCGCTATGCTTAGCTTTTAATAATTCATATTCATAGAAACCGCCTTTAATGTCATTTCCTCGTAAATCTTGAATTAAATATGTGACAGGATAAGTATGTTGCACAGAAGTAACTTTAGAAATTTCAGTCGTCCAATTAGGCGTATATCCTTTCTCAAACAAATGCTTGTATTTACTAATACGTACAAAATCTCCAACTCGATATTTGCCCGGTTTAACGATCTTTATATTACTATAAACTGATGAAAGAAGCGTGCTAGCATTTTTATTTGTCACATCTGCAGGTCTCATTTTGATTGTTCTATGTTTACGCATATTGTAATCGTATACAAGTTTATTTAACATATGCGTCCATTTATAGCTTCCGTTTAACGAGAATAATTTCCACATATTATTTTTTAACGTTCTATTCCAACGCTCTACTATCGATGCCTTCATAACACTATATGTAGAATAATGATTTATTTCATGTTTATCCATTAAATTCTTAAAATCTTTATTAAAAAATTCTTTCCCACCATCCGTTTGCAAATTTTTAGGTTTACGCTCCTCGAAGATATTTGACAAAGCCTTTACCACATCTTTACCTTGTTTCGTTTGAACGGACGAGCCCAGCCATATTTAGAAAATGTGTCGATAACTGTGAGAATATATTGAAATCCCGAATTAAATCGCGTATATGCTTTCATATCTACTAAATCAGCTTGCCATAAATCATCATATCCTTTAATTATAACACGTCTTCTTACAAAATTCTTTCTCACAGGTGTATGCAATTCTTTTACTAACTGCTCTTGTTCTTTAATTAATTTCATGATTTTAGGTTTCTACTACATTATCATGTGCTTGTGTACTATTTATAATTTCTATAATTGCAATTTGAGTGTTTCTTAAATTCTCCTTATTATCATTCATATCCTTCCGCAGCTCGTCAATTGAAGTTTTTAGCGTATTTTGTGTCACAAATTCTTTACGAATATTAGCTATGTCGTTTTCTTTATCGTGTAAATTTTGTTTTACCCCATTTATCTGCTCATCAAGAAGAGATTGTAGATTCACTATATCTTTTTCCAATGCCGTGGTCAAATTCTCTACTGCATCCTTTGTCGTAGCCGATTCCGTAAGATTGCTTATAAAATATTCATGATGACTGTTAGGTAGTATAGGTTTAATTTACTCTAGATGTAAGTTCCCTAGATTTTTTAGTACATTGCCAAGTTGTAACGCCCGAAGAGGCGCACCGAACGCGTTAATAGTTCTTTTTGTTCTTTCGACCACTTCCGGGCAATACTGTTACTTTTTCCGTTACTTCTGTGAAACGCAATAAAGACTTGCAAGGTGAGACGAACAGGCCACGTTTTTACATCGTTCCTTTTCGCACAAGGCTAAGCTCAAACGAGCTACGCTTTACAGTTCAAACCCACAGTTAAAACCTCAACAGGTTATGGGCCCAGTAGTTAACGAAAAGAGAGAATGAAAACGGAAAAACTTAAAAGCCGGTAAAGTTGAAAAGAGAGGTTAAGGCACCACGTGGTGGAAGTAGCGCACAAGGAAACGGCCAAGCTGCAGCTCAGGAACCATGGACGCTCTCAAGCAAATTCATATACAGAAGTTTGACGGGAAAAACTTCCTGCTATGGAAATATCAAATGGAAATAATATTCCGGGCCGAAGCGGGAATGTATGCACTCGTAAATGGTGCTACGACTCGACCAGTGGCACAGGAGCCAGTAGCAAGGGCAGCTTGGGATGCATTAAATGCAAAGGCCATGCTGGTGGTCTCATCAGGGATGGAATACAGACAACTGCAGACAGTAATCTGTTGTCAGACAGCTCCAGAGATGTGGACCCGGTTAAAAACTCTTCACGAACAAAGGTCAGCCATAAATAAAGTTACATTAAAACAGAAATTTTTCAGTTACGCTATGGCAGACACAGATTCAATTGCACAGCACGTGAGTAATGTCGAAGAGCTGGCGCAGGCATTGGCAGACGTAGAAGAACCAGTAACCGATGTAGATACAATGGCAAAACTGCTAGGGAGTTTGCCACAAAAGTATAATTCGTTTGTAACGGCGTGGGATTCATATGATGAATCCAAGCAAACTGTTGACAACTTGACAGCACGTCTACTTAAGGAAGAACAACGGTTAACGCAGTCTGAAGAATTGAACACCGCGTTTGCAACACTCACCACAAAACCCAAACGCGCAAACACTACCGAGTCTAAGAGGCAAGAACTCAAGGGGAAACCTGACAAACGAAACGTTGAATGTTTTTACTGCAAAAAGAAGGGCCACTACAAATCAGAATGTAGAAAGCGGACGGAGAACCAGAGGAAGTCAGGTGAGAACCTAGACTACAAAGCATTGTGCGTAGAAACCAGGAATCTGGCAGATACAAACAGCGGAGATGACTGGCTTGCTGACAGTGCAGCATCCAAGCATATGTCACATCGCAAGGAGTGGTTCACAAGCATGAGGAAGGGAACTCAAAATTATACGGTTCAAATAGGAGATGATTCATGCTTGAAGATAGAAGGCCAAGGGTCCATACGCGTGCAGGCACTGGTAAACGGCCAGTGGGAGAAAAGGATCCTGGAGGATGTACTATATATTCCTGAATTAAAGAAAAATCTAATTTCAGTGGGAGCTATTACGAATAAGGATCTAAAGGTGCTGTTTACTGAGGACAAGTTGGAAGTATACGATACCCAGTTAGTAGCGGTAGGGCTCAAGCAGAAGAATCAATGTTACAAAATGCTACTGAAGGTGGAGTTACCCCAAGAGGAAGCAAATGTCTGTATGGAAAACACTGCCAAGTTATGGCACGAAAGGTTAGGACACATTAGTTTTAGAAAACTCAAGGAAATGGCAGACAATGGGCTGGTACCGGGCCTAAAATTAAGCGACACTGCTGAACTTTTTTGCGAATCATGCCAGTACGGCAAGCTACACCGGAAACCGTTCAAAGCAAAGACTGAGCCAAGGGCATCAAAGCCAGGAGAGCATCTACATATGGACTTACGTGGGAAAATCAGTTGTCCATCGGATGGCGGCGCAAATTACTTTCTACTTGTGAAGGATGACTGCACATCATATAAACTAGTCAGTTTTATCAAGCATAAAAGCGATGCTCTGTCAAGGTTTGTGAAACTTAAAGCTTATATAGAGACGCAAACGTCGCAGAAGATTAAGAAGGTACGGTCCGATAACGGTCTCGAATTCTGTAACGAGCAATTCAGACAATTTTTCAAGGATAACGGTATCATACATGAACGAAGTGCTCCTTACACCCCGGAACAAAATGGGAGAATAGAAAGAGAGAACAGATCGGTCATAGAAGGTGCCAAGACCATGCTGATCGCGGCGAAACTGGAACCTAAGTATTGGGCTGAGGCAGTGAATACAAGTGTGTATTTGCAGAACCGACAACCTCGCAGTCTAGACGGAAAGATCCCATACGAAATGTGGTCAGGGAAGAAAACCGAACTGAGCCACATACGCAAGTTTGGATCAGCAGTGTTTGCACATATTCCAAAGCAACTAAGGACAAAGCTGGATAGCAAAGCTCAAAAACTAATCCTTGTTGGGTATGACAATGACAGCACCAATTATAGAGTGCTGAATCCGAAAACGGGAAAGATCACTGTTGTTCGAGACGTAACGTTCAACGAGTGGGCACAGAACGACATGGATCATAAAGAGAAAGAAAATGTTTTTATTCCACAATTTACAGAAACAACCGAGGAATCAGAGACTGAACACGAAAATGGACAAGAAGCCAACCAACAAGTGGAGCAAGAGGACGACGACCTGTTCGAAGATGCAGCGACAGACCAATCAGAGGAAGAAGATAGAACGGGATCCCAGACGCAACAACGGCAGCTACGAAACAGGAACGATCTCCGACGGCCAATACGGTACAACGAAGAAGAGTATTACGTAGCACATGTGACAACCACAATAGACGAGCCACAGACGTATGAACAAGCAATGGCCAGCGACGAATCCAAACAGTGGCAGCGAGCAATGCAAGAGGAAATCAACTCATTGAAGGCAAACAATACTTGGTCCCTGGAAGCCCTGCCAGCAGGTAGACGCGCCATAGGATGCAAATGGATATATAAAGTAAAAAGGCGCAGAGATGGATCCATAGAACGGTACAAAGCACGGTTATGCGCAAAAGGATTCCTGCAGAAAAAAGGAGTCGATTACAGCGAAACATTCTCCCCTGTAGTGAGATACGATTCCGTGCGCATCCTGCTCGCACTAGCAACCGTGAATGACTGGGAAATAAAACAGTTTGACGTGAAAACTGCATTCTTACATGGAGAACTCAAGGAAACCAACTATATGAAGCAACCAGAGGGGTTCGAAACTGACGATCCAGACCTAGTGTGCAAGCTCAGGAAGAGTTTGTACGGGCTCAAACAGGCCCCACGCTGTTGGAACGAAAAATTCAATAGTATACTAGGAAAATTTAAGTTTAAACAGCTCGAGTCCGATAGGAGCGTTTACAAATCAACAGCAAACGGAACTCCAGTATACCTAGCTCTGTACGTAGACGATGGTCTCATAATGTCAGAAAAAGGCGACATCATACAAGAAATCCTAAACGAACTGGGCAAAGCAATGGACATAAAGGTGTCAGAAGCGGAATGGTTTGTTGGTCTGGAAATCAGACGAAACAGAGAACAAAGGAAAATGTTCTTAAGCCAACAAAACTACATTTCAAGAGTATTGGAGAAATTCCACATGCAGGACTGCAAAGCAGCAGCAACACCTATAGGAACGAATGCAGAAATGACAACCGAAGGAAGTAACCACGGAAGGAAGGATACAGGAACTATCGAAGTTCCATACCGAGAGGCGGTGGGTAGTCTCATATTCGCCGCAATTGTATCCCGCCCGGACATTGCCTACGCAGTGAATCAAGTCAGTAGATTTCTCAACAATCCACAAGAGGTCCACTGGATAGCCATAAAGAAGATTCTCAGATATCTGCAAGGAACAAGAGACGTCGGGATTGTGTACAGTCGGGGAACCGAAAATTTAGTAATGTATTCTGATGCAGATTTTGCAGGTGACCCAATGACGAGGAGGTCAACGTCAGGATACGTGAGCATCCTCGCAAACGGACCAATCACCTGGTGCTCTCAGAGACAAAAATGCGTGTCACGCTCAACCACTGAGGCCGAATATATAGCCGCCTCATTCGCCACCCAGGAAATCATGTGGATAAGGACACTGCTGAGGGAAGTCGGGGAGGGATCAACCGAGCCAACCAAACTCCTAATCGACAACCAGAGTACGATGAATCTCATCAGAAACACCGAGCACCACAAGTTGACAAAACATATCGACGTTAAATATCATTTTATCAGGGAACAGCTAGAGAAGGGGACAATTGAAACGCAATACGTCTCTTCTTGCAACCAACTGGCAGACTTCCTAACCAAACCGCTGACACGGGACAAATTTAAAATAAATTGTAACAAGCTCTCAATTAGAATGCCAGAGGTTCAAGAAGGGAGTGTAAATTAAAAGTGGGAGTGTTAGGTAGTATAGGTTTAATTTACTCTAGATGTAAGTTCCCTAGATTTTTTAGTACATTGCCAAGTTGTAACGCCCGAAGAGGCGCACCGAACGCGTTAATAGTTCTTTTTGTTCTTTCGACCACTTCCGGGCAATACTGTTACTTTTTCCGTTACTTCTGTGAAACGCAATAAAGACTTGCAAGGTGAGACGAACAGGCCACGTTTTTACATCGTTCCTTTTCGCACAAGGCTAAGCTCAAACGAGCTACGCTTTACAGTTCAAACCCACAGTTAAAACCTCAACAATGACTAATACTATTTTTTGCTGAAGTAATATTATAATTAATTTCTTCAATATTTTTAGAAATTGTATTCAATTTTTCATTATGGTTTTTTTCATCAGACTCTATTTTTTGCTGTTGCGCGAGGAAATCTTCTATAACATTTTGCAGCAATTTATTATTTTCTTTTCCATTTACTTCTAACTTTATAATTTTTTCTGTTAACGTAGAAGTCACTTCATCAAGTTTATTGAAATTTGCGCCATAAAGATTTAATACGGCATTTATTCTCTTTAATTTATCGTAATTAGCTTCGCTTTGCGATGCACACTTTTCAATTTTTTCGTTGAGACTGCCTCGAAGCGCCCTATCGTTACTTAATATACGTTTATCTACATAGTATTTGTTCGCAGCGTCTGGAGAGTTTCCAGGATTTGCTAATCGTATAATTTTTCTATTTTTTGCATCATAGCCGCCCTCATTAACGTTGAAATGAAGAAAAATACCTTTCCTTTTCATATTAGAATTTTGTAACCGATCATTAGCATCTTCTATGCCCTTACCACCAAACTTGTTAATGAACATTATAAGACTAAATATAATTTAGGCATACACAAATATTATATAATAATATTGGCTTCGCGAAGTTCCTCCACTATTGACATAATTTCATTATCATGTCCTGTATGTCCAACTTTTTTTGATGATATTAAAAGCCGTAAACGGTCAAAAAGCTCATTAGGATTGTCCGAGTGAACATAATTCACTGGTTCATTCGTAACTAACATATTATTCGGTATATATTTTTTCATTGCAAATTTATTTCCTGCTCCAACTTTAAATTGATTAGATTTTGTTTTAGCTCTTTCCGCGGCTGTAGCTATAGCTAAATGTGGTGCTAGTAATGGAGCAATTATTTTTTTATTTTTAAATCCTTTACTGCCCATAATCTGTTGTGATGATTGGTAATCTCTACGGAAGGCATTTGTTTTTACTAAAATAGTTTTATACTTAATTAAATCTGTATTATTATATAATTTTGAATTGGGAATTTTCTTGAAAATTAATTCGAAAATTCCAGGGGTTCCGCCGTATCTAGTTTTCTTAATAATAATATTATCATTTTCATCCACCTCAAATATGCTGTCACCTAACATTAAATTGTAATCATTAAAATATATGCCGTAAACATGATCAATTTCTTTGTCAAAATCTGTACTGAAAAATAAGCTAATATATTTTCGTGATAATGGGCCTAAGTTCTCCTGCATTAAATTTCTAACATCTTCAGGCGGATTTTGTAATATTTCACTAATAGAGGATTCCGCATGTGATTTTTCTAACGGTGAAGGTTCTTCAACATTTGGTCTTTCTATCGATAATGGTATAGGAAATATAGGAGTTGACGCTTCAGCAAATGTCCTTCTCCTACCTATTTGTGGCGTTGCCTTAAATTTTATATTATCATTTTTAGTTTTAGTACTCCTAATAACGGCACTAGACGGAGAATAACTATAATGCGTTTCACTCAATGACGGATTAACCATTTCCTTTGTTTTTTTCTTACTCAAGTCTTCAACTCCTCCACTACCTTCATCTTCAAAAACATCACCTTCATTATCTTCAATATCTTCAATATCACTTTCAATATCTTTTTCAATTTCAAATTTTTTCTTTTCATTTTCATTATTGATATTTGTAATTATATTTTTCTCTAGTAATTTTTGTAGAGGTTTAGTTATCGGTTTATATGTTTCTTTTAAATATTCCTCAGACTCTATTTTACCAAGTTTCAAATCTTTATATTTTTTTCGAATTATATCACTTGTTTTCACGATATGTTTTAAAATTTGCCGGCGTTTCTTATTTTCTCGCGTAGCACCCATCTCACTTCTCACTCCTTCCGTGGATGTATAATGACTGAATATTAGCAGTATACTGATTTATATAATAGCAAACTGGTCAAATTCTTTTCGATACCTTCCTTTTTGAATATTACTATCCTTATCAATGACTAAAAATCCATACTTTTTCTCGCAGCAATTTCTACATAATGCTAGAAAATCTTCATAGCTCATATCCGTATTAATATGTTCATTATAAATATGGCGTAAATTTGTATTATCTTGCTGAAAAATTACTAATAAATTCGTATTATCTCTTATAAGATGCTTAGGTATTTTTGCATAAGTTTGACATAAATAAAAACTATCGATATTAGAATGTCTGCCCATTGAAAAATACTCCCTTATAGTTTGCTGTTTATCACAGGCTACATCATCGAATATAAAGATAGAATTAGGCAAAGCTTCAGAAATCGGAATAATCTCGCTATTATTTGAAAATGTATAATAGCCGATGTCTGGTACTGCTGATAACTGTCTTTCGAGATAACGATATTTTACTTGTTGTAGTGATTTCGAATACACATAAATATTTTCAAAGCGCACTCCATTAGGGCTTTCAATTAAATTAACTATTATATTGGTTTTTCCACAATTAGATGGTCACGCATATTATACAGCGAATAGTATTGGGGAGTATCTTACTATGACGTCGATAATTATCATTACGATTTTCTTCAAGTAACATTTTTTCACACACAAAATTATTACAAATTGACAACGGCTGCTTAACGAAACGCATGATAATATTACCCGTAGAGACTAAAAGAATAACTACGAATATTCGCTTACAGCAAAAGCATATAAATAGGCGAGTAATCATTTATTAGCTTTATTATCTCAGAAGATGGTGAAGTGTAAGTGTAATGATAGCGTATGCAAATAGAAAAGAAAGAGTGAATAGCTGTCATACTAAGGGGAGTGGTATATTAAACTCTGCAATCAATGCACTTCCTTTCGAATTACATATTCCGGGGTATCAGATTTGCGGACCTGGTACGCATTTAAACAAAAGATTATCATTAGGACAAAAAGGTATAAACCAATTAGATTCAGCTTGTCGCGAACACGACATCGCCTATTCTAATAGTAAAGATATCGAGGAGCGACATAAGGCAGATAAATCTTTAGCAGCGGCTGCTAAACAAATTGCTACAGCGCAAGATACTAAACTTGGCCATCGTATTGCCGCTACTGTTACTTGGGTTCTTATGAATGCAAAAAGAAAAATGGGTATGGGCATGAATAAAAAGAAAAATAGAAAAAGAAAGATACGTATTGCTAAACGAGGCGGATTTATACCGCTATTGCCACTTCTCGGTGTCTTGGGTTCGCTAGCGGGAGGTGCTGCTAATATTGCATCCGCAATAAATAGGTCTAAAGCTCAGCAAAAGCAGTTAGAAGAATTGAAAAGACACAATGCAACTTTAGAGGGTCGCGGACTCTATTTATCTCCGTATAAACGTATAAGCGGTCGCGGTATTAGAAAACAAAGAAAGGCCGGAAAAAAAAAAAATAATATTTCGAATACATTAGTCGCAACTGGAGTAACCACTAATATGCAATTAGAAAAAGCATGCAAAAGTATTCCATATTTTAGAGGGGTTTTTATGCGAAATAAACTACCTATAACGATAAGAAGAAATGAATGTGGAATAGAAAATTTGGATAATAATGAAGGAAAAGGAACACACTGGGTGGCATATATTAAAAAAGGAAACAATGTTAAATATTTTGATTCGTTCGGTAATTTAAGGCCACCGTTAGAACTAATAAATTATTTTAATATAAAAAACCTAGCAGCAGTTTCTTATAATTACAGCAGTTATCAATCATACGACATGACTAATTGTGGTCAGTTATGCTTTGAATTTCTTAAACGTAACATCTAAAAATGTCGTTTACTGTAACTTTAAGTGGCACGTCTTCAGACTTGATAGCCGAAACATTTCACGCTATTCCTAATATCGATGAATCAAATAATAAATTTGATTACGACGGTAATAAGGAAATCGTTATACCAAAAGGTTCCTACGAACTATCAAGTATTAATACCTATATTCAAGACAATATTCGTAAAGAGGTAAGCGAGGATCCAGATAATATCTTCATATTACGTGCAAATAATAGTACGTTAAAAAGTGAAATCAAATGTAAGTATTCTATTGACTTCGGTAAACCAAACAGTATTGGAAGTATATTAGGATTTTCAAACAAGAGAATACTTGAACCTGAAAAATGGTATGAATCGGATATTACAGTAAAAATTATTAAAGTGAATATAATTCGTATTGACTGTAGTATTACTGCCGGTGCATATAGTAACGGGAAAATTGTGCACACAATTCATGAATTTTTCCCAAACGTTGAGCCAGGATATAAAATATCGGAAACGCCGTCAAACGTCATTTATCTTCCAATCATCGTAAGAGTTATAGACCGTATAAATTTACGAGTAGTAGATCAAAGCGGAGATTTAGTTGATTTCGGAGACGAAGAAGTGACAATAAGATTACATAATAGAAAAAATGATAATTTATAACAATAATGATAGGAGGGCTAATAGCGTGGAAAAAGTATGTAAATTAAGAGCACCGATTAAGAAACGTGTCAGTAGAGCGATACACTTCCACCGAAACCCATCTCATTCGCGAAAGAGTCTTACATCGGCGTCAACGTCGAAAATAAAGAGGTTAAGTTCGACAAATAAGAAATTTTTAGAATCACTAGGCTTTACGGTAATATCTAAATAATATGAGCGACCCGCTTAATATTCATGATTCTCCTGTTATTGATAATCGAATTAGTGGCTACGAGTTTCATGCTTATAATCCCTACGTTAATTCTTCTCTATGTTTTAACGATGAAATAAGAATTCCGATACAGCAGCAAGATTTAATTGTATTACCATGTGAAAGTTACTTATTAATTGAGGGACGGTGTAGCATAAAATATAATAACGATGCAAATAAAACTAGCCGCTTAGAAAACAATGCAATTGCTTTCCTATTTACTGAAATACGATATGAGCTTAATGGAATTGAGATAGACCGTTGTAAAAATGTGGGCATTACTACTACATTAAAGAATTATATTTCACTCGGAGATTCTAAAAGTAGGGAACTAGCTAAAGCCGGTTGGAATTATGGAAAATGGAAACCGCTAAACGAATCTGTCAATTCGTTTAGTTTTTGCGTACCGTTGAATATAATTTTAGGATTCTTTGAAGATTATAAACGCGTAATTACATATGGAAGGCATGAATTAATTTTAATTAGAGCAAAAGATGATAAAAATGCAATAGTATCCGAACATGAATTTGTGGTGGAACCAAAAATTGAATTAACAAAAATACAATGGATGATGAAACACATTACGTTAGACGAAAGTACTAAATTACAATTTTTACGCCTTCTACAACATGATAGACCAATTTCAATGAGCTTTCGTTCTTGGGAGTTACACGAATATCCCTTATTACCCGAAACACAAAATCATACGTGGGCTGTTAAAGCCTCAACTCAGCTAGAAAAGCCTCGCTACATCATATTTGCGTTTCAAACTAATAGAAAAAATGATTTCAAGAAAGCCTGTGCGAAATTCGATCATTGCTTTCTACGGGATATTAAGCTTCACTTAAACTCCGACTTTTATCCCTATGATAGGCTCAATTTAAATTTTGGTAACAATCAAGCTACAATCTTATATGATATGTACGCAAGATTTAAAAAATCATATTATAACTTATCAGATTTATCTGAATGTGCAACATTACTGAGCATGGACTCTTTCATTGATACAATAGGTCCAATAGTAGTAATTGATTGTTCGCACCAAAACGAAACGGTCAAAACAGGTACGGTAGATGTAAAAATTGAATTTGAATGTGCTAATAATATCCCCCCCAATACATGTGCTTATTGTCTTATTTTACATGATCGCATAGTAGAATATAACCCATTATCTAGTATTGTGCGTAAGCTAAAATAAATGTGACTCCTCTACTACGATAGAATTACCCCCTCTTATTGTACATTAATATCTAACACCGAATGCATATAAACTACACCCGCTATCATAAACAGTACCTTATAGCACGCTCAGACGTGAACAAAGGACGATCGGTGGTCTCAACGTCATAGTGAAATTAAACATGGAGAATTGTAATTTCAAATATCTCCTATCAATTAGTGAAAACTGTGAGATTGAGTGTCCAAATCATTGGAAATTTATAAATAATGATACAAAGATTAAAGATATTTTAAAATTTATTATTGAAAGAGATTTACATAAGTTTCTAATGATAAAAGTAAATACAACTGTTTATATATTCAATAAATTACTTAAAATAATGATACCGGTGATGGAGGAGACCGATACGATAGCGTCAAAATGGTAAGTAAATAATAAATACTCTTATTCTTCTTTTCATATTTACAACTTTCCACGTATACTCAGTTTTATTCTTTTTTAGTGTTTCAAAATTCGAGTTCATGATGGAGATAAACGACAAATTTATAAAATCACCGTCTACATGGCTTTATATGGAAATATTAGAGATTATTGAAGATATTCTATCGTTTATAGACGACTACGGATTTGAGGAAATGTTAGCTATTAAGTTAAATAATGATATTTATATGTATGACAAAGAACACAGGGAAATCTTGCAATTACATTTGAAATAAGTACACAGCTTCACAGACTTTATTCGTTTTAGCTAAAATATTTAATTTAAGTCTTTGCAGCGCACCGATGTTGCATCAGGACTCTGAGGATTGTTCGGCAATATCATATTGCGCGAGTTTTAGTTCTGACGGTAACGAGGAAAGCGATACAGAGAACAACAGTGAAAAAGGAGCTACTTATGCCTCTTCCTCGCCATCGCCCGTAGAATCCATACCGGATTTGCTATCGGAACAAGACTGGCAGGAATCCATATCAGATTTGCAATCGGAACAAGAAACGCAGGATTATATTTAACATTTCTCATATTAATTCTTTGTATCGTAAGAACATATTTAAATTGTATTTTTAACTTTATTTTAAAAACAATAGATATAAATAAATAATACTGGCATTGATATTTACATTATTACGATCATTTACTACCGTATTCCATCGCGCGCGCACCCGACTTTATCGTTTCGCAGCTCAAATGTTCGTAGACAGTATCGACATTGTATAATGTAAATTCACCTAAAGATAATAACAACGAACTGCACTTCTCTGCTTCCTAGTCTGCTGATGCTACGAAGAGTATTAACCGATGTGCTACGTTTAACGTGCGAATATTAGCTAGCGCCTAGCGCCCTTTCCCCGGGAACCTCTCCCCTCCCTCCCACCCCCGACCTGCAACGCGTCCGCTGCTCCAAGATGACGCCGGACCCCCTCCTCACTGCCCGTACACCTTGCTCCCACCCAACCTCCTCCTCCGTAGTACAATCGTCCTCCGCTCTCGATATCGTTGTTGCCCACACACGCTCGAGTACCGCGTAATCGCTTATCGCATCATTCCTCTGCAACCTTCTCCTACCGGTCTACTTCCAACCCCCCGCACGGCATTTCGTAGTACAACGCCTACTACTACCTCTGTCTACATTTCGTAGTACAACGCCGCGTGTCGATGGCGCTTATCGTCCTCCGCTCTCGATATCGTTGCCCACACGCTCGCTCGAGTATCGTGTAATCGCTTATCGTTCGTTTCGTATTGTTCCTGTCCAACCCCTTCTCCTCCTACTCTCTAAATTCCGAGTAAACCACAAACTTTCGACCTAACAGAAAAAATAAGGCAAGGCCCCCCGATATCAGCAGCAACCGAGTCGATATCGACCAACCGCCGACTTTTAACCTTGACCGCTACCGCTGTGGAATCGAACGGCTCGCCTTCTTCACCTTCCAACGTTCTTCCGATTTTAACCGCCGACCGCGCAAACTTCCACCTGATTAAGACAAACCGCAAACTTCCCCTCATTAAAAGACAAACCGCAAACTTCACCTCTCCGATAAGACAAACCGCATACTTCACCTCTCCGATAAGACAAACCGCAAACTTCAACCTGTGATTAAGACACTAACCGCAAACTTCGATAAAAAAATACACGCAAACACGCAAGACCGAATGACTGCGGTCCAGCAGAATCGACTACACTGGTCCAGAATCGGCTACTGGTCCAGAATTACTGGTCCAGAATCGGCTTACTCTCGCCTCGGGTCCAGAAGCGGCTTACTCTTACTACTCGCGGCTACTCGTAGAATTGCGTATGATTTCGGTAGAAGACATGAAACTTGCAAGGCCAAAGAAAGGAAACATACTGGTAACACAATACGGACAGCACCGAATTTTTAGTATTGTGCTGACCGACCGTTTTTTTAATACACCTAGTACTACGGACAGTGTGGCTGGACTGCAGAGCCTTCGTAAAACATTATCAAACTACGAGGCAAGCGCTTGCGGTATATCGCTGGAGGGAAATATGACAGACAGTTTGACTCGCGAAACGTTCATACAGGAAATTAGTGAGGTATTTGAACATACTGGTATCACCATAACCCTTTTCACGGAAAAGGTATCAATTCCCCCGGAATCGATGCGGGCGGAGATTATTAAAGAACTGCATGCAGGTGTTGTGGGAGGGCATAAAGGCGTTACGAAAACCTATCGAAGAATAAGAGAGAGATTTTATTGGCCGGGAATGAAAAACGAGATCCAGAACTTCATTAGAACTTGTGCGGAATGCCAGGAAAAGAAATTAATACGAGCAAGAACGCGTGAACCAATGGTAATTACCGACACACCGATAGAGCCTTTTGCGAAAGTATCTCTTGACACAGTAGGACCGCTCCCCACGACTCCCGACGGGAATAGACACATATTCACGATGCAGGACAATCTAACAAAATTCTGCCTCGCGGTGCCCGTACCCGATATTAAGGCCGAGACTATTGCTCACGTCCTCGTGACTAGCCTTATATTGCAGTACGGAGCTCCGCGAGTAATATTAACAGATAAAGGTACCAGTTTTATAAATAAAGTTATCCGCAAAATTGGGCGATTATTCGATATCGACCACGTAACGACTTCCGGTTACCACCCGCAGACTAATGGAGCCTTCGAGCGTAGTCATATAGTACTAACTGAATACATAAAACATTATTTAGGCGAATACGACGATTGGGATCGGTTGGTACCGTTCGCAATGTTCTCGTATAATACGTCGGTGCACGAAGCGACTAACATTACGCCCTACGAACTAGTATTCGGTAGACTAGCAAGATACCCGAACTCTTTTTGCATCGACGACAGGACAGATACGTACGGATCGTATCTACGGGAATTAATACCTCGCCTGTCTGAGATGCAAGTGGTAGCGGGAATAAACTTAATTGCTGCAAAACAAAAATCTAAGGAGCGATACGATAGACACGCGCGACCACTAAATGCGAGGGAGGGCGACATGGTGCGGGTGCTTATCGAACCGAAGAAGGGAAAGTTTAGTAGTAGATATCGAGGGCCCTACAGAGTTGTCAAAATCCTAGAGGGAAATACCGTGCTGCTGGAGAACGAGAATGGCGAGCGTATTGTTAAACACGCCGACAAAGTGCAACCCCTGTACCAGTAATATACGTGCGTAGATGGTAAGACCAAAGGCACGTCGCACTCTAGACACGTCGCGCACACTTACAGCTAGCTGCGCAGCCATCCTCCTGTTGCGGCAATAAGAAAAACGGCATACATCGGGCCAGGCACTGAATTGCTAATAATTGTATTTCTAATAACACCATAGTTTAGTTGAAATGGCGAGCACATCAAGGAACCTTGAGTGTAGGCGTCTGTTCGTGACGCGGCTGGCGCGAGGGACAAAGAAGAAGGACCTGATGCGGATCTTCGCACCATCCGGGGCAGAACACGCAATCGTGCGCCAATCCCCACATGGGAATTGCGGTTACGTGACCTTCGCCACCGTAAACCAGGTGAAGGCGGTGGTGGATGACGCGGCGCAACATCCGATCGTCCTGCACAAGCGGCCGATTGCCTTACAAATGGCGGACGCATGGCACGATAGAGCTCAAACTCCGGTTTCGTCAACATCGGCGATGCACCCGTTCGACGGTCTGGGATGGTGGCCAACACCGCTGCTTCCGGCGGACGTGGTGGCGGAAATCGCCAAATACGTCAGTTACATCGACCTGGCAAGGATGGAGCAGGTCAACAAAGCGTGGAGGGCTGTGGTGCTCCTACATCTCCAAACCACCACTACCCTGACGCTAACGAGCTGGCGCTGGCCGGAATACCGAGACTTGAAGGTGGTTACCCATGACGCATATTATTGGTTGCTGCGGAGGTGCGCCCCCGCACTTCGTGCCGTCAACCTTAGCGACTTGGAAGTGGCAGCGAACTTGCGTCCGTCTCTCCTAACACTGACCGCGACTTATGCCCCGCTTTTGGAAGAGTTAGATCTCTCCGGGTTTAGTGTCCTGCCGTCTGGACTGCGTGCGATCGCGAACGGAGCCCCTAGGTTAAGGTATTTAAGCGTAGGGGAGTGTGGGCGTCCGGTGGACCCGGAACTAAAATGGGTATTTGCCGCCCACAAATTAACGAGGTTGTCCGCGTCCGATACACCCATGACGGGCGCTGCATTCGCCACACTGAGTTGTTGCCTGGAGAAGTTCGCGTTAACCAGAACTCGAACGAAGCCCAACTACCTCGCGACGTTTCTCTCAAAACCGGTCAGACTGACGGAGCTTACCATCGACCAACCAGTCTTCTTCGGGGACAAAGTTTCACGGCACTGGGGCACAACCGCGCGATGGAAGAGACAATGGTCAAGATGTGCCTGCGATACTGCGATCAGAGGGACGAGGCACTCGACGAGGAGCTGGCGGAGGCGGAAGAGCACGGCGAGGTGGCGAATTTCATGGAGTTGGGATATGACTCGGTAACGGGAGCAATGTGGCTTCCACCGCGTTTCACAGGAGTGAAACATCTCACCCGTCATTGCAACAGCTGGGTGGAGGTGTCCTTTATCGATGCGGTCGGCGCCCACATGAAGTCGCTATTTCGCATTTCCTTGATATCACGGGGTGTACGAACATCCGGGGACAATTCTCATTAGAGGCCCTTGGGGACTTGCCGATGTTGCGACATCTGAACATGAGCCTCATGTATCCCTCCGTCGGTGCTCAATTCCTCTCGCGCATGCGCGCACTCGAAGAGTTGGAGTGCAGGGACAACGCCGGTGTGACTGACGAGGACATATGCGGCCTGGTGAGAAACCCCAGTACCATCAGGGAGGTGGACGTAGAGGCGTGCATAGGCGTGCGTAGGCCGCTGATCGATTGTGTCCTACAAGTATTACGGGGAGATCCGCATGGACACAGTTTCGATTTGAAAGTGGGAGGGACCAGTGCGATACGTCATCGGTGCGATAGACAGATGCTACACGTTAGAATCCGCTACCACCGGACGTCAGGGAACCCCTACGCTTAAATTAGTTCATAACACTTCATCGGGGACGATAATGATTCCAAGGGGGGAGGGTGTTACGTCCCAGCGTAACTTTTAACTTATTTGCCTAGTATTTTCCTTGTTCTTGCTACTCCGAGCTCCGGTTGCGCCTATACTTGTATATTACGGCGTATGCCTATCGCAGCCGGCGTACCGTTAGAGTATTAGAGTTAAAATCATGTCATTTTCCTTTTACTCCGGGCTTCGTATGCGCCTATACTTGTATATTACGGCGTATGCCTAGCGCATGCGTGGTACCGTCGAGCGGTAACTTCAAGTAGAATATTCCTCGCCTTGGAATCACCGTCGTCCCCACCCAATATACCGACTCATGACAATATATATATATATATGTAGCATAAGGAACGAATGCGTGTACGCGGTATGCAAGTGTAAGTGTAACTTAAGGTTAGCGACGAGTTTCCGCTTAAGAATATTGTTTATCCTTTTCTCTCTCTTTTCATTTACTAATTGCGCCACTGTTAGGCATCGCTGCGGAGCAAGACTATTTTTCGTTATCATTAATTCCACCGAAGCGTGCGCTTGACAGTTACTAAGTTCCTGCGTGCCGAGATCGACTTGCACTCATAATAAAATCACACTTGGTCGTTATTATTTATTTTTTGATTTTCTATCTTACACCGTATTGGCAACGAAAGTATGAATATCATATATGCACCGGTGAAATAATAAACTTTTACATACATTACATACGCCGTAATAATTTTGATTAAATTGTTCCCCAATAGATGGCGTATAGGAATTGTACATTTCTCGCAAACATTGTTCGCGAGTTAATGGACATATTCCGAGACCGTAACCACCTTAGCCACTGTAACCAATGGCACGTCTAGGGCAGGTTCCACTCGACATCAGCCCTACTGATGAGTCCTGTCGAGTGGATCCAGGACGAAACGTAATTATAATCCAGGATTGTCCCATTTTTGAGGAAATGCCTGGCGGCCAAGTGTAGAGGAGGCGGTAATCGGTCCCACACTTGGTCGTTATTATTTATTTTTTGATTTTCTATCTTACACCGTATTGGCAACGAAAGTATGAATATCATATATGTACCGGTGAAATAATAAACTTTTACATAAAATCTGTTAGTTAGAGAAAGAGACTAACGAACAAAACCAGCGTCTCACTGTACATAGCCAGCCGAATGTTTGTATATATCGTCAACCGCTATGTGGCCGATTCTGTGAGAGGAGCCTACAAACTTCCTCTGAGCCGGCCTAGGAACCACCTCGAGACGCGATCATCGTCGCAGTTGGCTGTATAGTCGCGAGGTGCGTAGTCCTCTGTCCGAGGATATCTTAGTTTATTCTTTGTGAGCTAATCTGTGCAAATTCTTACAGTTTAATCAGAGACTCATTGATCCTCGTTAAATCGTAGTGTTAAAATCTAGCTATTAATAAGAGCATGGACTCATATTTCTTTTGTTTTTCTTTTTGGTTTTGCATTCTAATCTAGAGTGCGAATAGTGCGATCCGCGTTATTTCCGGCACGTGGTCGGCGAATTGCGCCGAGCCCGTTAGCATATAAGTTTCATTTATAAAGAACATTATATTATTATCCTAAGTAACACTTCCGCACAAGTCTTCTCTCGGTGAGGAATTGGTATTGTATTTAGACTGATTTAAACATCTAGACCGGTCTGAGGGGTCTCTTCGCGAGTAACATCTACAGCTCCGATAACACGAGAGCTTAGGCCATCTCAAGCCTAATCGTATATTAATACCTTTTTACGATTCGAAGGTACTCATCGTAATAGCGCATACGAATTTCCACCGACATACAACCGAACTCAGAGCGAGAGCGAGAGAGAAAGAGTAACACAGCGAGCGACATACCATCGAGCGAGCGTGAGAGAGAGAGAGAGAGAGAGAGAGAGGTCAAAGATTGTCTGAGCGTTTCCAGCAGCACGGTAAGAATATTCCAATTAACCAGCTAGATCATGATTTCTGGCCCGACTCTTGCCCCCAGTACATGTATTACGGGAAACCTAGGGCAATAGTTGTAGAGGCGATCTCGTGCAGTGTGCTCTGAGCGCTGGGCGATCGAAAACTGTTTTATTCTACGAGAATACTCTGTATCAATTATATGACGAATATCACGCGTAAAACGAGCTACTTCGTTCAAACCACGATTATACCACGCGTTGCATACAGGCGAATTGTACTACCGAACATTGTGTAATAGTTAGGCTTTCTGTTTCTTATTATACCAATACTCCGATTCAAGACCGAACATTGGACCCATTGTTAGAAACGTGGAATTGATGTTAGCAGTGGGATACTCCTTCTTTCTGTGTATATATGTATAATATTCTATATTTCTGTTTCTTTATACCCACTTCTAACCGTGGAATTGGTGTCAGAAGTCTGCTTTCAAATCAAATCACCTTTGTATCTGCACCTGAACAGTCATCACAGAATAAACACTTTGCTTTTTCACACTATACCCGATTTATCCTTTTATTTTCTTTGCATGCGCTATAACTAACATTATCTGTACTGGAATACAACACGTAACAACTCAGCAACCTGTACGGGTTGATAAGAGAGAGAATCCTATAAGTCCTGCAGATCGAGTAGATTGATTTCGTCTTCGCGTCATTATTCTATTCGGTCATCGATATAAACATATAATCATCTTTTCGGTTTATATCCTTTAGTTTTAAGTATTCACGCGTTGCTCCCGGGCGGAACGGTCGACCGCTCGAACACACACAGTTCCATCCTTGACAATCTTTAGATCGACTTATCGCGACGCCCGGACGTAACAGCTCCTAAAAGCCATATTCTACTGAATACGGGAACCCAGGTTGACTGCAACCCCTATATTCCATTAATGTATTATTTGGATGGCGTATGGTACAAAATAACGCCCTCAGCTACCTCGGCAGTGGCACCCAACGAATTACAGCCAGCGGTAATGCAATCATGGATCTATACGAATCCCGCCGAACTAGCAACATCAGGGATTTACTCCACGCAAGATCTCAAACAGCTAAGGAATCATATAATGTTTCCAGCCGAAAGACCTGCCGTACTAAATACCATAGCTAGAGGAATGTCTGGACAAAAGGTAAATATGCAAGGCATATCTCTGATATATATGTTTGATGAAAAAACCTTCGAGGAAATAGCTTCCTCCACCTGGTCCAGAATATGGCAATGGTTTACGTGTTTCGGTACCTTCAGTGCAGGATTATTCGGAATATGGATCGCCATCAAAACGGTAAAATTTGCGATCGACACTGCACTACATGGTTACGCATTACATAACGTCTACGGGTGGGGCATACATCCGATAGGCGCTGTATGGGACTCAGTGACTAACGTCCTGATACATCTTAGGAACCGCACACCGGATGGTGACGAGTCCAGACGCCAAAACACGGTCCCACAGGCTGAGGAGGCGAACACCAGCCTCGTCCCACCGGAAAACGTAGACACCCCTACCACCACATCGGGATTCACGAGTGTTTACCCCAAGATATCACAGGAAACACGCTTCTCGATAAAATCGCAGAATATACACTGCAAATAACTACACAAAGCTAATACATAAATATATAGAACTATAGGTGCGAATACGCATGTGATTACAGATGAAATATACCAGCTCAGGGGACATTGCCAGAACAATGGCAAACCTCGAAAAGGCACAATGTCTCAAAGGGGGATGCTCAACAACAGTTCCGTTAATTTAGAATTCGCGCGCGACATGACGCGCCGTTGACATCACCACGAACGCCTGGGCGGTCGGACGCTTCCGCCGATCCTCGGCTGCAACCGGGCCGACCGAGCAATTCGGTGGGCAGCCCGGGGGGAGGCGGAGGGGGTCCGAACAGGTGAGAGACGAGACTCACGACACAATGCCACCGTTCGTGTTGTATTGACTTCCGAGAAGGACGTAAACTTTAACGAGAAAGCAAGTGTGGAGAAAGCCGTGAGTGTCGTCCCGCTCATCTGCGTTCCGCTCCCCGTTACATTTCCCGTCCTAATGGGGTTACCTTTTGTCGTTTGCCTTATGTTTAATCTTTCGCTAAGAGCGCCTTTTCGTTTCTCATTTTAGTTTCTATCTTCTTTTTTTGCTGTCCGCGTGTTGTTAGATTTAATGTAGTTTCTAGTCCCGCGTAGTCTTTAAATTAGTTTACTCAGAAATCAGATCGCGTGCGTGTTTAATAGTAATACTTAATGCCTAGACCTATATTCTCTTTTCTTTGAAATACATTGTAAAGCGTGTCTACGGTCATTCCTTGTTTCGCCTCCCCTCACCCTTGTCTTTCCCAAGTCCTTCCCTCACTCCCACGGGTCTCATTCGAAACCGGCACTGCCTTCGCCGAAGGAAAGATCCGACCGACGATCGGAACGATTTCCTAGCGACAACAACAAACCCGACGACACGAGACCCCCACAATTTATTTTGCCCGGCATGTACAGGACACCTGCAAAACGAAAATGGAGAGTCGGCATATCTGCCGGCATTTATACACGCATTGGTAGGCACCTACGCCAAACCTTTGAAATGTAGGACATGCGGTACACCAATATTTGTCTCCCGCCAAGCATCGGAATGCTACAAATGCACAGCACTATACTTATGGTATGCCGACCGATATAAACAAGCAGGGATCGAAACGGAAATGTTATATGAAACCATCTTAGCACTAAACACCGATAAGATGTACGACAAGGAGTTTGGAGACCGGGCCCTGGCGTGAGAAAAGGGGGTAGGAAGTCTCCAGTGATGAAGACATCATTTAATCAGCAAGGTCAGAAATGTTTAGATTCAAGCAGAATGAAGGACTTGCAACTCCCACTCAAGCTTTTTCGCAGGGCTGAACCGAACTTATAAAAGACCGGACGTCCTTGTACTTGTCAGTCTAAAAAGTGAGATCAGAAGGTGACAAACAGTAAAAACCCATATTGAAAAGTGCAGTAATGGAAGGAGTTTCGGAAGAAGGACTGGCGCCGAACGCCCCGCATTTCCCGGTATGTTTCCTACCGTTGTATGTGCAACTCCCCGTAATCGGGCTTGTTCCACCCATGGAAACAAACATGAGAACGACGCAGCATACTAGAGACAGCCGACCACCCCCGCCACCCTACTACGGGCCACACTACATTTACCGCCCAAATGTGGAAGCACCAACCCTACCACCGGTCCCGATACAATCGGAGGAACGACGACACGGAGAAGAAGAACCGGAATGGGACCAGGAATTCTTCAATACTTTCGATGAGGATCTTTTTAACAACCTCCTGGGCGACATGGACTTGCCGCCAAGAACATCCAATGCGGACATTGGACCACCCCAAGGGGGGGGGGGGGGTGTTACGGTCGCCCCGATAAACCTCTACTAGAGCAACACCATGGGCATGTGGTGAGGCGTTCGCCCAGAACTCCGGCTCACTCCCCGGACCGACTCCAAGTCAGGACCCGCAGGGCTCAGCGACGTCGCCGAAGCCACCGACGTGGAAGCCGGCACGGCCCTAGAAACAACGGCAGGCGAAGCGGCGGACACGAGATACGGCGTTAGATGGAAAAACGGGCACACCACCCGTAACAAGGCAAGGAGGAAGTAAAGAAAGTCAAATGGGCACAGCCCACGAACCAATCAACCGACGCAACTGCGGAGTGAACGAATGGAGGGGGCCTGTTCGAAGCTCCAATCAAACTGTTTCCTAATCTGAGTTATTGCTGCGACCGTGACGCTCCGTGTACCTCAGCTGTTTTTAAATAACGTTTGTGTACCTATCGAGATCCCGTCATCGTTTACCCACATGCATCCGTGCAAATACATATTGTACCGACAGCGATAGGAGCATGGGCTTGTTTGTCTTTAATTTCTCTATAAGGGAGCCTGCGACCGCCGTATAGTTAGCAGACAACTATCATAGATTTCGGCTATTTTCGGCTCAATCGTTTACGAATAGTTTACGCAAGTTTACGCAATCGATTTCAGAGCTTACGAAATCGTAGTTTGCCCGTAATTAACAATTTTTAGGTGGGTGTATAGTTAGCAGACGACAATCATAGTTTTCGGCTATTTTGGTCTCAATCGTTTACGAATAGTTTACGCAAGTTTACGCAATCGATTTCAGAGTTTACGAAATCGTAGTTTGGCCGTAATTAACAATTTTAATATCTAGTAATTATCGTCTGCTACCGCGCAGCGCCACCGTGGCCGGGGAGCGAAGCTGACCAGATGCAAACTCTGGCGAAATAATTTTGACGTCTCTCGTGTGTAATGGTCTCAATCGTTTACGAATAGTTTTCGCAAGCTGCTGTATCGATTTCGGAGTTTACGAAATTGTATTTTGCTCGTTATTAACAATTTCAGGATCGGCTAACGTGCAGCTCGCAAGCGCCGCCGTTGGCCGAGGCGAGAATCGCTCTTCGGACATAGAGTAACGAAACAATTTTGACATATCTCATCTCTAACGGTCCCAATCGTTTACGAATAGTTTACGCAAGCCACTGTAACGATTTCAGAGTTTACGAAATTGTAGTTTGGTCGTAATTAACAATTTCAGAATCGGCTATCGTGCAGCGTCGATTGGCTCCCAAGCGCCGGCGTTGGCCGAAGGGAGAAGCTGCATGATAGCCGATTCTGAAATTGTAAATTTCACGACAGCTAGGAATTTTGCTGGCATGCAGCACAAATATTACTTTGCAATGCTGAACCTTGCAGGTCACATTGTCGGAGTATTGTAGGAATATTGCTGCAATATTCCTATGTCAGCCCCCTCGAAATTTGCGGGAATATTGCAGGAAGATGACACAGAATATTGCATCAAGGTCCTAAGAATATTCATTCAATATTATATCCTACATATGATTCTGTTTTACATTATGAATAATTCAAGAAAATTTGTTTTACAATACATTATTATTATTAATGAAATATTACATTACACTAAATATAAAAGTACATATAAAATATTTACATTAAATATAACAGTAAATATAAAAACTACACTAAATATAATAGTAAATATAACAAAATCTTAACCTAGTCTCAATTCTATTTAAGATTTCATTTTTCGCTCAATTCTCGTTTTTGCTTTAGTGAACCACTTGCCAATGACGTCATTTACTTCCGCCTTTTTCAACTTATTATTGCCAACGGCCATACAGGCTACTATAAAATAATAAACGAATATTAGTGATTATTAAAAGATTATTAATAATGTATATCTGTAGGAAAATACTTTGGAATAAGTTCGCAGTCCGCAATTTTGGAAAGCTTTGCTTCTGCAAGCGGCCCTGCCAACTGAAATTTACTGCGATTCCGTCTGCAAGTACTCTGGATATTACAGCTGCTACGCACATAGTCAGCTTACCTGGGCCAACAATATTTAAGTCGACGAATCTGAAAAATTTCATGATGTTATCATGTGCACATAAAAGGCAGATCAAAACAGCAACTAATTAATATAAGTTATAATAGAAATATTGTGAAAGCAAAAGAGTATTGCAGATCAATATGAACCAATAAAATTGATAGTTATAGCGAGAAAGAGATATGAATTCAACACAAAAAAACACGATATATTGATTCCTTCATAGGCGAGAAAGAGTATTGTGGAATTAACGCAAAAACATGAAATAATGATTCTCTCGCGGACATGCACCAAACCTATCCTTATATATCCTTTACCTTTACCCATGCCCATGCCCACGCCCACGCCCATAGAAACTGTAATAGTACAAACATTCATCTGAATAGGCATTATACGCAAATGAGCAGTGACGTCACTTCAATACTTTTGATGCTGACAACTATATGTTCAGGAAACCTCAGCTGTTGGGAGGAAATGTATTGGATGGTCATTATTATATTTTGTTCCACGAAAGATATTACTTTTTTCGTCGTAGAACAATAATGGTACTTTAGAAGCACATGTGATTAAAAAATAATTACCAATTTTTTCTAAAATTCAGTCTGTTCAAGTTTGGGCTCAAACGAGGCCAAATCATCCATACTTTGCACTATGGGAACCCGCTGCAATTCATTTTCGGATGTTTCGTCCTCATCAACTTCGGCATTTTAATTTTTGGACTCCAACAAACAATCGACTTTTGTGTACAGATCCTTTATTTGTAAAGATATCGTAGACAGCATTTTGTAAACACATTTTCGAAATCCTAAAATATGTAAAACAGAAGGTAGAAACATTGATATGAATGGTTTATTTGTTTTATTTACCAATTTCTAAGGTGTATGGATGATGCTCCCAGTCTCCACAGGAACTGCCTTGAGCTGCAATAGTTTCAGTAGCTAAGGGACATTAGAAAAAGATGAGAAACATTTGCAATAATCATGATTATTATGAATACACTCCGATAATATGAAGCTTACCTCCATGGCTATGTAAACAGTGGTAGGGGGTTCATTCTCATCATATGCAATGAACCTCAAACCCCCAGGTGTTGATGAATCGAATAAGGGTTCAAGCATTACAGGTGTAATTAGTAGATTGGTTAATGTACTCTCCGCTCGTCTGTGAATGTGTCGTCATATGTTGATTTTTTCTTGGGTTTTTAGATATGGACTCCATACTCTCTTCTTCCGAGGATATGACCCTTTTAACCTTAGCCCTCCTTCGGTTTTTTAAGGCCCCACCTAACTCATATTCCAAGAGCTCATCCGAAAAGAAAACATCAGATGTGTCCTGTGCCTCATTTAATTTTTCTTGGGCCCATACTCAATCATCTACAAAGTATATAATTGTTCATTATTATGACATCGACAGGTCTTCTAGGTATAAAAAATATAGACATCTATATTATATATAAACACATACACACATTATTAATAATATCCACTATACATACCTGTCGACCCAAAGCAACGCTAATAACTGCACAATCCTCTCACGAGGTTTGAGATAAAGCCTCGGAAATTATTAATTTCTCTAATTTGTTCAGCGACTTGACGTGGCCTGGCCATTTGCTTACACTTTTGTTGGCATTTAACCAACAGGTTGGAATCACTTGCAACCCATTGCTCAATTCCACGATACAATATTTTTCTTCTATTACTTGTCGATGGAAGACGTGAGATACGTCAAAAGTCAAAACTACTTGATCAGGGTATACATCTGGTCAGCTTCTCCTTTCGGCCAACGGAGGCGCTTGCGAGCAAATCAACACTGCATGATAGCCGATTCTGACATTATTAATTACGGGCAAATTACGATTTCGTAAACTCCGAAATCGATACAGCAGCTTGCGAAAACTATTCGTAAACGATTGAGACCGTCGCACACGAGATACGTCAAAATTATTTCGCTAGAGCTTGCATCTGGTCAGCTTCTCCTTTCGGCCACTGGAGGCGCTTGCAAGTTCTACATTACCCGATTCTCGAAATTGTTAATTACGGCCAAAATACGATTTCGTAAACTCCGAAACCAATACAGCAGCTTGCGAAAACTATTCGTAAACGAATGAGACCGTTACACACGAGATACGTTAAAATTATTTCGCCAGAGTTTGCATCTGGTCAGCTTCTGCTTTTGGCCACTGGCGGCGCTTGCAAGACCTAAATTACTCCATTCTCGAAATTGTTAATTACGGGCAAATTACGATTTCGTAAACTCCGAAATCGATACAGCAGCTTGCGAAAACTATTCGTAAACGATTGAGACCGTTGCACTCGAGATACGTTAAAATTATTCCGCCAGAGTTTGCATTTGGTCAGCTTCTCTTTTCGGCCACTGGAGGCGCTTGCAAGATCTACATTACCCCATTCTCGAAATTGTTAATTACGGCCAAAATACGATTTCGTAAACTCCGAAATCGATACAGCAGCTTGCGAAAACTATTCGTAAACGATTGAGACCGTTACACACGAGATACGTCAAAATTATTTCGCCAGGTTCTGCATCTGGTCAGCTTCTGCTTTCGGCCACTGGAGGCGCTTGCAAGACCTACATTACCCCATTCTCGAAATTGTTAATTACAGCCAAAATACGATTTCGTAAACTCCGAAATCGATACAGCAGCTTGCGAAAACTATTCGTAAACGATTGAGATCGTTAGAGATGAGATACGTCAACATTGTTTCCATACTCTATGCTCGAAGAGCGATTCTCGCCTCGGCCAACGCCGCCATTGCGAGCAAATCAACGCTGCACGATAGCCGTTTCTGAAATTGTTAATTACGGGCAAATTGTGATTTCGTAAACTCTGAAATCGTTACAGTGGCTTGCGTAAACTATTCGTAAACGATTGGGACCGTTACAGATGAGATACGTCAAAATTGTTTCCATACTCTGTGCTCGAAGAGCGATTCTCGCCTCGGCCAACGGCGGCGCTTGCGAGCCAATCAACGCCGAACAATAGCCGATTCTGAAATTATTAATTACGGGCAAATTACGATTTCGTAAACTCCGAAATCGATACAGTAGCTTGCGAAAACTATTCGTAAACGATTGAGACCGTTATACACGAAATACGTCAAAGTTATTTCGCCACTTTCTGCATCTCTTTTCGCCAACGGCGGCGCTTGCGAGCAAATCAACGCTGCACGATAGCCGATTCTGAAATCATTATTTACAGACAAATTACGATTTCGTAAACTCCGAAATCGATACAGTAGCTTGCGAAAACTATTCGTAAACGATTGAGACCGTTATACGCGAGATACGTCAAAGTTACTTCGCCACTTTCTGTATCTCCTCTCGCCAACGGCGGCGCTTGCGAGCAAATCAACGCTGCACGATAGCCGATTATGAAATTGTTAATTACGGCCAAAATACGATTTCGTAAACTCCGAAATCGATACAGCTGCTTGCGAAAACTATTCGTAAACGATTGAGACCGTTAGAGATGAGATACATCAAAATTATTTCGTTACTCTATGTCCGAAGACCGATTCTCGCCTCGGCCAACGGCGGCACTTGCGAGCAAATCAACGCTGCACGATAGCCGTTTCTGAAATTGTTAATTACGGGCAAACTATGATTTCGTAAACTCTGAAATCGTTACAGTGGCTTGCGTAAACTATTCGAAAACGATTGGGACCGTTACAGATGAGATACGTCAACATTGTTTCCATACTCCATGCTCGAAGAGCGATTCTCGCCTCGGTCAACGGCGGCGCTTGCGAGCTGCACGTTAGCCGTTTCTGAAATTGTTAATTTCGGGCAAACTATGATTTCGTAAACTCCGAAATCGATACAGCTGCTTGCGAAAACTATTCGTAAACGATTGGGACCGTTACAGATGAGATACGTCAACATTGTTTCGATACTCTATGTTATCGCAATCGAGTTTTTTACTCGATTCGTGGCTGCCGGAAGGAAGCTGGGAAGAGCCTCTTGAAAAGTGTGGGCGAGAAGATCTGTGACACTATTTGATGCACAACCTGTTCTTGTTCTTTATTTTTCCTTCTACACTTTATGTCTGATAAGCGCGTAATATATGCAATGTGGCCGACGCGCGTACGAGTTTATAAATTTGCAAACGAAGAATGGTACACTATGTACAAAAGTTTTGACTAGGTCGAGAGACACGTGCTTTCGGTTTCGATGATGAAACAAGAAGACAGCCGCGCCTGGGAAGGGGAAACCGCTCAGTCGTCTTCCCAGGCTCGTCTGTGTACGACAAGGTGGTGTGTGCGCCAATCAGACGCCTAGTCCGGCTGATGTACGCACACACCTCAACGGTGCTCCCTGACTGTGAGCGCGGGAACGCGGTGTTTTCCGGGCGCCATGCCGTCTGCCGCATGGCGCTAACTCGTGTACCAACGGCAGTGCGTCACGTCACGCTCACGCGCTTAATAGGACGGGCGCGCAATTTAACATCTGAGGTGTACAAGTCCCAATCCTCAACATACCACCCGCCTCGTTGCCCAGATGGGGAACGAAAATCACAGAGACGGTGCAGTAATTCAATATATGGCTGCGCCGTGAATGAGGTATATGCGTGAGTGTAACGAAACGTGAACGACCGCTAAGAAATACCGCAGCAAGGCGACGCGTGTTCCCGACTAAGGAGTTATAATACAGGTAAGTGTGCTTATACAATATTTACAGCAATGAGTCTTAACCTAAATGAGCGTTGAGCTACTCGCTATTTCATAATTTAACAGCATATTGGTCTTGGTGCCATGCAGAATGCATGTGCAGGAATCCTGACTTGCAGGATCTCGGAAGTCCGCGTACTACGCGAGCTGTATTACGGAATGCGTGAGTCCATCCAGGGAAACAATAACAATCCGGAGGCGGGTTGTTGACCGCCGTTTCTCGGAAAGGCGTGCGCTGGAATGCGGTTCCGGGACGAGTGTGTACTACTATACTATATTACGCTCTCTAATACTATGGCGTGATTGAGACCTAACCTATCTATGTACAACACATACAGAGTATACTAAGACACAGACGTGGGGCTCTGTGCGGTATGGTGATCCACGGGCAGTCTACACAATTGCGTTATTGGTCGCTTAAACTCGGATGTAGCCGTACGCACGAGTACTACACGCACCATTCCGTCCTGTCCGTAGAAACACCGTGAGATACGGCCGAGCTCCCATTTGGCCGGAGGTAATGTATGGCTTTTAAGAAGCACTAGATCATTTACCTTTAAATTGTCTTGAATTTTATGCCATTTTTGGCGTTGTTGTAATGAGTTTAAATAGTCAGAAGACCAAATTTTCCAGAATGTCTCGTGAAGTCGTTGTACGGTTTGCCATCGGTCGAGACGGTTCTCTTCAACGGACAGAACGGAAGGTGCGGGTACCGTGCGCAAGTAGGAACCCACAAGGAAGTGCCCTGGGGTGAGTGCGTCGTATGACTCAGGATCATCGTAGAGGGGAGCGATTGGCCGGGAGTTCAACGTTCCTTCGATTCTACACAAAAGGGTAGAAAACTCCTCAAATGTGGGTGTAAGCGCGCCGATAATGCGACGAAGGTGGTGCTTAACACTTTTTACACCAGCCTCCCACAACCCCCCAAAGTGTGGACCTGCGGGAGGATTAAACTGCCAATCGATCCCGTCCGCGGCGTACCTACTAGCAAGAGCGGGATCGTTAATAACAGCGTTGTAATCTTCTGTTATAGCTCGCGCGGCACCGACAAAATTCGTGCCGTTGTCGGAATAGACCGTGGCGGGGAGACCGCGGCGCGCGGTAAAGCGATCAAACGCAGCGAGGAACCCTGACGTCGTGGCATCGTCTGCGCACTCTAGATGTATCGCACGCACTGACAAACAAACAAATACCACACAATATGCCTTGTGGGTTTTAATGCCTCGGCCCTTCGAGGACCTGATACAAAAGGGTCCGGCGTAGTCGACGCCTGTGTGCGAGAATGGACGCGACGGAGTGACGCGCGCTGCGGGTAAGTCTCCCATGCTTTGTTGAGCTAAGACAGCCCTATGTCGCGTACAAGTGACACACTTGAAGTTAATTTGCTTTACGAGCGAACGTGCATTTAAAATCCAATATGTCTGACGTAGGTAACGTAGGGTGACTTGTAGTCCTCCGTGGAGTGTAACGATATGCGCGTATTGTGCTAACAAATGAGCAATTCGGCATCGCGGTAAAAGAAGCGGATACTTTGCGCTTGCCGGCAGGTTGGAGTTCCTAAGCCGGCCTCCTACGCGTAACATTTTGTTCTCGTCACAAACAATATTTAATTTTCGTAATGAAGCAAGGTGCTTGTTCGCTCCTGGGCTCGACATTTTAGCAAGCGTGTCGGAAAAATATACCTGTTGGACATGTTTAACCCAAAATTCGGTGGAGTTGCGTATTTCCTCGGCAGAAATATACGGGAAAGTGACGCGGCTTGTCCGGTGACGTATATTGAATATAAAGCGTCTGACGTACGCGGTAATTCGCAATAGACGCGTCCAGGAAGATATCTTATCGGCTAATTCAAATAAAGGTTCGCTATTTACTAGAAGTGTATGTACAGTTTTCTGTTCCTCTAATGCGGCTTCACTTTCAGCCTTCTGCGCATCCGATGGCCAGTCTGCGGGTCTTTGCCCGAGCCAGACGGGCCCGTGCCACCAAAGTGGATGGTCAAGGAATTGTGTGACAGGAATGCCTCGGGATGCACAGTCGGCAGGGTTTTGGGCCGTAGGAACATGCCGCCACTTGGCATGCGGGAACTCGTTCTGTATGAAGGACACCCTATTGGCAACGAATAATTTCCATCGTGATGGATGGGACTCCAGCCAAGAGAGTACCACCGTCGAATCTGACCAGCAATGAATGGCGTCGTCAGAACAAGGTATGTGTGACGTGACGAATTTAAGGGCTTGCGCTAGCATGTGTGCGGCGCACAGTTCGAGCCGAGGAATGCTTAGTAATCTGACTGGAGCTACTTTTGTTTTTGCATAGAGTAGCGTGACCTGCGCATTCTCGCTGCCCGTGGGAACACGAAGATAGACAGCGGCCGCGTATGCGGCATTTGATGCGTCGCAAAACCCGTGCAATTGCACACCGGTGTCAGTGGAAGACTGTCCTGTCCACCGGCTAATAGCAATATGATTGAGTGCAGGTAACCCCTTTTGAAACTGCAAACATTCGTATAACAATCTGTCGGGAAGTCTATCGTCCCAACCCAGGCGGAGTTTCCAGAAGCCCTGTAATAATATTTTTCCAGCAATAGTGACTGGGGCTGCCCACCCATGTGGGTCGAAGATATGGGCTAAGAGCGAAAGGAAGGCTCTCTTCGTTTGTACCGGAGAACGTTCCGTAATTTTGAAGCGAAACTCGTCTTTGTGTGGTTCCCAATGTATACCCAGCACAGTGTGAGCGAAATTATTGCTGAAGAAGTTCTCAGCAGCTGTAGCTTCCGGAGCTGCGGCTAATTCAGCTTCCGGTAAGTCCGAGAGAAGTTCTACCTCATTGGCGCTCCATTTGTATGGCCGAAAACCACCCGCCGTGAGAAGCTGCCTAAATTGTCTCTGTTGGTTTTTCAGAGTGGCGCAGTCATCTGCTCCAAACATAACGTCGTCGACATAGACGTTATTTCGTAGGATCTCGGCTGCCTGCGGGAAATTCGAACCTTCGTCGGAAGCGAGCTGTTTAAGCACCCTATTTGCTAAATATGGCGCACAAGCGGTGCCATAAGTGACGGTCAACAAGCGATAACTTGACAGGTTATCTTGCGGCGAAGAACGCCAGAGAATTCGTTGATAGTCTACGTCGTCCGGGTGTACTCGTATCTGACGAAACATCTTTTCTAGATCCGCCGTGTATACGAATCTGTGGGTGCGCCAACGGAGTGTAAGCGCGAAGAGGTCGGCCTGAAGCTTGGGACCGATGTGTAAATGGTCATTCAATGAAGTGCCATTATCAGAATTGAAAGACGCATTGAAAACGACGCGCACTTTCGTCGTTGAGCTAGATGATTTTACCACTGCATGGTGTGGTAAGTAATAGCATGGGCTGGCGTGCTCTGCTTCGAAAGGAACTCGTTCCATGTGTTGCATGTCTAAATATTCGGACAAGAATTTTTGATAATCCTGTAAAAGTGCAGGATTACGAGAAAGTCTGTTCTCCTGTTGGATGCTCAAATTGTGTGCACCCCTTTTCGAGTCACCGAGAAGAATTGGTGGTGGGGTTTTAAATGGGAGACGCACCATATAGCGACCGTCCCCTAAACGAGAATGTGTGCATTGGAAATGTTCCTCGCACTTGAGTTCGTCAACGGTGGGAAACTCGATTCGTGGTAGCTCCTCGAGTTCCCAGAATCGCGAGAGGGCCTGAAGGACTCCGTCGTCCGCCGCCACGTGATTCACGTGTACGCGGGTGACGTTGTCAGAATTGTGGGTAACCTTTCCCGAGAAGATCCACCCAAAAATGGTAAGTTGGGCGGCCGGCGTGCCCTTGGGACCCCGAATTAATCCCTCCCTCAATATGTCGCTGTAATAATCCGCGCCAATTAATAATTGAATAGGTACGTTGCCAAAGGGGTCGTGATCTGCCCATTTAAGATTGTCCAATTGGGGACAGTGGATAGACGGTGACGAAGATGGAGGGGGAATGTACGAGGATAATTTCGGGAGTATCAAAGCCGAAACATTTTGGACTGACTGGTCGGAATCACAGGCTTGAATTGTAAGTATTGCCCTTTTTCTAACTGCGCCTACTCGCATAGACCCTATCCCCGTGACTCTCACGGTTGTATCTCGCATTTCAGGACGTAGCAATTGAACGGCGCTTTCCGCAATGAACGTGGCCTGAGATCCCTGGTCGAGCAATGCCCTTACGCGTAACGTGCGGCCCCCGGAACTGCGCAACAGTACCGTGGCGGTAGGTAGCAGTGTATAATGTCTACCTACTTTCGCGAAGTTATTTGAAACGTCCCTAATCGGAGGGAGAGCGTTAGAAGAAGCGGCTTCGTTTTGATTGCCTGACGCAGTGGCGTCGTTCGCGGTAACACTTTTGGCAGTGTCCAAATGGACCAATGTATGATGTTTGCCCTTGCAAGTCCGGCAAACATTAGTGCTCGTGCATTGCTTAACGCGATGACCGCGACGGAAGCAATTTAAACACCGAGATTGCCCGTTAATCCACTCTATGCGTTTCGAGATCGGCTTAGCCGTGAATGTCTGACATTGAAACAATGGGTGATCTCCTTGACAGACAAAACATCGTAATTTAGTTGAGGAGACTTGGTGACTCTTGACCGCGCTTCTTTTAACCTCTCTTTTAGCGGGGGCATTGGAGACTTCGTTCGGCGTCAAATGCCCCGCCCGTTCAAACGCGCGTATGCGAAATGACAAATCTTCATCTAATTCTAGGAACGTCGGGAAGACCGACGCATCCCTCTGAGCGAGTTCCCAATCGTGCCGCGTCTGCGCATCAAGTTTATTTAAAATAATGAAGACAAAAAGGTCTTCCCATGCACTTATCGGCCTTTTCAAGCCGGCGATTGCATGGTAAATCTCATGCGATTCATCACGCAAAAAACGCAGATCGGCTTCCCGATTGGGCCCCACCGGAGGGATCGCAAGAAAGCGGGCTAAATGCGCGAAGACTAGAGCCCGTGGATCGTCATACCGCTTTTGCAGAAGCGCCCACGCCGTCTCGAAGTTGGCATCCGTGACCTCAGTGCTGCGCAATATTTGAGCCGCCTTCCCGTCCAGACTAGCCTTGAGGTAGTGCAATTTCTGCACGTTCGTAAGGTCTGTACGGGACTCGACGAGGGACTGAAATAAGTCACGAAAGCCAGTCCACTCAACCAGTTCGCCTGTGAATTTAGGAATATTAATGCGCGGTAAATGTACAGTATCCGCTCGTGAAACAGCTACCGAAGTATTTGTGCCGTTCGACGCCGTATTAGTCGTAAGCGCGTCCAACGCTTCCGACAAAGAATCTCTTACCTCCTCTACGGTGGTAATTATACACGCAAACGCTTCTTTAGTAAAATATTCTAATTGTTGCCTTTGTTCCAGGGTAGACAGCCCCAAGATCTCATCGTGGCGATTGAGAAGTCCCTTCCAGAATGTCTCCAGTGTGTCCAGACGATTTTGGATCGTGGAGCGAGTCCCCTTGACTATGGCCAGCTTCTTGTAATTGGTCCAAATCTTGCTGATTTGGTCATGATAATCAAGCTGAGCGACGATTAACTGCTCTAACTTGTTTGATATTTGAATTTTTTCCGTTGCAGAAGTCATCTCGTACAATGGCGTACACAACAGGTCAGCAGGCGTTGAAGGTCGACAAGATGGCCAATCTCCTCGTGGTCACAGTGAAGTCCTCGAAGTTGCACCTTCCAAATCCGGCTCGAAGGACCAATTTATATGTTATCGCAATCGAGTTTTTTACTCGATTCGTGGCTGCCGGAAGGAAGCTGGGAAGAGCCTCTTGAAAAGTGTGGGCGAGAAGATCTGTGACACTATTTGATGCACAACCTGTTCTTGTTCTTTATTTTTCCTTCTACACTTTATGTCTGATAAGCGCGTAATATATGCAATGTGGCCGACGCGCGTACGAGTTTATAAATTTGCAAACGAAGAATGGTACACTATGTACAAAAGTTTTGACTAGGTCGAGAGACACGTGCTTTCGGTTTCGATGATGAAACAAGAAGACAGCCGCGCCTGGGAAGGGGAAACCGCTCAGTCGTCTTCCCAGGCTCGTCTGTGTACGACAAGGTGGTGTGTGCGCCAATCAGACGCCTAGTCCGGCTGATGTACGCACACACCTCAACGGTGCTCCCTGACTGTGAGCGCGGGAACGCGGTGTTTTCCGGGCGCCATGCCGTCTGCCGCATGGCGCTAACTCGTGTACCAACGGCAGTGCGTCACGTCACGCTCACGCGCTTAATAGGACGGGCGCGCAATTTAACATCTGAGGTGTACAAGTCCCAATCCTCAACACTCTATGACCGAAGAGCGATTTTTGCCTCGGTCAACGGCGGCGCTTGCGAGCCAATCAACGCTGAACGATAGCCGATTTTGACATTATTAATTACGGGCAAATTACGATTTTGTAAACTCCGAAATCGATACAGCAGCTTTCGAAAACTATTCGTAAACGATTGAGACCGTTGCACACGAGATACGTAAAAGATATTTCGCCAGGTTCCGCATCTGGTCAGCTTCTGCTTTCGGCCACTGGCAGCGCTTGCAAGACCTACATTACCCCATTCTCGAAATTGTTAATTACGGGCAAACTACGATTTCGTAAACTCTGAAATCGATTGCGTAAACTTGCGTAAACTATCGTAAACGATTGGAACCAAAATAAGCGAAATCGGTGATAGTTGTCTGCTAACTATACGGCGGTGTTCATATCCATCTTTCGTTTTTTCAAATGGACCGACACAGTCACAGTGTATCGTGTCGAAGGGGAAAGGCTTCTTTTCAATTGGGTGCAATTTCCCTTGTTTCGGTCCGGTCTGTCGTTTGCATACTACGCAAGTAATGCAGTGATCGATGTACTTACGGACAAATCTTAGCATTTTTGGGAACCAGTATTTTTTCGCGATGCGGTCGTATGTTTTTTCAAAGCCTACATGACAGTTTTCGTCATGGTACAGACGCAACAAACCAAGGCGGCTTCCCTTCGGGACAAAACTTCGGTAGATCACTCGGCCTGTGTCGCGGAGTGTTTTTCGACACAGTATACCGAATCTTAGCTCGAAATCCGTAATAACAGTATCGTTCGACTTTACCGGCTTGATCATGTTTTGCGTTTCTTCATCATTTTTCTGCGCGATTTCTACCCAGGAGCCCTCACAAATTACGTTTACGCGATAGTTTTTACACGGATTTCTACTTAAATAATCCACGTGCTCTACGTATTTGCCTTTCCTATATTCAAGATCAAAGGAAATGTCTTGTAGAAATATCCACCAACGAGCTACGCGTGGTAATAAATCTTTTTTGTTTTGCGTAGCCTTAATGGCATTACAGTCGGTGACAATTTTAAACTGCATACCAAGCAGATATACGCGGAAGTATTTCAGTGCGTTCACAATCGCGAGTGTCTCTAGTTCATACGAATGATAGCGCGATTACTCTGGGCTGGTACGACGACTAAAATATGCGACCACGCGTAGTTCCTTTTCCACTCTTTGGAAGAGGATTGCAGCATATCCAATGGAACTAGAGTCGGTGTGGAGCTCCGTATCTCGCGTTGGGTCGAATATTACGAGCAAAGGGTGTGTACTCAGTTTGTCTGTGATGTACGATCGCGCTTCTTCCTGTTCTTTACCCCATACCCACGGCTCATTATGTTTTGTTAATTTGGTCAAGCACGCCGTTCGCACCGCGAATTCAGGTACAAACTTCCGGAAATAACTCGCTAGGCCAATAAATTGTCTTATCTGCTTCACATTGTTCGGAACTGGTAATTCTACTAGGGTTTTAACTTTTTCTTTGCCTGGCTTTATGCCTTCGGATGATATCTCTCGACGCAGGTAATTGATCGAAGTTTCAAAAAATTTACATTTTGCGATGTTTAACGTGAATCCTGCCTTGTCCAATACCTCCAACACGCGCTCTAAACTCTGTAGCCCTTCCTCGACCGTTTGCGATGGGATCAAAATATCGTCCATATAGACTAATGCGATGCTATTTCTTAGGTTGCCTAGAGCCGCGTTAATGGCTCTCTGAAAGACAGCGGGCGCATTACAAAGACCGAAGGGCATACGCATATACTCATAATGCCCGTCGGGGGTAACAAACGCAGTTATACAAATTGAATCGGCGGCAATGGGTATTTGGTGAAATCCCGCGGCCATGTCTAGCGTAATAAATTCCCTACCCTTTCCCAAACGATCCAATTGATCGTTGATTAGTGGTAAAGGGTATCTGTCTTGAACCGTAATTCTATTTAACGGCCCGAAATCCACGCACAGACGGTCCTCTCCATTTTTCTTTTTCACTAAGATAACGGGGCTTGCAAACGGCGAGTTGCTTTCGCGTATTATGCCGTTACTTATGAGGTCATCTCTGATCCCCCTTAATTTCTCCCGTTCCGAAAGTGACAGACGGTAAGGGTGGTAACACTGGACAACAAAATTGAACTTTTTTTTTGCCTTTTGAACGAAAATAGCCAATTTCGATTAATCTTGACCTGCTGAAAACGAATCTGAAACCCGTTTTTCAAAATTGGCTCGAGATTTTGAGTAATTGAATTTTGAAAAAAACAGCCTTTTTTCCACTTTGAACAACAATCAGATCGTAAGTATACAAGTCAGACAATTTTTATTGGTTGCAAAAAATTCTCCAGACTTTTACGAATAAAACGGTATCAAACACTTTTACAATTTAAACTTGCAATCATGTTTAAACATTAGTTAAAGTGAATAAGACTCGTTTCGCGCACCTACTTTTCGAAATGTTTTTCAATTTTTTGAAAAATCTGTGACTCCGACGTGAATTCCAATGACACTACACGATAAAGCAGACATTTTCCATCGGAAAAGCATAATGATAATATGTAAAACAAATTTCGGCTTCCTACAGGAAAACTAACTAAGACTTCGTGCGCGTCACGTAGTAATACGCGTTCCGCTGTGGCTTGTTGTCGCCTAGCGTTTGCACGGCATTGAGTCGGAGAACCGCTGCTCACACTGCGTATCACGCACGAGGTTTTCGTTTTCCTGAGCGAAGCAGAAATATAATTTACATAGTGTTAAAGTGGTTTTCCAAAGACAAATGTCTGCTCTATCGCGTAGAGGTATTGGAATCCTCGTCAGACTCCCATTTTTTTGTAAAAATTGGAAAACATCTCGAAAAATAGGTGCGCAAAACGTGTCTTCTCCACTTTAACTAATGTTTAAACATGTTTGCAAGTTTAAATTGTAAAAGTGTTTGATACCGTTTTATTCGGAAAAGTCTGGAGAATTTTTTGCGACCAATAAAAATTGTCTAACTTGTATACTTACGGCCTGATTGTTGTTCAAAGTCGAAAAAAGGCTGATTTTTTTAAAATTAAATTACTCAAAATCTCGAGCCAATTTTCAAAAACGGGTTTCAGATTCGTTTTCAGCGGGTCAAGATTAATCGAAATTGGCTATTTTCGTTCAAAAGGCAAATTTAGTGTTGTGCAGTGTAATTTATTACCTTGTTCTCCTGAGTAATTATTTTGAGTTCCGCCGTACTTACGGACCGCACGTGATTGCCAGTGGTCAACATTCGCTCGAATTATATTAAAAGATCTCTAAGAGAATCGTCCGCAACGTACAGTGTGAAGCCCGGTGCCTTCGTTGTAGCCTCGTTCCTTTCTGCCGTGACAAGTCCGCACCGTTGAAGCCTCGTCGTCCCATCAGGTTCCGTCACAATGCGTAGATCGGCATGCACCAGGACATTCTTCCCGGTGATGACCTCGTACGGTATTGCAGTATCCGGGACAACAAACAAATCCAACTCAGTGGACACATCCTCCGTCTGAAATAATGCTGATGTGCATCCGACGGTCGTCGTGCTAGACTCACACAGTCCTTGTATTGTCGTCGTGTACGCGTTTACTTTGCAGTTTACCCGGTCGGCAACACTTTCTCTCACGAGGGAACATGTTGCGCCATTGTCGTTCAAAAAGCGTCGTACGATCATCTGTCTCAATAGTATTGGTGTCAGTTTGTGTTCTACTGAGTAGCACACGTTGGCTTCGGGTTTCTTCGAACCGTGATTGTTTTGGGCTGTTCGCTGCTTCGCCCAACATTACGATTCGGTATGGCCCCTCTTTTTGCAAAAATTGCAGTTAGTTACGCTGGGAGTTTCCCGTTGCGGTAATAATTTTCTCCTTTTCGGGCAATTCACCCGTTTATGTCCCAGCTCATTGCATTGGTAGCATCTGCCGTCTTGTCGGTTCGGAGCGCGTTCTCCGCCATCGCGTGCAAATCGTTCCCTTCGTTTCGTTTCTTTTACGAAATTGGTCGTGCCCGTGATCAGCGCCGATGGCTTCGCGTAATTCGCGGACAGCATGGCCTGTCGCACGTTCTGATCTGTGATTGTGCTTATTGTCAGCTCCACCAATTCTTCGGGTCGAAATGCTACACGCGCCTTCTCGAGACAGCCCACTTTTTTCCTTGCATATTCCACGTACGTGTTCGCGTCGTCGCTGTTATAGGTCAGCGCCCGTAGCAAGCATTCGTGGAGTTTCTTCTGCGGACCGAAAATGGCGCACAAGTCCTCCTTGAATTTTTCCCACGTTCGGGGTCTCCCTTTCCATTCTTGGTACCATACTTTAGCAGAACCCGCAAGCGCATGGGTGGCGGCACTCAACCGCTGTTGCGGGGTCGAATCACGGGTGATATGTTACACTTCGTTGCACCAAGCATTAGCGTCGTCATTCAGTTCGGTACCACG
This sequence comes from Priocnemis perturbator, assembly GCA_963942575.1. Classification (NCBI taxonomy): domain Eukaryota; kingdom Metazoa; phylum Arthropoda; class Insecta; order Hymenoptera; family Pompilidae; genus Priocnemis; species Priocnemis perturbator. The sequence continues at coordinate 564,724 of CAWWDK010000097.1, forward strand.
GAATTGCGGCACCATATCCAAAAGAGGAGGTGTCGTTGCATTAATAATCTTCAGGGTAGCCGGCATTACGCCTCTTGCAATTTCGGCTACCACTTGGCGGATGATGTCCTCCAAGGACGAGGGAGCACGCGAGTTCTCCATTTTTTCGTGTCCCGATCACGTCCCGAACAAAACGAAAGGGAAAAAAAAATAAAACGAGGAAACCAAAAAAAGCACACAAAGAAACACAGCACGACACAATCCACAGCACAATAAAATCAACGAAAATGAATCAAGAATTAGCTTTGCAGCTAAGGCGCGTAAAATTCACTATATCCCACTTCTGATATTAGAAACCCGCAAAATGGCTCGACGAGATGTGTTCGTTTTAGCGATTCTGGGGGAAGTGCAGAGGGGTCAAGCTCCGTCCTCTTTCCAACAGGCAAAGCCTGCTCCGATCTTCGGCCAGATTCACACTCGCATTTGTTTACAATGCTTACTCTTACTGAGACGCAGGTCAATGCACCGGCCACCGAGGTAAACACACGATCCGCGACTCTCGGCGCCTCCAAGAACAGGTGACACATCAACGCACTGTCGTGTGCCACTGTAGAATTACCGCGTGTTATGGGCGACATCAAATGCATCGCTAACAGGCAACACAGCAAGCACAGGCAGCACAGGCAGCACAGCAAGCACAGGCAGCAAGCACAGGCAGCACAGCAAGCACAGGCAGCAAGCACAGGCAGCACAGCAAGCACAGGCAGCAAGCACAGGCAGCACAGCAAGCACAGCAAGCACAGGCAGCAAGCACAGGCAGCACAGCAAGCACAGGCAGCAAGCACAGGCATGTTAGAAACCCGCAAAATGGCTCGACGAGATGTGTTCGTTTTAGCGATTCTGGGGGAAGTGCAGAGGGGTCAAGCTCCATCCTCTTTCCAACAGGCAAAGCCTGCTCCGATCTTCGGCCAGATTCACACTCGCATTTGTTTACAATGCTTACTCTTACTGAGACGCAGGTCAATGCACCGGCCACCGAGGTAAACACACGATCCGCGACTCTCGGCGCCTCCAAGAACAGGTGACACATCAACGCACTGTCGTGTGCCACTGCAGAATTACCGCGTGTTATGGGCGAAATCAAATGCATCGCTAACAGGCAACACAGCAAGCACAGGCAGCACAGGCAGCACAGCAAGCACAGGCAGCAAGCACAGGCAGCACAGCAAGCACAGGCAGCAAGCACAGGCAGCACAGCAAGCACAGGCAGCAAGCACAGGCAGCACAGCAAGCACAGCAAGCACAGGCAGCAAGCACAGGCAGCACAGCAAGCACAGGCAGCAAGCACAGGCATGTTAGAATCCCGCAAAATAGCTCGACGAGATGTGTTCGTTTTAGCGATTCTGGGGGAAGTGCAGAGGGGTCAAGGTCCGTCCTCTTTCCAACAGGCAAAGCCTGCTCCGATCTTCGGCGAGATTCACTCTCGCATTTGTTTACAATGCTTACTCTTACTGAGACGCAGGTCAATGCACCGGCCGCCGAGGTAAACATATGATCCGCGACTCTCGGCGCCTCCAAAAACAGGTGACACAGCAACGCACTCTCGTGTGCCACTGTCGAATTACCGCGTGTTATGGGCGAAATCAAATGTATCGCTAACAGGCAGCACAGCAAGCACAGGCAGCACAGCAAGCACAGGCAGTAAGCTCAGGCAGCACAGGAAGCACAGGCAGCAAGCACAGGCAGCAAGCAGAGGCAGCACAGCAAGCACAGGCAGCAAGCACACTCAGCACAGCAAGCACAGGCAGCACAGCAAGCACAGGTCGCAAGCACAGGCAGCACAGCAAGTACAGGCAGCACAGCAAGCACAGGCAGCAAGCACAGGCAGTAAGCACAGGCAGCAAGCACACTCAGCACAGCAAGCACAGGCAGCACAGCAAGCACAGGCAGCACAGCATGCACAGCAAGCACAGGCAGCAAGCACAGGCAGCACAGCAAGCACAGGCAGCACAGCAAGTACAGGCAGCATAGCAAGCACAGGCAGCAAGCACAGGCAGCACAGCAAGCACAGGCAGCACAGCACAGGCAGCACAGCAAGCACAGGCAGCACAGCACAGGCAGCACAGCAAGCACAGGCAGCAAGCACAGGCAGCACAGCAAGCACAGGCAGCACTGCAAGCACAGGCAGCACAGCAAGCACAGGCAGCAAGCACAGGCAGCACAGCAAGCACAGGCAGCACAGGCAGCAAGCACAGGCAGCACTGGCAGCACAGCAAGCACAGGCAGTACAGCAAGCACAGGCAGCAAGCACAGGCAGCAAGCACAGGCAGCACAGGCAGCAAGCACAGGCGGCACAGCAAGCACAGGCAGCAAGCACAGGCAGCACAGGCAGCACAGCAAGTACAGGCAGCACAGGCAGCAAGCACAGGCAGCACAGCAATCACAAGCAGCACAGCAAGTACAGCAAGCACAGGCAGCACAGCAAGCACAGGCAGCACAGCACAGGCAGCACAGCAAGCACAGGCAGCACAGCAAGCACAGCCAGCAAGCACAGGCAGCACAGCAAGCACAGGCAGCAAGCACAGGCAGCACAGCAAGCACAGGCAGCAAGCACAGGCAGCACAGCAAGCACAGGCAGCACAGCAAGCACAGGCAGCAAGCACAGGCAGCACAGCAAGCACAGGCATGTTAGAAACCCGCAAAATAGCTCGACGAGATGTGTTCGTTTTAGCGATTCTGGGGGAAGTGCAGTGGGGTCAAGCTCCGTCCTCTTTCCAACAGGCAAAGCCTGCTCCGATCTTCGGCGAGATTCACTCTCGCATTTGTTAACAATGCTTACTCTTACTGAGACGCAGGTCAATGCACCGGCCGCCGAGGTAAACATATGATCCGCGACTCTCGGCGCCTCCAAAAACAGGTGACACAGCAACGCACTCTGTTGTGCCACTGTCGAATTACCGCGTGTTATGGGCGAAATCAAATGCATCGCTAACAGGCAGCACAGCAAGCACAGGCAGCATGCACAGGCAGCACAGCAAGCACCGGCAGCAAGCACACTCAGCACAGCAAGCACAGGCAGCACAGCAAGCACAGGCAGCAAGCACAGGCAGCACAGCAAGCACAGGCAGCAAGCACACTCAGCACAGCAAGCACAGGCAGCACAGCATGCACAGCAAGGACAGGCAGCAAGCACAGGCAGCACAGCAAGCACAGCAAGCACAGGCAGCACAGCACAGGCAGCACAGCAAGCACAGGCAGCACAGCAAGCACAGGCAGAATAGCAAGCACAGGCAGCAAGCACAGGCAGCACAGCAAGCACAGGCAGCACAGCACAGGCAGCACAGCAAGCACAGGCAGCACAGCACAGGCAGCACAGCAAGCACAGGCAGCAAGCACAGGCAGCACAGCAAGCACAGGCGGCACAGCAAGCACACACAGCAAGCACAGGCAGCACACCAAGCACAGGCAGCACAGCAAGCACAGGCAGCACAGCAAGCATTGGCAGCACAGCAAGCACAGGCAGCACAGCACAGGCAGCACAGCAAGCGCATGCAGCAAGCACAGGCAGCTCAGGCAGCACAGGCAGCAAGCACAGGCAGCACAGACAGCAAGCACAGGCAACACAGCAAGCACAGGCAGCACAGCAAGCACAGGCAGCACAGCACAGGCAGCACAGCAAGCACAGGCAGCAAGCACAGGCAGCAGAGCAAGCACAGGCAGCAAGCACAGGCAGCATAGCAAGCAGAGGCAGCACAGAAAGCACAGGCAGCACAGACAGCAAGCACAGGCAGCACAGCAAGCACAGGCAGCAAGCACAGGCGGCACAGCAAGCACAGGCGGCACAGCAAGCACAGGCAGCAAGCACAGGCAGCACCGCAAGCACAGGCAGCAAGCACAGGCAGCACAGCAAGCGCAGGCAGCAAGCGCTGGCAGCACAGCAGGCACAGGCAGCACAGAAAGCACAGGCAGCAAGCACAGGCAGCACAGCAAGCACAGGCAGCAAGCACAGGCAGCAGAGCAAGCACAGGCAGCAAGCGCAGGCAGCATAGGAAGCAGAGGCAGCACAAGCAGCACAATAAGCACAGGCGGCACAGCAAGCACAGCAAGCACAGGCAGCAAGCACAGGCAGCACAGCAAGCACAGGCAGCACAGCAAGCACAGGCAGCAAGCACAGGCAGCACAGCAAGCGCAGGCAGCACAGCAGGCACAGGCAGCACAGAAAGCCCAGGCAGCAAGCACAGGCAGTAGAGCAAGCACAGGCAGCAAGCACAGGCAGCAGAGCAAGCACAGGCAGCAAGCGCAGGCAGCATAGCAAGCAGAGGCAGCACAGGCAGCACAACAAGCACAGGCGGCACAGCAAGCACAGCAAGCACAGGCAGCAAGCACAGGCAGCACAGCAAGCACAGGTAGCACAGCAAGCACAGGCAGCACAGCAAGCACAGGCAGCAAACATAGGCAGCACAGCAAGCACAGGCAGCACAGCAAGTACAGAAAGCACAGCAAGCACAGGCATGTTAGAAACCCGCAAAATAGCTCGACGAGATGTGTTCGTTTTAGCGATTCTTGGGGAAGTGCAGAGGGGTCAAGCTCCGTCCTCTTTCCAACAGGCAAAGCCTGCTCCGATCTTCGGCGAGATTCACTCTCGCATTTGTTAACAATGCTTACTCTTATTGAGACGCAGGTCAATGCACCGGCCGCCGAGGTAAACATATGATCCGCGACTCTCGGCGCCTCCAAAAACAGGTGACACAGCAACGCACTGTCGTGTGCCACTGTCGAATTACCGCGTGTTATGGGCGAAATCAAATGCATCGCTAACAGGCAGCACAGCAAGCACAGGCAGCACAGCAAGCACAGGCAGCATGCACAGGCAGCACAGCAAGCACAGGCAGCAAGCACAGGCAGCACAGCAAGCACAGGCAGCAAGCACAGGCAGCCCAGCAAGCACAGGCAGCACAGCAAGCACAGGCAGCAAGCACAGGCAGCACACCAAGCACAGGCGGCACAGCAAGCACACACAGCAAGCACAGGCAGCACACCATGCACAGGCAGCACAGCAAGCACAGGCAGCACAGCAAGCACAGGCAGCAAGCACAGGCAGCAAAGCAAGCACAGGCAGCACAGCAAGCACAGGCAGCAAGCATAGGCAGCACAGCAAGCACAGGCAGCAAGCACAGGCAGCAAGCACAGGCAGCACAGCAAGCACAGGCAGCACAGCACAGGCAGCACAGGCAGCACAGCAAGCACAGGCAGCAAGCACAGGCAGCACAGCAAGCACAGGCAGCAAGCACAGGCAGCTCAGCAAGCACAGGCAGCAAGCACAGGCAGCACAGCACAGGCAGCACAGCAAGCACAGGCAGCAAGCACAGGCAGCACAGCAAGCACAGGCAGCAAGCACAGGCAGCAAGCACAGGCAGCTCAGGCAGCACAGGCACCACAGCAAGCACAGGCAGCAAGCACAGGCAGCAAGCACAGGCAGCAAGCACAGGCAGCAAGCACAGGCAGCACAGCAAGCACAGGCGGCACAGCAAGCACACACAGCAAGCACAGGCAGCACACCAAGCACAGGTAGCACAGCAAGCACAGGCAGCACAGCAAGCATTGGCAGCACAGCAAGCACAGGCAGCACAGCACAGGCAGCACAGCAAGCACATGCAGCAAGCACAGGCAGCTCAGGCAGCACAGGCAGCAAGCACAGGCAGCACAGACAGCAAGCACAGGTAACACAGCAAGCACAGGCAGCACAGCAAGCACAGGCAGCACAGCACAGGCAGCACAGCAAGCACAGGCAGCAAGCACAGGCAGCAGAGCAAGCACAGGCAGCAAGCACAGGCAGCATAGCAAGCAGAGGCAGCACAGAAAGCACAGGCAGCACAGACAGCAAGCACAGGCAGCACAGCAAGCACAGGCAGCAAGCACAGGCGGCACAGCAAGCACAGGCGGCACAGCAAGCACAGGCAGCAAGCACAGGCAGCACAGCAAGCACAGGCAGCAAGCACAGGCAGCACAGCAAGCACAGGCAGCAAGCACAGGCAGCAAGCACAGGCAGCACAGCAAGCACAGGCAGCACAGGCAGCAAGCACAGGCAGCACGGCAAGCACAGGCAGCAAGCACAGGCAGCAAGCACAGGCAGCACAGCAAGCACAGGCATGTTAGAAACCCGCAAAATAGCTCGACGAGATGTGTTCGTTTTAGCGATTCTTGGGGAAGTGCAGAGGGGTCAAGCTCCGTCCTCTTTCCAACAGGCAAAGCCTGCTCCGATCTTCGGCGAGATTCACTCTCGCATTTGTTAACAATGCTTACTCTTATTGAGACGCAGGTCAATGCACCGGCCGCCGAGGTAAACATATGATCCGCGACTCTCGGCGCCTCCAAAAACAGGTGACACAGCAACGCACTGTCGTGTGCCACTGTCGAATTACCGCGTGTTATGGGCGAAATCAAATGCATCGCTAACAGGCAGCACAGCAAGCACAGGCAGCAAGCACAGGCAGCCCAGCAAGCACAGGCAGCACAGCAAGCACAGGCGGCACAGCAAGCACAGGCAGCAAGCACAGGCAGCACAGCAAGCACAGGCAGCAAGCACAGGCAGCACAGCAAGCGCAGGCAGCAAGCGCTGGCAGCACAGCAGGCACAGGCAGCACAGAAAGCACAGGCAGCAAGCACAGGCAGCACAGCAAGCACAGGCAGCAAGCACATGCAGCAGAGCACAGGCAGCAGAGCAAGCACAGGCAGCAAGCGCAGGCAGCATAGCAAGCAGAGGCAGCACAAGCAGCACAATAAGCACAGGCGGCACAGCAAGCACAGCAAGCACAGGCAGCAAGCACAGGCAGCACAGCAAGCACAGGCAGCACAGCAAGCGCAGGCAGCACAGCAGGCACAGGCAGCACAGAAAGCCCAGGCAGCAAGCACAGGCAGTAGAGCAAGCACAGGCAGCAAGCACAGGCAGCAGAGCAAGCACAGGCAGCAAGCGCAGGCAGCATAGCAAGCAGAGGCAGCACAGGCAGCACAACAAGCACAGGCGGCACAGCAAGCACAGCAAGCACAGGCAGCAAGCACAGGCAGCACAGCAAGCACAGGTAGCACAGCAAGCACAGGCAGCACAGCAAGCACAGGCAGCAAACATAGGCAGCACAGCAAGCACAGGCAGCACAGCAAGTACAGAAAGCACAGCAAGCACAGGCATGTTAGAAACCCGCAAAATAGCTCGACGAGATGTGTCCGTTTTAGCGATTCTTGGGGAAGTGCAGAGGGGTCAAGCTCCGTCCTCTTTCCAACAGGCAAAGCCTGCTCCGATCTTCGGCGAGATTCACTCTCGCATTTGTTAACAATGATTACTCTTATTGAGACGCAGGTCAATGCACCGGCCGCCGAGGTAAACATATGATCCGCGACTCTCGGCGCCTCCAAAAACAGGTGACACAGCAACGCACTGTCGTGTGCCACTGTCGAATTACCGCGTGTTATGGGCGAAATCAAATGCATCGCTAACAGGCAGCACAGCAAGCACAGGCAGCACAGCAAGCACAGGCAGCATGCACAGGCAGCACAGCAAGCACAGGCAGCAAGCACAGGCAGCACAGCAAGCACAGGCAGCAAGCACAGGCAGCCCAGCAAGCACAGGCAGCACAGCGAGCACAGGCAGCAAGCACAGGCAGCACACCAAGCACAGGCGGCACAGCAAGCACACACAGCAAGCACAGGCAGCACACCATGCACAGGCAGCACAGCAAGCACAGGCAGCACAGCAAGCACTGGCAGCACAGCAAGCACAGGCAGCACAGCACAGGCAGCACAGCAAGCACATGCAGCAAGCACAGGCAGCAAGCACAGACAGCACAGCAAGCACAGGCAGCACAGACAGCAAGCACAGGCAGCACAGCAAGCACAGGCGGCAAGCACAGGCAGCACAGCAAGCACAGCAAGCACAGGCAGCACAGCAAGCACAGGCAGCACAGCACAGGCAGCACAGCAAGCACAGGCAGCAAGCACAGGCAGCAGAGCAAGCACAGGCAGCAAGCACAGGCAGCATAGCAAGCAGAGGCAGCACAGAAAGCACAGGCAGCACAGACAGCAAGCACAGGCAGCACAGCAAGCACAGGCAGCAAGCACAGGCGGCACAGCAAGCACAGGCAGCACAGCAAGCACAGGCAGCACAGAAAGCACAGGCAGCAAGCACAGGCAGCACAGCAAGCACAGGCAGCACAACAAGCACAGGCGGCACAGCAAGCACAGGCAGCAAGCACAGGCAGCACAGCAAGCACAGGCAGCAAGCACAGGCAGCACAGCAAGCGCAGGCAGCAAGCGCTGGCAGCACAGCAGGCACAGGCAGCACAGAAAGCACAGGCAGCACAGCAAGCACAGGCAGCAAGCACAGGCAGCACAGCAAGCACAGGCAGCAAGCACAGGCAGCACAGCAAGCGCAGGCAGCAAGCGCAGGCAGCACAGGCAGCACAGAAAGCACAGGCAGCAAGCACAGGCAGCACAGCAAGCACAGGCAGCAAGCACAGGCAGCAGAGCAAGCACAGGCAGCAAGCGCAGGCAGCATAGCAAGCAGAGGCAGCACAAGCAGCACAATAAGCACAGGCGGCACAGCAAGCACAGGCAGCAAGCACAGGCAGCACAGCAAGCACAGGCAGCAAGCACAGGCAGCACAGCAAGCGCAGGCAGCACAGCAGGCACAGGCAGCACAGAAAGCCCAGGCAGCAAGCACAGGCAGTAGAGCAAGCACAGGCAGCACAGCAAGCACAGGCAGCAAGCACAGGCAGCAGAGCAAGCACAGGCAGCAAGCGCAGGCAGCATAGCAAGCAGAGGCAGCACAGGCAGCACAACAAGCACAGGCGGCACAGCAAGCACAGCAAGCACAGGCAGCAAGCACAGGCAGCACAGCAAGCACAGGTAGCACAGCAAGCACAGGCAGCACAGCAAGCACAGGCAGCAAACATAGGCAGCACAGCAAGCACAGGCAGCACAGCAAGTACAGAAAGCACAGCAAGCACAGGCATGTTAGAAACCCGCAAAATAGCTCGACGAGATGTGTTCGTTTTAGCGATTCTTGGGGAAGTGCAGAGGGGTCAAGCTCCGTCCTCTTTCCAACAGGCAAAGCCTGCTCCGATCTTCGGCGAGATTCACTCTCGCATTTGTTAACAATGCTTACTCTTATTGAGACGCAGGTCAATGCACCGGCCGCCGAGGTAAACATATGATCCGCGACTCTCGGCGCCTCCAAAAACAGGTGACACAGCAACGCACTGTCGTGTGCCACTGTCGAATTACCGCGTGTTATGGGCGAAATCAAATGCATCGCTAACAGGCAGCACAGCAAGCACAGGCAGCACAGCAAGCACAGGCAGCATGCACAGGCAGCACAGCAAGCACAGGCAGCAAGCACAGGCAGCACAGCAAGTACAGGCAGCAAGCACAGGCAGCACACCAAGCACAGGCGGCACAGCAAGCACACACAGCAAGCACAGGCAGCACACCATGCACAGGCAGCACAGCAAGCACAGGCAGCACAGCAAGCACTGGCAGCACAGCAAGCACAGGCAGCACAGCACAGGCAGCACAGCAAGCACATGCAGCAAGCACAGGCAGCAAGCACAGACAGCACAGCAAGCACAGGCAGCAAGCACAGACAGCACAGCAAGCACAGGCAGCACAGGCAGCAAGCACAGGCAGCAGAGCAAGCACAGGCAGCAAGCACAGGCAGCATAGCAAGCAGAGGCAGCACAGAAAGCACAGGCAGCACAGACAGCAAGCACAGCAGCAAGCATAGGCGGCACAGCAAGCACAGGCAGCACAGCAAGCACAGGCAGCACAGAAAGCACAGGCAGCAAGCACAGGCAGCACAGCAAGCACAGGCAGCACAACAAGCACAGGCGGCACAGCAAGCACAGGCAGCACAGCAAGCACAGGCAGCACAGATAGCACAGGCAGCAAGCACAGGCAGCACAGCAAGCGCAGGCAGCAAGCACAGGCAGCACAGCAAGCGCAGGCAGCAAGCGCAGGCAGCACAGGCAGCACAGAAAGCACAGGCAGCAAGCACAGGCAGCACAGCAAGCACAGGCAGCAAGCACAGGCAGCAGAGCAAGCACAGGCAGCAAGCGCAGGCAGCATAGCAAGCAGAGGCAGCACAAGCAGCACAATAAGCACAGGCGGCACAGCAAGCACAGGCAGCAAGCACAGGCAGCACAGCAAGCACAGGCAGCACAGCAAGCACAGGCAGCAAGCACAGGCAGCACAGCAAGCGCAGGCAGCACAGCAGGCACAGGCAGCACAGAAAGCCCAGGCAGCAAGCACAGGCAGTAGAGCAAGCACAGGCAGCACAGCAAGCACAGGCAGCAAGCACAGGCGGCACAGCAAGCACAGGCAGCAAGCGCAGGCAGCATAGCAAGCAGAGGCAGCACAGGCAGCACAACAAGCACAGGCGGCACAGCAAGCACAGCAAGCACAGGCAGCAAGCACAGGCAGCACAGCAAGCACAGGTAGCACAGCAAGCACAGGCAGCACAGCAAGCACAGGCAGCAAACATAGGCAGCACAGCAAGCACAGGCAGCAAGCACAGGCAGCGCAGCAAGCACAGGCAGCACAGCAAGCACAGGCAGCAAGCACAGGCAGCACAGCACAGGCAGCACAGACAGCAAGCACAGGCAGCAAGCAAGCACAGGCAGCAAGCACAGGCAGCACAGCAAGCACAGGTAGCACAGCAAGCACAGGCAGCACAGCAAGCACAGGCAGCAAACATAGGCAGCACAGCAAGCACAGGCAGCACAGCAAGTACAGAAAGCACAGCAAGCACAGGCATGTTAGAAACCCGCAAAATAGCTCGACGAGATGTTTTCGTTTTAGCGATTCTTGGGGAAGTGCAGAGGGGTCAAGCTCCGTCCTCTTTCCAACAGGCAAAGCCTGCTCCGATCTTCGGCGAGATTCACTCTCGCATTTGTTAACAATGCTTACTCTTATTGAGACGCAGGTCAATGCACCGGCCGCCGAGGTAAACATATGATCCGCGACTCTCGGCGCCTCCAAAAACAGGTGACACAGCAACGCACTGTCGTGTGCCACTGTCGAATTACCGCGTGTTATGGGCGAAATCAAATGCATCGCTAACAGGCAGCACAGCAAGCACAGGCAGCACAGCAAGCACAGGCAGCATGCACAGGCAGCACAGCAAGCACAGGCAGCAAGCACAGGCAGCACAGCAAGCACAGGCAGCAAGCACAGGCAGCCCAGCAAGCACAGGCAGCACAGCAAGCACAGGCAGCAAGCACAGGCAGCACACCAAGCACAGGCGGCACAGCAAGCACACACAGCAAGCACAGGCAGCACACCATGCACAGGCAGCACAGCAAGCACAGGCAGCACAGCACAGGCAGCACAGCAAGCACATGCAGCAAGCACAGGCAGCAAGCACAGACAGCACAGCAAGCACAGGCAGCACAGGCAGCAAGCACAGGCAGCAGAGCAAGCACAGGCAGCAAGCACAGGCAGCATAGCAAGCAGAGGCAGCACAGAAAGCACAGGCAGCACAGACAGCAAGCACAGGCAGCAAGCATAGGCGGCACAGCAAGCACAGGCAGCACAGCAAGCACAGGCAGCACAGAAAGCACAGGCAGCAAGCAAGCACAGGCAGCACAGCAAACACAGGCAGCACAGCAAGCACAGGGAGCAAGCACAAGCAGCACAGCAAGCACGGGCAGCAAGCACAGGCAGCAAGCACAGGCAGCACAGGCAGCAAGCACAGGCAGCACAGCAAGCACAGGCAGCACAGCAAGCACAGGGAGCAAGCACAAGCAGCACAGCAAGCACGGGCAGCAAGCACAGGCAGCAAGCACAGGCAGCACAGGCAGCAAGCACAGGCAGCACAGCAAGCACAGGCAGCACAGCAAGCACGGGCAGCAAGCACAGGCAGCAAGCACAGGCAGCACAGGCAGCAAGCACTGGCAGCACAGCAAGCAGAGGCACCAAGCACAGGCAGCACAGCAAGCACAGGCAGCAAGCACAGGCAGCACAGCACAGGCAGCGCAGCAAGCACAGGCAGCACAGGCAGCAAGCACAGGCAGCACAGCAAGCACAGGCAGCAAGCAAGCACAGGCAGCACAGCAAACACAGGCAGCACAGCAAGCACAGGGAGCAAGCACAAGCAGCACAGCAAGCACGGGCAGCAAGCACAGGCAGCAAGCACAGGCAGCACAGGCAGCAAGCAAGCACAGGCAGCAAGCACAGGCAGCACAGCAAGCACAGGCAGCAAGCACAGGCAGCGCAGCAAGCACAGGCAGCACAGCAAGCACAGGCAGCAAGCACAGGCAGCACAGCACAGGCAGCGCAGCAAGCACAGGCAGCACAGGCAGCAAGCACAGGCAGTACAGCAAGCACAGGCAGCAAGCAAGCACAGGCAGCACAGCAAACACAGGCAGCACAGCAAGCACAGGGAGCAAGCACAAGCAGCACAGCAAGCACGGGCAGCAAGCACAGGCAGCAAGCACAGGCAGCACAGGCAGCAAGCACAGGCAGCACAGCAAGCACAGGCAGCACAGCAAGCACGGGCAGCAAGCACAGGCAGCAAGCACAGGCAGCACAGGCAGCAAGCACTGGCAGCACAGCAAGCAGAGGCACCAAGCACAGGCAGCACAGCAAGCACAGGCAGCAAGCACAGGCAGCACAGCACAGGCAGCGCAGCAAGCACAGGCAGCACAGGCAGCAAGCACAGGCAGCACAGCAAGCACAGGCAGCAAGCAAGCACAGGCAGCACAGCAAACACAGGCAGCACAGCAAGCACAGGGAGCAAGCACAAGCAGCACAGCAAGCACGGGCAGCAAGCACAGGCAGCAAGCACAGGCAGCACAGGCAGCAAGCAAGCACAGGCAGCAAGCACAGGCAGCACAGCAAGCACAGGCAGCAAGCACAGGCAGCACAGCAAGCACAGGCAGCACAGCAAGTACAGCAAGCACAGGCAGCAAAGCAAGCACAGGCAGCACAGCAAGTACAGAAAGCACAGGCAGCAAGCACAGGCAGCACAGCAAGCACGGGCAGCAAGCACAGGCAGCAAGCACAGGCAGCATAGGCAGCAAGCAAGCACAGGCAGCAAGCACAGGCAGCACAGCAAGCACAGGCAGCAAGCACAGGCAGCACAGCAAGCACAGGCAGCACAGCAAGTACAGCAAGCACAGGCAGCAAAGCAAGCACAGGCAGCACAGCAAGTACAGAAAGCACAGGCAGCAAGCACAGGCAGCACAGCAAGCACAGGCAGCAAGCACAGGCAGCACAGCAAGCACAGGCAGCAAGCACAGGCAGCACAGCAAGCAGAGGCAACAAGCACAGGAAGGCAGCAAGCACGGACAGCACAGCAAGCACAGGCAGCAAAGCAAGCACAGGCAGCAAGCACCGGCAGCACAGCAAGCACAGCAAGAACAGGCAGCAAGCACAGGCAGCACGCCAAGCACAGGCAGCACAGCACAGCAAGTACAGCAAGCACAGGCAGCAAAGCAAGCACAGGCAGCACAGCAAGTACAGCAAGCACAGGCAGCAAAGCAAGCACAGGCAGCACAGCAAGTACAGAAAGCACAGGCAGCAAGCACAGGCAGCACAGCAAGCACAGGCAGCACAGCAAGTACAGCAAGCACAGGCAGCAAAGCAAGTACAGGCAGCACAGCAAGTACAGCAAGCACAGGCAGCAAAGCAAGCACAGGCAGCACAGCAAGTACAGAAAGCACAGGCAGCAAGCACAGGCAGCACAGCAAGCACAGAAAGCACAGGCAGCAAGCACAGGCAGCACAGCAAGCACAGGCAGCAAGCACAGGCAGCACACCAAGCACAGGCAGCACAACACAGCAAGTACAGCAAGCACAGGCAGCAAAGCAAGCACAGGCAGCACAGCAAGCACAGGCAGCACAGCAAGCACAGGCAGCAAGCACCGGCAGCACAGCAAGCACAGGCAGCAAGCACAGGCAGCACACCAAGCACAGGCAGCACAACACAGCAAGTACAGCAAGCACAGGCAGCAAAGCAAGCACAGGCAGCACAGCAAGTACAGAAAGCACAGGCAGCAAACATAGGCAGCACAGCAAGCACAGGCAGCACAGCAAGTACAGAAAGCACAGCAAGCACAGGCATGTTAGAAACCCGCAAAATAGCTCGACGAGATGTGTTCGTTTTAGCGATTCTTGGGGAAGTGCAGAGGGGTCAAGCTCCGTCCTCTTTCCAACAGGCAAAGCCTGCTCCGATCTTCGGCGAGATTCACTCTCGCATTTGTTAACAATGCTTACTCTTATTGAGACGCAGGTCAATGCACCGGCCGCCGAGGTAAACATATGATCCGCGACTCTCGGCGCCTCCAAAAACAGGTGACACAGCAACGCACTGTCGTGTGCCACTGTCGAATTACCGCGTGTTATGGGCGAAATCAAATGCATCGCTAACAGGCAGCACAGCAAGCACAGGCAGCACAGCAAGCACAGGCAGCATGCACAGGCAGCACAGCAAGCACAGGCAGCAAGCACAGGCGGCACAGCAAGCACAGGCAGCAAGCACAGGCAGCCCAGCAAGCACAGGCAGCACAGCAAGCACAGGCAGCAAGCACAGGCAGCACACCAAGCACAGGCGGCACAGCAAGCACACACAGCAAGCACAGGCAGCACACCATGCACAGGCAGCACAGCAAGCACAGGCAGCACAGCAAGCACAGGCAGCACAGCACAGGCAGCACAGCAAGCACATGCAGCAAGCACAGGCAGCAAGCACAGACAGCACAGCAAGCACAGGCAGCACAGAAAGCACAGGCAGCACAGACAGCAAGCACAGGCAGCACAGCAAGCACAGGCAGCAAGCACAGGCGGCACAGCAAGCACAGGCAGCACAGCAAGCACAGGCAGCAAGCACAGGTGGCACAGCAAACATAGGCAGCACAGCAAGCACAGGCAGCAAGCACAGGCAGCGCAGCAAGCACAGGCAGCACAGCAAGCACAGGCAGCAAGCACAGGCAGCACAGCACAGGCAGCGCAGCAAGCACAGGCAGCACAGGCAGCAAGCACAGGCAGCACAGCAAGCACAGGCAGCAAGCAAGCACAGGCAGCAAGCACAGGCAGCACAGCAAGCACAGGTAGCACAGCAAGCACAGGCAGCACAGCAAGCACAGGCAGCAAACATAGGCAGCACAGCAAGCACAGGCAGCACAGCAAGTACAGAAAGCACAGCAAGCACAGGCATGTTAGAAACCCGCAAAATAGCTCGACGAGATGTGTTCGTTTTAGCGATTCTTGGGGAAGTGCAGAGGGGTCAAGCTCCGTCCTCTTTCCAACAGGCAAAGCCTGCTCCGATCTTCGGCGAGATTCACTCTCGCATTTGTTAACAATGCTTACTCTTATTGAGACGCAGGTCAATGCACCGGCCGCCGAGGTAAACATATGATCCGCGACTCTCGGCGCCTCCAAAAACAGGTGACACAGCAACGCACTGTCGTGTGCCACTGTCGAATTACCGCGTGTTATGGGCGAAATCAAATGCATCGCTAACAGGCAGCACAGCAAGCACAGGCAGCACAGCAAGCACAGGCAGCATGCACAGGCAGCACAGCAAGCACAGGCAGCAAGCACAGGCAGCACAGCAAGCACAGGCAGCAAGCACAGGCAGCCCAGCAAGCACAGGCAGCACAGCAAGCACAGGCAGCAAGCACAGGCAGCACACCAAGCACAGGCGGCACAGCAAGCACACACAGCAAGCACAGGCAGCACACCATGCACAGGCAGCACAGCAAGCACAGGCAGCACAGCAAGCACAGGCAGCACAGCACAGGCAGCACAGCAAGCACATGCAGCAAGCACAGGCAGCAAGCACAGACAGCACAGCAAGCACAGGTGGCACAGCAAGCACAGGCAGCACAGAAAGCACAGGCAGCAAGCACAGGCAGCACAGCAAGCACAGGCAGCACAACAAGCACAGGCGGCACAGCAAGCACAGGCAGCAAGCACAGGCAGCACAGCAAGCACAGGCAGCAAGCACAGGCAGCACAGCAAGCGCAGGCAGCAAGCGCAGGCAGCATAGCAAGCAGAGGCAGCACAAGCAGCACAATAAGCACAGGCGGCACAGCAAGCACAGGCAGCAAGCACAGGGAGCACAGCAAGCACAGGCAGCACAGCAAGCACAGGCAGCAAGCACAGGCAGCACAGCAAGCGCAGGCAGCACAGCAAGCACAGGCAGCAAACACAGGCAGCAGAGCAAGCACAGGCAGCAAGCGCAGGCAGCATAGCAAGCAGAGGCAGCACAGGAAGCACAACAAGCACAAGCGGCACAGCAAGCACAGCAAGCACAGGCAGCAAGCACAGGCAGCACAGGTAGCACAGCAAGCACAGGCAGCACAGCAAGCACAGGCAGCAAACATAGGCAGCACAGCAAGCACAGGCAGCAAGCACAGGCAGCGCAGCAAGCACAGGCAGCACAGCAAGCACAGGCAGCAAGCACAGGCAGCACAGCACAGGCAGCACAGGCAGCAAGCACAGGCAGCACAGCAAGCACAGGCAGCAAGCAAGCACAGGCAGCACAGCAAACACAGGCAGCACAGCAAGCACAGGGAGCAAGCACAAGCAGCACAGCAAGCACGGGCAGCAAGCACAGGCAGCAAGCACAGGCAGCACAGGCAGCAAGCACAGGCAGCACAGCAAGCACAGGCAGCACAGCAAGCACGGGCAGCAAGCACAGGCAGCAAGCACAGGCAGCACAGGCAGCAAGCACTGGCAGCACAGCAAGCAGAGGCACCAAGCACAGGCAGCACAGCAAGCACAGGCAGCAAGCACAGGCAGCACAGCACAGGCAGCGCAGCAAGCACAGGCAGCACAGGCAGCAAGCACAGGCAGCACAGCAAGCACAGGCAGCACAGCAAGCACAGGGAGCAAGCACAAGCAGCACAGCAAGCACGGGCAGCAAGCACAGGCAGCAAGCACAGGCAGCACAGGCAGCAAGCAAGCACAGGCAGCAAGCACAGGCAGCACAGCAAGCACAGGCAGCAAGCACAGGCAGCGCAGCAAGCACAGGCAGCACAGCAAGCACAGGCAGCAAGCACAGGCAGCACAGCACAGGCAGCGCAGCAAGCACAGGCAGCACAGGCAGCAAGCACAGGCAGCACAGCAAGCACAGGCAGCAAGCAAGCACAGGCAGCACAGCAAACACAGGCAGCACAGCAAGCACAGGGAGCAAGCACAGGCAGCACAGCAAGCACAGGCAGCAAGCACAGGCAGCACAGCAAGCACAGGCAGCACAGCAAGTACAGAAAGCACAGGCAGCAAGCACAGGCAGCACAGCAAGCACAGGCAGCAAGCACAGGCAGCACAGCAAGCACAGGCAGCAAGCACAGACAGCACAGCAAGCACAGGCAGCAAGCACAGGCAGCACAGCAAGCAGAGGCAACAAGCACAGGAAGGCAGCAAGCACGGACAGCACAGCAAGCACAGGCAGCAAAGCAAGCACAGGCAGCAAGCACCGGCAGCACAGCAAGCACAGCAAGAACAGGCAGCAAGCACAGGCAGCACACCAAGCACAGGCAGCACAGCACAGCAAGTACAGCAAGCACAGGCAGCAAAGCAAGCACAGGCAGCACAGCAAGTACAGCAAGCACAGGCAGCAAAGCAAGCACAGGCAGCACAGCAAGTACAGAAAGCACAGGCAGCAAGCACAGGCAGCACAGCAAGCACAGGCAGCACAGCAAGTACAGCAAGCACAGGCAGCAAAGCAAGTACAGGCAGCACAGCAAGTACAGCAAGCACAGGCAGCAAAGCAAGCACAGGCAGCACAGCAAGTACAGAAAGCACAGGCAGCAAGCACAGGCAGCACAGCAAGCACAGAAAGCACAGGCAGCAAGCACAGGCAGCACAGCAAGCACAGGCAGCAAGCACAGGCAGCACAGCAAGCACAAGCAGCAAGCACACGCAGCTCAGGCAGCAGAGCAAGCACAGGCAGCAAGCACAGACAGCACAGCAAGCACAGGCAGCAAGCACGGGCAGGCAGCAAGCACGGGCAGCACAGCAAGCACAGGCAGCACAGCAAGCACAGGCAGCAAGCACCGGCAGCACAGCAAGCACAGCAAGCACAGGCAGCAAGCACAGGCAGCACACCAAGCACAGGCAGCACAACACAGCAAGTACAGCAAGCACAGGCAGCAAAGCAAGCACAGGCAGCACAGCAAGTACAGAAAGCACAGGCAGCAAGCACAGGCAGCACAGCAAGCACAGGCAGCACAGCAAGTACAGCAAGCACAGGCAGCAAAGCAAGAACAGGCAGCAAGCACAGGCAGCAAGCACAGGCAGCACAGCAAGCACAGGCAGCAAGCACAGGCAGCACAGCAAGCACAGGCAGCAAGCACAGGCAGCACAGCAAGCACAGGCAGCAAGCACAGACAGCACAGCAAGCACAGGCAGCAAGCACAGGCAGCACAGCAAGCACAGGCAGCAAGCACAGACAGCACAGCAAGCACAGGCAGCAAGCACAGGCAGCACAGCAAACACAGGCAGCACAGCAAGCACAGGCAGCAAGCACAGGCAGCACAGCAAGCACAGGCAGCACAGCAAGCACAGGCAGCAAGCACAGACAGCACAGCAAGCACAGGCAGCACAGCAAGCGCAGGCAGCACAGGCAGCACAGCAAGCACAGGCAGCAAGCACAGGCAGCACAGCAAGCACAGGCAGCAAGCATAGGCAGCACAGCAAGCACAGGCAGCACAGCAAGCACAGGCAGCACGGCAAGCACAGGCAGCACAGCAAGTACAGAAAGCACAGGCAGCAAGCACAGGCAGCACAGCAAGCACAGGCAGCAAGCACAGGCAGCACAGCAAGCACAGGCAGCAAGCACAGACAGCACAGCAAGCACAGGCAGCAAGCACAGGCAGCACAGCAAGCAGAGGCAACAAGCACAGGAAGGCAGCAAGCACGGACAGCACAGCAAGCACAGGCAGCAAAGCAAGCACAGGCAGCAAGCACCGGCAGCACAGCAAGCACAGCAAGAACAGGCAGCAAGCACAGGCAGCACACCAAGCACAGGCAGCACAGCACAGCAAGTACAGCAAGCACAGGCAGCAAAGCAAGCACAGGCAGCACAGCAAGTACAGCAAGCACAGGCAGCAAAGCAAGCACAGGCAGCACAGCAAGTACAGAAAGCACAGGCAGCAAGCACAGGCAGCACAGCAAGCACAGGCAGCACAGCAAGTACAGCAAGCACAGGCAGCAAAGCAAGTACAGGCAGCACAGCAAGTACAGCAAGCACAGGCAGCAAAGCAAGCACAGGCAGCACAGCAAGTACAGAAAGCACAGGCAGCAAGCACAGGCAGCACAGCAAGCACAGAAAGCACAGGCAGCAAGCACAGGCAGCACAGCAAGCACAGGCAGCAAGCACAGGCAGCACAGCAAGCACAAGCAGCAAGCACACGCAGCTCAGGCAGCAGAGCAAGCACAGGCAGCAAGCACAGACAGCACAGCAAGCACAGGCAGCAAGCACGGGCAGGCAGCAAGCACGGGCAGCACAGCAAGCACAGGCAGCACAGCAAGCACAGGCAGCAAGCACCGGCAGCACAGCAAGCACAGCAAGCACAGGCAGCAAGCACAGGCAGCACACCAAGCACAGGCAGCACAACACAGCAAGTACAGCAAGCACAGGCAGCAAAGCAAGCACAGGCAGCACAGCAAGTACAGAAAGCACAGGCAGCAAGCACAGGCAGCACAGCAAGCACAGGCAGCACAGCAAGTACAGCAAGCACAGGCAGCAAAGCAAGAACAGGCAGCAAGCACAGGCAGCAAGCACAGGCAGCACAGCAAGCACAGGCAGCAAGCACAGGCAGCACAGCAAGCACAGGCAGCAAGCACAGGCAGCACAGCAAGCACAGGCAGCAAGCACAGACAGCACAGCAAGCACAGGCAGCAAGCACAGGCAGCACAGCAAGCACAGGCAGCAAGCACAGACAGCACAGCAAGCACAGGCAGCAAGCACAGGCAGCACAGCAAACACAGGCAGCACAGCAAGCACAGGCAGCAAGCACAGGCAGCACAGCAAGCACAGGCAGCACAGCAAGCACAGGCAGCAAGCACAGACAGCACAGCAAGCACAGGCAGCACAGCAAGCGCAGGCAGCACAGGCAGCACAGCAAGCACAGGCAGCAAGCACAGGCAGCACAGCAAGCACAGGCAGCAAGCATAGGCAGCACAGCAAGCACAGGCAGCACAGCAAGCACAGGCAGCACGGCAAGCACAGGCAGCAAGCACAGGCAGCACAGCAAGCACAGGCATGTTAGAAACCCGCAAAATAGCTCGACGAGATGTGTTCGTTTTAGCGATTCTTGGGGAAGTGCAGAGGGGTCAAGCTCCGTCCTCTTTCCAACAGGCAAAGCCTGCTCTGATCTTCGGCGAGATTCACTCTCGCATTTGTTAACAATGCTTACTCTTACTGAGACGCAGGTCAATGCACCGGCCGCCGAGGTAAACATATGATCCGCGACTCTCGGCGCCTCCAAAAACAGGTGACACAGCAACGCACTGTCGTGTGCCACTGTCGAATTACCGCGTGTTATGGGCGAAATCAAATGCATCGCTAACAGGCAGCACAGCAAGCACAGGCAGCACAGCAAGCACAGGCAGCATGCACAGGCAGCACAGCAAGCACAGGCAGCAAGCACAGGCAGCACAGCAAGCACAGGCAGCCCAGCAAGCACAGGCAGCACAGCAAGCACAGGCAGCAAGCACAGGCAGCACACCAAGCACAGGCGGCACAGCAAGCACACACAGCAAGCACAGGCAGCACACCATGCACAGGCAGCACAGCAAGCACAGCAAGCACAGGCAGCACAGCAAGCACTGGCAGCACAGCAAGCACAGGCAGCACAGCATAGGCAGCACAGCAAGCACATGCAGCAAGCACAGGCAGCAAGCACAGACAGCACAGCAAGCACAGGCAGCACAGGCAGCACAGCAAGCACAGGCAGCAAGCACAGGCAGCACACCAAGCACAGGCGGCACAGCAAGCACACACAGCAAGCACAGGCAGCACACCATGCACAGGCAGCACAGCAAGCACAGCAAGCACAGGCAGCACAGCAAGCACTGGCAGCACAGCAAGCACAGGCAGCACAGCACAGGCAGCACAGCAAGCACATGCAGCAAGCACAGGCAGCAAGCACAGACAGCACAGCAAGCACAGGCAGCACAGACAGCAAGCACAGGCAGCACAGGCGGCAAGCACAGGCAGCACAGCAAGCACAGGCAGCACAGCACAGGCAGCACAGCAAGCACAGGCAGCAAGCACAGGCAGCAGAGCAAGCACAGGCAGCAAGCACAGGCAGCATAGCAAGCAGAGGCAGCACAGAAAGCACAGGCAGCACAGACAGCAAGCACAGGCAGCACAGCAAGCACAGGCAGCAAGCACAGGCGGCACAGCAAGCACAGGCAGCACAGAAAGCACAGGCAGCAAGCACAGGCAGCACAGCAAGCACAGGCAGCACAACAAGCACAGGCGGCACAGCAAGCACAGGCAGCACAGAAAGCCCAGGCAGCAAGCACAGGCAGTAGAGCAAGCACAGGCAGCACAGCAAGTACAGCAAGCACAGGCAGCAAAGCAAGCACAGGCAGCACAGCAAGTACAGAAAGCACAGGCAGCAAGCACAGGCAGCACAGCAAGCACAGGCAGCACAGCAAGCACAGGCAGCAAGCACAGGCAGCACAGCAAGCGCAGGCAGCACAGCAGGCACAGGCAGCACAGAAAGCCCAGGCAGCAAGCACAGGCAGTAGAGCAAGCACAGGCAGCACAGCAAGCACAGGCAGCAAGCACAGGCAGCAGAGCAAGCACAGGCAGCAAGCGCAGGCAGCATAGCAAGCAGAGGCAGCACAGGCAGCACAACAAGCACAGGCGGCACAGCAAGCACAGCAAGCACAGGCAGCAAGCACAGGCAGCACAGCAAGCACAGGTAGCACAGCAAGCACACGCAGCACAGCAAGCACAGCAAGCACAGGCAGCAAACATAGGCAGCACAGCAAGCACAGGCAGCAAGCACAGGCAGCGCAGCAAGCACAGGCAGCACAGCAAGCACAGGCAGCAAGCACAGGCAGCACAGCACAGGCAGCGCAGCAAGCACAGGCAGCACAGGCAGCAAGCACAGGCAGCACAGCAAGCACAGGCAGCAAGCAAGCACAGGCAGCACAGCAAACACAGGCAGCACAGCAAGCACAGGCAGCAAGCACAGGCAGCACAGCAAGCACGGGCAGCAAGCACAGGCAGCAAGCACAGGCAGCACAGGCAGCAAGCACAGGCAGCACAGCAAGCACGGGCAGCAAGCACAGGCAGCAAGCACAGGCAGCACAGGCAGCAAGCACTGGCAGCACAGCAAGCAGAGGCACCAAGCAGAGGCACCAAGCACAGGCAGCACAGCACAGGCAGCGCAGCAAGCACAGGCAGCAAGCACAGGCAGCAAGCACAGGCAGCACAGGCAGCAAGCAAGCACAGGCAGCAAGCACAGGCAGCACAGCAAGCACAGGCAGCAAGCACAGGCAGCACAGCAAGCACAGGCAGCACAGCAAGTACAGCAAGCACAGGCAGCAAAGCAAGCACAGGCAGCACAGCAAGTACAGAAAGCACAGGCAGCAAGCACAGGCAGCACAGCAAGCACAGGCAGCAAGCACAGGCAGCACACCAAGCACAGGCAGCACAGCACAGCAAGTACAGCAAGCACAGGCAGCAAAGCAAGCACAGGCAGCACAGCAAGTACAGCAAGCACAGGCAGCAAAGCAAGCACAGGCAGCACAGCAAGTACAGCAAGCACAGGCAGCAAAGCAAGCACAGGCAGCACAGCAAGTACAGAAAGCACAGGCAGCAAGCACAGGCAGCAAGCACAGGCAGCACAGGCAGCAAGCAAGCACAGGCAGCACAGCAAGCACAAGCAGCAAGCACAGGCAGCTCAGGCAGCAGAGCAAGCACAGGCAGCAAGCACAGACAGCACAGCAAGCACAGGCAGCAAGCACGGGCAGGCAGCAAGCACGGGCAGCACAGCAAGCACAGGCAGCAAGCACCGGCAGCACAGCAAGCACAGGCAGCAAGCACAGGCAGCACAGCAAGCACAGGCAGCAAGCACAGGCAGCACAGCAGGCACAGGCAGCACAGAAAGCCCAGGCAGCAAGCACAGGCAGTAGAGCAAGCACAGGCAGCACAGCAAGCACAGGCAGCAAGCACAGGCAGCAGAGCAAGCACAGGCAGCAAGCGCAGACAGCATAGCAAGCAGAGGCAGCACAGGCAGCACAACAAGCACAGGCGGCACAGCAAGCACAGGCAGCAAGCACAGGCAGCACAGCAAGCACAGGCAGCAAACATAGGCAGCACAGCAAGCACAGGCAGCAAGCACAGGCAGCGCAGCAAGCACAGGCAGCAAGCACAGGCAGCACAGCACAGGCAGCGCAGCAAGCACAGGCAGCAAGCACAGGCAGCAGAGCAAGCACAGGCAGCAAGCGCAGGCAGCATAGCAAGCAGAGGCAGCACAGGCAGCACAACAAGCACAGGCGGCACAGGCAGCACAGGCAGCAAGCACTGGCAGCACAGCAAGCAGAGGCACCAAGCACAGGCAGCACAGCACAGGCAGCGCAGCAAGCACAGGCAGCAAGCACAGGCAGCAAGCACAGGCAGCACAGGCAGCAAGCAAGCACAGGCAGCACAGCAAGCACAGGCAGCACAGCAAGTACAGCAAGCACAGGCAGCAAAGCAAGCACAGGCAGCACAGCAAGTACAGAAAGCACAGGCAGCAAGCACAGGCAGCACAGCAAGCACAGAAAGCACAGGCAGCAAGCACAGGCAGCACAGCAAGCACAGGCAGCAAGCACAGGCAGCACAGCAAGCAGAGGCAACAAGCACAGGAAGGCAGCAAGCACGGGCAGCACAGCAAGCACAGGCAGCACAGCAAGCACAGGCAGCAAGCACCGGCAGCACAGCAAGCACAGCAAGAACAGGCAGCAAGCACAGGCAGCACACCAAGCACAGGCAGCACAGCACAGCAAGTACAGCAAGCACAGGCAGCAAAGCAAGCACAGGCAGCACAGCAAGTACAGCAAGCACAGGCAGCAAAGCAAGCACAGGCAGCACAGCAAGTACAGAAAGCACAGGCAGCAAGCACAGGCAGCACAGCAAGCACAGGCAGCAAGCACAGGCAGCACAGCAAGCACAAGCAGCAAGCTCAGGCAGCTCAGGCAGCAGAGCAAGCACAGGCAGCAAGCACAGACAGCACAGCAAGCACAGGCAGCGAGCACGGGCAGGCAGCAAGCACGGGCAGCACAGTAAGCACAGGCAGCAAGCACCGGCAGCACAGCAAGCACAGGCAGCAAGCACAGGCAGCACACCAAGCACAGGCAGCACAGCACAGCAAGTACAGCAAGGACAGGCAGCAAAGCAAGCACAGGCAGCACAGCAAGTACAGAAAGCACAGGCAGCAAGCACAGGCAGCACAGCAAGCACAGGCAGCACAGCAAGCACAGGCAGCAAAGCAAGAACAGGCAGCACAGCAAGTACAGCAAGCACAGGCAGCAAAGCAAGCACAGGCAGCACAGCAAGTACAGAAAGCACAGGCAGCAAGCACAGGTAGCACAGCAAGCACAGGCAGCAAGCACAGGCAGCACAGCAAGCACAAGCAGCAAGCACAGGCAGCTCAAGCAGCAGAGCAAGCACAGGCAGCAAGCACAGACAGCACAGCAAGCACAGGCAGCGAGCACGGGCAGGCAGCAAGCACGGGCAGCACAGCAAGCACAGGCAGCAAGCACCGGCAGCACAGCAAGCACAGCAAGCACAGGCAGCAAGCACAGGCAGCACACCAAGCACAGGCAGCACAGCACAGCAAGTACAGCAAGCACAGGCAGCAAAGCAAGCACAGGCAGCACAGCAAGTACAGAAAGCACAGGCAGCAAGCACAGGCAGCACAGCAAGCACAGGCAGCACAGCAAGTACAGCAAGCACAGGCAGCAAAGCAAGAACAGGCAGCACAGCAAGTACAGAAAGCACAGGCAGCAAGCACAGGTAGCACAGCAAGCACAGGCAGCAAGCACAGGCAGCACAGCAAGCAGAGGCAACAAGCACAGGCAGCAAGCACAGGCAGCAAGCACAGGCAGCACAGGCAGCAAGCAAGCACAGGAAGCAGAGCAAGCACAAACAGCAAGCACAGGCAGCAAGCACAGGCAGCACAGCAAGCACAGGCAGCAAGCACAGGCAGCACAGCAAGCACAGGCAGCAAGCACAGGCAGCACAGCAAACACAGGCAGCACAGCAAGCACAGGCAGCAAGCACAGGCAGCACAGCAAGCACAGGCAGCAAGCACACTCAGCACAGCAAGCACAGGCAGCAAGCACAGACAGCACAGCAAGCACAGGCAGCACAGCAAGCACAGGCAGCAAGCACACTCAGCACAGCAAGCACAGGCAGCACAGCAAGCACAGACAGCAAGCACAGGCAGCACAGCAAGCACAAACAGCAAGCACAGGCAGCACAGCACAGCAAGTACAGCAAGCACAGGCAGCAAAGCAAGCACAGGCAGCAAGCACAGGCAGCACAGCACAGGCAGCGCAGCAAGCACAGGCAACACAGGCAGCAAGCACAGGCAGCACAGCAAGCACAGGCAGCAAGCAAGCACAGGCAGCACGGCAAACACAGGCAGCACAGCAAGCACAGGCAGCAAGCACAGGCAGCACAGCAAGCACGGGCAGCAAGCACAGGCAGCACAGCAAGCACGGGCAGCAAGCACAGGCAGCAAGCACAGGCAGCACAGGCAGCAAGCACTGGCAGCACAGCAAGCAGAGGCACCAAGCACAGGCAGCACAGCACAGGCAGCGCAGCAAGCACAGGCAGCAAGCACAGGCAGCAAGCACAGGCAGCAAGCACAGGCAGCACAGGCAGCAAGCAAGCACAGGCAGCAAGCACAGGCAGCACAGCAAGTACAGCAAGCACAGGCAGCAAAGCAAGCACAGGCAGCACAGCAAGTACAGAAAGCACAGGCAGCAAGCACAGGCAGCACAGCAAGCACAGAAAGCACAGGCAGCAAGCACAGGCAGCACAGCAAGCACAGGCAGCAAGCACAGGCAGCACAGCAAGCAGAGGCAACAAGCACAGGAAGGCAGCAAGCACGGGCAGCACAGCAAGCACAGGCAGCACAGCAAGCACAGGCAGCAAGCACCGGCAGCACAGCAAGCACAGCAAGAACAGGCAGCAAGCACAGGCAGCACACCAAGCACAGGCAGCACAGCACAGCAAGTACAGCAAGCACAGGCAGCAAAGCAAGCACAGGCAGCACAGCAAGTACAGCAAGCACAGGCAGCAAAGCAAGCACAGGCAGCACAGCAAGTACAGAAAGCACAGGCAGCAAGCACAGGCAGCACAGCACAGGCAGCGCAGCAAGCACAGGCAGCAAGCACAGGCAGCACAGGCAGCAAGCAAGCACAGGCAGCACAGCAAACACAGGCAGCACAGCAAGTACAGAAAGCACAGGCAGCAAGCACAGGCAGCACAGGCAGCAAGCACTGGCAGCACAGCAAGCAGAGGCACCAAGCACAGGCAGCACAGCACAGGCAGCGCAGCAAGCACAGGCAGCAAGCACAGGCAGCACAGCAAGCACGGGCAGCAAGCACAGGCAGCAAGCACAGGCAGCACAGGCAGCAAGCACAGGCAGCACAGCAAGCACGGGCAGCAAGCACAGGCAGCAAGCACAGGCAGCACAGGCAGCAAGCACTGGCAGCACAGCAAGCAGAGGCACCAAGCACAGGCAGCACAGCACAGGCAGCGCAGCAAGCACAGGCAGCAAGCACAGGCAGCAAGCACAGGCAGCACAGGCAGCAAGCACAGGCAGCTCAGGCAGCAGAGCAAGCACAGGCAGCAAGCACAGACAGCACAGCAAGCACAGGCAGCGAGCACGGGCAGGCAGCAAGCACGGGCAGCACAGTAAGCACAGGCAGCAAGCACCGGCAGCACAGCAAGCACAGGCAGCAAGCACAGGCAGCACACCAAGCACAGGCAGCACAGCACAGCAAGTACAGCAAGCACAGGCAGCAAAGCAAGCACAGGCAGCACAGCAAGTACAGAAAGCACAGGCAGCAAGCACAGGCAGCACAGCAAGCACAGGCAGCACAGCAAGTACAGCAAGCACAGGCAGCAAAGCAAGAACAGGCAGCACAGCAAGTACAGCAAGCACAGGCAGCAAAGCAAGCACAGGCAGCACAGCAAGTACAGAAAGCACAGGCAGCAAGCACAGGTAGCACAGCAAGCACAGGCAGCAAGCACAGGCAGCACAGCAAGCTCAAGCAGCAAGCATAGGCAGCTCAAGCAGCAGAGCAAGCACAGGCAGCAAGCACAGACAGCACAGCAAGCACAGGCAGCGAGCACGGGCAGGCAGCAAGCACGGGCAGCACAGCAAGCACAGGCAGCAAGCACCGGCAGCACAGCAAGCACAGCAAGCACAGGCAGCAAGCACAGGCAGCACACCAAGCACAGGCAGCACAGCACAGCAAGTACAGCAAGCACAGGCAGCAAAGCAAGCACAGGCAGCACAGCAAGTACAGAAAGCACAGGCAGCAAGCACAGGCAGCACAGCAAGCACAGGCAGCACAGCAAGTACAGCAAGCACAGGCAGCAAAGCAAGAACAGGCAGCACAGCAAGTACAGAAAGCACAGGCAGCAAGCACAGGCAGCACAGCAAGCACAGGCAGCAAGCACAGGCAGCACAGCAAGCAGAGGCAACAAGCACAGGCAGCAAGCACAGGCAGCAAGCACAGGCAGCACAGGCAGCAAGCAAGCACAGGCAGTAAGCACAGGAAGCACAGCAAGCACAAACAGCAAGCACAGGCAGCACAGCAAGCACAGGCAGCAAGCACAGGCAGCACAGCAAGCACAGGCAGCAAGCACAGGCAGCACAGCAAGCACAGGCAGCAAGCACAGGCAGCACAGCAAACACAGGCAGCACAGCAAGCACAGGCAGCAAGCACAGGCAGCACAGCAAGCACAGGCAGCAAGCACATGCAGCACAGCAAGCACAGGCAGCAAGCACAGACAGCACAGCAAGCACAGGCAGCACAGCAAGCACAGGCAGCAAGCACACTCAGCACAGCAAGCACAGGCAGCACAGCAAGCACAGACAGCAAGCACAGGCAGCACAGCAAGCACAAACAGCAAGCACAGGCAGCACAGCACAGCAAGTACAGCAAGCACAGGCAGCAAAGCAAGCACAGGCAGCAAGCACAGGCAGCACAGCACAGGCAGCAAGCACAGGCAGCACAGGCAGCAAGCAAGCACAGGCAGCAAGCACAGGCAGCACAGCAAGTACAGCAAGCACAGGCAGCAAAGCAAGCACAGGCAGCACAGCAAGTACAGAAAGCACAGGCAGCAAGCACAGGCAGCACAGCAAGCACAGAAAGCACAGGCAGCAAGCACAGGCAGCACAGCAAGCACAGGCAGCAAGCACAGGCAGCACAGCAAGCAGAGGCAACAAGCACAGGAAGGCAACAAGCACAGGCAGCACAGCAAGCACAGGCAGCAAGCACAGGCAGCACAGCAAGCACAAACAGCAAGCACAGGCAGCACAGCAAGCACAGGCAGCACAGCAAACACAGGCAGCACAGCAAGCACAGGCAGCAAGCACAGGCAGCACAGCAAGCACAGGCAGCAAGCACAGGCAGCACAGCAAGCACAGGCAGCAAGCACAGACAGCACAGCAAGCACAGGCAGCACAGCAAGCGCAGGCAGCACAGGCAGCACAGCAAGCACAGGCAGCAAGCACAGCAAGCACAGGCAGCAAGCACAGGCAGCAAGCACAGGCAGCACAGCAAGCACAGGCAGCAAGCACAGGCAGCACAGCAAGCACAGGCAGCAAGCACAGGCAGCTCAGGCAGCACAGGCAGCAAGCACGGGCAGCACAGCAAGCACAGGCAGCAAGCACAGGCAGCACAGCAAGCACAGGCAGCACAGCAAGCACAGGCAGCAAGCACAGGCAGCACACCAAGCACAGGCGGCACAGCAAGCACACACAGCAAGCACAGGCAGCACACCAAGCACAGGCAGCACAGCAAGCACAGCAAGCACAGGCAGCACAGCACAGGCAGCACAGCACAGGCAGCACAGCAAGCACATGCAGCAAGCACAGGCAGCTCAGGCAGCACAGGCAGCAAGCACAGGCAGCACAGGCAGCACAGACAGCAAGCACAGGCAGCACAGCAAGCACAGGCGGCAAGCACAGGCAGCACAGCAAGCACAGCAAGCACAGGCAGCACAGCAAACACAGGCAGCACAGCAAGCACAGGCAGCAAGCACAGGCAGCACAGCAAGCACAGGCAGCACAGAAAGCACAGGCAGCAAGCACAGGCAGCACAGGCAGCACAGCGAGCACAGGCAGCAAGCACAGGCAGCACAGCAAACACAGGCAGCACAGCAAGCACAGGCAGCAAGCACAGGTAGCACAGCAAGCACAGGCAGCACAGCAAGCACAGGCAGCAAGCACAGGCAGCAAACACAGGCAGCACAGCAAGCACAGGCAGCAAGCATAGGCAGCACAGCAAGCACAGGCAGCACGGCAAGCACAGGCAGCAAGCACAGGCAGCACAGCAAGCACAGGCAGCAAGTACAGGCAGCACACCAAGCACAGGCGGCACAGCAAGCACACGCAGCAAGCACATGCGGCACAGCAAGCACAGGCAGCACAGAAAGCACAGGCAGCAAGCACAGGCAGCAGAGCAAGCACAGCAAGCACAGGCAGCACAGCAAGCACAGGCAGCAAGCACAGGCAGTAAAGCAAGCACAGGCAGCACAGCAGGCACAGGCAGCACAGAAAGCCCAGGCAGCAAGCACAGGCAGTAGAGCAAGCACAGGCAGCACAGCAAGCACAGGCAGCAAGCACAGGCAGCAGAGCAAGCACAGGCAGCAAGCGCAGGCAGCATAGCAAGCAGAGGCAGCACAGGCAGCACAACAAGCACAGGCGGCACAGCAAGCACAGCAAGCACAGGCAGCAAGCACAGGCAGCACAGCAAGCACAGGTAGCACAGCAAGCACAGGCAGCACAGCAAGCACAGGCAGCAAACATAGGCAGCACAGCAAGCACAGGCAGCAAGCACAGGCAGCGCAGCAAGCACAGGCAGCACAGCAAGCACAGGCAGCAAGCACAGGCAGCACAGCACAGGCAGCGCAGCAAGCACAGGCAGCACAGGCAGCAAGCACAGGCAGCACAGCAAGCACAGGCAGCAAGCAAGCACAGGCAGCACAGCAAACACAGGCAGCACAGCAAGCACAGGCAGCATGCACAGGCAGCACAGCAAGCACGGGCAGCAAGCACAGGCAGCAAGCACAGTTAGCACAGGCAGCAAGCACAGGCAGCACAGCAAGCACGGGCAGCAAGCACAGGCAGCACACCAAGCACAGGCAGCACAGCACAGCAAGTACAGCAAGCACAGGCAGCAAAGCAAGCACAGGCAGCACAGCAAGTACAGCAAGCACAGGCAGCAAAGCAAGCACAGGCAGCACAGCAAGTACAGAAAGCACAGGCAGCAAGCACAGGCAGCACAGCAAGCACAGGCAGCACAGCAAGTACAGCAAGCACAGGCAGCAAAGCAAGAACAGGCAGCACAGCAAGTACAGAAAGCACAGGCAGCAAGCACAGGCAGCACAGCAACCACAGGCAGCAAGCACAGGCAGCACAGCAAGCAGAGGCAACGAGCACAGGCAGCACAGCAAGCACAGGCAGCAAGCACAGGCAGCACAGCAAGCACAAACAGCAAGCACAGGCAGCACAGCAAGCACAGGCAGCACAGCAAACACAGGCAGCACAGCAAGCACAGGCAGCAAGCACAGGCAGCACAGCAAGCACAGGCAGCAAGCACAGGCAGCACAGCAAGCACAGGCAGCAAGCACAGACAGCACAGCAAGCACAGGCAGCACAGCAAGCGGAGGCAGCACAGGCAGCACAGCAAGCACAGGCAGCAAGCACAGCAAGCACAGGCAGCAAGCACAGGCAGCAAGCACAGGCAGCACAGCAAGCACAGGCAGCAAGCACAGGCAGCACAGCAAGCACAGGCAGCAAGCACAGAAAGCTCAGGCAGCACAGGCAGCAAGCACGGGCAGCACAGCAAGCACAGGCAGCAAGCACAGGCAGCACAGCAAGCACAGGCAGCACAGCAAGCACAGGCAGCAAGCACAGGCAGCACACCAAGCACAGGCGGCACAGCAAGCACACACAGCAAGCACAGGCAGCACACCAAGCACAGGCAGCACAGCAAGCACAGCAAGCACAGGCAGCACAGCACAGGCAGCACAACAAGCACAGGCAGCACAGCAAGCACAGGCGGCACAGCAAGCACAGGCAGCAAGCACATGCGGCACAGCAAGCACAGGCAGCACAGACAGCAAGCACAGGCAGCACAGGCAGCACAGGCGGCAAGCACAGGCAGCACAGCAAGCACAGCAAGCACAGGCAGCACAGCAAGCACAGGCAGCACAGCAAGCACAGGCAGCAAGCACAGGCAGTAGAGCAAGCACAGGCAGCAAGCACAGGCAGCATAGCAAGCAGAGGCAGCACAGAAAGCACAGGCAGCACAGACAGCAAGCACAGGCAGCACAGCAAGCACAGGCAGCAAGCACATGCGGCACAGCAAGCACAGGCAGCACAGAAAGCACAGGCAGCAAGCACAGGCAGCACAGCAAGCACAGGCAGCACAACAAGCACAGGCGGCACAGCAAGCACAGGCAGCACAGAAAGCCCAGGCAGCAAGCACAGGCAGTAGAGCAAGCACAGGCAGCACAGCAAGTACAGCAAGCACAGGCAGCAAAGCAAGCACAGGCAGCACAGCAAGTACAGAAAGCACAGGCAGCAAGCACAGGCAGCACAGCAAGCACAGGCAGCACAGCAAGCACAGGCAGCAAGCACAGGCAGCACAGCAAGCGCAGGCAGCACAGCAGGCACAGGCAGCACAGAAAGCCCAGGCAGCAAGCACAGGCAGTAGAGCAAGCACAGGCAGCACAGCAAGCACAGGCAGCAAGCACAGGCAGCAGAGCAAGCACAGGCAGCAAGCGCAGGCAGCATAGCAAGCAGAGGCAGCACAGGCAGCACAACAAGCACAGGCGGCACAGCAAGCACAGCAAGCACAGGCAGCAAGCACAGGCAGCACAGCAAGCACAGGTAGCACAGCAAGCACAGGCAGCACAGCAAGCACAGGCAGCAAACATAGGCAGCACAGCAAGCACAGGCAGCAAGCACAGGCAGCGCAGCAAGCACAGGCAGCACAGCAAGCACAGGCAGCAAGCACAGGCAGCACAACACAGGCAGCGCAGCAAGCACAGGCAGCACAGGCAGCAAGCACAGGCAGCACAGCAAGCACAGGCAGCAAGCAAGCACAGGCAGCACAGCAAACACAGGCAGCACAGCAAGCACAGGCAGCATGCACAGGCAGCACAGCAAGCACGGGCAGCAAGCACAGGCAGCAAGCACAGGCAGCACAGGCAGCAAGCA
This sequence comes from Priocnemis perturbator, assembly GCA_963942575.1. Lineage (NCBI taxonomy): Eukaryota > Metazoa > Arthropoda > Insecta > Hymenoptera > Pompilidae > Priocnemis > Priocnemis perturbator. The sequence goes on from CAWWDK010000097.1 coordinate 597,173, forward strand.
CAGGCAGCACAGCAAGCACGGGCAGCAAGCACAGGCAGGCAGCAAGCACGGGCAGCACAGCAAGCACAGGCAGCAAGCACCGGCAGCACAGCAAGCACAGCAAGCACAGGCAGCAAGCACAGGCAGCACACCAAGCACAGGCAGCACAGCACAGCAAGTACAGCAAGCACAGGCAGCAAAGCAAGCACAGGCAGCACAGCAAGTACAGCAAGCACAGGCAGCAAGCACAGGCAGCACAGCAAGCACAGGCAGCACAGCAAGTACAGCAAGCACAGGCAGCAAAGCAAGCACAGGCAGCACAGGCAGCACAGCAAGCACAGGCAGCAAGCACTGGCAGCACAGCAAGCAGAGGCACCAAGCACAGGCAGCACAGCACAGGCAGCGCAGCAAGCACAGGCAGCAAGCACAGGCAGCACAGCAAGCACAGGCAGCAAGCACAGGCAGCACAGCAAGCACTAGCAGCAAGCACAGGCAGCAAGCACAGGCAGCACACCAAGCACAGGCAGCACAGCACAGCAAGTACAGCAAGCACAAGCAGCAAAGCAAGCACAGGCAGCACAGCAAGTACAGCAAGCACAGGCAGCAAGCACAGGCAGCACAGCAAGCACAGGCAGCACAGCAAGTACAGCAAGCACAGGCAGCAAAGCAAGCACAGGCAGCACAGCAAGTACAGAAAGCACAGGCAGCAAGCACAGGCAGCACAGCAAGCACAGGCAGCAAGCACAGGCAGCAGAGCAAGCACAGGCAGCAAGCGCAGGCAGCATAGCAAGCAGAGGCAGCACAGGCAGCACAACAAGCACAGGCGGCACAGCAAGCACAGGCAGCAAGCACAGGCAGCACAGCAAGCACAGGTAGCACAGCAAGCACAGGCAGCACAGCAAGCACAGGCAGCAAACATAGGCAGCACAGCAAGCACAGGCAGCAAGCACAGGCAGCGCAGCAAGCACAGGCAGCAAGCACAGGCAGCACAGCACAGGCAGCGCAGCAAGCACAGGCAGCACAGGCAGCAAGCACAGGCAGCAAGCAAGCACAGGCAGCACAGCAAACACAGGCAGCACAGCAAGCACAGGCAGCGAGCACAGGCAGCACAGCAAGCACGGGCAGCAAGCACAGGCAGCAAGCACAGGCAGCACAGGCAGCAAGCACAGGCAGCACAGCAAGCACGGGCAGCAAGCACAGGCAGCAAGCACAGGCAGCACAGGCAGCAAGCACTGGCAGCACAGCAAGCAGAGGCACCAAGCACAGGCAGCACAGCACAGGCAGCGCAGCAAGCACAGGCAGCAAGCACAGGCAGCAAGCACAGGCAGCAAGCACAGGCAGCACAGGCAGCAAGCAAGCACAGGCAGCACAGCAAGCATAGGCAGCACAGCAAGTACAGCAAGCACAGGCAGCAAAGCAAGCACAGGCAGCACAGCAAGTACAGAAAGCACAGGCAGCAAGCACAGAAAGCACAGGCAGCAAGCACAGGCAGCACAGCAAGCACAGGCAGCAAGCACAGGCAGCACAGCAAGCAGAGGCAACAAGCACAGGAAGGCAGCAAGCACGGGCAGCACAGCAAGCACAGGCAGCACAGCAAGCACAGGCAGCAAGCACCGGCAGCACAGCAAGCACAGCAAGAACAGGCAGCAAGCACAGGCAGCACACCAAGCACAGGCAGCACAGCACAGCAAGTACAGCAAGCACAGGCAGCAAAGCAAGTACAGGCAGCACAGCAAGTACAGCAAGCACAGGCAGCAAAGCAAGCACAGGCAGCTCAGCAAGCACAGGCAGCAAGCACAGGCAGCACAGCAAGCACAGGCAGCAAGCACAGGCAGCACAGCAAGCACAGGCAGCAAGCACAGGCAGCACAGCAAACACAGGCAGCACAGCACAGGCAGCATAGCAAGCAGAGGCAGCACAGAAAGCACAGGCAGCACAGACAGCAAGCACAGGCAGCACAGCAAGCACAGGCAGCAAGCACAGGCAGCACAGAAAGCCCAGGCAGCAAGCACAGGCAGTAGAGCAAGCACAGGCAGCACAGCAAGTACAGCAAGCACAGGCAGCAAAGCAAGCACAGGCAGCACAGCAAGTACAGCAAGCACAGGCAGCAAAGCAAGCACAGGCAGTACAGCAAGTACAGAAAGCACAGGCAGCAAGCACAGGCAGCACAGCAAGCACAGGCAGCACAGCAAGTACAGCAAGCACAGGCAGCAAAGCAAGAACAGGCAGCACAGCAAGTACAGCAAGCACAGGCAGCAAAGCAAGCACAGGCAGCACAGCAAGTACAGAAAGCACAGGCAGCAAGCACAGGCAGCAAGCACAGGCAGCACAGCAAGCACAAGCAGCAAGCACAGGCAGCTCAGGCAGCAGAGCAAGCACAGGCAGCAAGCACAGACAGCACAGCAAGCACAGGCAGCGAGCACGGGCAGGCAGCAAGCACGGGCAGCACAGCAAGCACAGGCAGCAAGCACCGGCAGCACAGCAAGCACAGCAAGCACAGGCAGCAAGCACAGGCAGCACACCAAGCACAGGCAGCACAGCACAGCAAGTACAGCAAGCACAGGCAGCAAAGCAAGCACAGGCAGCACAGGCGGCAAGCACAGGCAGCACAGCAAGCACAGCAAGCACAGGCAGCAAAGCAAGCACAGGCAGCACAGCAAGTACAGAAAGCACAGGCAGCAAGCACAGGCAGCACAGCAAGCACAGGCAGCACAGCAAGCACAGGCAGCAAGCACAGGCAGCACAGCAAGCGCAGGCAGCACAGCAGGCACAGGCAGCACAGAAAGCCCAGGCAGCAAGCACAGGCAGTAGAGCAAGCACAGGCAGCACAGCAAGCACAGGCAGCAAGC